>CM059269.1:17218489-17270989 GCA_030347295.1 Setipinna tenuifilis
TACCAAGACACCACATGGTTTCCCTGAAGCTGCAGTTAACCGGGCACACCACTGTGGAGCACAGGCTTCCTTCTCTCTCTGGAGAGAAGAAAAGATGGGCACAGCTGTGTTCCACGGGTGGGAAAAAATGTATTACAGCAAATGGGGGGAAAAAAAAAAACTCTCATGTAATATTAAAACGGCTGACCCAGCCTGCCAGCATCGGCGAGGGATTCAGTCTTCAAAGTGACGTGGTAGATTGTCCCTGGCAGTGGGTTAATTCTGCTCAGCCTGTCCAACACAGCGCCAGCGCACCAGCTGCTATCCAGACTTCTGTCAGAGCAAATGATGCCCCCTCCCGCCCCCCCCACACACACTCTTCCTCCATCCTCCTCCCTCCATCATCACCCACCCACCCACCCACCCTCCTCATCCTCCTCCATCCCCTCCCCTGTAGCCCTCCTCTCCCACTCACCGCAGCTCCCCATGTGGCCAGGAGTATCCTCTGTGCCGTGATCACACTGCACAGCAGGCACTGCACAGACAGCCTGGAAGCTGGCCGTCCTGCTCTGCTCTGGAGGAGAATAAGTGATTGGACCCAGGGAACATAATGTCAGCTCTCAAAGTCACCTTCCCCTGCAAAGGAGCCCAGGCACAGCCGGGGCCAAACTTCCAGAGGGGAAGGGCTCAGCATCCCCGTCCCAGGATGGAGAGGAGGAGGAGGATGGAGGAGGAGGAGGAGGAGGAGGAGGATGAGGGTGGAGTATGAATTTGATCAATATCTCTTGCCAGATAGAGGGGTTGTTATCATCTTGAAGCAGGTGCAGGGAGTGTTATTTGATATTGAAGATGTAGACATATTTACCTATACTGCTGCCCCCAAGAGTGGGCAGAGTCATGCAAAAGTCATTTTTTTTTGTCGCCCCCGTCAGTTCCCATACGTAACTAATGCCTACTGAAAAAGTTTCTTCTTATTCCACTGTCGTTTTGGGAAAGAAGTTACCCTTATCTTTTCAGTCATTTCCAAGACATGTCTCCATTAGAGGCACCTGTAGTGGGTGTTCTCTTTGCAGTGGACTCTGTTGGTTGACTGTTGGTTGACCTTTGACCTTAAGATTCCAGTCAGTCAGAGAATCATCCTGCTGCAGGTGCAGGACTAGAAATTACATTACATTACATTACATTACATTGCATTTGACAGACACTTTTATCCAAAGCAACTTACAAAAAAAGGAGGACATAAGTAAACAGAGGTGTAAAGGGACACAGAGTAGGGACACAACAGACATATGTAGTTCTGCATAGGGACAGAGAGAGTTGTTTAGTGATTGTGAATTGCCACAAAGGTTCCAATACTACATTCTTGTCATGACATTAAGGCCACATTACAATACTATTGTGAATATCTACATTTTAGGATACAGTAATTCTAATGATTTAATGATGTAGTACTTTGCAGTTTATTTTAACAATATATTATGTGCTATTTACTGGGCATGTACCACCGCCCTTATGTGGTGAAGCTGCTTCCCCCTTTACTTTCAGCTGTGGTGTAAGAAAAGAATGAGATCTTGTGCCATGAAGTGGATTTTTAGAAACAATATTATCAGTGTAGTTTTGTGTAGCAAAATGAAATTATTGAATTATTATGAGATGAATAAAGATCACGATAACTTGCCAAACACAATGATGTGTTAAATTGTGGAGAAAAAAACATTGCAATACTATATTTTATTGATTTTTTTTGTTCGTTTCCCATCTCTGGTAAGGGAGCTTTCCTCATGCTGCACTACTGCCTCTGCCTCATTGTGGAAACAAATATGCTAGTAATATTTTAAAGAAATATATGAATACTGGAAATAAAACATGAGATTCGGTCATTACCGTATGATCTGTGTTTTGGTGCTTCTGTTTTAATGCCTGAGGGTCCCCTGTTTTTGGCCAGCTGGGTTCTCTGACATCACTTTTAACCACTTTCATGAACTTGTAATTTTGATAAATTGCAATTTATAAATATTTAGTGCACATTAAAAATATGAGATCAAGCACAAGATGTTTTCTTTCAGATTGATTTGGTTTTCTTAAGTTCAGACTTACTCTGCATACATTATTGTCACGAACATAAATTGTTTTCCGCCTTGAGAGAATTGGCAAATGAATAATTAATTTCTATAACAGCCTTGCGCAGGGAGCGCATAGATCACCTCTCCCTCCCACACACACACACACACACACACACCCATACACATGCACACACACACACACACACACACACACCCATACACATGCACACACATGCACACACATACACACATGCACACACACTCACAAACACATGCACACACTCGCACACACACGCACAAACACACACACACACACACATACACACACACACACACACACACACACACACACAAACATTCAGCCATCAGCACCACCCATCCACCCCCCTCCCCCACAACCATCTACTGTTCGCCATCGTAATCCCTTACCCCCACCTCATCTAGCCAGCTCTAACAAAATGTTATCCTCCCATTACACATCTGTTAAGGTTCAAGACATCCTGATAAATGAGTTTTCTGTGGGTGGAAAAGGCTGCGCTTTACACATCAGAGAACGGATAATATCTGTAGCCTTTCCCCCCCCACTGCCTCCTCCCCCCGCCAGCATGCTTTCTGCATGAAGAAGTTCACAGCTAATGAAAACTGACCACACTCTCACCTCTGAGAGAGCCCTGAACCTTTGGGTGGAACCACCTCAGCACAAATGTAATCTAAAAACAATTTCCCTGCATTTCCCCAGTGACACCGCCCCACCAACCCTGCCCCCCCCCAACCCTGCCCCCCCCACCACACACACACACATACACACATATACACCCACTGCACAAAGTGTACACACACACACACACACACACACACACACACACACACACACACACACAGTCCGTGTGCCCCTCTTGACAGGGCCACGTGCTATTAAGTAAATATTGTTTTGGCCTGACTGAAACCATGCCTGGGGGACCAACCACACTTAACTGTGGTCCAAAACTGTGGCTGTATCTCTCCGTTAGCTTGCTGTTTTTCTTCCACCACCCCCCCTCCCCTCACACACACAAACACACACACACAAACACACACACAATCCCCACCCCCTCCCCCCCTCCCTTATTTGGAATCAACAGTGCCTTAATTGCCGACACTGTACCCGACTTAATCAAAATTCTGATAACGGAGTCCAAATTAGATTCTGAACCTGTTCTAATTCCACACAGCGAGGATTCCAGCGATATAATTAGCAGTAATTGCAGGCTGTCACTGCACTGGATCGACAGCACTCAAAAAAAAAAAAAAACAAAACAACAAAAAAAAAAACACCTCAGTCTCTTCCATTTTCATTTTGCTTGACATGTTTTACGCTGTATCGGGTATTCATGTAAGTGTGCATGAAATGTTGGATTCGCGTGATATCGGACTGCTGCATAGGTTAATTACGTGCCTCAGGGTTAATTAGTAGTAGACTTCATATGATTATGGCGGAGTCTCCTGGAGAATCGGAGTTAGACCTAAATATCACTGTCATGGGTGCCATCCTGCTAGGTCTGACTGTGGCAGCGCTTTGATGCTAGGAGCAAGCTCAAAGCTAAATGCTTTATAGACCCATTTTTAAATATTAATACAGGTAATAATCATCACAGCGTTTCCTCTCCTGAGTTTCTTTAATCAGGCATAGAGATTGAAAGCACTTTGGAGGTGGTAAAAAAGGTAGGAAGGAAAGATCTTCTTTCACACACCATCAAATACAGTTAGCACAAATCTCACTTTTCCCTATTGATAGCGGAAATTGACATGTTTCCTTACATCGTTTCCTGTAGAGAGGTGCAGTTCTTTTTGTTCAGTCAGGCTTTTAAGAAAAGAACAGCCTTGACTCCCTTCAACTTGCCTTTCATGACAATTTTTTTCCAGTTTCGAAAACATTTTTTTTTTGCCTGTCTGCAAATGTCAAGTGTGCCTACTATGAGGGCATTCAAACTTACACTTTTCTTTGGCGAGCACAGCACGTTCCTTTCAACCTATTAGCATTAAATTTATCACCCAAAATGTCTGCAAATACATTGAACCATGTGTGTGTGTGTGTGTGTGTGTGTGTGTGTGTGTGTGTGTGTGTGTGTGTGTGTGTGTGTGTGTGTGTTTGTGTGTCTGTGTCTGTGTCTGTGTGTCTGTGTGTGTGTATGTGCGTGTCAGTGTCTGTGTGTATGAGTATATGCATGCGTGTGTGTGGCTTCCTCTGTGTGTGTGTGTGCCACCCCAGTCACTGCCAAGAAGGATTGCTGTGCCTGTGCAACTTTAAAAGTGGGAGAGGTACAGAGCCGAGAACACATGCTCTACACTGGGAAACAAAAGGGCCTTGGGGTTGTGCCTGATTGAGCTCAGGCCATCACCAGCAAGGCCAGCGTAATGCCAGAGCGCGGAACAACAGGTTGCTGACGACACCGCCTGCGCTCGGGACGGGCTGTGTGGCCCTGATAACGCATGATTTAGGCTCGACAATGGCAACCCCTGCCTAAGACAGAGAGAGCTCCATTGTGTCGGCGAAAGCGCAGCGCTGTTAATCTTCTTGAATTGTGTGCTGGGGCTGTCTCCCTCCCTCGCTCGCTCACTCACTCGTTCACTCGCCCGCTTGCTTGCTCGCTTGCTCGCTCGTTCACTCGTTTCCCCAGCTTGCTCGTCGTGCGTTCATTCGTTAGTCAGCTAGTCAGCTCTCGCCGCTCACGTTTGTGTCGCCACAGTCACCAATCAAGAGAGAGATCATTTGGAGTCACACCTCTTTTCTGGTAATTTGGCCTCTTCACAGCTGTGTCTCAGACACTCAGAGCCACCCCGGTGTAAATGTATCTCTTCATCCCCACCACGATGGAGAGTAACACCCACATTTAAGTTGATCATCAGATCTGGATCACTGCGTGTGTCGCTCGGCCGTGTCTGATTACTTCTGTGAAGAAAAACGAAAGAAGAAATAAAAAAATAAAACCACAATGATGTGTGTTATGACGCATTTGCACAGGTCTAATAAAGCAGCTGTAAGGACTGCCCAGTTTTAGGGGCCATTTCTTTTACAGCCCCGAGGAAAGGGAAGTCTGCAACGCACACTGCGGCCGTGCAGCAGAGAAATTTTTTGGCAGCTGTCCAGGAAGTTGCGGCTGGAACGGTGTGCTGCGCTGAGAAGAGAGGGGGAGCAGGGGAGGAAAGAGAGAGAGAGAGAGAGAGAGGAAAAGAGAGGAGAGAAAGAGAGGAGAAGAGAAGAGCAGGAGCAGGGGTAGGCACGGCGGCTCTGGATGCTGGCAAGCTGGAGCTGGGCCCTCCCCACTGCACTCATCAATCTCCCTCACCAAGCAGATGCTCAATGGGATTAGATCCCTGTGGCGGGGGAGGCCACCACTGAAATATGGCCTCAGCCATGCCAAAGATTAACAGCATCATTGAATATGGATGTGGCTCAAACTGAGTTACCTAGGCTATTAGCAGGAATGGCCATGCGGGGTGCCCGGGTATGCTGTGTTGAAAGACCTTTTTCCGAATTTTTTTTTTGCTCTTGAAACAACATATTGGCACCGCGCTTTGCCTGAGGATCAAAAAGCTCTGAGTGTGTGTGTGTGTGTGTGTGTGTGTGTGTGTGTGTGTGTGTGTGTGTGTGTGTACATGTGTGTGGGTATGCAGACATGTGTGTGTTTGTGTAAGTGTGTGTGTGTGTGTGTGTGACTGTGTGATAGTGTGTGTGTGTGTGTGTGTGTATGTGTGTGTAGCAGGCCTTGGTCGTACAGTTCATATCCTATTGCTCAATATTGAAATTATTTTGTAGGTTTAACACCAGGTCAGTGTCTTCATGTGGATGTCAAACTCATTTTTAAAATGACTTTTTTTCCCGCAAAATGGAGGCCAGGGTCATCACTCCAAGCCATTTTGGCTGATTGAATCCCGTGCAATTCTTTGGTTCGTGGAAGATTGTAGCAGGTCTCTGCGTTTTCATTTGGCTCGCCATGATTAAGGAGAGGCAGTGATTTCAAGCCCTAGGACAACAATTTCATTAAAGGAGGCAGCCATGTAAACAGTATTATTGGTGCCCAATCCATTCTCCTAATTGCAAACGCCTTCATTAGACCATCTTATCTGACCAATCTGCAATTCTGAAAATGTTAATGGACGTCATTATAGTATTATGTTAATGGACATTAGTCTTATACACAAACATGTCTTGACACTGTACCGTTCTCCTCATTCACCCGAGGACACAAACAAGGACGGGACTAATGGTGGCAAGCAACAAAGTGAGACATAAACATTACTCACTCATTACCAGTTCAACAATTAACAGGTACTTTTGATGCGCTGCTACCATTACGAGGACCACCACACATATACATATTCACACACACGCATAAACACACACAAGCACATATGCGCACACACATGTACACACATGCATACATACATGCACACACATGCACACACATGCAGGCACGTGCACACACACACACACACACACACACACACACACACACACACACACACATACACACTCACTGACTCACTCATTCACTCACTCACTTACTTACTCACTCACTCCCTCTCTCTCTCTCTCTCTCTCTCTCTCTCTCTCTCTCTCTCTCTCTCTCTCTCTCTCTCCCACACATGCACACATACACACACACACACACACACACACACAATTGAGATTTTTACATTTTCATTATCTCGTCTTGTTAAGCAGTGTGACGCTTTAGTACACACAAGGGAACAGGCCTCTCTGCAGCCTGCCACCGGTGTGAACAGCACTGTTGAACTGCTCCCATGGAGAACCATGTCTAACCTGATTATCACTTAAGCTCAATTATCAGGTCACCCACAGAGTGTGTTACTTGTGGATTACGCTTTAATAAGCTTACCTATAGGAGTTCAGAGGAAAAGCATCACCTCAATTAAATTTGTTCATTGCGCTGAAGTCGCAAGGCAACCCAGGTACATTAGCTCTCTCCATTGACCCCGTTGTCTGTGCTGAAATGTCAAAAGTTCAAAAAGGGCAAATTACCGAGCGTAGTCTGGCCCATGTATATTTAGAATGTAAAATACTCAATCTCCAAGACTACGAGACTGCCGAGGCAGTTGAGGCACAACGCTGGGCATTAAATGCACAGCATTCCGATCAAAACACATCTCCGTCATCGCCTGTTTGATTGACAAGTCAATTCCGCCAGCCATGCCTCAACTGGGCTTTCATTCCGTGCGGAAAGAGGAAGTGTCCCAAGACATCAAAGTGCAGCCAGTCAACTGCTTCATGCCACCATTTCCAATAAATTGACATATTATGTGGGCTTAGAGGCAAAACTTCCTTCCTCCAGTAGTAGTAGTGAGGTCACTGCAAGCACAGCCCATTGCACACGCTTTTTATCTTTTAGTCCTTTGTGGTGCCATATTGATAGCTAATGGTCCTTGGGGCGCCTTTTTTTTTTTTAGAGAGTGGTGTTTTAATGCTGATGGATGAATACGACTTTGTGTTGATGGGCTTCCAGTAAATATGGTATTAAAATACAGCATCAGGGGGAGTGGGTGTGTGGCAAGGGTGGGGGGGCTGGGGGGCTCGGGGGGGCTGGGGGTGGCATGTGAGCAGCGAGGCATCGACTCACCGCAGGAGTGCTCACGCTACATTAATTAAGACTGTCATGGCAGAAATAGCTGCAGATGAGAGTCATTAAAGTCTCTGGAACACAGGAGAGAGAGAGAAAGACAGAGAGAGAGAAAGAGAGAGAGAGAGAGAGAGAAAGAGAAAGAGAGAGATAAGGTGGGCATACATTTTGGTTGTCGCCAGAAGAGTGATCATGACGTTTTCCTAGAGTGGAGTTGTCACAGTCAGACTGACACTTCACAAACAAGTGTGAAATGCGTTTGCAACTTTAGTTGTTTGAATTTCCCTGCAAACAAATGGACAGCTGTCAAGCTTTGGAGAGAGCATTCATTAAGTCTTGGAACCTTTATTTTTGCTCTGAGCTGTCTGTGTGCTTTTGATTTTCTTTAAATTATGTACTGACTTGCTGTTTGATTATATTTTCTTAATGTATTTGTGGATGCACTAACTACAAATACATTAAATAAAAGCATCATATACGCATAGTAAATTAACATGTATAGATTTAATTATTTTGAATTTAAAGTAGTTCAACCAAAGCTATCAGACATGTGACATGGATTATACACATTTCCAAACCATTACTTCATAATTATGGAACCTGTTTAAGGTGGATTAAATGTGAGCTTAATCCCCGTCACAAGTTCATGTTCAGCTCCACACTATACTCAAGAAAGTATGCCATGTCATTAAGAGCTGAAGGCATTGGGCGGTATTATCGGTTCCACAGTTTAATATCACTTACACATTACTGAATGACATCATAAAACTGAAGACAGCACTAAGTCATTATGACAGGTGACCAGCAGATGCCCTCGTGCAGAAAAGGCCAGTACAAGCCCAGGGCAGTTCATTGGTATGATGGCATCAGCTGTGATGGCCCACTCAGAGTGTATTTGCCAAACTGCTTTTTATACAGTTATGGGCCTATTTAGCCCTGAAATAATGTGTCCTTTTGGTGGACATATTTCTCTGTTTATTACCACACTAAAACTGTTTGAAAAAGTCTTAAACCCAGAAAATGTTCATGTGCTTAAACTTTTTGTTGTTTATTCCCCAGAGCTTCGTTGTAAACTTTCTACAAAGGGGGCATTTACAATCAGCTCCCGGGAGATTTACCATTTAGCTTAAAAGTGCTGTTTACTTTTTCTGTGTCTATTTGGTATGTTTTAGTTTGCATTTATAAAAGATTCTTAAACAGAACATATAATTCCTGGGGTCTCTGAGGTCAGAAAGTCATATTCAGCTGTTTAACTTAAAAATTGACAAAAAGAGTGATTCGTTCTCACTCACTGGAGAAGAATATTCATTTATTCATCACAAGATGTCTCAGCAACACCACAGCGTTTGAAGCATGCAGCCACACAATTACTAACAGATGGGCAGAATAATAAGTCCAATTTGGAAATCCATAATATCTGGAATTCTCATGAAATGTATTTTGCTTTGGAAAGGAGGACACAAGGAGGTCCAAACTGAACTGACAATGGGGGAGGCTGCTCTCTCCACCCTCCAGATGTAGAATATCTGACTTTAAAAAAAATAGTCTCACCTTACACCCCCCGAAGCACACTTCTGCTGAAGCAGACACACAATTTGCTGTAAATAATGAGAATGTCATGCTGTTTATTTTTAACATGGAAACACATTCAGTCAGTTACTAATGTGCAGGGATTATTTGTTTAGAGGTGGCTCAGTACCATTAAAAAAAACGCCAAATAAATAAACAAGCAAATAAATAAAAAAACAACAACGTGTAATTAAGAGAAGTGCAAATTAGATGAACAGAGACAGATATTATGAACCCCAATCCTGTTATACAGTAATTTCCTGTCGGTGATTAAGCTCAAAGCCCAAAGTTAAGCTGTTCTCATGGGTATATAGCAGCCCTATGCAATCAGCGCATTTACCAACATCGCGCAGACTGCTGGAGGATAGAATAGGCGCCTGTGCAGATTGCTATCACTGATGCTCACCCAGTCGCGTGATTTTTCCGCACCCCTGATGACATTTTTTTTCTAGAATGCGTGCGACTTTCTAACATTCTAATTAGCACAGGCTGTTCTGCTGTTGCGGCCTTGCTCGTCCTGTGCGTGTGTGTTATCATCTTCCAACCGACAGTGTGAGAACTAAGACAGGATTCTGGGTTCGTATTTAAAGAAAGGCCATTATTGGATTGGAATTGAATTACGTGATACATTTGTTTCCACGCCATGACAAAAGGATTAAAGGAGGATGGAGAAAAACTCAAAGCAGCAGGAATAAAAGTGGCACTGAGGACTTTCTTCTCCCGGATTTGGTGGGGGTGGGGGGGACTGGAAAGTTGAATGAAGTTCATTGTTAAATTCAGCTAAAGTTTTGTAAGGTTTTTCTGTCAAAAACTGTGTTTTTCTGACACAGCAGAAGGTTAAAGTAAGATTAGGGTGAAGCATATGTTCTGACCTCCTGTGACCACTCAACGGCTTGGGTTTGGCCATTGCTTCTAGGTTATTGACAATCGTGTTGGAGCATATTGAAGATGTGTGCACAGCAAGCAATGCAAAGCTCAATAATGCCAAGTGCAACAGCCAATCATTAACAATTGACTTAAACCAAATCAAAAGTCTGACGGAGCTTATCAACTTAACGCAACACTGAGCTGGTAAGTCCATGAGAAAAAAATAAATAAAAAAAATTGTGATCATGAAAAGAATGAAATAAATAATAATAAAAATACCAGCCCTGTTGTCTTGGGAACTGTATGGATTTTCTGTGTTGTGCCTCACCAGATTTACACATGCCAATTACCCAGACTCCTGGAAGGATTGGTCCCTGTGACGTGCTGTCACCCACAGCACTCCCACAGACGTCAAGTCCAGCTCTGTGGTCAGATCAGGCCTCAGACTGGACATGGTGACTGAGGACGGCAGAGTCTGAGAGAGCCTGCTGACGGGGCCGTCCTCTGAAAGCAGAAATGGAGAAGTAGAGTAGGGGAAAAAGAAACCCTGTGAATGAAATGCCCAAAATTCACAAAAGATCACATACACAAGGTTGGAATATTAGAGCAGCCTTTTGGTATTGTGAGCAAATGATCCTGTCATTTCTGAGAAAACGAAATGTTCATCGCTAGAAGTTAACTCTACCTTTATTATCTTAAGCAACCGCCATCTGTGCTGCCAGCACTAAATCTCTGGCCCTCCCGGGCTCGTTGTGTCGGTTTGGCTTTACCAAAAGCTGTGTTTCCATGTGAAAAAAGCTAATCACAGAGCAGTGTGGCGGCTAGGCCTGTGATGAGGTTTCCTGGACTGTGAAGCCTGACAGCTGTCCGATCAATCCCGTTTTACGTTCCTTAATTTGAAGCCGAGGCAAGCCACAAATTGGAGCGGGTAGCCAAGACATCATGGGAGATTGCATCTGACTGGTCATCACAAGTTGGGGGGGTGTGGGGGAGTGACGGCTTGGCTTGGGGTGGGGGGGTGGGGGGGGGATAAATGAACACCATCAATATGAATGTTAATTTATTCCAAAGATCCACTGTTACTAGTGTGTGACATGTGACACTAGAAATAATAGTTGCTGTTGCGTTTTGGTTTTTAGGAGAATACTCAGCATGCAAGAAGAGACAGCAGCTCACATTTCACAGGAAACAGCCCAGTCCTTTTTACAAATGGTGATTAAAATCGAGAGTGATAAAACATTAATGTCTGTATGAAATGATAATTATGTTGGAGATGAGCAATGAGCTCGCTACACTACACATTAAAGGGGCAGAGCAGCAAAAAAAACATGCTTTTTTTCGACAAGCTCTCAGTTCACCTCAAGCAGTGTCACACAAACAGAAATGTTGTAAAAAACCCAAAACCACTAAAAAGCAGCTCAGTGTGGAGCCGTAACAGGTTTACCGGAGTATTGAATTGCATGTAAGAAAAAGGAGAACAAGCAGTGCCAGTGTGTGATAGCTCACTCTGCCGTTCACTGAAGTATTTCTGTGCATGAACACCACACATCCCCCCGTCAGTCCTGGTTTTTTATTCAAGTTCTCTGCGCAGCACAGAAGAAGAACGGATCATACGTAGACTTTTTTGTGCAAAGGCCCAACAATACTGGGGTCCCTATTGAATCCCTGTCAGAGGAGCAGCACTGAATTATTATTATCACGAGAGCCTACTGCCTGCCTCTGGTCAAGAAGCTTTCTTTTAATCCTGATTTACTAAACCTCACCAACTCGAGAGAGAGAGAGAGAGAGAGAGAGAGAGAGAGAGAGAGAGAGAGAGAGGGCTGCTCACAGCTGCTCTCGCTGAGTTTTATTTACTTCATTTGAGTGTTATTTTTAAAGCAAATGTCAGCCGCCACTGTCCCATTTTTATTAATGGAGGGAGGGTGCGCTTCCATCATGGGGTGCAACGCTGGCGCAGCGAGTGGTCTGTAGGCAGGCCAGAGCGGTGATGGGCCTGAAGCTAGCCATTGCAGAGGGGACTCATTAGTGTTGGGAAGGTGAGAGGCATTTGCAGGCCGAGGTGTGTGTGTGTGTGTGTGTGTGTGTGTGTGTGTGTGTCGCAGAGAGAGAGAGTGTGCTTATTTGTTAGACAGAGAGAGAGAGAAGGGAGAAAGACAGAGAGAGAGAGAGGGAGGGAGAGAAAGAGTGTGTTGGAGAGAGAGAAGGAGTATGTGTGTGTGTGGGAGGAAGAGAAAATGTGTGTGTGTGTGTGTGTGTGCTTGTGCTTGTGTGTGGGACACAGAGCTGGGACACTGGGGCATCACATGTAGCTTCAGGCGGGGCTTATTAATTGAAAGAGATTAAGCTGCTCTCGCCCGCGCCGTGACAACGCCATCAATAAGGGCCCTCGTGGACGTCCCCAGACTGATGTCGCCATTGTCTCACACGGATCTTCGGTGCGCAGAGAGTCGGCCACGACGGGCTTGTCCGACGGCACACCGAACAAAATTGAATTTGGAGCAAGGTCAGGTGGAGTTGGCGTGTCCGCACAAGATGTCTTCCGAAAACTGCTGAAGGACGTTAATCTAGAATGAAGATTAGCGAGTGAGGCCTGCTAACAAAAGGGACTAGCCACAGCAGCATGGCTAATATACCTGGGCTGTGAGTTAATGCCCCACGCTGGATATCGGACTGCATTTACAATTTATGTTTAGGAGTGTTTTACATCACTGGGAGTGCTTCGAGTGCGTGGCAGCTGAAATATGTATTTGGACAGAGTTTTACACATTTTACCCGGCCTGAACATCTTTGGGGAACCATTTTGTTTTAGGTTCATCATGAATGTTGGGTTGTCTCTGGGGTAGACTGGCACCACAGGTTATTTGTAAAATGAAATGCTGCATTGGCCCAGCATTTTCACACCATGTGAATAAAATACAGTCAGCAATGACATATGCCAAATATTTTTGTGAAAAGGCCCTGTACGTTTTATAGTGGTGTCACCCTGAATACAAAAGCCATCCATTTCCCTTTACCTCAACCTTAATCTTTAATTGAATGCTTTGCAGAATGTGTGAGGACTATAGAGAATCGACGGCTCTGAGAGTCCACCTGCAGTATGAGGGAGTTCAAATAAGATCAACCCTGTCAGAGGATGTGGAGCAGAACACTTGGGCTGCTCAACCTCATTCAACATGAAAAAGAATTATGATGGGAACTCCAGTGGAACGTCTAGACAAAAAAAACCCAATATAAACATCAATAAATAAAAGTCACTGAAACTAAGAAAACATTTCAACCAAGGAACAAGTAGAACAATGTACTATTTGGTAATAAGAATCTGACTACACTGCGTCACCACACTAGTTTAGTGTTCAACAGTGACTTGCCATTCTGCAGTTGGCTACACATTATGCCTAAAACCATATGGCTTCTCAATTTACTGGCTGGAAATGGAAAGGTCATTTTCAAGTTGTTGACGTTCAAATACAAGACCACAAAAGTTTTACAACAAGTGTTTCAAGAGGCAAACTCTTAAGAGCTTTTTGAACTTGTAACAACGTCAACAGCATGAACAATAAGCTACAGGGCGATAACATGGGAGTCACCACTGAAAAGCAATCAAATTCACAACTCTTATCAAGACCAAAAAACCCCCACTCACATCCCTACCTGATGAGCAATCAAATGAACAGCATGTCAACAGCAGAGTCACTTGCTGAGATATTTGCAATCCAAATGATGTCTAAAAACTAGCAATTTACTGACAAAACTTACAAGTGGATTAGATAATGATGGGGTATTGTTCTTTGGGCCCAGTCTGGCTCCTAATATCGGAGTAAATCTCTGTAATTGTTTTTCTTTGTCTGACTGCACATTTGTGAGAGAGTCGCTAAACGGACATGTACCCGGCGAGTCAATTAGTTTAGATGAGTCTGAAACGCAATAGCAAATGACTGGAAGAAATGACTGGAATTTTTGTGTCTTTTGAAAGCTCGAAATTATTTCATTTTATCATTCATGCTGAAAGCCAGCCACACCGTGGTCCAATGTAAACCATCAAATTCAGGGTGATTGAGAAACAGCGTAGATAATGTGAAATCATGAAAATTAAGATTTCCAATTATTTCCAGATGCCATATGACTATGACAGCTGTGTGGGGCAGATAACTTCATCAAATATTCAGTGTTTTGTATTGTACAAATTTAATCGATTTGAATGGGCCAGATAAAAATTCCCATTAGGTTGTGTGTGTGTAATTAATATTAATCATAGGAGCACAAATAAGAGGGACAAACATGAGCAGAATGACAGGCTGGCCACGAAAAATTCTTGCTCTTGCTGTAATAATTCATCTGGTTTTATTGCTCTGAAGTGAACATAGCCCATTGGTCCTGTGGTTTCCTTAAGAACCATTTCACATCAAAGGCCTTACACCTGGGTTTGTGGCCATTGGCAAGACAGTATTCACACAGGTTTAACACCAAATCAACTTAAATGTCCCTAACATTACACATCATTAACAATGGCGTGAATGTTTGCCCTTTCCATTTAGTTGTGTCATTATGACTATTGACAAGTGATTACAGTGTTATTCTAGCCAGACAGGAATGGATTTCTAATTGTGCCTTTGTCTGCTGTGTCTTGTGCCTTACCTTGACTGGGGAAGATGGGATGTTTTCATAACTAATGAATATCTTGTGGACCTAGCTACAGACACTCATCAGGTGTTCTTTTCCCTGTTTATTCATTAGCAGTACCAATGATGCACTTCTGGTGCACGGTGTACCCACAAAGGATTGGAAGGTTATTTTTCTAGAATCTTTGTTTTAACTGTGCGTTTACTGTACCTCCATTTTGTGCTTTAGAGGACAGTGAGGAAAAGTGGTTTGTTTTACTGATTTCTTGTTGAATGCATAGTGCAATTTATCAAGTGGCTTTTTTATAACACAGAGAATATAATCTAACAACCTGCATTTATTTAAAATTAAACTTATCAGTTTGGGTCTTTTAATACAATGCCTTGTTTTGTTAATTAGGGATAATGATTACAAAAAGCAGCTTGCTAATTTTTAATTTCAATGTGTAATTATATCAGTGAATGGTAAAGTAAGTTTTTTTCTCTTGTTACACTTCATTTTACTGTGCCTGCTGCAGCAATTAAGTAGAGTGTAACAAAGTGTGTAACAATATGTAACATTATGTACTTACACTGTACTATAGCGTTAGGGTTAGGATTAGTGTTAGATATGTACAGTGTAACTACAGTGTAATATTACATGTTGTTACCTGTTGTTACACTAAAAAAGGAACCGTAACATAAAATGTTACCCTTTGTCTTTATATGCATTAGGAGAAATTGTAAATGGTGACCTGCTCAAACATAATAGATAAGTTCACATATATTCATATATACAGATAGTGACTTGTTCAAATGCAACCAGTGTACAAACTGTCAACCTACGCACCAGTCAAACAGTGAGCTTCATTGAGATAGGATTTCATATCATCATGTACTTGTTTTTTTACACTTTCACCCTCACCCCCTACTACTTTCGAGGAATAAAGAAGTCATACATGTACAAAATGTATGGGTTCTACGCAAAAGCACCACAAACTGTAATGAGAGACAAAACGGCAGGAGCATGTCACACACACGCATGTACACACACACACACACACACACACACACATACACACACAATGAGAGTGAGAGCCAAATGAAAAATGCTGTTGGAAAATGACATGAATCCAATTACTTGCTGAAGCCTGCTGAGAAGGCCTGGTATATTCTCAGTATAATGACTTTGCATAACTCCAATTTAACACAACACAACACATTATCCTGATCCATCAGTCTTCTGTAGTGCTTTTGTGTTATCCACACAAAAATGACTGAAATAAAACTCTACATAAAACCGCACATAAATGTTCTGTGTGCCTCCATTCACAGGTGATTATTTGCCAAGTACTAATTAAGCTTCTGCCATGGAAAGGTTACAGCAGCAGGTAGAAGAAATAATCCCCTTTTTCATCAGTAATAATATTTACTTTAAACTCTGCAGGTAAAAGGTAGCCTGGCAGAGAATGTATCACAGTTAGTAATTCTACATAGCACCTTTTATCTAGCCTGGTAAACCAGCCCCTTGTACTTCACTTCATTTCATACAGTGGGTCTGGCTGTGGTTTCATTGACATGGCAGACGGCACCTTGCCTAACCAATCAGTGAACAGAGGGAGTCACGTCTAGGCGTTAGTGATTGGGTACACTACACCTCCAGGAAGAAATTGTTTTGCTGATTGGTCAGGCAAGATATTGCCTGAGACAACCATGTCAATGAAACCACAGCCAGACCATCTGTATGAAATGAAGTGAAGTACGAGGGGCTGGTTTGCCAGCATAGGTGAAAGGTGCTATTTAGAATTAACTAACTGTGATACATTATATTGTAGCTGCAAACCTCAATAGATCTTTTACTGATATTCATAAAACCCTTTTAATTGATTGCTTTTAATGATCTACAAGATTTAATCTAATTCATATTTACAGTAAAGCAAAACATCAAAGGTCAAAAAGACGATGCCTTTCAGCAAAGAGGGTGTAGCCAGCTCATCTGGGCATGGGCATTTGGCCAAATGGATCAGACCTGTTTGTGCTAAGGCCAGGCAACAGTGAAGCGGTTTGTCCTGCGGGTACTGGATTTCCTGTTTTATCAAGTTGGGCAAAGTTTCCCAGCGAGCCCTGCAGCTGTGGAGCGTTCCGCATGACGGCGCGTCCGTGCCCTCCGCGGAGCACACCTGACAGGCTCAGAAGGGAAGGGAAGGCGGCAGAGTGAGGCGGGCGGGCGCAGGAATTATGTCGGTGACGCGAGCTGTCATTGGTGTTGTTCACCACCTGTGGAGCCCAGGTGCAGCAACACATTCATTTACAACCCACTGAGCAGAGCAGCAGCATGCTCTGGCCAGAAGAGGAAAAGAGAGAGGGGGTGGGGGGGGGGGGGGGAGAGGGAAAGGAAGAAAAAGGGAAAGAGAGAAAGAGAGAGAGGGGGAAAAGCCAGAGAGAAAGAGAGAGAGAAAGAGAGAGGGAAACAGAGATAGAGAGATAGAGAGAGAGATAGCGAGATGGGGAGGAGATATAGGGAGAGATGGAGAGAGAAAGGGGGAGAAAGAGAGGGTGAAGGACAGTGGGTGGGAGAGGGCGAGCGAGAGAGAGGAAAGGTGAAGGGGAGGAAAAGAGAGACAGGGGACAGGGCACAGGGGAAGGTTTTTTTTTTTGTTAGAACCAGTGGGGGACGAAGGTGAAATAAATTAGCATTCCTGCACACATGGGTCGCAATGGAAATCAAGGCACTGCAGGTCCCTTTTTAAAATGCCTTTGACTACTAAGTTCCATCCGCAATTCGGCTATCTATGCATCTTCAAAGGCCACTGACAGTGTGCGACTATGGGTGACATGTCACAAGGTTTTGTTGCACCGGATGTGCTGCAGGCTTTTTATAAGAGCCTGTATGAGAGCTGACGGTGAGTCTACCCACACAGATGGTCCAGTACAGTCCAGCTCTGCAGTGAGGTGGAAGCACACTGCCTAATGCTGACAGTTATACTGTCGAAGTCTTTCTGACATGCAGAAGCTTTCCCCGGGTCATGGCAAGTAGCATTTTAGAGATGGACACAGACACAAATTGATTTGGACACGTGACTTTAACATTATACATCAACTTTTCAGGCCCTAAGTATTAATGCAGAAAAATACCACAGCAACTGTGGTCAGTAATTCTATCATATCACGTACTCAGGTTGCTCACTGTTGAGCTTTGTTTACTAAAATAATGACACTTGGCGGTCCAAGAAATAGTCAGAAAACTGTAAGACTCTAACCTTGTGAACACCCATAGAAGCTGCCAATTTTTTGTTGTTCCCTGGCAGGAGAATAGGCATGTGGAAATGAAAACTGGGTCTTTCACTTGAAAGAAGAATGAAAGAAGAATGAAAGTGCTTTTTACTCAGACCTCATTCAAGCTGTCAAAATCCGCATTCCTGGGAATTTAGCCTCTTCCAGGATGATGGATTGCATAAATACAAAGTGGTCTGGCATGCTTTGTTTCATCGGTGACATGCACCAGATTGAACAGGACTTAAATAATCCCTCATAATGCAGGGAGCCGTGGCTCTGGGCTCACCTGGGGCCTAAGCACTATGGATTACCATTTCAGTAGAGCAGGAACATCTCTCAAGCACAACACCTCCCCAGACACTTATACAATGGAAAATATTCTGTGTGGGTGTGGGTGTATATATATATATATATATGTGTGTGTGTGTGTGTGTGTGTGTGTGTGTGTGTGAGAGAGAGAGCGAGAGCGAGAGTGAACAAGAGAGAGAGAGAGAGAAAAGAGGGGTTTGGGTGTTTATGTTTGTGTGTACATGCAGAATGATATACCTCCAAAAGCGTTTTCCACATGATATGTCATGCATGCCAAAGAAATGTATCAATTCCAACCATATCTCAGCACCATTTCTGAGGGTGCATAAGGGGGGTGGGGGGGGATATAAATCTTCAAGACATCATGGTACCAAAGAAATACAGCAAAACAATATAACTCACCCACCCCTGACTCAAGTCAATATGATACATGAAGCAAGAAAGCTTCAGGGAACGCTTGGTTTGATTGTACCGTGTTCTGCTTCGATAGACCCAACATGTTCTAATACCTCAGTGTTCCATCTAAAACATTTTGAAATGCCGTCCAACATATCCGACTTTTTGTTTCGTCTCTACTGGGCAGGAGATGATTTGTTGCTATGGGCTTTTAGTAGCCCACAGGCACACCTCGATTGTTTTCCCTGTTGACGGTGACCAATTAGCTGAAAATGTCAGGACTCAAAAATGGAGCAAATCATGAATAAATCTTTAAGTTAATTAGTTTATTGGCAAAATGATGGATACCTGTCAGTCTTCAGAAAAACAGAGCAACTTGAGGAGCCCTAATGAGGGAATCTTTTTAAAAGTATCAAAGATCATCTCGGGCATCTCTGAGGTGTTTGTTGTTGTATGCAACATGATTGGAATTATACAGCACATGTATATAGTTTGTGGATAGAATCCATATCATTCAGTCCATATTGTCAACTTAATGCAAATCAATTGATTATGCTAATTCAGAGTTACTTATAATTTACAATAACTAACTTATAACTTAGTATCTAACAATACTTCTCTGCTTGATCAGAACTAGACAATTCAGTTTAAAACCTCCTTTTTAATAAGTTGACCCCTACAAGCACCACAGTGGACTACAGCAAACCTTTTCTTCACAGATTCCCCTTTGACCTTACTCTCATATGTCTTGTGGTTCCTGTGGTTGTTTGAGATCAGCTCGCTGTTTCAGATCCGGGTCAGTGGACTGAGGCAATAAGGCTTTCATTCAGAACCGCAACCGATTCGCTATTGTAGCTCCGAAAAGCTGTGGAAGCTGTATCTTAACAATGCTTTATTGTTATCACAGTAACCGAAGAAAGGCTAAATAAATGTGTAGTTCCACATTCAGCCCAAGGCCAGTTGTTCTGTGCAATCTTTGTACCTCAAATACATCACAAACAGCCCAGAAACCTGGAGAGCTTAACCTGGGGGGCGAGGCGAAAAACATAGGCAGATGTTTCATGGAGAGATGAAACCGGCTCTGCGTAGCCCGCAAATCATTAGCATTCCTCCCCACGTCCATCGAACTCCTGGCTGGAGAAGAGGCCGGGAAAGAGCAGCCTCATCAGCTCCCAAGGAGGCTGATTCAGCCCACGTGCCAAGACACCCTGCTGGGCCCTGGATGACCATGACATATAGATGTGTGTGTGTGTGTGTGTGCGTGTGTGTGTACGTGTGTGTTTGTGTGTGTATGTGTGTATGTGTGTGTGTACGTGTGTGTGTGTGTATGTATATGTGTGTCAATGTGTGTGTGTGTGTGTGTACTTGTGTATGTGTGTGTGTATGGGTGATTGTGATGGAGATTGGGCCTTGCATGTTCCATGCATCAGTCTCTCCCTCAATCAATGCCTTTAATGAAGAACAAGCTCGAATTAAATCAAAAGCACTAATAACACTAATGGCCGTTTTTTTCCCCCCTCAGTCAGAGGCCATCGGAGTCCAGCCTCTAGAGAAATACCCCCTCCTTTTTTTGGAAAGTGGTTTATAATCAATGATTAACAGCTGATCAGCAATTAGCAGGGTCAGCTCTGGAGTGGAGCGCAGCCAAAGAGAGGGTGCTTTCATGCCCCGCTGTTCTGGCTTCCCCTCACGAACATGCTCACCAGGAGATCAGGGCAGAATTTTCCTCCTTTGATTTTTCTCCCCTCTTTGGAAGCTCTTACAGACACAAGAGACATAATGGAGCACGGATATGGGTCTTAAATCTCTACACACAGACGCAAACAACATTCAGGGTGAAAAACAATGGGGCCGATGATGACTGGGATGCTGCAGGTATTACTCAATGAGGAGTGGAGAGGAAGGAGAGGGTGGAGAGGGGAGAGGGGTGGAGAGGGGTGGAGAGGGGAGGGCTAGGGAGGGCTAGGAATGGGAGGGGGCAGGGGAGTCATTTACCTTTCACTGTCTGTCAGTGAAGTGATGCATGGTGTGACCAAGGACGCCTCGCAGTGTTCCCCCATTCATTAACTGGCTCTAGTTAATGCATGTCCCATGGGCTGGGCATCAATTTGCCTCCCAGTCTGTATCTTTGAGACGTTAGGGTGACAGCCCACACACGCATGAGCATGGTCAGCAGTGGGGGTTACGTGACATCACAAGCTTAAGTGTGTAATTAGTTGGGGGGGAGGAGTAAGGGAGAGAGTGTGCACCCACAAGGTAATATCCCCTAACTTGTCATGTCAACAGCCGTCACATTATAGATACAAGTTCCCCTCATCCCCACCCCCCCTTTAACTGCATTTATCTCCACCAACCCACCAACCTCCTCCCTTGAAAGAAAGAAATCGTGGAGCTGCAGGCCTGGTCTTGAGCTTTTCAAAGCCTCAGAACATTTTTGATGTTTCAGACTTAGCTACGCTTTCAAGTCGTAAAGTTGCCGCAAAAAAAAAAAAGAAAAAGAAAAACTTTATGGAGTTTAAGTGTCAAACAGCCAGCCACCATTAATTAATATGGAAATTGGGTGTTTGGAGGGGGGGGGGCTCTATAGTTGAATACATTTTAGCTTGTTCTCCTTGTTCACATACACACACAGTACAAATACTTGGATAAGTTAACTACTAACCCCCCCCCTCCCTTTTCTACCTGCTCTGAAATTATGACAGAATTATAGATGCTGTTTCTTCATAATAAGTCTTCCGTGAGATGGTGTTGGTAAAAAAAACATATGGAGATCAAAGGACAGAGGACCTGCACCCTCTAAAAAGACATACCTTTGGATGTATTCAGGCACACAGAGAGATGAGAACCCAAACAGAGGTGTGGTGTTCATCTACAAGTGAAGCGAAGAGCGCAGTTAAAGAGTCTTGAAGAGGGATTGCATCACTGCCAAAAGCTGGTGGAGCAGCACTGCAAGACTGCCGGATGTGTCAGATTGGCACGGAGCCGCCCGGTTTCTTGTAATTTTTTTTTCCCCCTTTTAATTTTTTTTTCGCCTGGTTGCAAAAATAAAGATGCATTTCATGGTTGAGCAAGATAACAAAGTGTGATTAAAAATGACATGCAATCGGGGGGCGCCATGATTAATTTTAATGACGGGCTGATCATGAGCTGTGTGCCTGTGCAGCTTCTAATGGTGACATTTTATATCTGAATCATTTGAAAGCTGTCAGATCACTTAGATTGGTTGCTCAGCACAGACAAGTGGATTTTGTCGGGCGGAATAATGAGCACATTATCCAAACAAATGGAGGTTTCGAGGATTTTCCCCCCCTTTCCAGTTGTACGATGTCCTCTCTCTTCATGGAACAGACACTTTAAATCTTCCTGACATGAGAACAAGAACAGTGTTGAAACCTTTTTGTGATATCAGACTGTCTACCGTAATATCATCGTGATATAAACTGTCTACAAATGCTCAGACTTTTATAAACTATCTGTTGGAACTGTGTCTTGTTATAATGAAGAGTGAGGGGTTGGGTTTGATTAAGGGCGTAAATCAGTAAACAATAAACAAAATAAAACAGAATTTCAACAAACCATCTGTAATGTCACTGTGGATGCACTATCAAATAAAGTGCTACCAAATTATATCTATAAATGTATTTGTCTTTGGTACATTATCACTCTCTGTAATTTTCTTTTTTGGCATATATTCCAATCTTAAAATAGAAGTATGCAGGGGCTTTTTAATCAAAGAGCTTCACGACAACTTAGCAGGTAAAAGACAAAGCTGTCTCATTAGATCAAATTAAGTTGATAACTCAAACCTTGCCAGATAGCCCTGGGTCCTCCGTCCCACCACAAGGTCCTTTGTGTGCAATGCACATCTCACCCAGCCGTGAACAAACATCATGTTGGAAGATGTCAGGCCTCCGGTCCTCGTCTGACATTTAAATGACAAGTCAAACACAGGGCAAGTATTTCAGGCGAAAAAAGGCAGGGGAATAAGGTCCCTGTCACCACTGGCTTAATGATCAAACATCTGAGATGGCCTAAGATGCCTCTGTCCAGATCGGTGCCATGCTCGGGCAGATGGGTCTTGCCTGACCGACACCCCAAATATCGTCATCCAATTACCAGCAGCGCTGGCGGATTGAGTGATAACACCTTACATAGTGAATTAGGGATGATGCAAGAGGCACATTAACATGCGCTGTGACCGGGAGCAAATCCACAGCATGACCAGACCAATGAGGAAGTGGGAAGACAGTGTTGAACCTCAGGGTATAATCATTCCATTTGACCGCTCCTGCTTTCATTTTAGCCAGTCATACGTGTCAAAACAATAGCTGTCGCTATAGTCTTATAGTGTAGGCTGATCCGTCAAGGCTTCCATACTAAGGGGTTATAGTCAAGGCCGTTAAAGGCACTTGCTCTTGTTTTCTTTCTGACTTTTATGCAGGTTTTAGTCAGTCTGTTGCTGACGCCAGCTTGTATGGTTATAGGTCATGTGACGGTTTTGGCATGTCTCTGATCTGCTTGCATCTGACATCTGTTTTAGCCTTATCATGATGTCACACTGCAGAAGGTGGTTCCACTGGAAATAGGCAATTATTCTCAATTTTTCCATATTGTTACATACTGACATCTGTTGTTGTTTTTTAAATCCATTTATAGGCATGTGTTATGGATGTAGGTGTATTAAGAGACATTTCATTTCAAAGTAGCTCTCAGGTGGTAATGTGCCCTCAGACTTACTGTGGTAAAAGAGGCACTGTGTCTCAGCTGGCCTCATTTCACGCCTGTTGCCTCAATTTTCTTGCTTAATTTTGATAAGTGTAGTTAATACTGTCCCCCCTTGCCAAATCTCTCAGGATCAATCTCAATCAAAACCATAAACAAAAGATAGATAATTGTCTTGAGTGCACATATCTTTTGTTAAACCACTTTTGAATTTTCTTTCTTACATCTGGAAAAATTAATTATAACCATTGCGCCTGTTCGAGGAGAGCTAAAAGAAAGAGTTGAAGAGACTTGAAGAGTCATTAAGCTTATATCCAGAGGAGATTACTTCTTAATTCAAAGTTTGTTTTTCTACAGTGATGTGTGTGGGAAGGAGTGAGGAGGAGGTCAGTGGGGGTGTAGAGTTTGAATAACATCACTGAGGGATTAGGAGGTCAACAGAGCCTGCTGTTACCTAGGCGAAATGAACACCATTAAGCTGATGCATATGCATGGGGATCTCGTGCTAAATGTGCCTGCCGCTACGGGAGTGAAAAATAAACATTCAATCTAACATATAGGTAAGAAAAACAGCAATTAAAAAATGGATAATAATAAAACGGCAAAAACTCAGAAACATAACCAAAGCACAGCCCACAGTTTCATCTCCCCTGTTTCATGTTTGACACCAGGTGCTGTGTTAGGCTCAGCTGGAACTAAGCAGAGGAAGATAGCTGGCATGTTGAGATGAAATCCATTTCTCCTCATGGGTTCAGACAAAAATGAGAGCGAGGTGGTTTCCTCTCTCTCTCTCTCTCTCGAGCACTCTCTGTCCCTCTATTCATTTCTCTCACTCTGTCTCTGTCTCTCTCCTTCTCTCTCTCTTTGTTTCTTTATGCCTCTCTCTCTCCCTCCATCTCTCTATTTCTCTGTCCCTCTCTCTCACTCTGTATCACTCTCTCTCCCTCTCTCTTTCTCTTTGTTTCTTTATGCATCTCTCTCTCCCTCCATCTCTCTATTTCTCTCTCTCTCTCTCCCTCTCTCTCTCTGTGTTTCTTTATGCATCTCTCTCCCTCCATATCTCTATTTCTCTCTTTCTCTCTCTCCCTCCATCTCTTTCTCTCTCTTCCCCTCTTTTTCCCCCACTAAATGCCTCTGGTGCTGGCATCCTGATGTAGCAGCTGGTAGGGGTTCAACCACGGTGAAAGGGCTCCACACTGTTCCTCTGTCAACCTGCAGCCCAACTGTTTAAATCTGTCACATCTTTGCTTATGGTGTCCGCAACCCCCTCCTTAAAAAACAAATTGTTTTCTCCCATAATCACATATTTCAGTTCATACAGAGCGGTTGACCTTAAGATAGAAGACACTGAAGCATCTAGATCTAGATGCTTTGCTGAAAAAAGGGAAATATTATGAAGATAATAAACAAACCAATGTGATATTGGGGAAAAAGGATTACCACATTATCACCAGGAGGTGGGAAGAATTATTGCAGTGTATCAGAGAAAAGTGATTTAATGATGATGCTGATATTGAGAGAGAGAGAGAGAGAGAGAGAGAGAGAGAGAGAGAGAGAGAGAAGAAGCACAGAAAGGATGTACTTAAAAAATATTATATATGAGACAAAAATCTAATACTTCACATTCTGAATAAAGATTTGACACATTTTGTTCTTAATGCATTTGTATCCAACAGGGAACAAGCTTCGGGAGTGGATCACCAGAGCAACTGAAAAGAAATTACCACACTGCCTTACCTCAGGTGGTGTGGTCTTTGTATAAAGTTAATTGCAGAAATAATCATTCGATGTCGACGTGGGCAAACAGAATCTCCATTCTGGAAGGGGAGAAATGGAACAAGGTACAAAATGGGATATGCTCCCATCCATTACTGGTGTCATTTTCCAGGAGCCAGTTACTGGGGAGCAAATTAATACCAAGAAATTAAGTGATGCCCAATGGCCCTCTTCCTCTTAATTGTCATCATTGCTCAAATGTCAGTTCTGGAGGAATTTGGTCTCACAGTGGCACACCAAAGTCAAGTCATGTGGAGTCGATGACTACACATCCCTAAACGTCAGTTACACAAACGCACTATACAGAGTATCTGGGGTGGGTCATTGTAATAATCCTGGAGCATAACTACAGTACTTTTGCCACTCGGAGAGCACAGAGCGTACATTTGTGTTTGGTAGTCTGCTGAGACCTCACTAAATGGCAGTGCTGGAGGGTATTTTTTTGTAATTATATAGCCAGGTTTCACACCGCCTGAAAGTTTAAGTAGTCTAACCTATTCTAAAACATACACAGGTTTTAAGGAACATATATACATATATATATGGAGAAATGATCTATCTATCTATTTTTGACCAATAGCCTGGCAGTCAGGTAAGGATACCAAAAATGGGCAGCGTATAGATGATCACTGCAAGGTCACAATTTCCCATGTATAGTTTTGGTCTGCCATTTATCTTGTCTAGATTATGGGCTTAAAGAGAGATTTTCAAAATAACTCTGCCATATAATCATAAAGTCAGCCTTCACTTAGTCATTGGCACCGACAGTTTTGGCATGTCCTAGTCTACCAGTTATATAAAACCTAAAGCAGACTCAATGCTGACAAAGCAGTGGGAAAACATTATAATATTCTTCAGTGGATTTTATTTTTTATTTTTAAGGGAGGTAAAAGCCTGCATCTATCCTGCTTGTGATGACAGGAATTTGGACCCCAATGAGTCAGTACAATGATATCCCATAACCATGATTAAACAGAATATGTTTCTTTCAGTTGCCAAAGTCCATCACACTATCTACAAGTCTAAAATAACCACTTACTGTAAATCCTGATCTCAAAACCTTGCCTTTTCAAACCACTGTTTGTGACTTTTTTTCAGTAAATCCTAAAGTTATGTGTATTTTCAGTCTATGCGACAGTCGATAGTATCAAGAAGAAAAAATGCTATTTTTACTTTGTCATCTTTCGTGGCAAAATATCTGCAAGGTTAGCTCGGGATGAAAGGGGGGAAAAAAAAACGAATGTCAGGAAAATAAAAACTGACTTCAGTCAACCATAATCTGTAAAAGGTATAAATAAGCCTGTTGGACAGGGCTCTTTGAAGTCAGCATTTATGCATTATCTGTGACTGAGGAAATGAAAAGAAAATGACAAGGAAGGACAATTTACCCTTGCTGTTGTCAGGCCCAGTCGTCAACCTTAGGAGCGCGGCGTTGTGTGAGACAAACATATGCTCCCTATCTTAGCTGACCACATGTCCGCCTTTTAATAATATCTGACAGTAAATATATAACCTCGTCAAATCCCTGCAGCTTATGCAAGGGGTGGGGAGGGGAGAGGGGAGGGCAGTGCAGGGATGGGGGTGGGCTATGCATCGTGAGGTGGTGGCACTGCAGAAGCTATGGCAGTAAATTGTTGTGGCAGAAAGGGCAATGCGCTTCTTTCATTACCAAAGGGGAATTGTTTAAGTTAATAGGGGCAGGAGGCCAGATATGACATGGCCCCCCATGCCCTGCCGCTGACATTTAGGTGATGGTGTTACTGCAGTGGTATTAGAGGTAAACTTGCAGGATGTGAGTCTGTGAGTGTGGCCTCCTATGGTGATGTATTAGAGTGCTTCAGTAATATTGTTGATGTAAAAGGGCAACACTACAGAGGTGCAGCAGTGTCAATGATGCCGTGGATAATAAGATTTTATATTTTATACTGCCATGTATGTGTTGAACATTAAAAAGATAAACTTTATCAATGTTTGTATTTATTAAATCAGGCACTTGGTCTGCTCAATGTAGATGATGTCACCTAAGCTGCAAAGAATCTCATTTTTTTCTGAAGGAAAATGTACTGACAAAACAACTCGGGTGTTACTAAATTAGCTCTTGGTCACCAAGACAACTCATTTGAAGATTTGCTCAGGTTTCACTGTGTTGTGGTAGATACAGTCCTATTAAAGAGCAATATTCAACTGCCATTTAGCTGGCCTGTTTCACCGAGGTTTTAATGATATTTAACAACTAAATTGGTTAATTGAATATAACCAAAAGCATCACAGTGCAGTCATAACTTGTTTCGTGCAGGGGAATATAATTACTACAATCTATAACCAACATCTTAATTTGCAATTAGAGGTAGTCTTAATGGGCCTGAAATTTAATTATGCACCAAACAGCTTAGTACTTTGAGTATATTGGCAAAAAATAATTGAAAATCAAGTTTAGAGTTGAATATTGAGTCGTGCCTGCTCAATATCCCTCAGGTGTCCTCGCTACATCGGAGAACTTGTTATCCATGATGCACCCACCTTGAAATGGCAGAACATCGAGTCAATAAAAGGTTAATCTGGGGTCCTCCTCATCATCTTAATCATTGAAAATTATGCCGCTTGAGCTTGACCCATGAAAGAGGGAAGAAAAAAAAGAGTCATGGACTACAGTGGGCAAACCATTAGCCTTTCAAATCCAAACGAAACTGAGCGGTGGTCGGTCGAGCGGCCGCTTTCCACGAAGTGCACGGAGAGCCCAGGGCTCGTTTGAGCGGAGGAGGACCATCGGAGCGTCATTAGAGCTGCGGCGCTTGTCAGGTGGAGCAGATGCTGCCTTTTAAAGCGCTGAATATAAATTGGCTGCGCAGTCCCTCGGCGAGCACCCAGTCATTAGGAGGAGAAGGGATTGTTTCACGAGGCACTCAGCACAATGAGATGAGGCCTTTAGTATATGCTATAGACACGCCTTCCTCAGCTGCCCAAGCTCAGCTTCGCAGCGTCTCCGAGGGACAACTCCACAGTTTAGTTAGTTCTTATTACAACTGCAGAGGCATTATGCAAATATTTACTTTGGTAAGACACTATACCATATGCTGTGTTGTTCATTAGAGTTAGGAAGTAGTACACAATTAAGTGGCTTGTGTAAATGTTGCTTTTTGTGCTGGTGATCAAGCTCGAGTTAGATAATGCTGAACACCATCTTTTGTTAGGTCACATACACAACAACAAAAAAGCTTTAATGGCAAAGTTGGAGTGCAGGAGCCGTGAAGTGATATATTCTTTTCACTTGTTTTATCAAATGGGTGAAAAAAAATATATAAACAAAAGTAAACAAAGCTTATGTAAATGATTTATTTTGGACTTTAATAATTTAGTTGAAACACAATATAGTTATTTTCAAAGTGCACATGAATGCATAATATGCCCTTTTAAGCAAATGTTTGTTATACCCAAGGACTGTAACACTTGGGTGCATATTTACTATTTCACTCAAGACCACCCAGCAAAAATGACCACTTTATAATTCTGTGTGCACATAATTCTGTACAGACACACACACACAGACACACAGACACACACACCACACACACACACAGACACACACACAGACACACACACACATACACACACACACACACACACACAGATATATATACATATAATGTATGATAATGAAATGCACTGCACAGAAAGTAGATATATGAGTGTTCATATATCAAGTCACACACTTGACTAATGACCCGAAATGAACATTGAACGCTTTAAGGTACATTATCATAAGACTCTAAAAATATGAATGTAATGTGTAAAACAAACAGACAGCCCTCTATCATGGCATTCAGGCCTTGAGTGGGCAGTGCAGTGATTTCGTCTCGGTAATGTGAGAAAGAACTTGAGGCCATTTCCACCTGAAGGCTCGAGTGTCAGATAGATACTCCCTTTTATCTCCAGGCCTAAAAATACACAGCAGCCGACATGGAGGATGAGCAAAGCAGACAATGATCAAAGCGGTTCAGGGCCTGAAATGTCAGAATGTTTAAATTAAAGTCACTCACGGTAACTGCATCTGAGATGGCGATGGCTTTGGGGTGGAAAAAAATACATCAGGCATGATCTCACAGCTTTGAAGGGGTGGGGTTGGGGTGGGGGTGAGGGGTTGTTATCTAGTTCAACAAACACACCTTTTTTTACTTGGAAAAAAAAAGGTCACCCATAGACATAATATGTGCTGCTGTTTTGAGGTCAGCTGGGTCCTTTATGTCCAAAAGGTTTTTGCTTATTTATTTATTTGTTTGTTTGAATTTTCATCAGGAAACTGCTCGCAGGTGGTCGGTGTTCAACTGATGAAGTTTTCCGTAAGCAAAGAAGTTCATACACCTGGGGCTTGGCATCCAATAAAATGTAAATAAATAAATAAACAAACAAAAAAAAAAAAAACATGTATCAAATATACCCCTTTACCTGGATATGTGGAACCATCTGATTCCCTGAAAGGGGAGCCACACTTTGGTGTGGGGGGAAAAAAGCTGTGATTGGTGAATTGGAAGGCACTGTGCCCTGAAGCAGGGGAGACAGCTGGGTTTTTATGGTCAGTGAGTGGGGAATGTTTCTCTCCCCAGAGCGCCTCATGGTGCCTCCAAGCATGGACGGTGAGAAAACATGCCATTCGGAGAAGACATTTCCATAATGGAGGCCGTCTGAGTGAGAGTGATGTCTACAAATAGAACACATGTATATGTTTCTGCATATATGTGTTGGGGTGTGCATGTGTGTGTGTGTGTGTGTGTGTGTGTGTGTGTGTGTGCGTGTGCCTGTATGGACAAATGACTATTGGTACATTTACCTAAGCTCAACTTATGTGAGTGTGTGTGTGTGTGTGTGTGTGTGTGTGTGTGTGTGTGTGTGTGTGTGTGTGTGTGTGTGTGTGTGACCAATGGCACATTAGCTGACTATGCCTTCTACAAATGCAAGTTCAAACAAATATTATGCATTGGATATATGCACTGCATGTGCAAAATATGCAAAATATGCATTGGATGTGCTCTCTCTCTCCTTGTCCCTAATTTCTTCCTCAGACGATCTGTCTCAAGTGTTTGGTTTTCTCCCATTGCCTGGAAGCAAACAATTAGGGTACCTATTGAACTGCATTAACTTGGTATAATGTGCCCGATGCAATTACAAATTCTAATAACCTTGCCTGTTCAAATCGCGATGGCATAGAGACTGCCTGGCTTAAGCGGTGTAATTGTTTCAAGTTGATCTCAGATCTTTATGGGCTTTAATGAAAATGTTCTATACTGTTATGCCTTAATAGGTCCATTTGTAAATGACATTTTCAATTTGGAGATGATGGCCCAATCCTGTAGGACACCGATAGCTCAGTGCTTTAATGTGTCCCACCACAGCTCACTGTAAACACATGTAGAGTGCATTGTACACCTTATAATGAGACTGTGTGTGCATATGACAACTGGGTGACAGAGAGTGACTATGATTGCTTTTGGGGTTCACTGAAGCCGCTCTCCTAACACAGATAGATGACCGCTGTTTGTTGTGTCCTGAAAACTAATAATGTTGTCTGAACATGGTGTAACTGATACATGTGTGTGGGCAAAATGAGTTTTTCAGTGGCGTAGGATATTTGATTCTGGCTGATTAAGATGACTGTGGGTGTTGATGCGACCGTCGTCGAACAGGAGATTTATCTCACCTTTGAAAAAAAAAAATAGTGATTTTTTAAAGGCAGAGAAAATTAAAGAAATGTGTTGACTTGGGCGAGACTGGATCGCGAGACTGGCTTTTCATCAGCCATTAGAAATGGCAAAATGGCCGAATACACAGCGATCTGATTATGAGGTCATGCGGAGATAATTGAGCACCCACCACTGTGCTCTGGAACAGCATATATCATAAAACACAGCCATAGGGGTGTTGGCACTGTAACTCTGTGACACTAAGGATGCCGTTAGGGATTTTCCATTATAGTGGAAAATTAGCAGTTGTCCTTAAAAATGAATGCTCAGCCATGTAGAGAACTCTGATTTAAACCGAAATGTATGGCACCAAACTGTAACGTTGCAGGAATAAAAAGCTGAGCTCGGGCACGCAATTCAGCCACTTTGGAACAAAATGTAATAAGCAGGCCAGAGAGAAAGCGATAAAATGTGCTATCAAATGGAAATAGCGTCGTACCATTCTCTCCTTAGAAAGAGAACCTTAGCAAGTCCCTGAGGGCTTTTAAGGGCCCCCCTCCCATCCCCATCCCCACCCACTCACCCACCCACACCCACATATGTCTCATGGCTTTTATGTGACTATTAAGCATGCTGCATCTTTAATGTAACACATTAGTGCAGAATCTGGGTTCTACACACCAATACTTCCCTGCAAATTGCCATCATTTTGCGGCGAACTGAAAAAACATGCTGTACCGTGATGCAGTAACATACTGTCACCGCACTAACTCAGCTTGTGGGCACGAGTGTCTGCGAGGCCTGCCAAGGACTGATGCTGGAGGCTCACGCAGGGAACTGTTTCTGAAGAGACTGTTCAAACACGTCAAAGCTTTTAGCAAGTCATGATGGCATATGTGATTTGGATTAGATGTCTAATGTGAGAGCAAGGCACTGTGTAATTAATTTGATAACATTGCAAATAGACACTTGTTTTCAGTTTTAATCCTACTGAGCTGTGTGTGTGTGTGTCTGTGTGTGTGTATCTCTGTGTGTGTGCATGTGTGTATGTGTATGTATGTGTTTTTCATGCATCAAACCTGCAAAGCCTATGGACCATGGGGGAGCGTCTAATGACTGCGTGTGCAGTTTACACGAGTCGTACCATTTTAATTGGCTGCTGGCACTTGCAATGTTACCATATAACTAGCCAATCAAAGCAGGTCGAGGTCACAGATTGTCCACATGGGAACTGACTGAATAATGGGAAGGCGTAAATACAGAGAGGAAACGGCAGGAAGCGTGTGATTACTGTCATAGCTTCCTCAGCACGACATCTACCAGGATTTATGCTGCTGATGTATACGCCAACCATCATGTCCTTCTCACTCTTCCTCCCTCGTGTTTTCAAGGTTGTTTTTATGTTACATTAAGGGCAAAAAAGGAGAGGGGATGTAAAAGAGCATTAAAATTCATTACAATTGAGTTGCCTTGGATCCTTGTGGATTTACATGACTGTATAACAGGGTATCTACATGGCTATACCGAATCGTTTATGAGGGTAAAAGTACATGGATTCAGTTTCAGTTTTTCAGTAAAAGAGTTTACGATGAATTATATGAAAATGACCTTTTGCATTATACATGCTGTGAGAATTGATCCTGAGTTTGGTGCCATTCCTTGCATTGCTAGTAGCTCATCCCTGAAGTGTATATCTGATTGCTAAAGTTGATAATAATAGAAGCATAATGTAATTCATTATATATAATTTACCCAATAGCTATATAGATTCTAACTGATTGAAGGATAGATAGCCTAATTGACAGCTAGACAGTTTAATCTAATGATTTAAAGGACCTAACAGGCATTTACGTTGTCATTAGCTAAAAACTTTGCTAATTAGTCAAGAACACCGTTATTAAGTTTAAGCCAGTGGGGCTTGGTTGAATTCAGACACTTAGTTTTCACTCCCTGCAGTAAAGATAAACAATTAACAGAGAATTTAGGAAAGTCAAGGAGGCAGCGTTGCACTGGCTTTTATGATGCCGCTCCCAATTGAAGACTCCTGACCTTGCTCTAAATAGTTTAAACACTTGCATATAAACTGAAATGACTAGCCAGAAACGGTGCAGAGCATTTAAACCTAGGCAGCAGCATATGTTTGGTTGGATCTTTGGCCTGGCCTCTTGTTGGAACACCTGACAGGGATTTGCAGTGTATTTCACAGGGGGTTTTGCTGCGATTCCATACAAATGCTGGGATCAGGCAGCAATATCCCTGTGAACGCCCCCATACACTCCCAGCAGGAAGCAAATGAAGCAAGGAGATGGAGGAGGAGGAGGAGGAGGAGGAGGAGGGGAGGCTAGGAGTGGGTCCTGAGGCAAAATGCTGCAGTGGAGGAGTTAGCCTAGGTATCAGAGGGGTATATGAGGGCTGTATGGGAGGTTGACATAGGTGGCCCACTGCCCACTGACACTGACTGTTATGACAAATACTACAGAGACTTGGATAAGCCATTTTTGATTTAAAAAAAAAAAGAAAGAAGTACCTTTAGAAAGTGTTATTGTAACTGACTGTAGAGCTTTCTTTAAAGGTGCTGCTTAGGTTCAGCACTTTTGTTCCTGATTCGGGTATATCTCTGTCGCCATTCTGTCTTTAAAAAGGAAAAAAAGGAAGAAAAAAAACAGAGCTTACTGTGTGACAGGGCAGCTCTCCTTTGCCAAAGCACTGTGATAATGCTGGATTTGCACTGAGAACTCCCTGGTGATTAGGGCTCAGCGCAGTGGGTGATGTCCTTTGACTGCCATTTACTTGATCTCCCGTTTTTGTATCAGGGGGCCAGCAGAGGCAAATTCACCTGTCACGCCGTCTTTACCGTCACCTCGCAAAGTAAACACTGTCAGGGGACATCAGGGGACAGGAATAGAAAAAAAGCCAAAAGCCACCCGTCTATATGTTTTCCCCCCTTCTTTTTCCCTTTGTTCTTTTTTTTCTGCGATGAATAGCTACACGTCAGGACAGTGGCAGCTTTACAGACAGCTGGGCAAGGATTTGGTCATGTTTCATCCCATATCTCATGTCCCAGGAGTGCAACAGAAAACCAGACCGGAAACATGCCGAAAGCGCACTGCAGGTTTTCCCCACCATACTTCCTAAAATACACTGTTTACTTTCCCATCATCGATTTTTGGATAATTCCACATAATTACTTTTATCTGGGCAGCCGTGATTGCAGGCCATTCTCCAGCCGAGAGTGGTTCACCCCCCTGGAGGGCACGGGTGCTCTGCTCATTCGCCAATTAATTAAAGTACACTAAACGCTCTGGCCACCGAGTACGGTTCGGAGGGAAACAGAGCGTATACCCCACTGGGTCAGAATCTCAACCACTTTGGCCCCCAATACACCACCCTGCCCCCCTTCACCTCCCTTTTCACTGTCAGGCTCTCTGCCAACCATGGCAAGTCCCTTTGCTTTTGCAACAACACCCTGACACCCCTGCCACAATCAAAAAAAAAAAAAAAACACCTTCAACACCCCTACACAGCCTCAAATCACCCCAAACCCCACCTCTTAGATAAACACAGACATACACTCCAATCACGTCAACCCCCTCAACACAGAAACACACTGCCACCTACGCCTGCATATGGATAACTCCTGCTCAATCCAGAATTTACCAACAATTTAGCCAGCCAATTGTCTCTTGGTGATGCATGCTAATCGCTATTATTAGGCATGCAAAAGGCCAGAGATAAATGGGAACTCACAGGCTATCAATTATGATTGCTTTCGGAAATTAAGGCAAGTTGATGGACAAGTTTGTGAAATCTCCAGGGTTATTTATGTATGCCGGCGATAGGGGCTAGGATTTGGAGGGTAATTATAATTCTTTATGAATGCCCGTTTAGACCACAAATGAGGAAATAGTCGTATGTCTTACCATTCACTGGCACTCATTCTGTTGAGCTTAAATCACCTGCACTACATCAGCCTGTAATGGCAGTTTGTATAATGGAGTGCGTGAGGGTTTTTTTTTTTGTCTTGCATTTTACATTTTTATCTCCTTGGCTGTCAGGTGCAAATGGAGATAGCGGAATAAAGGCCATTAGAAAGACGAGCAGTGAAGGAACTCTTGAGTCGTATGCAGATAATAAGATCCATTCAGATGGCACAATTCTGTGCATGTCAATTGTCCTCAAGCCCTGATGCGGCTTCCATAGACTGACGAGATTGCTGTCGACTTAATGTGACATCCTTAACGCTGCTAGCCAGTTCAACTCCGATTCTCGCAGTGGATTCCGTGCTCTGTGATGACAATAATAGTGAAAACATGCCTTCAGACTGAAAGCATGTTTGAATTACCTGCTACGTTTTAGCACGTGTTTACAGGTAGCTGTAATAACCTCAGTTCATGATGCGTTAAAAAAGCACTTTTCATACATCAAGGCAGCGTAGACAGTGCACTGATAACAGTCACAGGGAACTGAGCTACTGGTGGCTGGTTCTGATGCCATTGTTAAAAAAAAAAACACCAACAACATCCGCACCTGAAAATATTCCAACATGAAAACCGTCAACCTGCAGTTTCACACGAGTCTTCCTTTTCATGTCATTGTAATGCAATTGCAGCACAGAGTGCCTTCAGCTCAAAGCAAACCTTCTCTCATTTCTGTGCTTCGATATGGGTGGCAACAAAGGAACATGTTGTCATTCCCCTGAAATATCTCCATTAAAAAATGGGATTTGCTCTATTAGGGGACATTACGTCCGGGCCTTTATGACTGCGGTTGGGAAAGGCCTGTTGGGAAAGGGAAGTGGGGAGGGAGTGGGTGGGGGGGTGGGTGAGGGGAGGATTCATTTGCGATACGCGTGCATATACCACCACCTTCATCCCGATGGCAGCTGTTTGCCAGGCTGCGAGATAAGGCCGGATGGCTCATTAAGCACCACCTCCTGCCCTCGACCTCTGCAGACAATGGCGAACAATGGCGGATCCTGATCCAATATGCAGCCGACAAAAAAGACAGGGACGGGAGAAAGGGAGGGAATTCCTCAATCTCCTTCACCGTTTTAAAAGGGGGAAAGGTTAATAGAATAATGAATTTTCCCCCCCAAACCAATTGGCTTTCTATTATTCAAACAGCAAGAAGGAGATGATTGGCGTCAATGAGTAGGAGAGGGAGAAAAAAGGGGGGGGGGGATTTGCATGTTCTCAGCATGGTAGTTGTGTGTTGTAGTTTGGTGTCATAAGGTGGTCAGTCAGAGGAGGAGAGTGGGATATTGCATGGTGAGAGCGAGAGTTAATTATGCTAACTAGTCTAGATTCCACTTCCCCCACAACACGAGGCAATTCACCACAAACTGAAATCGAAAAAACACAATGATACCATTTAAATATTTCATCACAAACTGAATGCATTGAGGGCACATTATCAATATTGAGGTCTGTTCATGGGGAAAAAAAATCTATTGCAGATACTAGCTTATAGTTTGGTTTCTAAATCGGTACAAGTCATGAGAGTTATCCCTAAAATGATTTCCGAAAAGAGGCTTGCAACGTGATATAAAAACCATTTCAGAGGAACTCATATGTCTGCAAACAGAGTTGACATTTATTTGCAATTGAAAGAAGTCTATCAAGTAAATCCATGCATGCTTTAATCAGCACAGTTAGACAAAAGGGTTTGGTTGTGTCAGTATAGTCTATTGTGCTGCTAAATTCCTCCATGCCCTCTGCCTTGGTTCTTTATTGTAGCAGCCTGTCACATACACTGGCTGTTTAATCACCTGAAACACAGTGGTGAATGCAAAAATTATTCTCGGCTAAAGAAGCACAAAATTAATTAGAAGGTAAGGGAAAAAAACACCGCCTTCAGTAAATCTACTGGTGAGCACTGCTTGTTTGTACTCCCAGTACACACTTATTGACAAAGTAAACAAAAAAAATCACCTTAGTGTAAACAACCTCCCCCTATACACACACACACACATACTGGACTTACATCTCTGTGATACAAACATTTGGTGTGCCAACTGTCACTGTAAAAAAAACATAAATAAACAAGACACTGTGTTTTCAGTGAAGTTCACCTTTGGTTCTGAAGAGCCAAACAAATTAATAAATAAATAATGTGTGTGTGAATGTATTGCCCTTGAAGGCTCACTCTTCGGTGCATCTAACGACCTCACAGTCAAGGGCAATTTTTCACGAAGGACGAGATTCAGTGACTTGAGGCGGCCCCAATTTATTTACTTTTTAATATATATATTTTTTCATTCCCGCTTGCTCATTCCCTCTCAGTTCAGGGGCTTTATTTTTGGTGTTTAATTAAAAATAGCCGGTGGTGCCGCTGACGGGAGTCTGCATCACCTCGCCGGCACGGCTGCCCAGGCAACACTAGCAACAAATTACGCTAATTCCTTTAATTTCAGACGTGAATCAACTCTAATGTGACTAAGCCTAGCATTACTAACCCTGCCGTCTGTGCTGATCGTGCTATATATATTTATGTATGTGTATAATAATTAAATTAAATTAAATGATTTTGCTGAGGGGGGTAGAAAATAGTGGCATGTAATTAAAGTGAATTTATACAGGGTGCCCAGAAAAAGCCTTTGAAATTCTGTGCTAAAAGTACTTGCTAGGGTAATGCTGGTCATGTGATTTGTGTATACTATTAGCGCAAATGATTGCGATTCTTTATGTTGGCATATTGCAACAGTGTGAATGATTGCTAATGAAACTACACTGTGTCCATAGAAATTCACTAAAGATGAAGCTTCAGGTGATCACAGAATTAGCTTCCCAATATTACACAGAATTTGTTTCCATTCTGCCATCTGCCACCACATTCAATATTTACATTTAATACTTCTGAAGCAGTGGGAAGTCCAAGCTGTATAATATCTCTAAACTGTGCTTACCAAAATTTGTTCAAACCAGAAGTCTTTGCCTTCAATATTCAGAGTGAGTTTCAAATAATCATAGTCAATTATACTCTTGTGCCAAACACTTTATCCCATGAATGATATCAAAGTGGTCTGTTATTAAATCTCGGCTAATGCAAAATAGATGACTGCTTCCAGAGGCAATTAAGTTTTAGTCTTTACCATTAAGATAAAAAACACCATTTAGTCTAGTCCTCAAATAAAAGTGTCATCACTTTGAATATTTTATGATGACAACCTGTTCACCACCTGTTGTAGTGGTCATGCGTTGGGAGCCAGAGCAAGGAGAGGAGAGAGGAAGGAGGTGTCACAACAACTCTGCCACCCAGTCCTCCATTTTGGGTGACAGGACTACCCGCAGGTCTTACCATGTTTTGGGACACTTTTATGTGTTATGCTCATTTAAAATGCAGGATTCATGCATCTATTTAACTGGACAGTGTTAGCCTCAGTCAGTTTCCTACAACTGGAAAATAGTCAAAATACATATTGTATACTTGCCGTGAACTCGTGAACAGCCTAAAGAGTGCTGTGTACTTCCTGTTGGTTCAGTGTTGTTTTTCTCACGTTCATGTGTCAGGGAAAACAGCCTCTCTGACATTGCATGCACCTGGAGAAACAATTGTGCTTTTCTGGGAAATAATTAAGGTTAGAAGTCTGTGGCTGTGTGTGTGTGTGTGTGTGTGTGTGTGTGTGTGTGTGTGTGTGTGTGCACGTGTGTTTGTGTACACACCCCGTGTGCGTACATGTGCATGTGTGTGTGTGTGTGTGTGTGTGTGTGTGTGTGTGGTGCTGTGTCTCTTTATTCTATTTTTTTAAGGAGAACACACCTGAAGACAGGGTTGGTGATACTGTAATTCGCTGACAGCTGAATCGATAAGAGGGATCAGAAGGGACAGCAAGCTGAGCTGAGCTCTGCCAGACTGTCTCGAGGCAGACTGAAAAACACAGGGGACGCTACGATTCACTCCCATTACGCCAGAACTGCAGAAATATTTTCAGAGTTTAACCCTCATTTGTCAGAGATGGAACAATACACTCAGGAGAGATTGCCTATAGTTTCATCTCCACTCTCGGCTTTCTTCTACTGAGTTTCTATTTTATCTTACTCTGCTGTTTGAGCACCACAGACTGCTTATCACAAGTAGCTTTTGTTATTCATTCACAGAGCACAGCTCACAGCTTGAGCTGGATTGCTTCGTTAGTCAAAGGTCATTTTGACACTCGTTGGACATTTAAAAGCCTCTAAATACCGCCTGTTAACCAAAGGTGCAAAAGATTCCCACTGAAGGTCAATATTTCATACAAGGCGCCGACAGAATCCAACACAAATTAAAGCCTGGATTTAAAGTTTATAGCCTCTGATACAGCTGCTCCTCTAGCAGTCAGAGCCACTGAGACCTCGCTGGCATTTTATAATAATGATTGTGAAATTACCCAGGGAGTCGTCACCGTCTAGTAATAAAATCTCACTCTTGGAAAATGGAAACGTTAATTAAGCTTTAATTTAGCAACTTGACAGTCCTATGTGGTGTTCTGTCAATGTTATTACATCACTATCTCATGTTTAATTTGACCTTGGAGAAACAAAACAACAAACAAAACATGAAAGGATGCCATGGCAAGCAAAAGAGTTTTTTGGGGGGCCCAAAATTGCCTAAGTAAATCTCTGTAAATCTCTGCCCACTAGTCGCCAGAAGACACGAATGCGACACAAAAGACACAAGTTTTCTTCCCACCACAGACGAGATGACTCAAATAGCTTAAGACAGCGAATATGGAAACTAGTGGAGATTAGAATGGTAAACATTCCAGATTCGTTAAGAGGCTCTTTGTTTTCCAGTAAAGGCGTGTGTTTTCCATCTCGCGCTGTTCTGAGCTTGTCTTGTCTCTCTCTCTCCACAATTCTGCGTGGGCGTTTTGAAACGAGGTGGTTGGTGAGTCTGCAGGCTAAAAAGTCCTCTAAGACGACTCCTGGAGCCAACCCACTAAAATAATGTTGCAGTGTGCTTGATTTATGTAACGGGAGCTGATATGCAAATGAGGTCCCCTTTTTTCGCTTTTATGTAACAAGCGAGATAGGCAGATAGACTCTGGCTCTATTCTCTTCTCTCAATGAATTCTTCTGAACAATCAGTATAGCTGTGGCTCCTGCTCCAGAGGGATGGCACTCGTATGGCGGTGTGTTTTTCGGGTCTGAAGTGACACAAGTAGGCAGACAGCAGGAGCGAACATGTTTTTGCACTGTTGACTGGGTGGGAATGGATTCAGTGGGAATTCTAATGGCATTGTCTTGTTCAGAGCCTTTCTTGTTTTTTTATTATTAGTTTATTTTTTATTTTCTATTTTTTTTTTTTTTTTTACAATTTGTCTCTCACCACAGGAGAATAGACTGGAGTGGTGCGATAGTGGCTCAACAACAGTCACCACAGCCACCTGGCACCAGTGTGACACCCTGCAAAGGTCAGCCGGCTGTCCCGAGAACCAACAGCCCTCCCCAGACACCCCGCATCACACTTACGGCCTGGGTGAGAGGCACAGAGCTGTGGAGCTCACCAAGATGCCCACGGAAGAATGCTTCATGTGAAGAATGCTTCACACACATTCACACACACAAACACACACACAAACACACACACAAACACAAATACACATAACAAAAAAGTCTCATACTTATTATAGGCCAGGAGGGCCGGCTTGATGGAATTGTTCAAATAAGCAATAACTTGCACCATAATGAAAAAAATAAAGTATACACACTGTATCTGTCGTCAATATTTGCTATCTTGGTGAAACCCCCAAGAAATGTGTGGAAAAAAATGTAATTTCTTGACGTTTCATATACATTGGCTGGCCTCGGCTATAAATAGCACTCGAGCAGAAGGGTCATTTTGTCCTGGGAGAGTGGACTGTCCAACAGGCCTCACAGTACTTTCTGCCAACACAGGGGGAATTTTTATGAGGTAACTAACCCGTGTCAAGCCCATCATTCACAGCAGAGCGTCTGACCAGGCAATGCAGTCTCCCACAAATATGGCTTAAAGTAGTGTCAGCGGTAACTTGATACCTTTGTTTATCTTAATTCATACCAAATACACATGTCATGGAAAACAAATAGTGTTGAGTTGGTGATGTAATCTTTGCAGGTTTTACATCCATCATGTACATTTTTATTTTCTTAAAATATATAGTATTATCAGAGAGTGTTAGGAGAGGAAGAATCTAAGATCTTTGGTGTTATGGCTAATAGTCAGGGATGTAGTAGAGGATAAACACAAGTAAACCTAAAGTCTACCCTCCTCTCAAATTTCATAAAAAGAGTTTATCCACCTCTCAACACAGTTTGTCCACCTACCAATGCAGTTTACTTACCCTAAAATAGAACTTATGTACCAAATACAATTTCTAACATTTTCAAAGCACACTCTGTCAATTATATGTGCACTAGAGACCATTAAAATGCACTGAGACTGTTCAAACATGTTTTGCACGTCTGAACATCTCGTGTCACATTGTGCATCCACCTCACCTCAAATCACCTCACCAAATTCACAGTTTACCCAACTCTGATTTTAATCACTACACCCCTGCTGATAGTATGGCTAATGTGTTCTTACCAGCCACTCCTGGGCTTCCTTTGAAATCCCCTCAGGGCTTAACACAGTATCACCTATTAAACTGCTTAAATGATGGCATAGTCAAATTTCACTTGGTAGCCAACTTGTAGCAATACTGACTGACTGCTGCTGTGAGTAATGCGCATATTGATGAAACGAGTACAGCCACAAGAGTAACAGGTGTTAAATATGCAATGTTGACTTCCTTGGAGATCCAGTAAATGAACATTATCACACATTAAAAGCCAAAATGAGTATGTGCCAGTACATGTTTTTTTCAGGTTAATAACAGTTAATAACAGGTTAATAACTGACTAATGACACAGTGGTATGGCAAATCTTATTTAAGCTTGTTATCACACATTGGTCATTAGTGACCATGTTAAGAAGCCAACCATGATGAGTCTCCATGATGTAATGCCACCTAACTGTACCATTTTCAATACTTGGTTTGGTTTCATTAAAGAGTGTGTGCTCTGCCATGGCAAGTAAAAGCATATGATGTCCTCTGTGCATTTTATTGCAATAGATGACTTTTAAAGTGTTTGCAAAGGACTGCTAGGGAGAGAACTTGAAGGCACCCAGAGTCCTTTTGAATATCAGACAGAACTGAAATAAACACACAAAGGAAAAACCAGTCATTTGTCTATTTTATTAGATATTACTATAACATCATTCGGTTGGCAAAGTGGCGTAAAAAACATAGTTGCTTTGTCTTATCTAAATAATTCATACATGTAGGGTACATTGCACAATAAAAACAGGAACATATTTACATATACATTAAATATTACATTAAATATAAACATTGCTAATTTACACCATGTACAGGTCATGAAAGCAAGTTGGATGGACTCGAGAAAATACATTAAAATTGTGCATTCACACAATGTAATGCAGATTCGCACAAGAGGTGCAGATTTATGAGAACTTTAAAGGCTTCCTTTCCACATTTTTATGTTACACATACTGCTGTAGGTCAAAAGAGACTGTTTCTTGCAAGACACCAACAAACTCAAGTTGTATGTACAAGAGTTCCATTGACAAAGAGCTACCTTTGTATATCAAACCTACAGGTGTTCCCCACGCAGTCACTCCAGTGTCAAACGGTTGCCCTTTTTTATACCAGAACAAAGATAATCAGCTGTAGTCTATGTACTCCTAGTCAAACTGGTGTAGACGTACAGATTTAGCAAGAAGAACTATTACTCGGTTGGACAATGGACTTTATTTGGACAGTTGCCTGATGCAAGCAAGGAGCAAGAGTAAGGGTTCCTTTATTTCTTATTTTGGTTATATTTGACATGAAATAATTGGCACCCGCTTCTTAGCTGAGCACTTGACACTTATACCCTCTTGAGTTGGTCAGGATGCTGCCACATGCTATATTTGAGCCAGACATCTAGCCTGCTGAAATCTAATGAGCAAGCAGTTGGACGAGGAAAAAATAAAAAAAAAGATAGATTTATTGGCTCTCGCGTCTCAGCAGAAAGAGCAGTTCATTTGGGAATTTGACAAACCTTTGAAAGACTACGGATCACAGCTTCTACTGAATGCAGAAACTAATGCACCGATAGTGGAGAGAATCCACTGTGATCTGTCAAATGAACTCTGAAAAAGACTTCAATTAATCCATTATGTGGATCTAAGGAGGTATACTACAACCTTTTATGTGACTTGAATGGTATGTGTAAACATTTACTTCCAAAATAGCACTTCATAGTATTTTGTGCTTCGGAACGGATTTAATTTAATGTGTGTTGCGTTTGTAGCCTGAAAGCTAATGATGTCTTGCAGTATTCTATTCGATTTAAAGGCCAATGTGAGAAAATCGAGCAGGGAACCAAACTATATACGACCTTACACCAAGATGCCTTCTCCAATTATGTCCAATAACACTATCCTCTGTCAATTAGCAGAAGCAGAATAGACAAACACAAAAGGAAACAGTTCACCCCGCACACACCGTAGCAAGCAAATACATGTCGAGTTATGTATGGCACACTTTTGGGTGTTTGTCAGGCAGGAACAGAACATGAGTGTGCCAACTTTCTCCATGTGCCTGTTCGGGGAGGCATCAAAATTATGCTGACCTAACAACTGTTCCCCGTTAAAACGTAATGCCATTCATTTGCTTACATGGCAGAAGTGCCAGTGGAGAGAATAGGCAGCATGTAACACATCATTACAGTAGAGAAACTGTGGTGCGCGGAGGATGCTCTCAAACTCATGTCACTTCGAATATGTAACCTGTTGTGTTTGTGCACAAATTCCACTTTAAGTAACACTAGTAGCCTAGTTCACTAGTTCATTAAAAATCCTTATTTACTTTGCTAAAATACTGCCTGCCCATACAGAGGACATGCTAACTATGTTACATTTTTTTTTGCCTGACCATACAATGTGCTGTTCGCCATCATCTCCACTCCCTAGCCTGCAGTTTCGTCGTCTACTGTCATTACTTCAAACATTTTACATTACATTAAACATCACTTGACTCTTTACTGTAGGAATACTGTGTTTATATAAGAAAAAAGTAGTTGGCACTGCGCTGCTTTTGGTAATGGTTGTCATGCCATCCACCCCTCATAGGTATTAGGAGCATGGAGGAGCAGTGCCAATCAGTGCAAGCCTCCTACAAGGCTACACAAGCCAACGCATGAAGAACACCCACTCACCAAGACTCACTGGGAAAAAGCAAACTCTCCATCATTTTCTTATAATGTAATGTAGCTGAGTCAAATCAATGCTCAACTCTCTCTCTCTCTCTTTGCGTTCTGCAATGTGTCTGAAATGACCATATAAAACCTCACAGGCTAGAAGTCCTCTGATTTACCCCTCTCTTATTCGAGGCAGCTGGTCCATAACTGGTCATTTGAGATTACAACCCTACATACACTGTAATACACACTGCTAATGGCATTGTCTAGATAGTGCTTGCTAGAGGCTGACTATGTGGAGAGGTGCAGAACATTTGGCACAGGGAGGTCTGAACCTCATAGCTTGTTATGACCATTTTTTTCCCTTTACTTTTTGGAAAGAACCCACTACTGTGATGGTGGCGAGATCACCAATTAACTTGCTTCATCATGATATTTTCTTTAGAATTTCAAACCAGAGTGCCAGTATTCAAATGTGACCTAAATGTGACTTATCCTCAGTCAACACCGAATGAATTGTTACTAAAAAAAGGTCTCACACCTAATTAACAGCCGTGTTGCTGAATAAAACATTGCTCCAGTTTTGTGTTTTCTTAATAGAAGCCAGAAAAGTTAGGTGCAATAACGTTACACAAATACAATTTTTTTTCTCCTCTAACCTCAAAGCACTGACAAACTACTCATGTGGAATACTCTCTCTGCATTTCCTATGATGCTATTGTAGCTATCCTAACATCCTAGTTTTTTATTGATTTATTTATATTATTCGTTTTAATAGAGAGAGCACTGAACTGTGCGCCTCTTCCTACTACCACGATGAATATCTGAACCCACAGGAGTGTCCACTGTCAGAAGAGGGGCTGGAGGGGGATGACGGTCGGGTGCGGGGACAGCATGGGGGGGAACATGGCTGGCCGGGGCAGGGCGTGGAAGGTCACAGCCACTGGGTGGTGGATGCGGGGTGGAGCTGCCACCATTGACACTTGGGGGGGAGTCACAAAAGTTGGGGCCCCTGGTGGGCACATGTCCGCACCAAGGGGCAGGCGAGTCATCGGTAGAACCTGTGGGAAGAGCTGTGGGGGAGGGGGAGGGGGTGGAGGAGGGGGAGGAGCAGGCGGGTGGTGATGGTGGTGGTGGTGTTGGGCCGTGGGCAGGAAGGTGGCGTGGTGGTGGTGGTGGTGCTGGAGGATGGTGTGGCGGATGGTGATGGAGCCAGAGGGCACAGGAGCGGACAGGTGGACCGGGTGGAGGTGCACGGGCGAGGACACGGACACAGGGATGGGCTGGGGCTGGGGCAGCACAGTCTTTAGCTTGGTTGCCTGGAAGACCTGCTGCTGCTGCTGCTGCTGCTGTTGCTGGTGGTGGTGATGGTGGTGGTGGAGCACCTGTCTGTGCGTCTGGATCTGCAGGAGGCAGTGCCTCTCCATGCTGTTGGATGGATGCTGGAAGCACGACAGCTGAGCAGGGGCAGGCTGAGCTGCAGGAGGAGGAGGAGGAGGAGGAGGAGGGGCAGGGCCATAGAAAACACTGCCACAGCTGGTCCGGTAGCTCTCCCTGCCAGCCTTCTCCTCCTCGGCCCTGCCCACCGACAGGTGAAACTTTGGGGGTTGTGCCACAGGGCTGCTGCTGCTGCTGCTGTGCTGACACGATTTGTCCAGGCCGGCCTTTTCAGACCTGGCCAGCGCTGTCTCTCTCTCCCTCTCTCGTGTGCCGGCCAGACAGACCTGGGCTGCAGCAGCTGGTGGAGGGGGCACTACGGACGCGGCCGCTGGCACCGCTGGCTTGTTAGCGCGCTGCTCCTCTGCTAGGTCGGCGTGTCGAGACGTGGCGCTGCTGACAGTGTCATGGCTGTTGCCCGTGTCTCCCGTGGCCACCACCACCGCAGGACTCGGATCTCTGGCTCGCTCGCTCGCGGGCTGGACGGGAGGAGGGGGGTTGGGGTTGTCAGCATGAGCGTGCCACCGCTCATTGATTTGAGGCCGAGATGGGCTCCCCGTCTGGCGGTCGCTATCGGCCACGTGCTGACCCGGGTCAGGGATAATGGAGCTCTCGGCCGGCGCGCTGGCCACAGAGCTCGCTTTATCATCAATAGTACATGAGCTTTTGTCTGAGCCACTGATACCGCCACCACTGCCGCCGCTGTCACCTTCTGCTTTTAGGGCCGGGCTTTCCCCATTTGGATTCAAGCGGCTTGCACTTTCATCAGTCTGAGCATGGCTTTCAGTGTTGGGCACTGTGGGAGCAGGCTCAGGCTCGGGGATGCTGGTTTACGGCGGTAGCAGAAGAGGCGATTTTTCTTCTCTTCCAGCACTGAATATGCTCGCAAAACGCCGAGTCGTCGTCCTCCTTGGGTGAGCTCTGATGCTGCTTGTGATCAATTTCCTGTTCAGTCAGCTGTCTGCCTGAGGCCTGCTCTTAGACAGGGACACATTACGACCCGCTCCGAGCACACGGCGTCCACGTCGTTGAGCGAGGCGCTCCGCTTCCTCTTCAGTCGCTGGATGCGCCACAGCTCTTTGATGGTGCCGACGTCACCCACTTGAAGTGGCAGCTCGTGAAGACGATTTGTGATCGAGCCCAAGACCTGGGGCTGGGGCCGGGAGCAGGGCCGAGGCTCGTTGTCGTGCTGGCATGACCCACACCCCCCCATCAAGCACGGCAGGCGGGCAAAAGGAAAGGCCGGGCTGCTCACACCACCACCAGCCACCTTTTCGCCTTCGTCTTCCATGCTCTGATCAGAGAGATTGTGGGCCCCCGCTGGGCCGTTTATGCCCCCCGCTGCTTCCTGCCTCCTGCCACGCAGCCTCTCGGCCGCAAGAGCTCCGCTGCAGCTGCCCACAGCCTGATTCAGAGCTGATTGCTTTGACTTCGACTCTAATGGCTGCTGCACTTGCGCTGAAGTGCTGGCTCGAAATTGGCTATCAAGAGCATTGGCGGCAGCTCCTTCCCAACACTCCACGCGCCGTTGGAATCTCCTGCACTTTTCCTTTTCTGCGTCGCTCTCTCCTCCACCTCCTCTCTCGATGATCTCACGGTGGACACGCGACCTCCTCTTCCTCCTCCGTCGTCGCCTCTTCTTTCTGTTGTGACTCCTGTAATGTCGTCGGTCCCTAACTCGTACTTTTTCCCTCACGCCGTGAGAGCGCTCGTTCGAGTTCGAGTATTTGCATTTCCGTGTATCTTCAGTCCGCCGAAGCAGCTCTCTGTGTCGCTGACACACATCTGGCTCTTTCTTGATTTCGTCTCAGTGTCTCCGGTGGGACTGTGGTCCAGACCGAACGTGCCCTCCTCAATATGCTTGTCTGGGCTTATGGATTTCCCCGAGCTGGCCAAAGCTGAGTTGACGGAGCTGACTGCGGACTCCTCATCTGTCTTGGTCTCGGCATGCTGCTGCCGCGGGTCACTGGGCGCTCGATTGTGTGACCCCTTGAAATCAAAATGGAGCGGGTTGCAACTGTAGGACAAGGCCGGGCCGCTTTTAGTAAACGACAGCATCTCTGAGGGCCACTGAAAAATGGTATTACCGTCTCTGCTTCGCACAGAGAAAAAAGGCTGACTAGGCTTTGTGAAGGGAGTCGTCTTTGGAGGCAGGGGGGCTTCCCTCTATCGTGTGACCTGCGTGCGAGGACTCGGCCTCGCTGCCTACATCTGAGGCGTTCTGGCTTGAATGACTGCTGTCCTCTGACACGGGTTCTTCTTCCACAGCACGTTGCTCCTTGAGTTCCTGACCCCCGTTAGCCTCGCCACTTTTCAGGCTCTCGTTCACAGAGTCCTCAGAGTCCAGCGCAATGTCCACACTGTTGAGAGTGAAAGGGGAGGAGGCTATCTGGGAAATGGAGGGACTGCTCGCCATGTCCTCTGAGTACACCAGCAGAGCGCACAAGTCTGAAGTGGGCCCTTCAGGGTTCTCCTGGCCCCCTCCCAGCATATCGGATGACCCCTCGCTCTCCACGCTGTCGCTCTTCGGAGCGAAGTGGGCCTGCTGTGCACCAATGCAGTAAATTGTCTCCTCGCAATCTAGCGCCTTGCCATGGGGTGCCGTGTTTCCGGGGGAGTCGGGGAGGTCGAGCTCGACGAGGGGCGCGCGTAGCCTTTGTCTGCGGCTCCGCTCCATCGAGCCCTCCTCCGTGGCCTCGCAGAAGACTGCGGCCGACGACTCCAGCTTCACGCAGGCCCTCTTTGGGAAGGAGAACGAAAACGCTATCTTGCGCCGGCTCCCTGGTGCCTTTTTCTGCTTGCCCGTGTGGGGCCATGGCAGCTGTTTGTTGCTGTTGTTGTTGTTGCCGCTGGCCGCCAAACCCGAAGCGTTGCTCCCCACCGCTGCTGCTGCTGTCGCTGTTGTAGGTTTGCACCCCTGCCTCTGCTGCGGAGACTCCCTGAGCCTCCTCGGAAGATCCGTCACCACAGGGGTCCTTCAGACCTGCCTCCACAGCCACTGTGGTGGATTTGAACATCGGGCCACTCCCCGGAGCACTAGACAGACAAAGAACAGAAAGCAAGCCAGAATGAGTGAGCCAGTGTGACAGACAGTGAAATAGGCAGAGAGAGACAGAGAGGGAGAGAGAATGAGAGAGAGGGAAGATGAAAGACAAAATGCAAACAATAGCATACGCTCTAAACATACTTCCGCACCCCTGCTCTGAGGGAGGATGTCAACAGATCGGAGCTAAAAGAGCTCATAGCATGCACCATCACTGCCTCAATTAGGGCTATTAGAAGCAGTGTTGGTCTATGCATTTGCTTGTGTGTGTGTGTGTGTGTGTGTGTGTGTGTGTCTGCACGTCTGTGTGAGGCACAGATGTGTATGTGTGTGCGTGCGTGTAAGACACAGATATGTGTGTGTGTGTGTGTGTGTGTGTGTGTGTATGTGTGTGTGTGTGTGTGTCTGCAGGCATGTGTGGGTGTGCGCGTCTGTGTGAGGCACAGATGTGTATGTGTGTGCGTGTGTAAGACACAGATATGTATGTGTGTGTGTGTGTGTGTGCGCGCGTGTGCCCGTGTGTGTGTCTGCAGGCATGTGTGCATGTGCACGTCTGTGTGAGGCACAGATGTGTATGTGTGTGCATGTGTGTAAGACACAGATATGTATGTGTGTGTGTGTCTGCAGGCATGTGTGTGCATGTGCACGTCTCTGTGAGGCACAGATGTGCATGTTTGTGCATGCGTGTAAGACACAGATATGTGTGTGTGCTTGCATGCTTGTATGTGTGTCCATGTATGTGTGTGTATGTGTGTGTGAGAGAGAGGCACAGCTGCTGTAGTGTTTTTTTATGAATAAGGCAGGAGGCTTCCACCCACCACTGCACCTCCCGCCGCTGCTCCGCCAGCTCGTGCAGCCGCCGCAGAGCCCGCTCCTGCTTCCGCTCGTCCTTCCGGGACTTGGAGGCCACATTGCGGGCAAACTCCCTCTGCTTCAGCTCCTTCAGTCTCTGCAGGTGAGACACAGAGAGAGAGAGATGAAGAGAGATAAAGACAAAGGAGAGACAGAAAGAGAGAGAGAGAGAGAGAGAGAGAGAGGGAGAGAGAGAGAAAGAGAGACAGAGAGAAAGAGAGAGGGAGTAAGAGAATGTGTGTGTAAGAGGGAGAAATGTGGAAGAAAAAGTAGACATGTAGAGATAGAAAGATAAAGTAGGAATGGAGAGAGATGCAAGAAAAGTAAAGAAGGTGTAGAGATGTAGAGATAAAATAATAGAGTGGAAGGAAAGGTGAAAAGAAAGATAGGACAGGGAAAGAGTGTGATGCAGAGAATGAGAGATAAGGAGGAGGAGGAGGAGGAGGAAGAGAAGGTGTGGAAAGGCTTTCGGTTTGCATATCTCTGCATCTGTACAAGCACACTGCTGTGAGAGTGCACCCCTTGCCAGTGAGCAACATCACAATATGAATTGTAATCCTCTTTGAGACTTGGAATCCTTTTCTCCACTTAACAACCTTGCATTATGAAGTCAGGGTATCTTGGTGCATCAGCCATTCTGGGATAGGCTGCAAAAAGATTAAAAAATCTCAAGACTGGCGAAGGTAATAAAGGTGTTTGCACACCAATGTTATGCTTCATCAAACCCATTTTCTGTGCAAATGAAAAGTAGCTTAGGATGGGCTTGCTAAACTCCATGAAATTGTGCTATTTATTTTCAGATAAAACTCAGTGATACTGATTTGCATTTGTTTCCTGGTCCAGAAGAAACTAGGGATTTGAAATGTGGATTGACGCCCATTCTCCCATCTCCCCACAGTCTGCAGCAGTTAGTTCCTGTGCTCGACAGCAAATACTTTTTCGAAGGGCTCCAAATGAAATGTATCGATCAGGCAGCCATCACTACGCACAAATGCTCACATTCATCTAGCCATGTAATCTAAATGACTTTCCATTAATAATTCAAAAATTGATTTATATACTCAAACTTTCCCTTTGAAACACCTTACCGGTACACAGGAGACAGCCACCGCTTGGTCTCAGACAACAGTCAATTCCAATTAATTTAAAAGCCTGCGTTTAATTGTATATTAATTTTTAATGTTTTGCTTTAAGGAAGATGTCTGTTATTCCCTTAGAGACCCCCAGACCACGCTGAGCCAAACTGATTCACTTGTTTCTCTTGTTTACTATTTATTTTTTGTATTATTTATTAATTTTGCGTGTTTTTCCAGCAAAAAAGTCTAAGGTCACCTCGTGTTATTTTTTTGATGGTAAGGGTTGCGGAGTAAAAATAGCAGTAGTGATATCAAGTAGCCGGGAGGAGTCGGGTGCCCACATTAGGCATTCCGCTCAGGCCCCGCATGTTATACACAGTTCAGTGGCGCTCTAACCTTTCCTGTTTGAGAAAGCTTCAGTGATTGCATTTACCACGGCCGGGGTCTCATAGCCTGGGTAGCCAGGCGGTCACATCAGATATAATTTTGTCATGTAGAGAGCACCTCTTCTCCACACCGGGCATTGAAGGGTAACTGATTTGATCCCCCACACCCCCGTAAGCACGGCACTCCTCACACACACTCAGACGTACACACACACACACACACACAGACACACTCAAATTCACTCTCACATACCTTTAAAAGTGCACAGGCTCTCGACTCGCCTACCCTGCCTGGCTGAACCGCGCTGTCTGTGTGGGAGGGCTCAGGCCTCTCTTCATTGTGCGGCACGCTCTCTTGTCAACGCTGCTTCGCGAAAAAAATAGCAAACAGGTTGGCGTGGGCTATATTTATCTCAGTTCCCAGGTGTGTTGCTTAGCGGAGGTGTTAGCACTGATTGAAGCTACGGTGCGGCAGAAGTGCTGCAGAATGATTTGTTGTTGTGAACGACTCGCATTTCATCCCCTTGCACTTGGAGTTGATTCATTTGGGAGATGCTTGGGGGGGAGAAAAAATGGAAAATATATGAGGATTCATGCAGGAGCATTCATGTCCTCAAGTGACTCTGAATAAACTATGATGCTTCCCTATTTTTTTTTTTTTTTTTTTTTTAAAGGTTGTAATGATTCAGCATAAAAATATTTTTGCATCTTTTCAACAAGTTGACTATATTTAAATGTGATGTAACACGTCTCTATCTGCCATGTAACAATCCCGTATTGAGTAATTGGTGGGCTACGCTCCCAACACGTGAACTGCAACTGTAAGCGTGTTAGGCTTCTGGTTTCTTTCAGAAGCTCATTGAAAAGAGCCCCATTCCCCACCCCACTCAGTCATGTTGTATGAGGACATGCCCCGGGTGCCGTGGAACACACCCCGCATCTGTGCCTCTCATCCATCAGCTGTTTGGTGGAGGCCGAAGCTACGGTGGCAACATTCGCTTTGTGCCGCTCGCTCGTTTAATCTCTGGTAAACAGCAGCAGCAGCAGCAGCAGCAGCCAGGGGTGCTAAATGCATGTGATGGATGAGGGAAGACCAACACAAATGTAGATATGATGTGCTAGTGGTCTTGCTGCTGTTGTTGTTGTTGTTGTTGTTGTTGTTGTTGTTGTTGTTGTCGGTAGTGGTGTTGTTGTCATTGGTCATGACCGTCTAAGCTCAAGGGACAGCTGAGTTTTTCGCCCCATCTTGTCTCCTGCCTGCCATAATTCATTCATTTCACTTATGCGGCGGACGGTGCTCAACAGTAAGGTCACGGACAGAGGGGGTTTGCAGATGTGTCCAGTCAATAGTTCAGCCAGGCCTGATATTGACGGAGGTGAGAGGGGCCTCTTGAGATGCTGAGTGCCCGCCGTCTGTGCTCTGCTCTGCTCCGCTCCGTGCCAGACTGTCAGGGTCACCGTGGATATCAAACGCAGGACAAGGGGCCGAAATTAAAGCTTTGACTCGCTATTAAAGGTTAGTCCTGTGTTTTTCTGCACGACAGTGTGATTCTATTAGCGAGTCGATGTGAGAACAGGGAGGCTCAGAGCTCTTAAATAATTTTATTATACAGAGTTCTGAGAATGATATCTCACGACTTGAGTTTTTTAAAA
>CM059269.1:17275989-17278489 GCA_030347295.1 Setipinna tenuifilis
CTTCCATCACCGATACAGCACACACCAGCTGATGAATCACGGTCGTGATGATCTCCTCCGAAGAATCATGTCCATTCACAAGCAAGAATTGCGCCGGCTCCTGACTGAACGAGCCTGCTGCTTCTCCCCCCCCCCCCTTATTGTGTCTGTCCACACACGCTGCACTTTTTCCAGGGGAACTGCGGGAGTCGTTCAGGCCCCGCTGCTTTTAAAAATCAACTAGTCTGCGGGGAATCATCTGTCTTATTATGAGCTTTCTGCATCAGGTGATCAAATTCCCCGATCAACTGTTAACTTTTTTTCTTTTTTTCTTTTTTTTTTTTCAAATTATGGACTCAGGCAAGGAAGGAAGAGAGACAAACTCAAAGCCCAACCTCTCTAATCTCATTGGTTTCTTTTCTTAGCAAACACTGGAAGCTGCTCAACACCAGATTTGGCATCTTTGCTGTCATGATTAATTGTACAGCTTCTGGGGGATTCCTGTTGGCTGTTGTTTCTAAATTGCTGACACACAAAGAATCTATCGGCTTTTATTGACTGAAGAAGGAGCTGCTACCCGAGCTGGGGAACGTGTTTGTTTCCCTTCCCTTTCTCTCTCTCCTTTTCTCTCGTTCTCTCTCTTTCTCTTTTAGTCTCTCCCCTCTCTCTCTCTCTCTCTCTCTCGTTCTCTATCTTTCCTTGTACCTGCCTTGTCCATGGCATCCAGAAAGAGCTGCTGATTCTAGACCTCCACCTAAATGGAAATTGCATCTGTAGTTGTCTCTTCCCAAACACTGCTGCAATTACTCTTTGACTGAGTCAATGCTTAGAGGCAAACTTCACACCATTCTTTCGTTCTCAGAACACCTGTACCTTTTTCACGGAAGAGGGAAAAAACACCTTCAAGGATTTAAAAAGAATATCTTAATGAAGTGACCCGAGCATTGCAGAGGAGCTGTGGTGAAGTATTTTTAGTAGTGTCAAATGACCTTCATATGCACTTACCAAGCTTTCAGTTTGACTCATTTCAGCTATTCTCCATAACAACTAGCGAAAGGTATGGGTGTGATAGCATAGCCTTGAGGAATTAATATATCCATACCAGCTCACATGATCATGCATCAAGCACGTGAGTGGGAGTGATGTGACAGTTAATGTAGCACACAAAATGGCCCCTGCCATACTTTAGAGCAGCTAAAGCACTTAAAACGGATGCATGATATTTTTCATATGACATTAGCAGTGGAATAATGGTAGTGTAAGAGTGTGTTCACAGCAGGAAAGTCCGTTAGTTCATTTGCTTTGTTTTGGAGCAAAATAGAATGTTTTTTTTTTTTTTTCATTTCACACGCTTCACTTTCACACTGCATTTGTTAGCTAATGGACTATAATTTGTAAATGAAACTGTATAATTTTTGTAATATAATTATAATTTCTATAATCTGACAGAAACATTTAGGGACGGGGGAGGCAGACAGGCCAAAATGAAAGTAATCAGTCACAGAGGTGGAGATCTTGCTGCACTCTGTATTGTATTTTACCATTAAACTGTCTCTGATTTAACAGCTAGAATCATTTGTAGCTGATTCTGACCGTCACAAGTAACAGCCTGCAACATCACTTTTAAAATGGGTAGCACTTTATACTAACAACTTCCTAATAAGCATTTATTTAGCATTTGTTAAGTCTTACTTTACACTATATCCCATCAGTAAATCATTTATAAACATTACTACAAATATTAAAGCAGACAGAGGTGATAGACAGACAGAAAGGCAGCAGGCTGAGCGATCGATAGCAAATAGCTAATAGCTAACAGTCAGACATACAGACAGATAGCCAATCGACATCCAGACAGATGTGTGTCAGTATGTTTATAAATTATTTACTAATGAGAAATAGTGTAAAAACAATGGTTACCAAATGATGAACAACGTGTTAAGTAAGAGTTAAGAAATGCAAAAAATGCTTATTAGGAAGTAGTTATAAAGTGCTGCCTTAAAATGCTTTTCTGTTGCATGACACAACTGTAAGAAGCAACATAAACGCCCCCATCTGCTAAACAGGAGACAGATCACAAAGCTGTTTGAAAGTTTAGACTAGGCTCACGTTCTCACCAGAGGCACTGCACCACAGTTCAGCATTTCAGTTCAGACCCACACCGCCTCTTTTTGGAGGTCTTGGATCGCTTAGTTTGTGTGTGGACTCAAGTTCAACTATTGCTTTCAGATCAACAAACCAAACTAAGAGGAAAGGTCATTTGGTGCACACTAATTGCTGTTGGTGTGAAAACTCCCTAAATCTTTTTTTTTGTCATCATTTGTAGATGAACTCTGTGTTCTGGTTGTGTCCCTGGTAGTACTCAACTATTGTCTGTTTTCTGAGTATAATTTCTAAAGTCTGTCTGACTTATGTCAAGGTACCTTCTATCTATTATGTGGTTATACAAGACATGGCCATCATGCAAGTACTCCTAAATGACTTGTGACTTTCTGAGTTTGTGCTAAGGTTTGGGTGGGTT
>CM059269.1:17283489-17303489 GCA_030347295.1 Setipinna tenuifilis
ATGGTGGATGGTGGATAATAGCCTGCACGGATGCAACAACAGACTGGGATCTAGTCGACCTTTTGGCGTCTCACGGAGGCTGTTTATTCAGTGTGTTGTTTTTTTTACCCCCCCCCCCCCCCCTTCCTCTGAACTGTGTCCAACCGATTGACCCTGAGGTCCGAGTCAGGTCATGTCCACACGCATAAATTGGACAGAGGCAAACAATCCTGAAATTAAATGAGACTAACAACACTTTAAAGAGAGGGGGCGGGGGGGCTGATGAAAAGAGAGAGACGAAGAAAAACAATGGCCAGCTTTGATAAAATGATATGTGATTACCATTTGCGTATCCCGGGGCCCAAGTGTTGGCCCCTCCCCACCGCTCAGAACTAGAGCGAAGGAATGAAAGAGTGGGGAAAAAAAATCAAAAATAATTCTAATGACCTACTTCTAGCTCTCCCCTGCAGCTACCCACTAGCCAACACTGTGAATAGCAATAATAATAATAATAGTATTAATAATAAGAATAATAACAGAGGCTTTAGGTAGATATGAGAATGGACGGGTGCAGAGCAGAATAGAAAAAAGAACATAAAATCAAACAAAGCACTTTTTTACTCAAATTGCTCTTGATAGATACCTTACCTCTTCACCCCCTAGACGCTAGCATAATAGGCCTTTGAAGCAAAGCCAGAGGCAATTAGCGGATATATTTTGTCTGCTACATCATGCATGAACATGAACAAAATAGGACCGCGTCCGTGCAAAACCATTTTGCAAATTATCCGGCGCTTTAAACCGGTATTCGAAGAGAGGGGGCACGCATGCAATTGATTAAATGCGGTAACATTTTAAGGATTGGTTCATGCCTCCTCCTTCCAGTTCGGGATGATGTGTAGCTTATATTGTGTGTTTTGTTCTGCCATTGAGTTCTCTGTACTGTGAGTCCCATAAGATTTATGGGCAGTAATTTCCTGGGTCATACAACCTCAAAACCTAAACCTTAAAAAGGGAATGGGCAGCTGACATGCAGTGATCAATACTTAAGCCATTACTGACAAAGTTATTTATTGACGTGTAAAAACTAGGGGTAAATCCGGGCCAGTAAAGTGCGGTAATGCAGTCTAATTAGTCCATATGCACGTAGGTACAGTACTCTGGGTGTGTTATTGGTCCCTATACTCTAGGTTCATAAAGTACGCACTTCAGCATGGTGTTCTTTTTATAGAAAGGAAAACTTCAAAAGAAATGTTGGTCTGTGAATTACCCATCTCAATTAATTTAACCAGTCTATCTTAACAAAAAAATAATTACTAATTAATGCTTCCGTTGAAATAGGCTTTGCTTTCCGAAATTTTTTCAAAGACAAGGAGATTTGCCAAAAAAGGGACGAGAGAAACCTGGCGACCCCCCCCCCCCCACACACACACACAAACACACACACACCCTTCACATAGCTGAGAAGAAGCACATTCATCCTTCAGATAATAAACCAACTCATAAATGGATCCGCCCCCGCACACACGTGGCGAGCAATAAAACAAGTGGCTGCCTTTCACATTACGGCATAAATAATGACGCTCGCAGTCATTTTTAGCGGCTAATTAAAGCACTTTGTCAGGTTGCAACAGTGATTACCAAAAGCACAGGAATCTGTAGCTCTGATTGAGAGAAACATGCTCTCTGGCGCTCGCCTTGTTAATCCTCTGTGCTGCCTCCCCTGGGAAAACCCATCCTCTCATCAAATATGGGCTTAAAACAAGAAACCATGGAAACAAGCACGAAGCAGAAAGAGAGAGAAAGAGCGATAGAGAGTGAGAAAGAGGGAGACAGAGAGAAGCAAAGACCTCTCTTATTTTTCATGCAAGTAGCTCTCTCAAATGTAAAGAGATCGACTCGAAATGCCTTTCGTCACTGCTGCTCGTGTTATGACGGCTGTTGATATCGATGGCACCAAACATGGCTGGTGTTTGCCATTACAGGGGGAAGATTTGATGTCTCCACCCACGTCACCGCGTCCTCCTGTATCGGCTGGCTGGCATTTCTCCATCCCTCCCACCACCCATCCACCCCCCCCCCCCCCCCTCACCTCACCCCCACCAACCTCACCCCCACCCACACAGTGCCATGTCTACATGATATGCTGCACTGACTTCTTTCACTAACAGAAAGGCAAATGAGGCAGCATGGCTAATTGCTTGTAAAAACAATTTTCCCCAAAAGAGACGTCAAACCAGACCCTTGGATATCGTTCCAGGCAATTATGATGTGCGGCATCGGAGTGCCACAGAAAATGAGTTATATTCTGAAAATTAAATGTAAAAAAGTACAAAAAAAAGAGGCCTTAACTGACTAACTCAGAGTCGTGTCTATCTATCAGTGAGCACAATTAAAAGAGTACATACATGTCAGTCTGGTGAAAAGGTCTATTTTTCTCCAGTTGTGGAGATGAGAACGAATCCATAAATCCCCCAGATGAATGAATCACTCAGAGGACGTGCCACTTGGCTCTCACCCTAACAATTGATGTATGTCCAAAAGAAAGCCGAGCCAACACATTTTTTTTTCGAAGGCAGCTTACTATCCCCGGCAATAAATAATTAAAAACATGCGTTTGACTGATAACCCTTAGAATATTGTTATCATTGTTTGCCAACTGCTTCTTCCCTGCTCATGAGAGGAACATCTGTCCTGGTTTCAAGTTCCAGAGCAGGGCTTGGATAATCACCAGGTGTTTTTGAGGAAGCTCCTTATAGACTAAATGACACTCATTGGTATTTACAATCTTGTTTGTGCACGTGTACGCACACACATAACGCGTTCTCTTGTTCACGTCGCTCATATCACTGTAATGAAATTGCGCAATAGGGGAAAATTTGATTATAGTGACAGACTTTTAATCCTGAGGAAAACACAGACAAAACAATTCCAGAAGGGGTGGGGTTTGGGGTGTGTGTTTGTGTGTGTGTGTGTGTGTGTGTGTGTGTGTGTGTGTGTGTGTGTGTGTGTCTTGTGAGTGGAGGGGGTGAGTGGAGCAGAGATAAACAGAAGCGGGCGAGCAACGATATCGAAAAGTCTCCACGGTGTCCTGGTGACAACAGCGTGTGAAAACGCGCTCCCTGATCGCTCCCAAGGACAACAGGAGTCAGGTGTCAGAAACCATCAACATCCCCCAGTGCGAGCACGAGCCTGCATGCAGTCTGTTGTTTGGGATGCTGTCACAGGCCATTAGAGCTACGCGGGCCGCTACCGCACACAGGCGAGAGAGTCGGGGGGGCCCAGCCAACCGCAGGCAGCGTGGAGGAGGAGGAGGAGGAGGAGGAGGAGGAGGAGGAGGAGGAGGGGGCGACAATGGCCACCAGGTAAGGACAGCTGGAGAGGGGGAGAGACAGAGAGAGAGAGAGAGAGAGAGAGAGGGAGAGGAGAGAGAGAAAGCTCTCAGGGGAGCCTAGGGGCCCTCCGCTCAGCTCGGCTGCACAGACATGTGGATCCCCACCACCCCCACATCTCCCCTCTCCACACACACACACACACACACACATCTCTCTCTCTCTCGCTCTATCTCGCTCTCTCTCTTTCTCTCACCCACACACAGCATTGATGGACATCTGGGCTCTAGCCAGCTGAGCCCAGGGAGCAAGGAGGAGGAGGAGGTCACTTCTGCTCAAGTGTCTATGTGTGTGTGTGTGTCGTGGATGTACAGAAGGAGGAGCAGGAGCAGGAGGAGAGGAAGGAGGAAGAAGGAGGACAGGGAGCTGGGAGAGGGGGGGACAGGGCTGATGGTCACACTTGATAGTAACGTGATCTGTGGATGAGGGGTGATGGGGCTGCAAGCAGGCATTTAACCTACTCTAATGGAGGTGTGTGTGTGTGTGTGTGTGTGTGGGTGGGTGTGTATGCTCTTGTGTGTGTGTGTGTGCTCTCATGTGTGTGCAGTGTGCACATTTGTGTGTGTATTCATGTCTGAGAAGGTGTGCTGGCAAGTGTGAGCATTTTTCTATATGTGTGTGTGTGTGTGTGTGTGTACAGTGTTCATGCAGTTGTGCTTAGTGTGTGCACTTGTGTGTGGGTGTGTGTTTTTGTGAGTTGAGCGTTTGAATGTCAGCGTGGTCCGTTAAAAGCTTTGGTTTCATGCACTTTGAAGCAGCAGGCCCCTTTCGGCTCCATCAGTTTTAGTTCTGGGGGTTCATTCTGAAATGTCAGCACTGTTTTGGCAGCCCCAATCATTTGCCCTTAAACGTGCATCTCAGCCATTGAGATGGGAGATAAAAGGTGAAGGCTTTCACAGTCATCATGCCACATGAACCAGAATGAACTCTGAAGTCCAGCAAGGGGTGACTGCCATCATGTCCATGCAGTGCAGAGGGACAAGGAGCCACTCGTGGGCAGTCATCAGCTAGCCTGGTAAACCAGCCCCTTCGTACTTTACTTCATTTTGTACAGAGGGGTCTGGCTGTGGTTTCATTGACATGGCTGTCTCGGGCAGCATCTTGCCTGACCAATCAGAGAATAGAGGTCAAGACGAGCCGTTAGCAATTGGGTAAAGGCAGAGCCAATTGTTTTAAAGGCAAGATGCTGCCTGAGACAACCATGTCAATGAAACCACAGCCAGACCCTCTGTACGAAATGAAGTAAAGTACAAGGGGCTGGTTTACCAGACTCATCCTGGGCAGCTAGCAGTCAAACTTTAAACTTGCAGCCTTAAGGTCACAGGTTCAATTCCCAACACCAACAGGTGGGTGAGGGGAGTGACTGACCAGTGCTCTCCTCCATCCTTCCCTGTGACCGAGATGCCCAGAGCATGGTACCATCCCCATGCACTGCATCCCGGGCGCCGTTGTCATTGCTGCCCCTTGCTCACATGTGTGATGGGTTGAATTTCGTTGTGTGCACTGTGTGCTGTGATGTGCTGTATATTCACAATGGCTTTCATGTTTTCACTTTCACTGTATCGCAGGAATAAATTGAGTATGTTATGGAATTATCATGTTGCAATACATGACATGAACACAGAACATATGTATATGCAGTGTAGTAGAACTTTCGCACGTACATTTTATTGGCAGTGGAGCGATATCATCATTTAAAAAAATTATAGTTGTACATGCTTTTTATAGTACAAATGTTCCATTTATGAATGAGATTCTACATGTAGACAAGAATTCAGAATTCATTTTTTCCGCATGAAAGTAATGGCTCCCTCTCTTATCAGAAGAGTACTTTTTATTGAGATTTCTCTTTTTCTTCACACTGATAAGGATTTGCAAAAGGATTTTCCCCCCCTGCCCAATATTCACGGGGCATGAAGATGAAAGCGTATCTTTCAAACGTGGGAAAAAAAAGAAACAAAACTTAAAAATTCCTGTTTTAGGTTTTTGGTTTAAATAGGAAAAGACAGTGCAGGAGATTTTAACAGCACTAAAGGTGCTAGTGTAATTTCACCTCCCCCAGAGTGAAGCAGGCCTTGAGCGACTGAGATATTCAAGGCCATGAGACAGAAAAAAATATTCAAAGTGTTTAAACTACAGTATGTCTTCATTTCGATATCAAGAAAATCTGAACCATTTACATAAAGTTTTATAACTATTTTTTAAAGCGAGTGCGGTGTGAAAAAAAACATCAGCAATTGGCCGTGTTCTTTTTTATCAGATTTTACTGAAGCGAAACTATTTCCTGCTGAATACATTTACTACTAAGTTTAATAATTTAATTTTTAACACATTACTGATCATGCACAGCACAATACCTGTACTAGAAACAGACTCTCAGCCCTAGTTTAAAACCCAGAGATGGATGTGAGGTCAGACAAAAAAAACTTTAAAGTTTTAAACGTCAGGTTTTGTTTCAGGGAAATACTTTATGTCAGCACTTAGGGTCTTGTGTGTTTTTCTCTGTACGGTGGATTATTGCTATTGTGACAAGTGTGTCTGGTTCTTTGGGGTACCATGGACATCTGTATGTGACAGAGGGGCCATGCAAATATTTATCGTCTAATTAAACTTTTACTTTTGGAATGGAAGGGTTAGTGTCAAACGATATGTCATTTATGTCATAATGTCAATTATGTTATGTCACGATATGACACTTCTGCATATTTTAACACATCCCAAAATTTCCTACCAAAACATTCGTGGATGATCTACAGTAGTTCTGGTCTGGTGGTAATGTCTTCTATAGGTCTCTGTGCTGGCCAGTTGCAAATGAGGCAGCTTTACCTGACTGAAGGGCACGGTCAATATTTAGATGCTGATTAAACATTTATAGCCTGACTGAATGTGTGGCAGGCCTTTTCTTTTTAACGGAGCAGTGCTCCTCTTGTCACCGTTGGCGTGCTAAGGGAGAAAAAAAAGCACCCACGCATTATTGCCAGCAACATGACTTTCAAAAAGCATATTTATGGCTCTCGGCAGGCTGTAAGAGTATTCAGCAAACTGTTTTTCATGTTGCTTGGTAAGCACGGTGGGAGCAAATTTTTACCAGAAAAAAAAGCATCAACTGCATCATTGGTCTGCGCTTAAATATTAATAGGACCGCTGTGCGCAACTAAGGCAGATGAAGAATGGAACCCCCTCATGTTTTATTCTTGACACATAGAAAAGTAGAAAAGTAGCAAACAAAAGGTTGATGGTTTTGCGAATATTTTAGGAGAGAGTTTGAAGGTTATTTTTGGGTAAGGGCAGGGGAAGGGGGTCTGGAAGGGATTATAACTGGTTGCCTTTTCTCATGAATGAACACTGAAATATCTGCCTTTGTTAGAAACAAAAAAAAACACGTCAGAAAGCTCAGAGGGCCGAGTACGTGAGTGCGCGGCACCCTTTGCTCTCGGCGAAAAGGTCACGCAAGACGAAGGTTATGATGGCGATTCATTGCATGACACGTGCAAAGACCCTGCTCGGAGCTCAGAGCGCGCCCAGGCTCGTGTCAGACTCCAGCAGCCCTCACATGTGCCCTTTCTGTGGCATATTGTTTCATTACAGCCTCACATGCCTGCTCCGCCTGCTCCGAGAGGCCAAGAATTCCCCCAGAATGCATTCCCGCGAGCCTCGCCCCAATACGGGGCGCTCCAAACAGCCAGGGCTGCTCTCTCTCTTAATCTCATCGCATTTTGCTGTATAGATTTTTCTTTCTGCCCTCTTTTGTTCTCCTCCTCCTCTTCCCGCACTTTTTTTTCTTCATCTCTTTTCTCTGGTCTTTCTCTCTCCAACCAATGTTTCACATGAGCGATTGAAGCTAAACCTCAGAAAGTGTACCATCACAGAGGTTTTACAGGGTCGCTTCGAGCCATTTGAATCTCTCTCATGTAATAGCCTTTTTTTATGAGGAGGGTCTTCTCTCTCTCTCTCTCTCTCTCTCTCTCTCTCTCTCTCTCTCTCTCTCTCTCTCTCTCTCCCCCAAGGCTTTTGTTTTTTTTTATAACTTATCTAATTATCTGTGGGGTCCAGGCCCGGAACAATATTATATTATTATCCCTTCCATACTTAACATTTTGTTAAGGCCAAGTCTGGTAATAAAAGAACGAGACGAGATTGAGACATCAGAAAGTGCCAATCAGGCAAGATTACTAATTAAAAAGTCATCGGGCTCCATAATCAATCTCCGGGAATGTCACAATTCATAAACCGGTCTATCACTTCCCCCCCTGAAATATTCATCTATTGGCATATATTAAAAGGACCTGGGCCCTGCTGGCTGGACAGGTCTTAAAAGGCAACGGCTGATGAGAACCTATGACTACCCACTCTTTGCTCGCTCGCTCGGTCAGTTCAGCTGCACCAGCGTTTCGTCTGTAGTTTTGTCTGCCTCTTTTATGCTCCTCCTTAAAAACAAATGGGCTATGGCTGGCTGGATGGCCATAAAAAAAACACCAGCCCTAAAACATGAAGAGAGGTTAACTTCAGTTTTTTTGTTCATTTTTTTGGGGCGGGGGGGGGGGGGGGGGGGGGGGTTGTCTGTTTGTTTGTATTCTTGTAATATTTTGGAGTTTGGACTTTGTCAGTCTTCTCTGTCCGTGCCTCGGTGGAGTTGTTGCGTGTTTTTTTTTTTTGGTGTGTGTGTGTGTGTGTGTTTTTTTTGTTGTTGTTGAGTGTGTGTGTTGTTTTTTTTCTCTCTCTCTCCCTCAGACGCGCTTGTGTTGACTGATAATGAGTGGCTGTGTCAGGGCCACCATGGGCTCTCGCTCCCACCTCGGTCGTCTCTCGGTCTCACTCCAGTGCCTCCTTCTCTGTGGCTACTTCTGCAGCGGCTCACCGCACCCACCAATTAAGAATGTTCTAGTAGCACATTGCCTCCCTCTGGAGCACATAAGTGAGAAAGGGCTCCAAGATAAACAGACACACACAAACACACACACACACACACACACACACACACACACACACTCTCGCGCGCACACACACACACAAACACACACAGATATACACACTGGGGGCACACACTAATGCACGCGTACACACACACACACACACACAGTCACACTCAAAGACACCCAGAGTCTCAGTTGTCAAATATCTACACAAGCCCTTATACGGACAACAAAGAGACACTCCCATTAAAAAACAAAACAAGAATCAGTCGCGTCCCTTAAAAAACCCACTCGCTTCAGGCATTCACAAATAAACGAGGGAGAGAGATTAAACGCTGGAGGACCCCACTCTAAAAATATTCCACTAATGCCTCCATAACTAACCCACTGTGCTCCCATGCAAGTCAACAGGGAACACTTTTTTTGTGCTTTACAAAGGCTCTCGCTCTTAAAAAGGCCAGCAATCAAAGAGCGACGGAGAGAGAAAGAGAGAAAAGGGGGAGATAAAAAGAACCTCTATCTTTGTGGTTGCTATGGCAGAGACAGAATGTATTTATGTCTTGTGATGTGGTGCGGAGAGGATCACACGAGAGTAAGGCGCCTGGTCATCTGTGCGGCAGGCAGGCAGGCAGCAGGCAGGCGATGCAGAGCGGGCAGGCAGGCGGCAGGCAGGCGGCGGCAGGGAAGCAGGGAAGCAGGGAGGCAGGCGGTGCAGAGCAGTGCTCTCTTAACGGGGAGAGAGAAAGATGAGGCGCCACCCCCACGGGGGAACACACTTCTCAGCCAGGGCTGGGGAACCACTCATAGCCCCCTAAGCACAAATCAACACACAGCAAGAGAGAGCAGAGAGAGGGAGCAAGGCAGAGAGAGAGAGAGAGAGAGAGAGAGAGAGAGAGAGAGAGAGACAGACAGACAGAGAGAGGGATGAGAGTAAGAGAAACTGAGAGTATGAGAGCGATAGAGCAGGGAGGGGTTGGAGGACAGATGATGACAGGAGAGGATGAAAAGAGCAAGGCAGAGATAGAGAGAGAGAGAGAGAGGGATGGGGAGGGATGGGGAGAACAGGATGACAGAAGTGGATAAAAAAGAAGGGAGCATGCCAGTGACAGAGTAAAGGCAAGGCAGAAGGAATGAAAAAGTGAGAGACGGAGGGATAAGAGAGAGAAGATGATAGAATTAGGAGAGAGGGGAAGATGGCATAGACTAGAGAGTGTGAACACGGAAGAGAAACTGCAGTTGGGATATAAAAAAAAAAACAAAAACGGAGGAAAAGAGAAATAGAGGGAGGACTGAGAGGGATGAAATGAAAAAAAACTTTCGACAAGGGGGGGTAAAGACAGGGCGGATGCGATGAGAGAAGAGACTGAGAGGGCGATGAGAAGAAGAGATATCAGCAAAACAACAAAGATAATTGGATAAAAGGGAGTTTTTGGTGGGAGTATTGTATTTAATCTGTCCAGCTCTGCTGGACTGTGACGAAGGCGTAAGATCCTCGTCTTCTCTGAAGCTCTCTAGGGGTAAATAAAGGCACTTTTGCCTGCCACATAGTGCACTAGCACCATGTCTTCATGACAACTTGGTGGAACGCTTATTGAGAAAGAAAGGCTGGGGGGGTTGGGGGGCTGAAAAAGAACTGTATTGTGCTAATTGGTGGTCCTGTCTCCAGATTACAACAGCCTTTTCTGATAACAAATGTCCACTGCAAAACTTACACTTTGTATTGATAGTAGGACAGAGAGAGAAAGAAAGAGAGAGAGACCCTGAAAAGAAATGCAGTAGTCTGATCGGCAGTGATTTATGTGTGTGGTGACAGTACTACCTACAGTATACTGGTGGTGTTGAAAAAAACAGAAGTGTTAAATGGAATACACATAAAGGCCAAAACACAGAGAGATAGATAGAGAGAGAGAGAGACAGAGAGAGAGAGAGAGAGAGAGAGACCATGAGGTAGAGCAAGAACCTGCCTGAAACTTAACCTGTCACTGTAGCTTCCTGTACCTTCCCTTTGCCCCACCAGATGTCAGGGACATGGTGAGCCTCTGTCCTTGCCTCGCCTCTGCCTTGCCTCGCCTGTTCTTGCCTTGCTTCTTCTGGAGAGAGTGACGAAGTGGCCCCGGCTTCCCCCCCTGATCTCACAGGGCGGCCCCACTGTCCTCACTGTAGCCATGGTGGCCCAAGCAGAAATGTCTGACTAAAGCCTTGGACAAAATCAAACACTTTCCACAGAGCAAGATTGAGAAAGAGAGGGAGAGAGAGTGAATGAGAGAGAGAGAGAGAATGTGAGAGAGAAAGGGACAGAGTAAGAAAGAGACAGAGAGAGAGAGAGAGAGAGAGCAGGCACTCTCGTTTTTCTCCTCCCTTCTCCTCGCTCTCCTGCCATTAAATCACACAAATGGGAGCCGGGCAAGAGGAGAGGAGAGGAAATGGATCTTGGGTCCCGCTGCACGGTGGAAAAGCAGAAGTCCTGAATACAGACCGAGGATAGCCTTACACACACTCAGACAGCCCCTGCATGGAAACGCCACAGGCACACACATTGGCCTTGCCTTGCCTTGTCTTGTTTCTTTCTCTCTCTCTCTCTGTCCCTCTCTCTCTCTCTCCCCCCCTCTCTGTCGCTCTTGCTCTCACTTCCTCATTTCTCGTAAGAAGATCTAAAACAGGCTGGGCAAGTGAAGCAGGCCCCAATAAGAGCCCTTCAAGATGGGGAGCGAGAAAAAAAAAAAGGGCAGACAAGGTGAATCCTAATGGAAAGTCAGCTGGCTGAGACAACGGCCAATCTGATGCTAGTTGCGGCCAAATGAATCCCTCCCCCTTCCCCCTCTTTCTCCCTCCCCCTCCACCCCCTCCGCCTCGTCCCATCGCAACCCCAAATCAATACGCATTGTGGCCTCCTTCCTCTCCCGGCATCGTTTGTCTTTTAAGCAGAAAGACTGTCGCTTCCCTTAGGTTCCGCATCCAAGAAACCCCTTACTCCACCACCCCGCCTTTAAAACACACACACACACAAAGACAAAAAAACACACACACAAAGACAGAAACACACACACACAGAAACACACACACACACACACACACACACACACAGAAACACACACACACACACACACACACACACACAGAAACACACACACACACATACACACACAAACACACAGACAGACACACACACACACACATACACACAGAAACACACACTGCCCTCCACCCCCACACCTACGGCCCTACATCACCTTACCTGCTAGGCTTGAGTCTTAAATTCTCATGATGCGGCTGGTGGACACATCCCACCCCACCCCAACCCCAACCCCCCCAACCCCCCGCACCCCCCCTCCAGCGAGCACCATTTAATCAGAAAAAATTACAGCTGCTCACCCCATCCCAAACAGACAGGGGGGAGAAAGATAGCATTGTCCAGCAAAAAAATCTATCAACCTGTGGGTGGATTGCTTTTCCCCCTCACGTATGAGGCTGGGCACATAATACACGCTATTTAGATACAGCCCTGCCAATGCGGGAGGAGAGAGGAGAGGGGCCTGAATGGATAGGGCTGCAGACTGCAGGGCCGGATCGCCTGAAAGCCATTTCTCCTCCGTATCGGCCCCGCACAAGCCGGCACAGAAAGAGGAACTGCTCCAGATATTAAAGGCTGAAATCCTATTTCACTACATATCTGTGTGTGTGTGTGTGTGTGTGTGTGTGTGTAATGTGTGTGTGTGTCTGTATTGTGTGTGTGTGTCGGGGTGTGTGTTTGTGTGTGTGTGTGTGTGTGTGTGTGTGTGTGTGTGTCTGTTTGTGTGTGTGTGTGTGTGTGTGTGTGTGTGTGAAGGTTAGCCAGCTAACAAAAGGAGTTAAAAAAAAGAAAGAAACACCACATGGAAGCATTTCACAATAGCACTGGCTCTGGAAAAGTGCACGATTTTCAATGTCGGAAATGTCTGTTCAACCTTTTTGACGTTTGTGTGTGTGTGTTTGTGTGTGTGTGTGTCTGTGTGTGTGTGTGTGTGTGTGTGTGTGTGTGTGTGTATGTGTATTGCTTAGCTGAAAGGTTACATGTACAACAATATGTCAGGTGACTATTGGTTTTCAAAACCGGTTGGGTTCCAATATTTTTAGAAGACTTTTTTCTTTTTTTTCCCCCATTTTCAAAAGCTGGGTGGCAGTGTATTGAGAAGCTTTTTAATCAGCCATCAGCTAAGTGCCGTTCCCTCTTAAATGAGAGCCAAATGTCACCAATTTCAGCCGAGAAAAATAATTGCGGTTGTAAATGTCACAAGACCCAAAATCAACAGTAATAAGTGCTTTGATCAATAATGTATCATGCTGTCAGGTACAGACGCGTTCGGCATTAATCAACTCTCTCCCGCGAAAGAAAGAGAGTCTGGGGGCCCGGTGGAGCTCACTCACGCACACTAAGCCAGGGAGGAAAGATCCGATACGCCGATTTTGGCCGGAGCTAAAAGGCTTTGATTAGCATGTGATATCAGAGAGCTAAAAGAAGTGAGAGAGGACAGAGAAAGTGACAGAGAGAGAGAGAGAGAGAGAGTGAGAGTGACAGAGCAAGAGAAAGAGAGTGATAAGAGAAAGAGAGAGCAACAGACAGGCAGACACAGAGGAAGAGAAAGAGATAGAGAAAGAGCAACAGAGAGAGAGAGGGGAGGGGAGAGAGGAAGACAGAGAGAGGGAGAGAGAGAGAGAGAGGGAAAGAGAGAGCGATAGGACAGAGATAGAGAGTGGAGATAAACAGGCAGACATGACGCAGGTGCATATGTCTGATGCTGGAGCCCATCTGACATCCTCAGAGTGACGGGCAGGGCTTTGGACCGGGTGTGTGTGTCGGATGCTATCATGGGAGCAGGCAGCAGATCTTGCACCCTGATAAGCTGATGGGTGACAGTGTTTGACTGCAACTAAGTACACCACGCTGACTGACTTCATGGCTTGGAGGAAACGTGACACTTATGCTGTTTGACTTAATGCCACTCAGACTAGCTGGGACCATAAATGATCTCTCTCGTTGAGAAAACAAAAAAATATCTGTTTAAAAGGAGACTAAATGATACGGTTTTCAGCAATATATATTTATTTCAAGGGCAGATAAAAACAGCGCTAATTTTTTCAATAAAGGTCAAATTAGAAGGTTTGTAAAGCCTTAACTGAGGAGGGGTAAGAAAAGACATTTAACAAACTTTCTTTCCAAGAGACACATTTGTCTGGTTTTAGCACTTGAAGGTGTAACTGAAAAATCCTTTTTTGTAAAAACAGACAAGTAGTAAACGTAAAGGCCTTTCTTTGTTGTTAACGGCTAGGGTTGTTTGGTTTAATCAAAAATAAAACTATTTTTTAAGAGAGAATTGACACAAAATAACACTACTCTTAAAATACGAATCATATAGCCTACTCTCCAAATCGGGTTAGGTGAAAAGTGTCAATTTGGTTTGATTTCTGCTGCTCCTCACGCCTGCTGCTTTTACAGGTTCACGCAATCTCATAACAGCCCCCCCTGCCTTCTTTATCGTCCGAGCGTCTACTTTTATGTGTGCGATTTTAACTCTGCGGAGAGTTCATAGGCTCGCTGCCACTCTTTATTGGCGCCATTCTTCAGAGATGAATTGCATTATGGGGGAGGCCCACCTCTGTAACACAGGGCACGGCCGATACAATAACCCTGCCCATCTGGCAATGCGGTGCAGGCCCTGCCACGCCACACACCACACCATTGCTCCACACACACAAACATCTGCTACACATCACATATGTCAGAGGGATGGTGGTGCTATACACACACATGTGCACACACACGCACAAACACAAACACACACATACATAGACACGCGCACACACGACACACATAGACACATACACACACACACATAGACACACACAAATACACACACACACACAAACACACACACACACACACACACACACATGCGCGCCGCCCACTCGTCAAGCCCCAACCTCTCCCATTTTCCCTGATTGAGGCAATCCAAAACAGCAAATCAAATTACCGTTTACACTCCCCCCCCACCAGTCTTCCCAGCCAACCTCCTTGCATCCAGGCCGGGTAAGTGCTGCAGAAACACTGACCGCACATTAATTATTAAGCGCCGAGGGGCCAGAGGCTTTATACGGGCGCAGAAACACCTCCACACCAGGGAGGGAGGGGATGCTGTCACACCCCGCACACAAAAGGAGAGGGGCTCTAACATGCTGCTGAAATTCCTGATAAATTTGGGTTAATACCCCAGCTGTGTGCCCTAACACAACTATGGTGCATGTTTACTGTGTGTGTGTGTGTGTGTGTGTGTGTGTGTGTCTATGTCTATGTGTGTGTGTGTTGTTGTTCTTGTGTGTGTATCCCTGAAAGACTGCGGTGTTTCCAGATTGCCATCAAGGCCTGGGAAATTGTATTTTGAGGCAATTTCGGGACTAACAATGGGAGCCGGGGTGGGAGAAAAGGAAGGCCGGGGCGTGGCTCGGTGTGTGTGAGGACGCACCTTGAGGATGCACTCGGAATTGATTTTGTGTACAAAACAAAGAGCGAGCCCCAGTGCATTCAGCTGGACAAGGCGGCAATTAAAGATGCCATTGTGCGGACAAGAGTAGCCCAGTAGTGGCTGTGCTTGTTCAGAATAAAGATTATGCCAGTATTTTTTTTGTTTTGGCCTTCTAAATAAAAATGGTGAAGAAGGCATTCTCAACTCCCTGGTGTTACAATATGTTTGCTTAATATCAGTTGAAAAGAGGATGGGGGGATGGGGGATGGGGGGGTCAGTGAAAAAAAAAGATGTTGTTTTGCTAGTCTCTGGGAGTCCATTGTGAGCTGTTTAAGAAAAACCATCATGAGAGTTATGCCTTCGGCGCCCGTCGAGAATCCTGTGTCACGTTTCCTTTGACACACTCCTCAGAAAAAAAGCTAATTAGTGCTCCAGTGCTGGAGCACAGCGACGGCTAATGAAGTTCATTACGCAGTTAAGCGTCGTGATATCCTTGTTTTTTTTTTGTTTTGTTTTTTTTTTCCCTTCTTTCCACTGGCAGATGACGGTTGGTAAGGTGGGTGGGTGGGAGGAAAGGAAGGCTGAACTGTGTGGGCCACCGAAACCGAACAAAAGATTCTTCCAGCAGAAGGATATCTGAAGCTCGCTGTCACAGAACAACGATGCCTCTTATTAGCGACTGCTCACTCTGTTAGCTTTAGCCAGCAGGCACAACTGTACACTGGTGAGTGACATGCTAGCCGCGCTCTATCTCTTCTTGGGAGATATTCTCCATTAACTGCCAAGGGTTGCAGCAGCTGGGCACTGGGGGTTGTTCGACTGAGGGGAGTGAGGGATTATGTTTTTTTTTCTCTCAGTAGCAGTGTAGCGTGTGCTAAGAATTTACAAAACTTTTGGTAGCGATCGAGAAAGATTCTGGGAATGGGAAGGGATGAAGTAAAATGACTCATTTCTACCGGTTGGTCAGCTCATCAATACACCTCTGGAGGGTAGGGGTGGGGTGGGGTGGGGGTGGTTGGGGCAGAAGAGAAGCTGTGTGAGGACGCAGCCACATCTCTGGCTCTCTGCCTGTCTCAGGCCGAACCTGACCCGTCCCTCGGGTCTGACCTGGCCCCAGCAGCATCCACCCTGATGCCTGCCCTTCTCCAGCCACCCCCCTCCCCACCCCACCCCACCACTCCCCAGCCCTCTGTCATGTAATCCCAGAACTACCCCACAGCAAACAACAGCACAGCGTCCCGGGAGAGCCGAGGCCACAGCAGAGGCATACAACAGAAGAGCAAGAGCTACACACATGCCCACACAGAAGCACACACATGCAGAGATGTGTGTGTGTGTGTGTGTGTGTGGTGGGGTGGGGTGGGGTGGGGTCGGGTGTGCGCGAGTAGTGAGACATGAATAAAGCATTCACTGCATTGGGATGATCTGAAGATTTTATTTGTTTCTTTTTCTTTTTCTGTTTCTTTCTTCCTTTCTATTCTTTAAAAAAAACATATAAACAAAAGCAAAGTCTGGGAGCACAACCTACTGTTTGAAAGAAATATCACCCTTTTGTGGTCTGCTTATCTGCTCCAAAAGGTAACATAAACACCAGCACTAGCCTTTGCGCAATCATAAAGATAGAGTCTAAGAACCCAAAAATACCCCTGCATGGTCTTTGCCAGGTGATCATATTAATGCTTTGGAGACATGTGAGATGAAAGAAGGTAATAATAATAATAAAAAAAACAAGCTGGCCAGGCAGTATAATTATGATGGAAATGATTTTTATGCATATGCACAACATATCAGTTGCCAACACACACACACACACACACACACACACACACAGCCAAACAAAAGAGGTGTTGGGTGTGCAAGCTCATATCGCTGACACATATTACAGTCACTACGACCACAATAACCCTGATATAGGAACAAAAAAAAGAGCAGCAGGCAATACAATTTACAAAACATAAAAAATATATTCACACACAAGCACGCGCACACACACACACACACACACACACACACACACACACATACACACACAGACGGACACACACATGCGCGTGTGTACGAACACAAAGACAGACACAAACACAAACACAAACATAAACATAAACATAAACATACACACACACACACACACACACTATAAGAGACAAAGCTTGGGCCCATAGATAGAGGAAACCGCACCGAAGGGAAGGTGTGTGTGAGCATAAGGAACAGGCGACGGCAATACGAGCCCCGTATCAGTGGGTATAATTGGGCTGCTAGGTGCTGCCAGGACAAAACAGCCCCAATGTAAATACTGTATTATTCATCCGTATCGTTGTCATAAAGACCTACTGTGTTGTGCTATTATGTTGCGGTGATAAAAATATAATGTTATATCTGCACAGCTGAAATTATTTAAAGGACAGCTCCCCTAAGAGAGAACCCGAAGTTGCAGCGCCGAAGTGATACTTCAAAGTGATACCTTGTGCTTTTCTCAACAGTTTCTGCTCCTGCGAGCTTCTGATCAAGCACTGTATCTTTTCCCTGGGCTGTTGGTTATAAAAAAAAAAAAATGACGATACAAAAAGCCATACTGGTAGGTCTGATAAGCAAGGCTATCATTTTTTTTTCTGCTCTCTTTGCAAAGGGCAGGTGAAAGCCTGAACCTCACAGGGGTAGCATGGAGCAATTTGTAGGACTACTGCAGGAAGGTGTAGGGCAGTGTTGTGCAACAGTGCTGGAGGTGGGGGATTGTGTACTGTATACTGTATGAGAGGGTTTTGTATAGCAGTGTGTTGTTGGACCTCCCTCCTCACTGGCCCTTTACCTCCTCTGTGGCAGCACCAGGTCCTGCTGACTGATGCAGAAGCAGACTCGAACCTATTTAGACATGCACATATACGGTATGGTACACATGCAGATATGTACACAGTACACACACAAACATGGACACACACACAGACAACACAGACACACACACAAACACATACAGTACACACATATATACATACACTCACACACAGACATGGGGTCAGACACACCAACACACACACACACACACACACACACGGACACACACTCATACACACACACATGACACACAGGGACACACATTCCTTGGGCAAAATATCCAGACAACACAGAACCAGGCACACATACTGTAAGTACAACACAGACACACACACACACATACATACATGGACACACATGGACACACACACGCAATGACATACTGCTGGAAACACATGACATCACATAAAGCCAGGCGACATCCAGCACAGTAACATTTACTTGACCAGGGGCGCAGGGCAGCGCGGGGCAGTGCAAGGCAGTGCGGCAGAGCCCAGCATAGGGCACGGCAGCGCACGCGAGGCAGACAGGGGCCGCAGACCTGCGTCATAAAGCTGTCTCCTCCCCGGGCCCCTGGGCCGCTCTCATTTCCATAGCAGGCAGCACCAGCCAGCACAGCCACAGCAGCAGCGGCCATAGCAGCAGCAGCAGTAGCAGTCCCTACAGCTGCAGCAGCAACACCACCACCACCATCACCATCACCACCACCCCCCAGAGTGCAAGGGGAGCTGACCAGGCACATTCCCCCGGATCCATCCGACGCTATTACTGCTGCTGTTGTTTCAAGCAGAGATTAAAAGAGAGGCGCGAGGAAGATAAATTCCGAGGGATCTAGACCCCGGGCCTGCCAGACACAAAAATCAATGTTTTATCTATGGCAGAATTCTAATGAAGCCGCAGCTGGGGCCCGGCTTACAAATCGCCCGGCAGGTTTAGTTCTTTTGAAGCTCGACGTGATTTTTCCAGGCCCTCTTCGTGTAAAGTTAAGTAAGGGACTAATTGGGGTGGGGGGTGTTTTTTAAAAAATAAATAAGGTGTTTTTTTTTTTTCCCGCATCCCGCTTTTTTTTTTCTCGACGAGAGGTGGGATTAATATGCCGCGTGCAGTTGTGCTCCAGAAAAGCCTCTCCTCTTAAGTGGACGTGTCTGCTCGTCAGGATGCATGGGTGTCTGAGTTATGGTGCTGGCGCCAGCGTTTAGTGTCAGAGATTAGGAAATTAATTGGCCCGCTCGAAAATATGATGCATTTTATTTTGCAGGGCCAGGCATCTGTCAGGAGCTGCCAGGGCTGTTTGGAACGTTGAGTATAAACGGCAACCACCCCCCCCCAATCCCCCACCCCACCACCACCACCACCTTTCCCCCTCCAACCCCACCCCACCCCACCCCACCCCACCCCAGCACCTTAACTTGTGGTGACTCACACGGCGCACCATCAATCACGAGATTTACTGTCCTTCGCACATATCAGAGCGAGGAGAATTGACTGAAATTGACACACAAATACGGGGTGGTGCCACGCGCCATGGAGCTGAGAGCAGACAGAGCCTGCAGGGGAGAGGGGGGACGGTGGAGGGAGGGGGTGGGGAGAGGATGGAGGAGTTAGGGTGCGGTGGTGCGGTGGAGTCGGGGTGGGGGGGGGGTGGAGTTGCATTTGCCATGGTGATATTATAGGGAGGAAGGGTGGGAGGATGGGGGAGCGGGGTGAGAGGATGGAGGAGTCGGGGTGGAAGGGCCGGGGTTGCATTCGCCATGGTGTTATTATTGCGAGGGTGGAGTGGCAATGGTGGGTTTGGGGGGCGGTGGAGAGAGGGTGTAAGGGGTAGGGGCTGCATTCTCCATGGTTTTAATATTGTGAGGGTGCGGATGGAAGAGGCAGTGAGGCTGTGAGGCAGCAGTGCAAGGGGTGGAGGGGGGGGGCGCAAAAGCTGGGCTCTGCACCCCACACATCAGAAGAGCAGAGGAGAGGGAAGAGCACGGGATTATGGGTAATGGTTAGCACACAAACTGTCCTCTCATCAGAGAGAAAGAGAGAGCGAGTGCGAGAGAAAGAGAGATAAAAGAGGGAGAAAAAAATAAAAAATAAGGAATAAGAGAGAGAGATAGAGAGAGAGAGAGAGGGAGAGGGAGAGAGAGGGAGAGGGAGAGGCATGGAACTTGGGTAACTTAGTCACAGCAGACACCACTGCGGCATGTCTCGTCTCTGTGCTGCTCCCCAATCAGTGAGTGCTCTCAGACCAGCCATGTGTGCCTCCTCCATTTAAATATGCACATACTAAAACACCCCTCTCTCCTTCCCTCCCTCTCTCCTTCTCTCCTTCTCTGCCTCTCTGCCTCTCACGCTCAAACTCTCTCTAGCTTTCAAGCTCTCTTTCTCACTTACTCAGTTTT
>CM059269.1:17308489-17313489 GCA_030347295.1 Setipinna tenuifilis
GAGAGAGAGAGAGAGGGAGAGAGAGAGAGAGAGAGCGAGAGGGTGAAAAAGAGGCCTTGTTCCTATCAAGCATCCAATCAGGCAGAGGTGGGGGAGGCTGGCGGCTGCTCTCTGCATTATAATATCACTCAAAGGAATCGGCAACATTAGAAAGGCTCTCAGCGCGCAAATGGTAGCGAGTGGCTCCCAGAAATGATGGGGACGCGTTCAATTATCGCGTGTGACCACAGGGCTCTTTCTGTGTTTCGCACACACACACACAGCCACATACACACACACACACACACACACACACATACACACACACACACACACACACACACACACATACACATACATACATATACACACACACATACACACACACACACACACACACACACACACACACTGTGCCTCTCGTGCACACACAAAAATACACACAGACACCATCACAAAAACACACACGCGCAGATGTAATTTTTTTCTTTAACGCTAACACTCTTTTTCTCACAAAGAGACACACACAGACACACTAACTCTTTTTCATGTACACACACACACACACACACACACACACACACACACATGCACACAACTCTGTCACTCTGTCACTCTCTCTCTCTCTGTCCCTCTCTCGTTGCCTCCCTCTCGTTGCCTCTCTCCCTCTCCCTCTCCCTCTCTCTCTCCCTCTCTCTCCCCCTCTCTCTCTCTCCCTCTCTCTCGTTCACACAGCACTTTGCTAGTGGCTGAGCTAAAAAGCATTCTGGTTTCCCGCACACTCTAGTTCTCTTCCCCCTTCAGTTTGGCCTCCGCTGCTGCATTATTCACCGTAATTGCTCAAGGTGGGCGGTGTGCTCGTGTGTGTGTATGTGTGTGTGCTTGTGTGTGCGTGTGTGTAGGTGCGTGTGTGTGTGTGTTAGTGTGTGTGTGCGCGTGTGTGGGCATATGTCTGTGTGAATGGATGATAAGGAGGCCAGAAACGTGTACAGTGTGTATGTGTGTGTGGAGAAGGGAGTGGGGAGGATGGGGGCGAGTAAGCAGTGTGTGTGTGTGTGTGTGTGTGTGTGTGTGTGTGTGTGTGTGTGTGTGTGTGTGTGTGTGTGCCTGTGTGCATGTGCATCTGTGTGTCTGTGTCTGTGCAGGTGTGTGCATGTGTGTGTGTGTGTTTAGTGTGTGTGTGTGTGTGTGTCTGTGCAGGTGTGTGTGTATGTCTGTGTGTGCATATGCACGTGTGTGTGTGTGTGTGTGTGTGTGTGTGTGTGTGTGTGTGTGTGTCTGTGTGTCTGTGTGTCTGTGTGTTCGTGTCTGAAGGGGGGTAGGGTTGGTGGCTGTCCAGCTTGTACTGTAGGGTCAGTGAAGATTTGTCACAGTTGCAATTGTGCGGCAGTAAGCGACAGTCCCTATGGGGCCACCGTAGAAAGAGAAGAAAAAAAAACAAACATGCCAGCTGACATCAAACACGACCCTTAGGCAGGGGCAGGAGAGCACAGGGGCCAACATACAAGGGGCCACAGACCCTTGCCCTCCACTTTGCCATGAGGTAGAAAACCTTTTAACAAATGCAGAGTTGTATTTTCACGCGATTCTTTTACTTTAAAAAATGCAGCTCAAGATGCATGCGTAGTTTGTTGTGGAGGGTCCTTGCAGAAAAATAAAAAAAAAAGCTTTTTCAAAGTCAGAGGGCCGTACCCTGCCCAGCTTGGGAGCTGCTTCATTCACACACACACACTCACACACACAATGGCTGAGCGGAGCGGAGTGTGTGTGTGTGTGTGTGTGCTGTAATCTATTATCGACTTCAGCGTCAGTCTGGGCGGACCACCTACGTCTTTGGACCCATCTAAATATGTATGAGCTCGGGAAAAATACAGTTTCAGCGGCAGATCACATTCGGAAGAAAAAAAATCCCACTTGATTTGAAGGCTTCAGGTGTACTGTATGTGTGTTAGTATGTGGGCGAGTGAGTGTATGTGTGTGTGTGTGTGAGGCTATGTGTGTGTATGTGTATTTGTGCGTAAGTGTGCGTTAGTATTCGTGTTTGTGTGTGACTGTGTGGGCTTTACTGTATGTGTATTTGTGTGTGTGTATGTGTGTGTGTGTGTGTGTATGAGACTGTGTGTGTGCATGTGTGTGTGTGTATATGTGTGTAAGTGACTGTGTTTGTATGCATGTGTGTGCATGTGTATATGTGTTTGTGTGTGTGTGTGTGTGTATGTGTGTGTGTATGTGTGTGTGTGTGTGTGTCTATGTACAAGAATGACTGGGGGGGGGGGGGGTAATACCTCCTTGATACAGGGTAATTGTGCTATTATAGCTGTGGAGCGACTCACTGAAGTCCCCCCGCTGTGCTTTTGTGTGCTGGAAGAACTCTGTTTATCCAGGGGGGTATTTTGCCGATATCAGAGAGCCAACGAGTCTGGCGGCGTTGGAAAACACAGGATTTGCACATTTATAACCCCCCCCCCCCCCCCCCCCCCTCCCCCCTCCAAAACCCCTCCAAACCACCCCCCAAACCACTTTCAGATCCTTTTGTGGGGATGACAGGACAACAGAAAACAAATACGGGTGGAAAGGATAGTGGTGATGGTAGTGGTGGGGTTGGGTTGAGTGAGTGAGGGGGGGGTGGGGCGGTGGGGAGTTGGGGGGGGGGGGTGGATCAGATATCATCAAGTGTCAGATTTTGAAGAAGTGACACCATGTGTGGAAATGACAGCTTAGTCCCCTGTAGCTATGCTATGCTATGCAGATGCACTCGCTCGCACACAGGCTACAGAAAAAGACAGACACGTTCACACTAGCACACACTCACTCATATACTAATTCACACTCATACACACACACACAAACACACACACACACACACACACACACACACACACACATATATATATACACACCTACACACACAACCTCTCTGTGCTCTCTTTCAAACACACACACACTTTCACTCAGACTTTCACTCACACACACACACACACACACATACACACACTTTCATTCACACACACACATACACTTTTTCATTCACACACACACATACACACATACACACACTTTTCACTCACACATACACTTTCACTCAAATACCAACACACACATACACACACACACATACACACACATACACCTGCTTGTGGTGGAGGCGGACTCTAGTTTAAAAAGCCGTGTTGAGCACCAAGAAATGAAAAAAGAAAAAGATTGAGAGAGTCTCTTTTTTTGCCAAAGACACAATGCGAAGTTATTCAAATGAGGCTTGTGCGCCCATGTTCAGAACAAGCAGCTGAGTGGTGTGAATTTTAATCAGCACACTGTGACTGCATGTGGGTGTCCCTTCTGTGTGGCCTTTTACCGAGGGGTGGCTGTCAGTCAAAAGGCTCTGATGACACACACCATCACACCATGTGACAACTATACCGTACCACAACCACTCTACACCTTACTACACCACATGCTGGCATATCACAGTACACCACACCACAATGCACCACACCACAGTACACCATACCACACTACACCACAATGCTTCGTATCACAACACACCACACTGCACCACTTAATTCCACACCATACTACGCTACTACAGTCCACACCACACCACATTGCACCAGACCACACTACTAATATTTCATAGCACACTACACTACACTACATTACATTACATTACACTTGCAGTAGCACACTCCACATCTACACTACCACTCTTCACATCACAACACTTCACTACTACACTACCACTCTACACGCCACTGGTAGCTAATGCAGATGCCTGGGTAGTAAATATGATAAAGGCACTGGGGTGTTTGTGTGTGTGTGTATATGTCTGCGTGTGTGTGTGTGTGTGTGTGTGTGTGTGTGTGTGTGTGTGTGTGTGTGTATATATGTCTGTGTGTGTTTGTGTGTGTGGGTGGGGGGTAGCTGGAGCTAGGTGTTTGCCCAGCTAATCGGCCAGGCTGCCACATTAATTACCCAGAGGCAGAGGCGACGCCAGAGCTTTGGTCAGTGCTGGAACAGGGGAGCTGTGGTAATTATCAATTAGGACAGCATTCAGTGTATGGGCTCACTGAGCACTCTCTCTCTCCCTCTTTCTCTCTTTCTCTCTCTCTTTTTCCCCCTCTCTCTCTCTCTCTCTCTCTCTGTCTCTCTCTCTCTCTCTCTCTCTCTCTCTCACTCTCTCTCTCTCACTCTCTCTCTCTTTCTCTGTCTCTATGTATCTCTCTCTCTCTCTGTGTCTCTCTCTCTATCTCTCTCACACACACACACAAAAACACACACACTCACATATTCTCCTTCACTGAAGCTTATCCACACCACCACCACCGCCGCCGCCGCCACCACCGTCGCCACCCCCAACAAAACACAGTTTAGAGAGCTTCCTCAGCTGAGACAGGCTAAAGGCAAGTGGAACATAATAATGTCTCCCTCCCTCCTCCCTCCTCCCTGCCTCCCTCCCTCCCTTCCTTCCTCCTCTCCTCTCCTTCCTTCTCTTCCTCCTCTCCTTCCTTCTCTCCCTCCCTCCCTCCTTCTCTCGGCCTCCTAAACTAATAATATTGAGTGCGGGCCAGCTTGGGGCTGGATGTGGCCGCTGTGTTGTCTCTGATCAGGGCTCTGTCTGTGACTGTGTGTGTGTGTGTGTGTGTGTGTGTGTGTGTGTACTGGCTCCAGTCTCAGCCATGCGTTTAGTCACCGCACATGACACACAGTTATAAGGCAGGACTGCACCAGATATTGTGTGTGTGTGTGTGTGTGTGTGTGTGTGTGTGTGTGTGTGTATGTGCATGTCTGCGTGTGTATGTGTGTGTATGTGCAGGTCTGCATGTGTATGTGTGTGTGTGTATGTGTGTGTGTGTATGCCTGTCTGTGTCTGTGTCTGTGTGTGGTGTGTGTGCGTGTGTGTCTGTGTGCACGCCTGCGGTTTCTGATTAATGGTGAAAGGGCAGCTTGTGAATAGCAAGCGCGGGTCTGCAACCTTTGCACGCGCACACACACACACACACACACACACACACACACACACACAC
>CM059269.1:17318489-17340989 GCA_030347295.1 Setipinna tenuifilis
TGTGTGTGTGTGTGTGTGTGTGTGCGGAGATTACAGACGTCCCCCTCCATCTGTTCGGAATTTACGCGCGGTCACCGGTTCGGGACAGCTCGCGTTTCACCCCCCCCATCTGCAGCAGCTTTCCATTTCCACACGCAGCCACCATCACACGACAATGTTTTAAAAAAAAAGGCAAAAAGGCAATCCATGATAGCATTTAGATAAATGGGGGCCAGCGAACACAGACAACATGCCGGGCCGCTCATGGCGCTCCACATTCTCCACTCAGCACTTCACTTTCACAGCACATTACTTTTTTTCTTTGCGCTCAACTTTTTGTTTCCCCCTCAAAGAGGAAAGAGGGAGGGAGGGTGGGAGGGAGGGAGGGGAGAGAAGGGGGTGTGGGGGTGTGGGAGCCCCCCTCTCAAACTTAAGCAGCATGCATGCACAGCAAGCCCATAACACAACACAACACAACACACATCACCAGAAACAGCTGAGCACTCAACTCAACTCAACTCAACTCAACTCAGCTCAGCTCCACTTCACCTCATCTCACAGCACCTCACCTTGTACCTTGTTTCCCACACTGTTCATGTTCAGCCTTGTCTACTTGTCAGTGTGTAAAGAGGGGGGAGAATGGGGAGGGGGGGAGGGGGTAGAGGTGTGATGGTGGGGGAAGGGGGGGAGAGAAGACAAGAAAGCTGAGGATAATTACCAAGTTCTTGCTGCCATTCTTGCTGAGGGGCCCTCGGAAGACTCCCTTGATGTTCCGAAAGTGGCCGTTGCTGAGGTGCGTGGAGCTGATGACGATGTAGTAACACGCCATGAGTGTCCGGTGTCGTCCATGCACGATGGGGGGGTGGGGGAGTGACGGTGGTGGTGGTGGTGGTGGTGGTGGTGGTTGCTGACAGAGGGCCCACGGATAACAAATAAAAAAATAAACAGTCCAAGTCTGACACAAAAGCCAGTGAGTGAGAGAGCAAAACACACACGTGTACTCACACACGCACACACAACACACACACACGCACACTCTCTCTCACACACACACACACAAACGCAGATCCACTCACTCTCACATGCAAACAGAGGGTGAGAGGGAAAAGTCCATGGCTTTGGTTTCTCAGTCTGCTCTTTGCTCTGTTCTTCTTCTTCTTCTTCTTCTTTTGTTTCTTGTTCTCTGGGCTTTTTCAGATCAAAGGCAGCGGCTTACTTCCCAGTTGAGAAACGGAGGAGAGAAGAGAGGAGAGAGACAGACAGAGCTCCCTCATCTCAGTAAGAAGAGAAGAGTCTCCTCAAGCAGCATGGAACAGTGCTTACAGACTCACAAGCATGCACATGTGCACACACAACAACACCAACAAACAAACAAACCAACAAGCACACGCATACACATAACTCACACTCACTGAGTGTCTCTGAGTCACTTGCAGTTTTCTTGTAGTTGTGTTTTTTTTTTGCAGGGAAGGGCTTCTTTCTTTTTCTTTGTGTTGTTTCTCTCCTCCCACTTCCAGGAACACAGTATCCTCCTTCTCTTTCTCAGCTCCTCTCCTTCTCTCTCTCGCAGCAGCTGAGGTCTGCACACTCACTTTTCTCCCCCCTCCCCTCAACAACCCCCCCACCACCACACCGCACACTCTCTTTCTTGTTCTTCTTGTTCTTGTTCTTCTTCTCCTCCTCCTCCTCCGTGCTTTCTTCCTCTCTGCTTCTTCTTCTTCTTCTTGCCAGCCTCTCTCTCAGTTGGCCGCTACTCTCTCTTCAGGCTCTCTCCCTTTATCTCCCTTTATCTCTCCGCGCTCACTCTCTTTTTCTCTCTTTCTCTCTCTCGCTGTCTTTCACGCTCTCTCTTCCTCTTATTTCCTTCCTTCCTCGGCTCCGGTTCAGACGGCTGCTGCGCTGTGGCGCGGTGTGAGTGCGAGTGGAGTGGTGCTGGAGCTGGAGCTGGTGCTGGCGTTCCGGCGCATTCCGCCGGAGTGCTGAGCTGGTCGGTGCGCTGGGCTGGTCGCTGCTGCCGCGATGGTGGCTGTGGCCAAGGCAGGCATGGCTGTTATAGAGTTGCTTGCGCGTTCGCCGCTCCACTGCGCGGAGCCAATGGCTGTCAGCCTCAAGAGTGTGTGTGTGTGCCTGTGCGTGTGTGTGCCTGTGTGTGTATTAGCGTGCGCGCGCTCGTATGTGTGTGTGTGATTGTGTGTGTGTGTGTGTGTGTGATGGCAAGGGCTGAGGGAGAGAGAATTGCATCTGTCACACGCACTGCCTCTCCAGATCCTCTGAGTCAGCCCCCACTTCCCCAGCCAACCAGGATACAGATAGTCTCTCTCTGTTTCTCTCTCTCTCCACCTACCCTCTCTCTCTCCTGTTCTCTCTCTCTCTCTCTCTCTCGCTAGTAAGCTCCTCACTCCCTCACTCACCCCCTCCACTCTGTTCCTTTCTCTCTCCACACTCTCTCTGTGTGTCTCTCTCTCCCTCTCGCTCTCATTCACTCTCCCACCTTCTTCCCCCCCTCCTCTCTCTCCATCCCTCTCCCTGTGCTTCTCTCTCTCCCTCTCCCTCTCCCTCTCTCTCTCCCTCTCTCTCTCTCTCTCTCTCTCTCTCCCTCTCCCTCTTCCTTTTCCTCTCCCTCTCTCCCTCTCTCTCACCGCCCATAAGGAGCTGAGGCAGCAGACTGCGAGCGTGCAGGTACAGAGATTGTGCTGCCGCTGCCACTGTTGGCTGAGGATTGCAAAGCTGCTCTGGAGGATATTTGTTACAAGCGCTCTCATCCATCTTTTATCATGTTAATCTGTACCAGAGATTATATAAAAAGCCAGCCGTGTACCGGAGATGGAGCTACACTCTCTCTCTCTCTCCCTCTCAGCCTTGAGTGTTGCGAAATTTAAAAAAAATAATAATAAAAAAAAAGAAAAGAAAAGATTTTTGTGGCTTGTCTCAGCGGAGATGTGAAGTTAAAAAAAAAATGTTTAATTGCCATTCTTGAAGGACTGGCGGTTCAAAAGCAAATCATTATTTATTTATAAGGGACATGGCCATTGCTGAGAAAGCAGTCAGATCAAAAAGCTGCTTTAATTTCATGCAAGCTTTTTAAAAGTGTGATGAAAGTACAGAGCAACCAGTAGCCCTCGTGTGTGCATAGCAGGCACGCACGCATACACACATATGCATACACACACACACACACACACGCCAACCCCCCCCCCCCCCCCCCCAAACACACACACACACATGCCACCCCCACCCCCCCAAACACACACACACATACACATATTTAGCCATACACACACACGCATATGTACACATACACACACAGACATATACACACATAGATAGACACACACACACTCACACACACATGCACACATTCACACACAGAAGGGTTTGAAAATGAACTGCTGAGTTTGACTTCCCAGTGCACTTGCTCTGCTCTGCTCTCTCCTTCTCCTCTCCACTCATTTACAGAAGGGGGAAGGAAGTGTTCAGAAGACCTCCCTTAAAAAAAAAAAAAAACAGCTCCAAGATGGCGTGTGTCATCTGCCAGCAGAGGAGCCAGAGAGCAAGTCTCTTCACAGGCTGAGCAGCAGTAACGCCTTGTAACTAAGCAACACAGTTTCTCCGAGTCAATTCTAAATTACATACAGTGGGGGAAGCCAGTGGTAGGCGGCCAGAAGAAGAGACACAGGGATATGAGACTCAGCGCTGCCAAAAAGATGGGTAAGTTTTTAAAAAAAGAAAAAAAAAACTGTAAGAGGAAGAAAATGAAACTTACAGTACAGTAAAGAAAGAAATAGCAGTGTGCTGCCGACAAGAGGAAAAAACAAAATAATATGAAGCATTACAGCGAAATGTATCTTGGCACCTTTGTTACAGAATCTGAACCAAGTGCGGAGAACAGGTCTTGGAAGAATGTCTGACCAACTGTCAATTGAAATGAACCATCGGCGGCTTCATCAAGAATCAGAAGGGGGGACAAATGCTTTGCTTTAATTTATTCATGACACAAACCGAGGAGCTAAATTATTCATTCAATGAAGAAATATCCAGTAATTGATTCAGAGAAACTGACTTCTTGAAACATTTATGATGTAGGCCCCTAAAAAATGTAATCCTAATGTATGTCAAATGAAATTAAGTAGTGCAATTATATTCGTAGTTATTTAATTTTTCTGTGCCTTTTTAAAAAAATTAATAGCATGCTCACATTTTAGGCTTGATTAACTAACCAACAACAAGCGGAACAGTACAATTAATAGGCTTATCTCAGCAGTGTTACTGTCAAAATAGATATCACCTAATTGTTATTAATCAGGCGTAGGAACATTAACTGGGCGAGGCTGAAAGGGTTCAGAAGGGCCGTGCCAGTTTAGGAAACAAACAATCCCTCATCATTAATCTAAATGCTTCCATTGATCAAATCATTTTGGATGTAATGAACCTCAGATGTCTGCTCATACCCCGGCCTGCAACCGCTAAATGCATTTCCAATAAGAAAACAGTTATCCCTTCTCTTCTCCTGCTACCAGTCAGTGACAAATACAGCTCGCAACCGCAGGGTAATGACTCATATAATAGGAAAACAAAATGTTGCTAAAGCCCCTAACCCTTATCCAGGGATTGTGTGTGTGTGTGTGTGTGTCTGTGTGTGTGTGTGTGTGTGTGTGTGTGTGTGTGTGTGTGTGTGTGTGTGTGTGTTTGTGTGTGTTTCTGTGTGTGTGTGTGTGTGTGTGTGTCTGTGTGTGTGTCTGTGTGTGTGTCTGTTTGTGTGTGTTTTGGTGATAAATGCAGTCATGTGGAAGAATAACACACACATCTGTGATGAAGTATCTGAGAAAAATAATTATCTGTGACCTGACTGAACTTACATTGGTTGCTGTATATATAGCAATGGTGCAGTATGACCCATCATCTTGCCTGCCATATTGTTGTGGTTCGCTTCCAAACGGAATATATGCTTTTGTTCATAGCCTACTGTCAATGCAAGCAACTCACGGCAGTCTCCAGGCTGCAGCAAGCAGAGTTAGCAGCAAGGGCCCACGCTTCCATCTGTCTTGTTGGAAATATTCTTTCAGTTGCCCACCCGCCACGAGTCAACCGCACACAAACACCTCGAGAGAGACGTTCAACTGTCGCACATGTGGGCAGCAGGGGTGACAGAGGTGGGCTGTTTTTTTTTTTTGTTGCTGTTGTTGTTGTTGCCAGTGGTGGCTGTTGTTTGTTCTTCTTTCTTTATTTATTATTTTTCGTTGGTCTTCCATTATGCTGGCACTTCAGACCTTTTTTAAAAAGGTTAAAAAGGTTAAAATCTGTAATATTAACTTTAATTTCAATGGAATTTCATTTCCATTTTTCAATGATGTTTTCCTGGTAACACACCTGGCTGTCTTGTTGGTCCCATGTCTCCTTTCCACTGAATCCTGAAGGCCCCTTTAGGACCAGGAGCTCCAGGTTCTCCAGGTGGGCCTGGATAGAGATAAACTTATTCATTTCATAAAGGTATATGTAACGTTTCAACATCACAATAATCTCCCAACTATTACCTGCAGTTTGTACATGGATTTGGCAAATTTCAACAGCTGCTCAGTCTAAAGATGGAGGCGGGTTTTCAGGGTTTTCATTTTTCAGACCTTTCTTGAGGGGGCAGGGGGACGGCAAAAAGCGGAAGTACGGTACGGTAAGTGGTCTGGAATGGTGTTCAATCGAGTGTTTGTCTGCAAGCAAGCAAGCGAGCGAGCTAGCAAGCGAATGCGGTGGTGGCCGGTGTCAGTGCGAGCTCTTTTATTGACATTTAATGGCTCATTTCCTTACAGCACCGTAATGATGGAGAGAGCAGGAAGTAAATGTCTTTTGTCAAAAAAAAATAAAATAAATTAAATTAATAAATGTGTGTGAGCAACTCCCAATAGTCACCACGTGCACTAAAACCCAAATTCCTCACCACACAACCCCACATGAACTAGTCTGTATGACTAGTGGACTTTTGGTTGGCAAAGCATTTCAGGCTCTCAAGGTGAATTTCTACAGGAAACATAACATCCCTAAAGAACAGTGAAGATCCATTCAGCAAACTGCTACTTTAAGGAATACAACAACCACTAAAGCACACATCTCTGCTTAGCAGTAGCACCAAGGGTGCAGCTAAAAGGGGGGGAGTGGAGGTGGGGTGGGAGGTGATGGGGGGGGTCAGGATCACTCTAAGGACCCAGCATTGACAGAGGGGGGGTTTTGAGGACACCATTAGAAATCTAAAGAGGACTCTATTACAGGTAGGCTAGGAGATGTTTTTCTGGAGCACTTGTTAATATATTGCTTAAAATCCCTTTCACATCCCAATGGCAACCAATTAATTAAATGCTCTAACACAAAAATAAAACATGTTAGAGTGTGGGAGTGTGGCATGGACAGGACTGAAAACAGACCATCCAATCATTTTAAGCGACCCGTTCGATATGATTGAACGGTGATATGTCTATCAAACTCAACTGCCGTTTGTGCCTCCTCCTTCCCCTGTGCATGAATCTGGAGGCAAGCCTGAAGAAAGGGAGGAAACCTGAAGAAAGGGGTTTGGACTTTTGAATTGTGTACATTCAAAATGTAGTTTGCTCAAACTGGATCTCCTACCCTACCTTTAATGTTATTATTCATATGAACAGGTTCTGAAATGTAATTCTTTAATAGGGTCCAATTTTTTTGTGGTATGACAGCAGTACCACATCCTGTGGATAGCATTTTTTCACATTTCCACAGTAAATCAGTTGGCCTGCTGCTGAAGAGGTGTAGCTGTGCATGCACAAACAGGCCAGGGGGAGGCCCAGGCAGATGGGACAGAGACTAGTTAGGCAGTAAAGAAATGAGAAGCCCCACTGGCCCACACCACAGGTTTGCTGCTCTGGGGCTACAGACAGGCCAGGAAATGCACACGCTACCTTCCTGCCAGCCTGAAGGGACTCCTCCTGCATAGCACGGTGCGAAAAAAAAAAAACCAGACTAAACGACTGTTTATTTAAACAAGCATAGATACGGATATTTACAGCAGCAGCAAAGAGCGAGAGAGGCTTGATGTGCGCCGGGAGATGAGAGGAGTAAAGTAAGTAAAGTAAACGACAGCGAGACAGATGGTAGATAAAGCCCCGCTTGTGAACAATGACAGCTAAAACAACAGAGGGAGGCAGGCAGTAGTTAAGATAACAGGGGAGGTCGGTGAGTAACAGGCGCAGTTAGAGAGACATTTAGCTGAACTGTGGAGGGCAAAGATTCTTTATTTTTTAAGACGGAGTAAAGCTCGAGAATAGCTCGAAGGGGGTCCGTTTAAAAAGACACGTCCAGTCATTATTTAGTACAGGAAAATCAGGAAGACTGTCAGCTGAGTTACTGGATTTAGAGGAGTATAGATGACATAGCTAGCCTGCATGCATGTGAAAGAAAACATGAGAGAGAGAGAGAGAGAGAGAGAGAGAGAGAGAGACAGAAAGAGAGAGAGAGAAAGAGAGAGAGAGTGAGAGAGAGTGGTCAATCTGCCAGCAACTATCCGTCCAATTGGAGGGCCTAACAGATGGATGACAGACCTCCCAGGTGGAATGGGGCGGTGGAGGTTGTGTAGTGCAAGGGCTTCGTCTGCACCTGCAACTAATGGGAGATACTGTCCGCCATTTACAGGCCCACAAGCAGGCTGACAGTGCTGCTGTAGGGAAGAAGAAAAAAAACCCAAGTAGGTTACCGATGTAAAGAGATGTTGTGTGTACATGTTGTGTGCACACCAGTGATGTTGTGGCATGGGAGAAAATGCGATAGGCAAAACTACAAGTCAGGGTAGCCTGTTTTAAAGACAAATCCTCCAGCATGTTCAAATAAAGCTGGGACATTTCCATACTCCTCTGAGTCACAGGTCTGCAGGCAGAGGGAGGGAGGGAGGGAGGGATGGAGGGAGGGAGGCCACTCGCTGCAGTGACTGAAGGGAGAAGGCTCCCCCGGGAACAGTCTGGAGGACTTCAGAACCATGGAGAGAGACACCCAATTTCAGCACCGCACGCAAGGGGGAAAGCGCAGTGAGGGGGCTGCCTGGGACTGACTAAGCAGCGGAGAGAGAGAGAGCAAGCGGCAGAAATGTTTAAAATCAACCAATCAGAGTGAATGTCATTTCTCAGTCACTGGGTCATGATGTAGGCCACGCTGCTCTGCATACCGTCACAAGTACTGTGTCAGTTTAAAGGGAATGTAGGTAATGCAGAAAATTCGACCTGCATATACATACATCCTTGTCAGCCACATCTATTGAATACACACACACACACTATTGTGTCCCCTTTTTCTCAAGTCTTTTCACTTTCATGTTTACAATTCACAAGTGCAACGTAAACAGCTGTTATGCATGGGAGATTGTCATCACATTTATTTGAATAGCACTGAGGCCCATTTCATTCTTCATTTACAGTATTTTTCACGACTGCTCTGCTTTCACTTGTGGAATCTCAGAAGACAGTGTTTCATGTTTTCGCTTCAGAGGAAGATTCCTTTGTAAACATCCATCCCGAATGAAACACTACTAAAGGTGGCTACCAAGCACAACAACGACCTTTAACTACAGTAAGACATGGTTTCCATCAAACCCACTTGTAGCCTCATGTGCCTTACGTAATTTTCAGTTAACCAGCTGAGAACCTTTCCACATCAAAGAAAACACAATCCCAGGAGGCAAATCAGAGGGCTGCAGTGGCTCTCCACAAAAAAAAACACAGGCTCATTGTTCCTATTCATGTGCAGAAGAGGATTTCCTGTAGCGTAAAGGCACAGGGGTTGTTTGTGTACTTTGAGGCAAACAAACTAATTTATGTTTTGTGCAGGAACAAGGGGTTCTGGGATTTCCAGGGTGCTTGGTGCTCAGGGCCTTGATCTGGCATCAAGTACAGGCAAGAATAAAAGGACGAAGAGAACAAAGCACAATGCGCAAAGCATATTCATTTATCTATGCCACATAACCTCCCATTGGAAGGCATTTTCAAAGCAACAATCAGAATCAGAATCAGTTTAATTATAGAATCAGAATCAGTTTTATTGCCCAAGTATACTTACATATACAAGGGATTTGACTAAAGCAGACGTTAGCTCTCTATACATTGAATATACAAGCATGTAGTGGTATACATTTAATAGACAAATAGAAATATATGTAGACACATACTGAACAATAGAGACAACAAAATACATATAGGCACCTATGTACATACTATACAAGTAGGACATAATATACAGAACAAAGTACACATAGAGTGGGGTGTAAAATACACCTAATAGTGCAATGTAATGTGCAAGATACATTTGGAATGATAAAATATGTAATGTGTAAATATAGTATGCAAGATACATGTGAAATCATAAGTATGCATGTTTGAGAAGTGTGTGAAGGGCCAAAGTTTGGATGACCAAACTTATCACCCGTTCAGGAGAGTGATGGCAGTAGGAAGGAAGCTGTTGTTGTGTCTGGTTGTTTTGGTGCCTGCCAGAGGGCGGAGGGCAGGGGGGCCTCTAATGATTTTCTCAGCTGTCCGAGTGGTGTCTTGTAACTGTTTGTCCTGCTTTGTGACTGCCCCCAACCAAACTGTGATGGGTGAGCACAGGATGGATTTAATGACAGCAGTGTAGAAGATGACCAATAGCTCTCGTGGTGGTAGGCCATGCTTCCGCAGTTGCTGTAGAAAGTACACCCTCTGCTCAGCCTTTTTTTAAAGATGGCGTTAGGGTTGGACTACGACTTCAGATCCTGGATTATGATAAATCCCAGAAACTTGAATGAGTCCACTGGGCTGACACTGGGCAATTGGATATCATGAGATTGATTACAGCGTATTTGTATTTAATGCGGATAATGGCAGCTCTTAAACACTGGGATAATGGCAGATTGTACTGTTTGCAGTTGGCTTTCACAGTGGGGTTATAATAAGGGTTATTTGGTGGATTGTTCATAAGAGCGTGTGCATCATATTGGCTCTGCCATGAGTCCCTGTGTCTATCTGAGTTACATGAAAATTCTAAGTAGGGGAGTCTAAAGGTGAAGTGTAATTTACAGAAATGTTGTGTAAACCAACAGGAAACATCTGGTGCCACAAGACTTACATATTAAGGAAGTTTCCTGCTATAGACTATAGAGACACCACTGTACAAATGCAGATTGGCAGCCTATTACAAAGTTATGTAGTATGAGTCACAAACAATCTTGTTTGTTTGATTCTTAATAAATGACTTCAGGTAATATGACTGTAAGTATTTGCATCAGGAGCTTAAAACTTAATTCTGAGTTTCCAGACAATCATGCTGAGGCTCCTTCTTCCCCAAGCCCGTTTAAACCAAACTGTGTGTGGGATCCTTTGTGTTATGATGTCCTAATCCTCTCCTCAGCATGAAGAGGCGCCATAAAGGTTTTACATATGATAATTTCAGAGAAGCAACTGCGTGTAAATGAAAACCAATAAAAAGTTAAACATATGGTAATTTAATGCCTGCATGTGATTGTTTTTCCACATAATCATTCCGTTGTTATGCCAGACATACAAACAAAATGCATATGATTACTGTAGTTATTCTGTTTACACATTGTGGAATGGAATAGAGGCATATTAATATTTTGGGTACTGGGTGTTTTTTAGCCTTTTTAAAATGCAGGTGTGGGTGGATCCGTATGTGTTTATTTTACTGTTATCATAGAGTGAAAAGGACAATATCCTAAAATATCCTAAAATATGCAATATCCTAAAATTTGACTTTAATACAAGACTTATGCAACAGGGGTAGCTGCAGATGATAGCTTTCTGGGCTGCAGGCCTCAAAAATATAAACGTTAAGTTGGTATGTTACGTATGGAGGTGTGTTAAGTAGATACTGAAAGCTAAACATTGCAGTTAATGTGCCAAGACTCACATAGCAATGACATTAGCAATCTAGCAGCTGCATTTTGAATTAGCACCGCTAACTTGCTAATCGCCAAGAATTAGTTAGCAGTTAATACACCGCCTAATATGAAAAGAAACTGGAGGTTGCATAAAGTTTTACCTATGTCTGTGTTGACAGAGAGATTTAAATTGCTTGGAGTTCTAGTCCAATTTTACCAACCAATCAACTCTCTCCAAAATAGTGTGCCTTCAAAGTAGGCTACCTCTGCCCTCCATTTGGCATTCTACAGAGAACTTTTCAGCATTTGCTTAATTTCTGACAGAGAGCACTAGTTTAGCCATTGTCACAGTCTAACACATTTGCAAGTTTCAGACATAGGTGAATATTATTCTTGCTGAGTACATGGTGTAAAAGAAAATTATTCTCATTTGTTATTCATATTCCCACATTTCATATCCTCTGTGACTATGAGAATAAAAATTTAGTGAGCTGAGGGGGAAAAACTGTTTTCAGCCTTAAATAATATTATCTTTTCAGTAGGGTATGCAGAATATAGATGCAGGCTTATACGATGTGATCACATTGTGGATATACTGCAAACGTGATTGATAAGATATTCCCTCATGCTCCCTATTGTACATTGTCACACACACCACTGTGGAATGGGAATTTATTTATTTATTTTTATTTTATTACTTAAGCGTTTATTTATCTTGCATGTTTGAGTGTCAATATCTACATGCAGTATTGGAACAGTACACATTACTACCTTTTTCTCCCATTTTCTCTTTTACTGCAAAACAATCTGTGTTTGGATGGATGCTTGTGTGGCTTTTATCTGGCTCGAGGGCATCCATCTATCCATTGACCCACCCTGGGACACAAACTTTTATAAAGAGGGGGTCTATAAATATTGATCTAGTGCTTTTAACATGCCAGGTCCAGGACATCGACTATCCATGGACACAGTGTTTCGCAAACACATGAAACACGCCTGCTGTTAGGTAAACAGCACAGCGAAGAGCTCGTAGTTTCAAAGAAAGCAGCTGCATTCAGGGAGGTACAGGTTTAATTATAAAAAACCTAATGCGGCTACCAAACTGCCACACAAAACCTCTGAAAAACACCTTAGACCTTTTTCGAGGAGACAACCTTCTCTAACAGCACAGACCTTAACTTCAACATGTCCTGCCTTTACAGTGTGAAAGCACCGGCAGAAATGAGGGCAGACAACTCCGAGGAAATCACTGTGTGCGCTTTCTTGACAGGCCGTCAGCCGAGAGCAGTTGGAGAAGCCAACCGAATCAGCAGAGCAGAAAACTAATGAGAGTAATACGGAGCAGACAGCGGTTAGCGGGTGAAAACTCAATGCCACTTGAACAAATTATTGCACAGCTCCGCGTCTTCCTGTGATATTGAGCTTGATCTAAACATGATGAAAGATTACTGCTGCATCTTGTACTTTTCCTATTATCTCTCAGGGCTGCTGTGCCAAAGCTGATGTACATCCAAGGTGCTCTCGCCACCACGATTAATGGACTCCAGACTTTGTTCAAACTTCTTTATGTCCACCATGTATCACATTTATGTTGGAATGTTAATGTAATATAAACTAGTGTTGCTTAATGTAAAAGAAGTGTCATGGCGAGTACTTAAATCACTGTATACTGTTTATTCTCTTATGCACAGCATTTTTTCGATCTTAAATTGTCCTGCACAGGGGAGGCCCTGGGTGGCAGTCGCCTAAATCTCAAAATGTCACAGGGCCACTGTGGAGGATTTGGGCTGAGTCCCACTGTCCCCTTAAGGCCCGAGTCCTGAACCCTTACCGACTTAAAGGGTTTTTGGAAATGCCATTATTCCTTTGTGTTGCCATGAGACCTTTGCATTGACACCACAAAATGTTCTTCTTCCACATCGAAGCACCAAACAAGGAGTGAAAACTCTAATGCTGGATGGGTTCATTTTAAAGTCACATCCCTTTGCATAATTTATTCTGTATGTTTCTGCCTACTATCTCAATTAGATTCTAGGTCAATGTCACAAAAAAACAAATAAACCCTATAAATAGTGCATTTGATAGCATCAAATAGTGGGTATAGGCAAACAGATTTTTTTGCTGTATAGATTACCTGCTGATGTTTCAGATATATTAAGCTACATCCTCAACCATGTTATGTCTGACCATCAAAAATAGATCTTCTATTCGTTGTCACTACATATGCAGTGAAGGCAGAGCTATAAGACACAATGTACCTGGGTGATTGGACTTGTGTCATCACCATTTTCAAAAAACTCTAGAATCGACTGTTCACAAGCCAAGGGGAGGATTGTGCCTCAGCCCTGCAACCTGATTTCAAATGACTATAACAGCAAACTCCCCAACACATTGTCATGTGGACACAAGAACAAAACAAACATCATTAATTTGAAACTCCTTTTTCGTTTCGTTTCTGAGTTTGTTTGTTTCCTTAGCTTGTTTGGATTTCACTGCTGGGGTTTCCTGGTTGTAACCATGTTCTATATCTCAACGCTACAAACTGTAACTCCCCCCCAACTGTAATTCCCCCAGGCAAGGTCTGCAGAAATGGGGACTTAGGGAAAGTGTACATGATGGACGCAAAATATCTGGGTGAATGCCCTCGTGTACTTGATATTTTCACAGCGGCGCACCCCTCAACCTTCATGGACTTCATGGACCATGCTTCCGTGTCCGCAAGATTGAGCCTTTTTTCCCTCGCTACTGTTTAAAGGTTAATGCTTTTTAAAAAGACACACAATTATTGATTATATTGATGCTGATGTTGCTTATTCCAATATATTGGAACGGCATTATATGTGTTATATTACCATGGCATTTTGGGGTGGTATTATGAATTACCTTATAACATGAAAAAGCTACCTTTAACAAATGACAAACAGATGAGTTTCTTTGAGTAATAGCATAAGCTTTCAGGAAAGAAAAACACTCTAGCCACATGACGCATTGACTATAATTGTCCTGTCTCTTTGAAAAGGTGTTGCTATCAATACACCGAAGAGGAAAAAGGATGGACTACAGTGTGTCACTTGTCTTAAACACCATCTATGACTCTAAAGTAGTCATGGTTACCCATGCTTACAGATGGCTTAGTTATAGATAGGCCTAACTCATACCCTGCAGCTTATTTAATTTAACATTGCATCTAAAACACGAATAGGTTATGAAATCCTTATGTAATCAGCAGTTAACTGCATAACTATCATGTGCACTCACTGTTCCCTAATAAGCCAACTATAGATAGTTTTTGTTTACTTTCTAACATTGAAATGACTTGTTTTTTTAGTTTGTTAGGAGATAGGGACAGTTTAGAGATATGGGCTACAAAGAGCACATACATTTGCATTTTATTGGACAGAATCTAATGCAGGGACTGAACTGAACGACAAGACGCATTATTCTGTTGATGCTTCTGACCCATTCATTCTCATAGGAATTTAGATTGTACAAGTAGGCTGCTGACACACATTGGAAGACCTTGGTGTGGACAAGTGGAATCTTGCCTGGGGGCTCCAGCACTGGTAAGGGGCCCGCCCTGGTATCACTCTAGTATTTTGAAATGCTCATTGGGACATTGCCAGTCTCACACAGAGATATTTACAAGTATTTACTGTAAGGTCTTATGGGACTTGCAGTGCAATACATTAACAGACAGGGCAAACAAATGGTCGTTTATTTTTAAACATGACTCAAGATGCCGCTCTATTAAAAACACAGAATCAAGAACTTACTGAACATACATGAACCAACCTGCAGAGGAACCGAGCCAATGCCATTAATCTAAATATCATCGTTTACTTTAAGAGTAGCCGAATAAATTATGCATTAGTTAAATTGAAATGTACCAAGATGAACCAATTTGTTAAATGGATGGCACCTCTTTGAAGAACTCACACCTATTGGAAAATTGTCATTTGTAACCCAGTTTTAGAGTCTGTGTAATAATGGACTTTCCCTGCTGCAGTTGAAGCTACAATTCAATAACCAAGCGGTAATCATTTTACCCTTTTAGAAAAATTATCGACCAGCATAGGAAAGCCCACGGCTGTCTTGATATCAGAATAGATATTCTTTTTGCCTCTTTTTTTAGTCCCTGACAGCTGAGGCTATGCCCTCATACACAGCACAGAGAGCTGGTGAGTTTCAAGCAAAGAGGGAGTTTGTTAGAGCAGCTTCCACAGCAACAAAGGTAGGTGCTAAAAATACTTCCTGAGTTCAGCACAAAGGCGCACAGGCTTGTCTGCATGGGAGGAAAAAATTAAGCAAAATGACACCTCGCCAAGCCCACGATCATTTATAGCAAGCAAAGGGGGATTTACCAGAGGATGACACAAAGATGACAACCAGTGGTTTACCAGCGTCTTTTGTCGGCTGATCGCGGCACATTGTGGAGATCTTCACTGGGCCTACGGCTTGTGTGTGCCTGAGCAGGTTGTAATGCTTTGCTCTCCGACTATGCGCAAAACCCGCAGACGGAAGGGAAAAGGCTGGCTTTCAATTCCACACAAACCACACAAAGGGGCTTGGGTTTCAGTGTCTCCATGCAGCGAGGGAGTGGGTGATATCCTGGTCAAGTGTGTGTATACCCCCATCGCTCAGACCGATTGTGGTTTCACAGGCAGATTGGCATGAGGGATTTATGGGGACTTAGATTTGAGTGCCCCAGATCGACGTCTAAAAATGCCGTAATTTGTCCTGTTGTTCTAGGCTGTCATTGAGGTGACTAATGCAAACGTCTTAAGCTGCTTGATTTTTTTTTTTATTACATGAATAGGCAATGAACACACGTGCAGAATTCATTCCTAACGTGAAAAAAACAAAGGACAAACAGGGAAGCTCTCCTTTGCCAAAGCTTTAATTTGTTAGCTTTTTTTTCTTTCCCTCCGCAGTTTCAAATTCTTTTATCCTGCTGTCTTCCGTCAGCTTTGGCAAGCCTTGGACAGCATGAGGCCGATCAGAGAAATGTGTGAAGCAGGCTGTCCAATTGTGCAAGCATATGCAAATATGTTCAATCATATTAGGCGGCGAAACAGCCCAGTCCATTTAGTTTTCAAAGCACTCCTAGTCTATTACACAGTGTCAGAGTTCCCGCTTTGGAGTCGACAGATTTCTGCGATGTAAGACAAAGTTGCAGTAGTTAAAAAAAAACGAGCTACGAGCTACGAGCTACGAGCTACGAGCTACTACGAGCACAGCTAGAATGCGAAGGGTTGCAGACTTGTGAACACAACGAGAAAAAAGAGTCTAGAATTCCAGCAGTGAGACAGCTGGATAAGAGAACGATAGATAGAGAGAGAGAGAGACAGACAGACAGGAAAGAGAGGAGGTCTCCTTTTTTTCTTTCATTTTCTTTCCTTTCCTCTATCTTTCATTCAAGCACTATCTCCCTCATCTCAATAAGCAAACTGTATTAGCATACATATTGTGGCACCTCTCTTCGCCCCTGGAGAGCGCCAACATGGATGCATGTGTCACAAAAAAAAAGCAATTGACTATCCTGAAACTGGGGGGCACAGGAACATTGAGGTCTCCACCACTGAATGGAGAGGGATGATGGTTTGTGTGTGTGTGTGTGTGTGTGTGTGTGTGTGTGTGTGTGGAGGTTGTGGGTGGTGGTTGGGGACAGAGGGTTGAGGTGTAGAGGGCTGACACTTCTGTGCTTCTCTCTGCATTCAGTCAGCTTTAAAATGCATTTTTGCCTGTGTGTAAGCAAATTCTCAGAATAAATTAAAGTATGGTGGCTACATCATTTCCACTTCACCACATCAAGTGGTTTATCAATTTAAGACTCAGGCATTTGTCACAAGGAACACACACACACACACACAAACACACACACACACAAACACACACAAAGGAAAAAGGAATTGCAGTACTACATCTAATAAATCGAAGTACAATGTCTATTGTAGGAGTGGGTGATCCCTTTCCATATAACCATGCTGTCTGTTTCTGAAGTACACTACTGGGACTGTCATCCATTTGTAAAAGCACTAAAACTAATCAGATTTCTGTGTATTAGCAGCACTGAACCATCCCCACCAACACTCACTTTGCCTTTTTTTCTGACCAACATTCTGTTCTCCCCTCCTGTCACAAGCAGCTTGCTCACACAGGATCACGCTCTCCAAAGCCACACTCCTCATCGTTTACACTGTAAAAGAGGCAGACTTTTCGTCCGACAAAAAAGGCTCCATCAGACTGCTCAAAGACAGATTGTTAACCTTGTTTATCTTGGCCAATTAATTTATGGGATTATCATGCATAGTAATTAAATTATCCCAAGATTAACTATGCAAAGCTGTGGCACGATAGTTATTTGAATGATGAACAGGTGATTAACATAAACTGCTTTGCTTAATTGTCATAGTTACGTTGAGCGAATGGAGTGTAAAATAGGAGCAGATGGAAACAGCGACATTAATATACAAGGACAAAAAATATGGGCCCTGTTTGCTTTCTGCTCTCCCCACTGACATAGATACATACATTTGTCATAGCTCCAATCAGAGACCTTCTGGAAAATTCTTATGTACTGTGCTGTACGGAAAAATAATTTTTGTTGTTGACTTGACGTATGTACTGTATTTTAATTTATTGTGAGATATCAATCCTGTTAAATATGAATGACAGGGAACATGTGCCTTTCATCTGTTCTCCTTAATCTTCATGCTTTTATATGTGTTAAACGCACTAAATTGTCTATATGTGTGAAATGATTAAATGTGCTAAGCAAATAACACTTCTGTCTTTTCCCTAACGAGAAACATTTATCCATGGAAACAGAAGGAGGGAGGCCGTAAAACAATCACATGACACAATAACATTAAGAAAATGACATGAAGCAATAACATGGCTCTACGCATGCACTAGCTCCACTGCCCAACCCCACCCCCACTCCCAATTTATGGCGAGAGGAATGACACTTGATATGACAAACGCACACCAAGTGTGAGGAGTAATGACAGTAGCCCAGGAACCCGTCGTGATAACCCCAGACTGTATCAGGTCAAGCAGAGAAAAGGGCCACAATGTCAATTTAACAGGAGTGTTTGTGATTTATCGCATTTCTCAAACCCTTCAGCTCCACAAAACACAATTTCATCTCATTTACTGTGAGCAAATCTTCCGGAATCTTCCTCTGTGTGTCCAGGTTTGACCTCTGGCCAGTGAAGAGGAGGTGGCTTAACACGCCTGCTTGAAAATCAATGCAAGCCCTCCAAGAGACAGAGCCAGCGCTTGTTCTCCAGTCGAGGGGAAGAAGAAAGGGCATGGCAGAGCGCCGCCAAGGTTATTTGACCGGTGACCTGCGGCGTGGACATGATTGCTGCGGCTTGCCAGTCGGACAACGTTTCTGCATGAGGTCGCTTGCCCGTACCTCCCCCCCCCCCCCCCCCCCCCCCCCACCTCCTGCCTTCCATCGCCGAAGGTCTTCCAGGGCATCTGCTGGCAGCAAACATCGACCGGTGACTCTGATACGTATGCGTTTTGTCTCCCCCCTGAAATCAGTGGCTGGTGTGATTTCTACGCCACATGAGACACACCAGTGTGCGTGGCACTTTTTTTTTTTTTCTCTCTCTTTCACCCTCTCTCTCTCTCTCTATTTCTCTCCCGCTGAGGGTTGTGAAATGAGGACTGGAATAGCTTTTCCGCAGTGGATAAATGCCAATACACGTTTGACTATGTATAGTGTTAGGTGTGCATGAGGTACAAAAAAAAAACACACACACGCACACACAAACAACTTATCACTAGAATGCAGACTTGACATAAAGTTCATTCTACCAATATGCCAGGAAGAATTATTTCATGCCAAGGTTGGGAAAGCATGACATTTATTTTCAAAAGCTCGAGATACATTACAGCCTTTCGCTTGCTATACTCTGGCTCTTACACAAACATTCCCTAAACGTACGCCTCAGCAGAAATCAATTGTCACAGCCACAGCAGCTCCACATATGTAAAGCCTATTTAAGCAAGGCTCTGGTCTACTGGGATATAGGCCCCTTTTTGTATGCACACTCGTAACGGCAGTATCATGAACCTCTCCAGGTCAGACAGCCTGACTTGATCAAACACAACAGGGGATCGCTATCAGAGAATCAGCTGGATGGCGAAGCGATAGCATCTCTAGCCCGCAGATAGGCCTCATCCTGGGTAATCTGCGTCATCTACAGCGAGAGCCTCTCTGCCACTCCCCGCAGGCTCCTCCAATGAGTTTTTGCCAGGCTCCTCTGTGGGTGACAAAGCCTCTTACGCGCCCAGATAAACTAACCACGTTTATAAAAAAAAGAGGGGGCCTCCGCTGTCCCTCTGCATTATCCTATTAAACGCATCCGGTAACGCAGCATTCCTCCAAAAACAGGGGAAGTCAGTAGGAGAGTGTTTTGCTTTATCCTGTGTTTTTAAAGATTTTTTTATGTAGACTAAACTCCTACACACAGTCCATTAAGCAGGCAACTGTTTAGAGTAATACAACATTTTGGTCCTCAGACCATCATTAGGTTATTTTCCAGGAGATAACCTATTGGTCTGTGGACCGCAAGGTTGTATTTAATAGTTGTTTGAGAAATGGATAGTGCAGGAGTTTTTTCTACGTTTTGAGCTATAGACCTTTAAGCACAAATCTGTTTATAAAGAGGTGGGCGGACGTTGTATGAACTTTTTTGGTTTGTTTTAAGTGCATTGACAAAAAATGCTATCGTTGTGTAAAGAAAGTAAAAAGTTCAATAGCAAGTGTAACACATCTGTGTGGACCCTATTTGGGAAAATCCATCAAGTGGCACAACCCCACTACTGTGTGTGACACGGCCCAGGTGCAGGGCACTCTAGTCTTAAGTGTAAGAGGTCCAGCTGAATTAAATCATCGCTTCAACTTTTTACCCACTAATGGCCATGTTCTCTTTTAAGCAGAAACACGAGAGCTGCTGGCCACCATATATATGTTATAAGTCAATAAAATTAATTGACTCCTGCATAGAAGCACTTAGTAAGTTCAATATGTAAGATGATCATGCCCAGCTCAGCTTGATGTGTCACATACCTTCTAGCTTATTGAACGAGCAAGATTTAAAACCCGTCACGGATGTGTCGTTATACCATTAAAGTTAAACTGATGCATTTCTGTGTCTTCATCTTTGGCACCATTGCGATTTTAAAAAGAACTATGTGATTGCGGTGTTTTAGCTCCAGCAATTATGGCTAGAACAAGTTATTTTCAGATGTGAAGCTGTTAAAGTGACAAATAAATTGCGAAATGGCGAAATTATCTTCCTTTGTTCGAAATACACATTACACATAGAACACTTAAAGGGCAGCTATGTTTTCTTGTAAATGTAAAAAAATATAAAAATACAAATCATCATCTTCATAAAATGCCACAGTCAGCTCACATGACACACACACACAATGTTTGTGCAGCCATCCTTTGAATGCATTTTCATTTCCACAAGCATCAGAACATAGCAGAAACAAACAGACTTTACTGCTATGCATATTTAGATTTAACACTACTGTCATTGTACTGTACAGGTGCACAGCCAATGAAATGCAAATATCAGAGCCCACACAGACACAATCTGTGATGTTTGCATTGTAAATGCTGAGGAGCCTGTGTCGGCTTTGCACAATAAACGCCTATGACAGATGTGAGGGAGTCATTTTTTTTTATGGAGCAGAAGGAAACATCTGAATACCCTTTAGGACATTGAGCGCACCAAAGTTGTTGCCACAGTCATATACATTTTGGTAACATTTTATTTTATGGTTCCTTTTATCTACATGTAACAACATGTAATATTATGCACTAACACTGTACACACCTAACATTAACCCTAGCTCTAGCCCTATGGTACAGTGTAAGTACATAATGTTACACACTTTGTTACACTGTACCTAATTGATGTAACAGGGACAGTAAAATAAAGTAAAATTAGTAAACTAAATTTCACTCCTCAGCAGGATTCAGGGGACAGAGCAAACAGAAAAGCAAACAGACTGCACTTCAGTTTGCATATTTTTATAACAGGCACCCTGGCATGACCTTCACTGAGGGCCTAGTCATCTCCATTAACAACACAGCGTCTCATACTCATCTTTCTCCACTGAATATAATGAATAACCAAATTGACGAATTACAAATAGAATAGCAGACAAATGTAAATAATGACATTTGATACAGCAGGGGGAACACAGAGGAACAGTGATGAATGAAAGAGACACATTCCTTATGGTGCTTGCAAAAAAAAGCCCTTCTGAAGAAGAACTTGATACCATTCATTATTACTCAACTACCCCAAGGTGGCAGCTGCCTGATTTTTTCATCCGTGTTATCCCATCCGTGCATCTTGCATGCTTGGGCAGGGTTCTTGGCGGTGTAGCCAACTGAATGAGTGGCAGTCCACTTCTCGGGGAATCGCATGCATACCAACAAAGTGTCTGCAGTGAAAAAAAAATAGCCCTGTGTAAAAAAGAAAGTGTGGATGTGTCAAACATTACTCCTTCACACACACACACACACACACACACACACACACACACACACACATAATGAATATAAATACAATTACATTGATCACTTTAGACATATTTTTTTCACTGATTGTTTATGTTTGTTGCTGTTTGTGTCACTGTTATTTGTGCATAAGGAAGAAGCACATTTTTTTCAGCTCCTGGAGTCTCCTGATTTGCAGTGGCAATGTCACTGAGACTTAGCCACTTCAAATGCCATTTCATCACCGACTCTATCTCTCCTGATCCTTCCCCTTTTTTTTTTCGACACACAATTTCACAAAAGGGGATTTGGGGATCAGTACGATTATTAAAATGGACCGCCAGTCACATCACCTGTGTGTGCCAGTACATTCGTCCAGGATAGCACAAGCAGGTCGGTCCAGTGGCTGTTGTTGTTGTTTTTTCGGCAAACCCTTGTTTTCCATCCTGGACCGGAGCCACTATCTGTGCGCATCGACAACTGATCAATAAAGGGTGGCCTGGGAGAATAGGAAATGGATATCTGAGCCAGTAACCAAAAAAAAAAGAAAAAAAGAAAGAAAATGGGTGGTCGTGGCAATAGGTTTGAATGGAAATCTGAGTCGTGTGGAAAAAAAAGGGAAAGAAAATAGCATTTTGACCTGTGAGCATGGAAGAGGAACCACCACACTCCTGTTTTTGATTTATTTATTCATCCCATCTATCTGTTTTGTTCTGTTCTTGTTTCTTTTTTCCCCCTTCACTCCTGTCCTCTCCCTCTCTCTCCTCCTGTCTGCGGTGCAGTGGAGAGGAGGAGGAGGCCCACTGAGAGACAGATCGAGGAGGCGTCAGCCAGCGACCCGGAGACAAAATCGAGAGGAGGAGAGGAAAAGAAATCGATGGATAACAATCTCAGAGAAAACAGGGGAGCCACTCGCCAGCCACAACCCCCCCTCCATCTCCACCCCCATCTCCCCCACCTGCACACCCCCCACCCACCCTTCCACCGCCCCTCGTCCCCCCTACCCTCCATCGCCCCGACCACCCCCCCTCCCTTATCCCTCCCCACCGGTGCAACCAATACTTTAAGTGATAGCCAATGCCAGGGCTGCTGTCCCAGGGCTCAGACAGACTGA
>CM059269.1:17345989-17399767 GCA_030347295.1 Setipinna tenuifilis
GGGAGAGAGATAGAGAGAGAGGAAGAGAGAGGAGGGAGAGAAATAGAGAGGGGGGAGGGAGAGAAACAGAAAGAGAGAGAGGGAAAGAGAGAGAGAAACAGAAAGAGAGATGGAGGGAGAGAAAGAGAGAGGGAGAGAGAGAAACAGAGAAAGTTAGAGGGAGGAAGGGAGAGAGAAAGAGAGAGAGAGAAACAGAGAGAAACAGAAAGAGAGAGGGATAGAGAGAAAGTGAGTGAGAGAGAGAGGGAGAGAGAAAGAGATCGAAAGAAAGAGAAAGAGAGAGAGAGAGAGAGAGAGAGAGAGAGAGAGAGAGAGAGAGAGAGAGGCCTGAAGCATCGGCTCAGAGCTCAGTATCAGTGAGCACATGCATGTATTATTCCAGCCCACCTACTCGTAGACATATGTCAGACTGCCCACGTAGAACTTCAGAGGGCCCTTCATTAAACCTGAGGGCTCCAAACAACACACACACACACACACACACACACACACACACACACACACTCACACACACACATGCGCACACACGCACACACGCACACACACACACACACACACTCACTCACACGCACACACTCAGACACACACACACGCACACACGCACACACACACACACACACACACACACACACTTACTCACAGGAGATAGTTCAACTTAAAAAAAATGCAAAAAAAGAGATTTTTTAAGAAGAAAGGCACGTTTTTAACAGTGGGTTTGTGTGAAGGATGGAGCCTCTTCTCAACGTGCAGCTTAAAGTTGCATAAGTATGATTTGGCATGGAGCACATCTATCTATCCGTCCATCCATCCATCCATCCACCCATCCATCCATCCATCCATCCATCCATCTCGCTCTCTCATTCACTCGCTCCCTCTGACATGGGAGTCAGGGTGGTCACATGGAGCATCAGCAGCTGCCAGATCCACCCCCACGGTCCAACCCCCCCCCCAACCCCACCCCCCCCACTACGCCCAGCGCTGCGGTGGTGCAGCAGAGCCATCACAGGCGTATAAATCACCTCGGGGACGGCCGAGCCATTTTTCACTTCTGGCAAAGTGGCCATTTTGTAGTAAACTCAGAGCGCGAGCAATTTGCACAGTGGAATATGAGCTCCTCTCTGTCTGTCGCCACCTCCCATGATTAACAGCATGCTGGAGTGGCCCTCCCCCTCCTCTCCTTTCCTCTTAGCTGGTGCAGCGAGCGCCGGTGAGTGAGTGAACGAGTGAGCGCCCTCGTTTTTTTTCCCCTGACTCGCGTCTCACACAAAGGAGATGAACTTGGACAGGGGTTATGGGGAGAGGGCCCCAGGCCCTGTATTCACAAAGCATCTTATAGCTAAAAGTAGCTCCTAACAAGTGAATTAAAAAGAAACTCCTTCTTAACTTTAGGACTTCTTAGGGGTTTTTTTTTTACTACAAAGTAAATCCCAATGCGTTAAAAGTAGGACCCAAGTCCGGGAGAGCTTAGAAGTAGTCCAGAGGACTCCTAACTTAGTAAGACCAATTCACAAAGGATCTCAGGGTTGTGGAGAAAAGGTTGTTCCGAGGAACATTGCACAATTTGGCCTTTGTCACATGTTTTAAGGCAGCTGGTGGGGTTTGTTGAACGTAACGTGGAGAACAACAGGCCATTTCACTCCCTGTCTTTCTCTCTCTCTTCCTGATTGTGAAATGCCTTGGCTTGTTACAGTGTGGGAGTCAGACCTCCACATAAATGGTTAGATGATGAGATTTCTCACTGAGGAGACAGCCGCAGCCCCATCCTTAGCCCTAGCCCCCCACCCTAACCTAACTACCATCCCCCATCTCTCCCAGAATGCAAGCAAAGAACAGGACACATCAGAGGAGATGGAAGACAGAGAGAGCAGGCAGTTTAGGCCTCAAGGGCATCACACCACTCACATGTTCCGTGTTTCAAAAATGGCATGTTCTGTTAACCATATGGCATGTGTCCCACTTAAAAAAAGAGTCATACAGCAAGACCTGTGATATGCATTATGACACACGCGTAAATGAAGTCCAGACTATGACTTAATCATTAAATCTGAGTAATCAGATTGCGGTCATATATAAACACACATTCGCTCAATACAACTTGGCTATTGCAAACGAACCTACAACCCTGTGGAGATCCCTGCACGGTGACTTTTCTGCTTACCAGATGCTCCAGTGGACATGGTCCAGGAACAGAACACTTTGTCCTGAAAGTTCTCCTGATTGCAGCCATGTGTTTGTTCTTGACGTGTTCTCTACGCCGCGCCTCTCTCTTTCTCTCTCTCTCTCTCTCTCTCTCTCTCTCGTCCTGTCCACTTTCCTGCCTTGAGTTCTTCTAATTCCCCCCACACCCCACACCCCCACCAACCCCCACCACCCTCCCAGGCATCCTGTAGGGACGAGCCCGTCACTGCAACGAGAGTTTGTCTGCAACCCTATGCTTTTTTCGCTCCGTCTGGCGGAAAATTAGGTCAGGTAAAGGAGCACCAATCATGCAAGGTAGATTGAGTGGTGGTGGGGGCCGCGTTAGTCTGCAGACCATGTAAGTACTGGCGGAAAGCCTCCACAATGAGGCAGCAGCAGCAGCAGTTTTTCAACACAGATGCGATATCTGTAATTAACTCCAAGGAGGTCAGGAATTTTATCTTCGTGAAACAATGGCTCATTCAGCATGACTGTCTGTGCATAGTTAGTCTTATACTGTTTTACGAGACATTTTATCTGACACTTGTCGATCTTTAAATAAAGCAACAGCAACAACCTTAAAAAAAACTCTAGAACAACTGGTGATTTCTGTTATAGCCAGCCACATTATGTGATGCATGTTTCAAGTGGGTGCATTATAATGCCGTCTTCTCTCTCTATCTCACACAGTCTCTCTTTTTCGCTCACTTCCACTCTCACACTCTCTCTCTCTGTCTCTCTCTCTCTGTCTGTCTCTCTCTCTCTCTCTCTCTCTCAGAATGCCCCATTGTGTCTCCAGCACTAATAACTAGTCCATTTGGCATCAACATTTAAACTCATTTTCATTGCGCCTGTTAATTAAAAGTGAAGAAGACGCTCTTGGACACATCATTACGTTTTTTTTTCCTCTCTTATTTTTTTCCAACAGGATCAGAGGCTAGCCACCCCCTCAAGACACTGCCAGGACGAGATTGGCAAGGTGTGCACACTTAAAACGATTAGTTCATTTTACAGCTTATATGGGGTTCCTCTGTCTCTTTGTGTTGTCTTCAACTGAGGGGAAAGAAGGTTAACCCATCACTGTGTGCTGTTTCTTGTGTCTTTGACTTCTTTGGACAGCACTCTCTCTCTCATATGGAGTCTGGCTTTGGTATCAAGAGAGGAGAGGCGTCTTTTTATCTATTCCGTTTTAAAATTCAGCAGTGCTACAACTCTGTCACACTACTTAGCATGAACGCCCCAGGAAGCGACACATTATAGATGGAGAGAGGCGTGCAGGAAAAAAAATATATCATATCACGCTCTTTGGCATTTCTCTTTCAGCTTCTCCTCAATGTCTTTTAAAGAAAAAAAAAACTGCGACTGTCCTGTGATGGCCTGAGGGAGTGAAAAAAACCAAAGATGCACCAAAGAGAACATCTATCAACCCCCCCTCAGAATCATCCGGTAATGTTTTTAATCAATGCTAGCATCAAAACTAGCATCCCCAATCCCATCCCCCCATTTCTTTCTGATCCTGGCACCGCTCTTTGACACAGAAAAGAACAAGGTTCTGAGTGGGTGGTAAAACACCATCAAACCTGGCTCTGCCACAGAGTTCTCTGCTTCTCTTGCCTCTCGCTCTCTCCTTCCCTTCAGACTCTCTTTTGACTCCTTTAAAGACAACAGCACAAGCTCAAGCACCAACCACAAACAATACAGGCAGTTATCCATACACGCACACACACACACACACACACACACACACACACACACACACACACACACACACACACACACACACACACACACACACACGCACAGAGAGTTACAAGCAATCCAAAAAACTGCTGGGACTGATCTGGGTCTTTGTTTTAGCACAGCAGAACAACGCTGAGAGCCAACGACAGACAAGTTGTATTTCATGGCAAATCAATCATCTGTATCATGTTTCTTTACATAGTGCACGCAATGCTAATGCCGGATTCCAAAGTAAACAAACAAACACACACACACACACACACACACACACACACACACACACACAGACATCACACCCTGCCAGACTAGCAAGGCAGGCTTTTTTGATATGCAACTCGACGGTGTGAACCCTGAATATTCATGCATGCGAGCTCGCTGACAAGTAAAGTTTTTCCTTTTCATGTTTCACGGGGAGACAAGCACTTGAAATACTGCTGGAGTAATGAAAATTACAGACAATCAGGCTCTTTAATTGGATTGAGTGCTAGACAAGGACTGCTTGATACTGGCTTTACTGGGTCAAACCACTCATACGGTTGGTTATTGAGAGTTTTTTGTTTATTTCCTTGCCATAATGATTATTTCATGAGTCTTTGAAGCTATTTTTGCAACCGCTCTTTGATTTCTTGCGAGCCAATCACGACCCACGGAAAAAGAGGGGGCTGCATAATAGGATTCATTACCGGCGATAAAAATCAAACAACTTGCACCCCACAATGATTTCAAACTGTGTACAACAGCCTTGTCTCCTAAACAGGAAATGCGGTGCAGTATTGCACACCACAAATGTTGAAGATGTTCATGCATTTTGCAGGGGATGTTTACAATCTCGCCTCAAGGCTTCGAGGCAACACAAGGCTTGGGTACAGTACCTCTGTGTTTGTTGGCCAGCCCTATTTTCTTTTTCTTTTCCGTTTCGCAGTGGTTGAACACCACACTGTTGTGGCCTCTGTGTTTGGTAAGGTCCTGGACTGCCTGGGAGCTGGAGCTGTGTGTGTGAGTTCTTGCAGGGTGGCCAACATCCAGCTGGAGGTCCCTGTCTCTGAGAACCAATCTGTCAGCACTCACATCACAAGTCCATCTCTTGCTCTTGCTCTTGGTTTCTCTCACTCTGTCTTTCTCTCTCCTCTCCCTCTTCCTCTCTCTCTCTCTCCCTCTTCCCTTTCTCTTCCCTCTTTCTTTCTCTCTCATTCTCTTCCATCTCTCTCTCTCACTGTATTTCTCGCTCTCTCTTTCTCTCTCTTCCTTCTCATTCTCTCCCACTCTATCCCTCTTTCTCTACCTCTCTCTCCCTCTCTCTCTGTCTCTGTCTCTCCTTCTCCTTCTCTGTCTCCACTCACACAGCCTGTCACTTTCACACTGCAGGGCTTGGGCTGCTCTCCACTTCGCCTTTGTGCCGATGCACATCCTGATTCATGCGCCACTGAAAGTAAATTCCGGGGGAAAAAAATAAAAAAAATAAAATGAGGCTACCTCAGCCTCAGTCAAAACGAGGAGGCTGCACTAACTCTATTGATGGCTGGGAGGGGGAGACTCAGTGCTGCACTTAGGGCTGTGCAGAGTGCTGCCTGTCTTTGTGTGCGTAATTGGTCTGCTCCTCAGCCAAAATGACCGTCATCCACAAGCTGTCTATTTAAAGATGTAGAAGGGGAGAGAGAGAGGGAGATCGACACCGACAGAGAGAGAGAGAGAGAGAGAGAGAGAGAGAGAGAGAGAGAGAGAGAGAGAGAGAGAAAAGACGTGAGAAAAACCTTGTTGCCTACTGCTGTGTAATATAAGGCCCCGCCATGATGACTGTCCAGTGTGCCCACATATTTTCCCAGGCAGAGGGAAGGGGGGAAAAAAAAAGAGAGCTCTCACTCTCCCCATTAAGACATCAGCGCAAATTAGCAAATGCACCATGACAACATCCGCTGAATAACATCCTAATGACTCCTCGATGACTTTCGAGGCTCGATGGTGAAAAATGACTCGCATGCTGTTGCCACATTTTACCAGACCTTCCCCCCACTACCCCCAACCCCCACCCCCCTCTTTCACCCCAGTGACAGAGCCTTCCATGTTGGGGACCAAGCGATTGCAAAAGTATTTACGGCTTCAAAACAAACGTTATTCTTTCTTCTTTTCATTATTTTGCTGGGAGTCATAACCTCACGTCCCATGTGGCTTAGCCCTGAGTACATCATCGCTGACAGCAGCAATTAATCAGTGTGATGAGGAAATCTGATCTCCTGCATGACTGAGGCTGGAGAGTGGAGGTGGATCCGGTGTGTGTGTTTAAGTGAGTGTGTGTGTGTGTGTGTGTGTGGTGCGGAGGTGTGTGTGTGTGTGTGTGGTGCGGAGGTGTGTGTGTGTGTGTGTGTGTGTGTGTGTGTGTGTGTGTGTGTGTGTGTGTAGATGTGTGTGTGTGTGTCTGTGTGTGTGTGTAGGTGTGTGTGTGTGTGTGTATGGTGTTGCTCTGCTCTGCTTTACAGTAAGAGCAAAATCGGGGCCCAGAGAATTTCCAGAAATCCACGAAGGTAAAGCAAAATGTTAACAGTGTCCAACAAAAGCTCCTCCCTCAACTGAACGGTGTAGATCTTGATTTGTGTTGATCGCTGAGCTCTGACTTTATAAATATTTACAGCGTGAAGAGACTTACACCCGGCCCACAGGCTGATTTCTTACAGAAAGAGAGAGAGAGAGAACAAGAGAGCAAGTGAAGAAAGAAAGAAAGAAAAAAAATAGGCAAGAGAGGAAGGAAAGAGAGAGAGAGAGCGAGCGAGCGATGGTGAACCTGCTGAAGGTAGGCCTTTCTGTATATCTGTACACGCACCATCACCCACAAGTGTGTTGCTAGCCTCCACACACACACACAAATACACACACACACAAACACATTCACACACACATACAAACACATTCACACACACATACAAACACATTCACACACACATACAAACACATTCACAGACACGCACACACACACACATATACACAAACACACATACACACACACAGACACACACACACACACACAAACATATACACACACACACACAAACAAACAAACAAACAATGGTGTTTTGTCACAGCACGGTGGTTGTGAGGAGAGAGGCAATATTGCCAGAGCCTAGTCTTACTACTGCAGGATTTGTGTTAAAGGGCGAAAAAAGAAACAGCCTCAGACCTCAAATAGAGGTGATTGTGTAGTATTTCCTCATATGAAAAATCTGAATAATGTGCATTTGTGTTTGTGCTGTAGGGTTAATTATGAAATATGTGGTTTTTTTATTATGCAGATGTAGATTACCTAAGTGTTCTGTTTCCAGTATTTTCTTAAAAATTCCGCAGTAGAATTTGGACTGCTGTCCCATCCATTAAAAATGACACTGCGGTTAGGTGTAAAACATTCTCAAAATAGCACAGTGTCCTGTAGAAAATGAAACATGGATTGTTTATATATATATATATATATATATATATATATATATATATATATATATATATACTTTTTTTCTGACGGAAGCTTTTTTCCCCTCATCTTTCTCCCTTCTGGAGCTGAAGATGAACTCTGTCCCTGGGGCTTAGCCTCGTGTTGTAACTCCACATTTAACCTCATTCTGCAACTGCACAGGGGTGATAAGCACAGCTGAGTCCGGGGCCCAGTGGAATTCCTGCCACGTCATGATTTACTTTATATATATATTTATTTATATATTTATTTATTATATTATATATATATATATATATATATATATATATAAACTGCTGTCCAAAGCATAATGTAAAGCCCAGACACCAGATTGCCACATCTGCTTTGGGTGTAGCAGGGGAAGAGCAGAGCAGAGGAGAGCAGAGGACCAGCTGCCTGCCACCAGTGAGATTCAGTGGTGTGAGTGATGTCTTCATGGTGAACGGGGTCAGCTCACGTGTGTGCATGCATACATACATACGCAAATACATACATACATACCTACATACATACATACATACACACACATACACACATACATACATGCATACAAATGTACACCTTAGACACCTCTCTACAATAACAGCATCCAGCCTCTCTCTCACTCCCAGCTGTTCCCCCTCCCTGTGTGTGGCCTCTGGAGCTGAAGTCTGGCCTGATTAAGTAAGCAAGCGCTTAAGGCCCCTCATTTAGCACGGATGGCCATTTGGAGCTGATCAATGTTAAAAGTCCTGTCGCATCCAATCATTTCACATGACATATGCGCGAGGCCAGGAAGCGTAACAAGCAGCAGTGGAGCTAGTGCTGGTAAAGGCTACATCAGCAGATGTGTGGCCTGGCAGAGTATTGATCCCGCCCGGGCCAGCCAACGAGTGCGGAGGGAGAGAGAAAGACAGGAAGAGAGAAAGAGAGAGGCAGATAGAGGGAGGGAGGGAGGGAAAGAAAAAGAGAGAGCAGGGTCCAGGGTTTGGATACTGTCCCCCCACACCACCCCCACCCCCACCCCCACCTCCCCCTCGATATATTTATGCATTTCTCTGCCGCAGCCCCCGCGGAAAGAGAGAGGGGGGTAGACTGGCTCACAAAAAAGAAAGAGAGAGAGACAGAGATGGGGGGGGGGGAGAAAAAGAGTGAGAGAGAGAGGAGAAGAGAGAGAGGTTTACACTGGCTTACAAGTGAGACAGAAAGAGAAAGGGAGAGAGACAGAAAGACCGATAGAGAGAGAGATGGGGGGAAGAGAGTGAGAGTCAGGGAAAGAGAGAAAGGTTTACACTGGTTACAAGTGAGACAGAAAGAGAGAGGGAGAGAGGCAGAAAGAGAGAGAGAAAGAAAGAGATATGGAGAAAAAGACTGAGAGAGAGAGGAGGGGAAGAGACAGAGATTTAGACTGGATCAGAAGGGAAATAGAGAGAGCGAATGAGACAGAGAGAGATGAAAGAGACAGAATGAGAGACTGGAATGATAGACTGGTTTACAAGTGAGACACAAAGAGAGAGAGAGAAAGAGAAAGAGAGAGAGGGAGATAGCAAGGGAGAGAAAGGCAGAGAGAGGGAGAGTGAGAAAGAGAAAGGCAGAGAGAGGGAGAGTGAGAGAGAGAAAGGAGGAAAGGGAAGGAGGAGAGGGAGGCCATGCCGCCTGTTGGGGAAGATCTAATGTTACAGCGCGGTGTGCAGCCCAGGGGCGCTTGGGCCTCCCCGCTGCCTAGCACAGCTTGCGGATCAATTAAACACAGCTCCGGCTGAGCACGCCGCCACTGATGCATCGCACCGAAGGGCCGGCGCGGCGTGGAGCTGGGGTGTAGCGCTCGCCGCAGGCCGGCGGCCCGGGGAGCACAGGCCACTATGTAAATACGGTTTAATCCTGCCGAGGAGAGGAAAACAGGAAACGGCCGCCCGCAACAGACCTCCGCTCCGCTCCTCTCCACCTCCACCTCCACCTCCATCCTCCATCGTCCATCCTCCACCGCCCGCTGCCCACCTGTGCCTCCCTCCCTCCCTCACTCCCTCCCTCACTCCCTCACTCCCTCACTCCCTCCCTCCCTCCCTGCCTTCCCTCCCCTACTCGTGTGTACCACCAGATGGAGGGGAAATGGGGGGCTCTCCGGATGCTGTCAGAAAAGATGGGAATCCTACAAAATATTAAATACTGTAATGTCATATGTCAGAATATGGGATTATATTATTCTATGTTATCAGCTTGTGATACAGACATTTTCCCTAACACAGGGCAGATGCTGAAAGAACATTCCACAGCCATTTTAACTTGAGTGTCTTGTCATGGTGAGGCTTATCAAATGAATGAGTTCTAACAGGGGGGAATGGAGAAAAAAAAAAACAGAAAATGGTGAAAATAGCAGAGAGGGCAGATACTCTACATACAATCTTTAACACTCTACTCTACGTGCACCTGTGACAAAAATACCAGTAAATAGCTGGTTTTTTGCCTTTTCGCCTTTTTCTTTTTTCAGTTTCACAAATAATGTTATATCATGATGTATTCCTGCTGTGTATCAAGTATCATGGTATCATCTAGGATACCCATCCATACCCCCCATCACCAAAGTGCTTGAGGGAAAATAGCTTAAAATACATATGGAACATGGGATTGGTACACATACAGTAGATCTGTAGCACATGTGAATAGCTATGCGATGGGTGTTTCCATTCAGAAATGAGAATGAAATATAAGCCTCAAAATAGCAAGAAATAGAGCATTTTTACATTTTTAAATTCCTGCTGTACATCTCATTCATAAACAAAAACATAGGATTATCATTCCCGCTTGATTAAACCTGAGGTAAACAAGGCCCTTTTTTGGTGGTTGAGGTTAAGAGACTTTGTGAATGCCTTTGAAAGCACGCAGGTGTGCAGAAACTGGCTGAGGCCAGTGAAAAAGGTGAGACGGTGTTGGAGCCAGACGTTCCAGGGGGTGAGCGCTTTGAAAACTCTCTGTTAATTGTGTGCAGTGAGTTTATCAGCACTTTCCAGTGAACTATTAGTCCTAGAAAAAAAAGGCCAGACCCAGACATTGATTTATGAGAGCCATGGGGAAGCATTTTTGCTAAATGAGTAAACACAAAAGGGCCTCGCACACGGGGACGACACGGCACTGCCGACATTTCCCTTTTCCTGCACAATATTTGTCTGCTTGTTTGCTATTACGTACAATAATTATCCCCCAAACATTGCATTCCAATACTGTGATTAAAGTATTAAAGGTAATATACTGTACACGCCATTAAAAAGTGCATTGAAAAGCCACTGAGCTGTTAAAAGTTGCAATGCAGAGAAAATGCTGCAGAACCAAGAAAGAAAGAAAACGCTGGCCCCATGCAATAGTATTTGCTTCATGAAGCAAGATTGGTTTATGTTATAAATGAGAATATAATGAATGAAACGTATTGAAGAAACTATGATCGAGATCATGAATTCTGCCTGTGCAGAGTTCATAAACAGTTATTTATTATGCTATGGATTTTCTATGAAGAACACAAATGCTTTTTACAGTTTCCATTTGCTAAACTGCTACACTTCCCCGATGCCCTTGTGAAGACAGACAGAGAGAGGCATGCAGCGTTAGATAATGTGCTGCCCCATTTGTGGGCCAGTCCAAGTTAATGCAAAGCTATTTGAAATGGCTGTTCCGGAGCTGTGGCCGTGAGCTGATCATTGACAGGTCAGGCAAATGTCACAGTGCTTTTAACCCAGCCAGAGCCAGAACACGCCCACAGATGCCATTCGCTGGCCCGCAAAATGTCAATGGCTTTTTACCCTCATTTGACAAAAGGGACAGCGCGCCTAGCACTTGTGTATGATCCTCAAGCAAATGTCAGGAAGCCATTTTACAGCCCCTCAGAGTGTCTCTGTGTCCCTGCACACACACACACACACACACACACACACACACACACACACACACACACACACACACACACACACACAGAGAGACACACACACAAAGACACACACACACCCCAACCCCCACCCACCCCCGAGATGTGACATCTGCGTCAACAACGGTGGCAACCCTCACTGACCAGCCGTCACAACTTAACGTGCAAATATTCAGACCAAAAAAAAAAAACAAAACTGGCCACAGGCCACCTGGTGAGGTGTTTCTTTCCCCCCTAAATCGTCACAGCTGCAGCAGGGAGCGGGGTTTTTTTTCACCGGGGTACAGAGAGGGTCATGGTTGTGCCATTGTTTTGTGTCATCCCCGTTTACATGTTGCATAAACGGGCGTCTGATGGACTGTGTGAGAATAGGAGCTAAAAATAAACTTGCCATCTGTTCATCTATCTGACTGCATCAAGGCGCCACATATTCGATGCCCCTTTTACTCCCGGAAAGCCAACACGGCGCACTTGGTTCTCCGTTCAGAGGGCGTGCTCTCCTTTAACCTCCAGCTAAGCACCTTGAACACACGAGAAACTTCAAACATGTCAGGAAGAAGAGGGAGAGAACATTTCTATTTTTTTCTTAATTACATCATCCTTGCAAATGCCAAAGGTCTCAAGTGGTTTCGTTTGCTGTTTGTACAAAGTAAATAAGGAAAAGAAAACTGAAGGAAATCATACATTTCTATATTTATTTTACTTTGCACTCAAGTTGTTGGTTGCTATGCAACAGACTAATGCCAGCAGAAAGCAACCTCTATTTTTAGGTGAATTAGGAAGCCAATTAAGACACTTACTACTACAAAACTAACAAAAAAAATCATAAGTACAGGACTTTTTTTTTGTTTTTAAAAAAAAGAGTTAGAAATGTCCTCGGCTCATTGCATAGTGCGCCCAGGTATATAGGAAAGCTGCAGTGCAGTAAAAGATAGCTCCCATCGCCTGACCTTTGAGCATAACAGATGCTCTGGGGAACCACAGGGCTGGTATTTTACATTTGGTGCATTACAGTAGTCCAGCCTCTGTCTGTGTACTGTATTGGGTTTGTAGAGTCCTTGTTGTTTGGGGTGTAAGGGCTGTATCTGAGAGGGTATCAGTTCCCGTGCAGCACAAGCAGTCTTGTGGCTTCCGCACCGACGGCATCGTGTTACAGAACGCAGACCCTGTACATTCAAGACCACAAGGGCACAAGCGCCACTCTAAGTCAAATCGGAGTCGGTCGGTTGGTTGGTTGGGGCCTCCCAGAATGACCACTTTGCACGATAAACCTGCACCGTAAAACAGTACACTGGTTAAAAATAATTGGATTCTGTTCAATAACAGCTGAGAATGAGGCCAAATGAGGAGTACACACAAAAAAACAAAAATCCTGATGAGTTTAAGTGAGTCACTTGCGCTAGACAATTAAACATTACACTTCATAAAATCATACATAGTCTCACTGGGCCTTTTAACTTGATCCATGCAACACTAAAAACGATATACAGATCAATATTTCTTTTTGCCAGGTTTAGCAGGATCAGCTAAACAATGGCAAGAATGGAGCAATGTGCAAAATTCAATATTGAGAAAAATGATCCACGTTTTGCTGCCTTTCTCTCTTATTACCCAACATTTGTCAACAGGACTCAGCACTAAAGCCGCACATCCCTCTCTCTCTCCTTCTCCCTCTCTTTCTCTCACCGTCTCGCTCTCACTCTCTCTCTCTCGCCATCAGCATTATTTGAAAGTCACCAAAGTCAGGGCTTTGCTGATGTTCTGACTTGTCGGGGAGGATGCCGGTTGAGTGCAGGATGGGATGACACTCTTTTGAGGAGTGCAGCACTGCGGGGTGGGCATACGACAGGGCAGAGAGAGGGAGGGAGAGCAAGGGAACAAGGGATAGAGAAAGAGAGAGAGGGAACAAGAGAAGAGGAGGAGAGAAAGGGAGATGCATAGAGAGAGGGTGTGAGGGAAGAGTAGAGGAGAATGAATGAGAGGGGGAAGAGAGATAGGGAGAGAGAGGGAGAGCAAGAGAACAAGGGATAGAGAAGGAGTCAGCAAGAAAAGAGAAGGAGAGAAAGAGAGAAAGGGAGCTACATAGAGAGACGGAGCGAGAGAGGAGTAGGACAGAAAGAGAGAAAGGGAGCCACATAGAGGAGGGTGCGAGGGAGGAGTAGAGGAGAATGAGAAAGGGGGGGAAAGAGATGGATAGAGATAGGGAGAGAGAGTGTAAGGAAAGAGTGTAGGAGACACAAACCGAGAGCTAGAAAGACAAAAAGAGAGAGACAGAGTCAGAGACAGACAGACAGAGAGAGAGAGATAACAGGGGCCCTGTCTCCGAAGCTTCTACTAATGCATGTCTTATAAAAAAAAATAGGTGGAATAGCATAAACATAAACAAATCTTACCGTTTGTGTGTCCTCTGAACACTGTCTAACATAACCTTTATAGTGCCTGCCAAAGAAATTACATAAAATATTCATCAGGGGGTGAAAAAAGTAAATATGACTTCCATTAACACACAGTCAAGTCTTCTTCTTGTTGCGTCCTTTGCTTTGCATTCGTGTTGACATCTAACAGCAAAAGAGCACACAGACAACAGTTTAAAAATTCATCCAGCACTACATTACATGTTAGACTGCACGCCTGAGTGACCTCGCAGGATTACTCACCTGCCTGACTGTATCATATTGCACATCTGAGAAGGCCATTATCTGTGATCTTTGAACCGACCGCTGCATCCTGCAAAACATGCAAGGCGTGAAAAGTGGTGTTGAGTTACTACTGCATCTAACTCCTACACTGCATTTCACTTCAGCTGCATACCTACATCTCTATAGGTTGGTTCAAAGATCTTGGTGTTTCCATGTGGGCATGTTTCTTGCATTCGTTACATGAAAGCGTTTCATCAGTTGTGTGCTTTTGCATTTGCATTGCATGTTGTGGGGGTGTTAATTAATTCACAATTTTTATCTGTTTTTTTGTGTGTGTGTGTCGGTTGGAGTAAGCAGGACAGCGAAATCAGCATATTCTTCCTGCTGTGCTCTGCAGAATCGTCAGGCGCGTAGTAAGGCCACAGATGTGCTCTTGCGGTCTATCATGGCCTCACCTTTCCCCACATTATAGTCATCACTCCATGACAGGAGCAATGTCCATGACAAGGCAGGTCAGACGATGGGGGCGCAAGACACAAATGAGCAGGAGGTTGTAGAATGATCATGGCGATCACACAAGCAGTCCGATGATTTAGTCCTGAGCACGGGTTTACACTGTTTTGAGTTGCATGACAGCTAAGGAGCATCTTGTTTCCTGTTGATTTCAATTAACAACTCTCATAAGGAAGCATTTTCTCCACACATGGATCCATGCAGTTCTATTTTAATTTCTTTTGATAAACAAAATTTTGGTCAGTCGACCTTTATCAAGCATAATAAACGTGTTGTAAATGTGTTATAAATGCGTTATACATTTAACAAAGTCCAAGCTGCATAAACTCCCCTTTGACGCCGTTTAAGTCACTTAAGTTAATTTAGAAAGCTTGTACAGAAATGTTTCATGACAGAGATGTTATGGCACTTGAATATTACCTGTAGGATCATCTTGAGGATTCAAATCCTTTGTGAATTTCCAGCACTCATCCTCAAGCTCAAGTTCTTCTCATTTCACCAGGGAAAGTACTTTTTACAGATCAAAGGTACAAACACGGGGAGTAACTGGTAACACTTTATAATAACTGTCCATTATAACTAGTTAATAGATCATTAACAAACTGTTAGTTAATGATTTACAGTTTGTTAAGGGATTATAACTGTGCTTTATAGATAGCCAATAGATAATATTATAAGTGACCTACTAATGACTTATTAATGATTTGTTAAGAATCAGTTAATCACTTAATATGTAATTTACTAACAATATGTCACTTACCTTGACCCTATCCCTACCTTCCTTATGAAAAACATTTTTAGCTGGCATTAGGTTTCTAAAATTGAGTTTTGGCATTTGAGAAAAACCCTAACAGTAAGTAGTGTCAATAAGGCCTTAAGCAAAGGAGTTTAGAAACATTCTTCAAAAGAAAAGAAAGAAAGAGAGAAAAAAGAAAAAATGTATTCTAGGGCATTGTAAGATCTAAAATTCTACGTTATAATCTATAGACCGTCATATTCTTTACAGTGTCCATCCTTGCTATATTCCCATCACGCCGGTGTGACAGTGCCTAGTTGTGGGTTTTAATGCTTGCACACTGTGGATTATATATATACAGTAGATGGTTACCTTGAGTGTTCTTCAAAACAAGATACTAAATAAAGAAACACAATATGCCAGGACTAAACTAAATCAAGTAAAATTTGAAGACAACCATTTAGCTGACTTTGCAACTTGGCTCTTTCTACTGCTGTCTTTCTAACAAACAGTGTTACTCATGCCAACCCTGAACAAAATGGCACACGGTGCAATTAGGTAACATTCGTTTACAAAAATGGATCGATTACAAATGCTAATATATTTTTTATGCATGTCTGTTTGTTTTTATTATGAAAAAGAGGATATGAGGCCTTTACCAAAATCTAGTTCTTGAATAGCTCTGCAGTAACACCAAATATTCGTCTTGAAGAAGCTGCATTTTTTTGGTGAAAGTCCTTCAGGCAGAGTGAATAAGTGTGTGCCAGCCCTGCAACCAGCGTGATCCATTCCTTGAGTTTGTGCCACACTGGTCTTTTGATTTCTCTACAGATGTGTACTCAAGGCCTCTCAGCGGGCGTAGCATGTTATTCAGCATGTACCCGAGCACAACAAACAACGCCGCCTCGTCCTCCTCATCCGCCTCGGCCGCATCTTTTAGCAATGACCCGCTCCCCACGAGGGATTAATAACCACCATTTATTACCTCCCCAGTTTTTTTTTTGGCTCCTGCCGATGTTTCAGCACTGGCATCAGGAAAACCGGTAAACAAACCCGCCGAGAGATAATTAAAATACCTTCTTCACGAGGATACAGAAGCCCCCAGCTGACCCCATCAAGAGCGGCATATCAATTGTTTTGACGTTTTTCTATCCCCCCGTGCGTTGAGCTGCCTCTTCAGCCAAGGTGTGGGTGTGGGGGTGGGTGGAAAGTGGGAAGTGGGAAGTGGGAGGGGGGTTGGGGGGGTCCTATTACATGTAATGAGGTGTTCCGGTTGAGGCTTATCAGAGGAATAATCTAGGCCTCTATTATCCAGATGGGCTGGTGTTATCAAGCAGGCCAGTGATAACGGGAAGACGAGCACAAAAGGACAGAGACATGCTGCGATGAATGGCTAACGCGCCATGCTCAAGCTGTGTTGGGCCTTGAACACATACAGAAATACACACACACACACACACACACACACAAGGAAAAAATCCTTTTCTAAGAGAGTAATTGTTCTGGAGGCCACAATGAAAGATTTTGTGAATGTCACTGTGCACTGTTTTTTCTTTGTGAGGTACCTTTAGTGGGTTTTTACACACATGAGAGAGGATTCACTACACACATCCACTACACACTGCACCATCCCACCCCACCATATCCCACACAAACAAGTACCCACAGACACACACACACACACACACACACACACACACACAAATTGATGTACTTGAACTCTAAAGTGAATCAAGATGTTGGTATTAAAGTAAATTATTCCGACATACATTCAGAGGCCAGCACAGCACACAGCACATGCCCATAACATTTTAAGATCGTTTGGTGGTGGGGTCGGTCAATGGTATCATGCCTTATAAAATTCAACTTAATTGGGGTTGTTCTGCTATATCTATCTTTTATACCCAAACGCCACCATGAATAATAATAACTCCAAAAATACCCAGGAATTTGAAAGCTCACAAAGAGGTACCGGAGAAGTAGTAGGTCTACCTCTGTGCACCGCACACAGACACTGCAAGACAGAAACAAAACGCCAGTTGTGTTCTCTTTTGTTTCCTCTTTAAAGGGCCTTCTGTTCCCCTCCAGTAGGAAAACGTGCTTCACTTCCCCTTATAATAAAGTAAAGAAGAAAAGGAAAAGGACCTCTCTCACACTCCGCCAGCGCCGTTGTGCTAAATAAGCATTTTTATTTCCCAGGTAAAGCGGCGGTCTCGTGGACTGTGGCGAATGGCTCCCGAAGCAAAAGACACCCCCCCCCCATCACCACTCACACCCCACCCCAACCCCCCACCCCCAGCCCAGCTCTGCTTGGTTAGGCAGCGTTCCACGTGTTAGAGTCTTTTAATGGAGTTTTTACATGGCTGTTTTGCATGCATATCAGAGATGGCTGTGAGAGCAGAGGAAGAAGAAAGAGAAGAAGAAAAACACACACGCATACCTACACACACACACACACACACTCACACACCACACACACACCACACACACACACACACACACACACACACACACACACACACACACACACACACACACACACACACCACACACACACATAGCTCTAATGGCTCATCAGTCTGTGGTGGATCCCCTCTTGACCCCAAGGAGGATGTGTGTGTGAGAAGTAATTTGGCTAAATGATGCAGGAGGGGTCTTCTTATTGGATTCCTTTCATCTGCCAATTGCATGGAGGTTTCTTTTTGACATATGAAAGTAGTCTTTTCCCCCTTATATTTCTTCTACTTCGTCCTCTTTTAGTGAAAAAAAAGAGAAGGCATAGCTTGTCTTAATAAGCTCCCTGCATTTCGTGCTCTCTTCCTTGACCAATTCCTGTGTTTAGAAGCTCCCAGTGAGAGTGTTGAGTGCTGATCGAGATACAGAAAAAAAAAACAAGATTGTCCTCAAGGACGGTCTCTCTGCAGCAGTGGTGGTCAGACGTGACAGGAGTCGTACACAGAGTGTCCTTGACAGTGCTGAAGTTGCCATCCTCCTATCAGAGGACCAAGAGTATAGGGAATTTCTTTTCTCTTTTTTTTACAAGAAAGAAGAGGAAGAGGAAAAGGAAGAAAATGAAAGTCTTCTTCTTAACTGCACCAAAGAATCATGAGAGAGAGAGAAAGAGAGAGAGAGAGAGAGCGAGAAAGAGACAGAAAGAGCTCAAACCACAAGCTTGCAAAAGTGAAGCTAAGCCACAAAGAGCTCTCTGGACTTCCAATTAGGCTTTTTTTTCTCCTCCAGCCCCAAACCATCCCCTTGTTGTTTCGGTCTGAGGGTTGTGATGTGCATTGACATATTAAAGTGGCCTAATTGCACATCTTAAAGGAGGCAAATGTTTCATAAAAGCAGGTTTGGTAGCACAAGCGTTACCACACACTCTTGGTGCCACCGGAAATCCACTCTCCATTAGTCAGACCTATTAAGTGTTGCAGGGAAGAGAGGCACTGAGCCGATCCTTATCTTAAGAGGATCTGCAGGCTGTGTGAAGATAATATGGAAATTTTTTTTTTCTTCTTAATACAAAGCGGGGAAGGAAGGAAAGAAAAGCACACAGGAAGGAAGAAGACGAAATGTCACCTTCATGGTAATGTAAGTTCAAATATTTGTCTCCCTCCTCACCCAACCCGCCGCCCCCCAAAAAAAGAAAGAAAGAAGCAGAGTGTCACATTCCCAGCAGGCTGTTTAGCCGGTTTCCACGGAGACCGTGGGGACATTAAGGAGAGCTGGAGGTATTCCGGGCCTGAGCCTGTCCCACATATTAAGCAGCGAGGATTTGGGAACATTTATTAGGGAGGGTCCGTCTCAGTCGCTGGAGCCTGACAGGCATGTGACTCAAGGCACTGTCATTAATTCTCATTTAGCCATCGCGAATAGCTTTCCTTTTTTTGTGGACTAACGATGAAAAATGATCCACTTTCTCTGAGGATTCTGGTTAATTTGGTTGATTAAATATTGATATATCGTCACAGAGGTCTTCGTTCCACGCCCCTTTGCTGTACACAAGTATCACCATCGTATACGTTTCCCAGCAGTGCGCTACCAGAGAACGCCAGGAAGTTCTAGTAGGCTCTGCGCTAATTTAATTGTGCCATGTTAACTAGACATTAATTAGTGATGGATGTTAATTATATATATTAATCGTGGTTTTGCTATATTATGGACAAGCTCATGAGCAGTTTATCCATGATCCAAAACATATTATTGGCAAGAGCTAATTATCCCCCGAGTCTAAACGAGCACCCACACACACACACACAGACACACACACACACCAATCCTTGACCTTGCATTGAACTTTATTGGTCACACACAGCACGGGAAAAAACAGCCAACAAACAGAAGTAGGAGATGACTAAGAAGCAATCAAAAATGCATTCATGTCAAACCGTTCAAGATCAATTGGTGAGAAGCGCCAATCACTGGTTTGCCAGTAGCCCTGTGAAATCCACCCAAGCAGCTCATTTCTTGTGAATGCATCATCTTTGAATGTAATGAGCTATTTAGCTTTGTGGTTGCAGAAAAGCCGGAATCCCGATGTTGGTTGGGCCCCATTATAAAGGAAGCAAGCAAGGCCATTTCACCGCATTACTCTTGCTAATTATTAAAACAAAAGCAGTCAGGCCACTGCAGAGGTTTTTTTTTTCTCCCGTAATTGGTCAGTGTGCCTACTGGTTCGATACTACTTGTGCAGAGAGAGAGAGAGAGAAAAAACAATAACACATGTTTGGAAAAGGAAAAATACAGCATGGCACTCTGGATCATGTAGAGGGGCTGAACTATTGTGAAACTTTGCTTTAAATCAGAAGTCCAAAAAGAGCCCAGCAGTGTTTTTAGTTGTGTGAATGGATACACACATACAGACACACACAGACACACAGACACAGACACAGACACAGACACACACACACACACACACACACACACACACACACACACACATGCAGACATCAACACACACATAGACACACACACACACACACACACATGCATGCACATACACGCATGTGTTCTCACACACACACACACATACACACAAAAACCAGTTCCAGTTGTGGTGCCCTCAGTCCCTGTACTGGGGGTGAGGACAATAAGCGACATTCATTCCAGTTATTTATTCCACCACCAGGGGACCTCTAATCACACTTTTGTTGAACGGCCAAAGACAAATCTAAACCATTCAATTGTGTTTAAACCTGCTTTTAGCTGTAAAGCCGTTAATCTGTACCAACGGCAACGTTCCAGGCTAAACAACGAAGCCAAAGCTGAACGTTCTAAAGTTGCAATACCGCACATGTCCATTGGGGGCTGGCTGCAAAAGCGAGCAACTTCCTATACACTCCCATGTTAAAGAGTTAATGTTTACCGCAAAAATAAACGAATTTACAGCCTGGTTAAAAAAAAAAACGGTTTTGGTGAATTTCTGGAGTTTTCGGGTCCATGAACTCTGATGGAGATTTTTTATTAGAATCCATTAGTTTAATCCCCAGATAATTTACATTGACATTTATAGAATGAATTGGCAAAGATGGCGTTGTCCGGAAGTCTATGTGCAACGTCCAGTTCTCTCATACTGTCTACACAAACATTAGCAACACACGCCAATCCACTAATCCATCTCATTTTTAAAGGATTTCATTTTTTATCATGGCTAGGATACCACCTTTAACATACATGAACAAACCAGACTGGATGGGCATGCCGAAGGATTTAATTTTTAATTTGCCATGGTGGACAGGGGCCAGTGACCACAGACGGTAATCCTCTGGCAGGGCAATGCCACCCTCCCATCCATCCATCCATCCCTCCATCCATCCCTCCATCCATCTATCTCTCTCTTTCTCTCTCTGTTGCTCTCCATATGTCCCTGTCTTTCTCTTTCTCTCTCTACATCTCTCTTTCTCCTTCTCTCCCCATCACTGTTTCTCTCTCTCTCTCTCTCTCTCTCTCCTTGTCTTTCACTTTCTCTCTGTCAATTTCTATCTGCCTCTTTCTCCCTCTCTCCATCTCTTTCTCTCTCACTTTCTTTCTCTCTCAATCTCTATCCATCTCTTTCTCTCTCCCTTTCTCCATCTATCTCTCTTCTTTTCTTTCTTTATCTGCTGCAGGCCTGAGCAAGGCATTGGGTTGCTTTCTTTCTTCCTCCCTCCATGTCTCTCTCCCTCTGTCCATCTCTCCCTGTCTTTCTCATTCCATCTCTCTCCCTCTCTGCCTCTCTCTCTCTGTCTGTCCATCTCTATCCTTCCCTTTTCTGCCGCAGGCCTGAGTGGGACATTAGGTTTCTCCGCCCCCCCCCATCTCTCTCTCTCTCCCACTCTCTCTCTCTCTCTCTCTCCTTTTCTCTCCATCTCTCCCCTGTCTCTCTGTTTCCCCTCCCCATCTCTCTCCCTCTGTCCAGCCCTCTCCCTCTCTGCTGCAGGTCTGCGGGACATTAAGCCCCCCCCCCCCCCATCTCTCTCTCTCTCTCTCTCTCTCTCTCTCTCTCTCTCTCTCTTCTTTTCTCCATCTCTCCTCCTGTCTCTCTGTTTCCCCTCCCCATCTCTCTCCATCTCTCTCCCTCTGTCCAGCCCTCTCCCTCTCTGCTGCAGGTCTGAGAGGGACATTAGGTGTGCAGATTGTGGCCAGGGTGCCAGGGTGCCAGGGCCCGTGTGATTGGCAGCCAGTCAGGCCTGGAGGGGTTGGATGGATGGTGTGAACTCTTTTTCGACAGGAAAAGAGAGTGGGGCTTGGGGGGGTGGGGGTGGGGCACGGCTGCATTACCTGATTGCCCATTGTTACCCCGGCAGGCCTGCACAGCGGCCGGACACAATCACAACGAGACGGACATCTCATTTCCCGGGTTCCTTTCACAAGCCCTCAACCCCCCACCCCTCACCCCCCCTCTCTGCAACGACAACTTTCAACTGTTCTCCTCTTTCCCCTTTTTTTTTTTTGTAAACTTAAGCAGGTAGTCACGACTCAGACGACAAGTGACGAGTCAAAAGCTCTGACATATAGCATGATGGCTCTGAGTGTGCGACAATCAAACAAAATGTAAATGTCAAACGGGGCTGTTTTACATAACGGTCTTTATTAAATGGATTAGTCATTGCTGTGAAGTGGAGCCAACATGTACAGCAGATAAAGAAAAGTGTTTCAGCTTTGAAATGTTTGAGTCACTGGCTTCATAGTTTTTGTCCTCATGTCAAAACAAGATATTATACTTTATTTTGGGTGGTCCTGAAGATGCACCTATGGACTGCCTACTACTAACGCTATTTATTAATTAATACGTAATGAACTAATTATTAAGCAGCACTAATAAATATGTTGTTGAAACTCTGCATTTTGTCATTTTGTTGAAGCTAAGGGCTGTGTTTGGTTAAGGTCAGTGAATAATGAACAAAATGAAACTGAATTTCAACAAACCATCTGTAAACCTGCTGTGGGCAAACTATTCAAATGAAGTGTTACCAAACAAGCAGTATTTCTGTGGCTTTTGTTGATACAAAAAAAAAAGAAAATTATTCCACCTTCAACAAAAATGAAATCCCCCACAATCATTTTCTAGCACATTCAGATGAGTCAAACTCTAAGCAGCACTTGACCTGCAGTGCTCTAGCGTGCTGGGGAGCGAGTGAGTGTGTGTGAGAGAGGAAGTGTAGTGTAGTGTGTGTGTGTGTGTGGCCGGTGGCCTGCGTGTGGTGCGAATGTGTCCCTGGAGTGCTCCGCACAGGTGGGATGTGGGGCGACTCAGGGGCTGGAGTCATTAGAGAGAGCAGAGCGGTGCAGTTAGCGGGGGTCACACAGGAGTGAAGGACGGCGCAGTGAAGAGTGGAGGGGGCGAGGGGGAGGGGGATGGGGAAGGGGGAAGGGGTGGCTTTCGTCTGACACACACTCTCAGCCCCGGCCCCCTCTGAATGTGATGACTCCACACTTTCTCCGATTCCTGGGCCCTGCTTCTGCCCCCTACCCACCTTCCCACCTCCCCCCACACCCCACCCAACCCTGCCAATGGCCTGGCAGGAGTATCAATGGCAAATGAGGTTTAATGCATCCACGGTAATATTTTAAAAGGGCTTGATAAGTCCTCTGGTTAATGCAGAGCTGGCGTTTGCAGAACGGGCCAGAGTTCACACACTGCGGATATGTTACTCTCTCTCTCTCTCTCCTTCTCTCTCTCTAGCTCTCTCTCTATCTCTCTCTCTCTCCTTCCCCCTCCCTCTCTTCTTCTGCCTGCATGAGAGTTAATAGTCATAAGTGGCACAGTATTTCTCCAACTGAATGTGCTGACTAAGACGTGCTGGGATTCTTGGACTGCTCCACAGAATTCCCCCGCGGCACATCTGCTAATGTCATTAAAGGATAAAAGGTTTCCAAAACAAAACAAAAAAAAAGAAAACAGAAAAAAAATTGCGCTCAGTCATGCTTCAAAGACATCACGATGGAAACCCACATCAACTGTCACATACGGCACACAACAACATGCTTCACAAGTGCTTGACGTCTGAGGCAAAAAAAATGAGGGGGCTTTAATGAACTCCTCTGCTGCTTGGCTAACACTTTGTTTTGTACCCTTCCACCGACCACCCCCCCTCCCCACCAACGCCACCCCCACCTCCACCCATCCTTCTCTCCATCCCTTCCCTTCACCCCGCCTTGGTAACATGAGTGGAGCCCCTGCAGTCACTCTGACAAAGAGTTATGTTATCAAACCTTTCACAGCCTCCGCAGCAGCGCCTGCTCTTACGGACCGCTCCTCTGAGAGCCTCTAAGCACATGGATCAATTGAAATAATGAATATGTTTATGTGGCGCACCTCTGCGCTCCAACGCAGACAGGGTTTTTTTTTATTGTTGTTTTTTTTTTCTTTCTCCCTGCATCCTTACTGAATGAGGAAATTAAAGAGGCCGGGGAAAAAAAAAACAAAAGCACAGAAAGGCAGCTCCAAACTCTGCTCTGGACGCGTTTCAAATTGTATTAAGGGTGCAGGAGCGGAAAGGTGCAGGGGTAGTTTTTGGCAGAGGCGTACGGTAATAAAATCCTTTCTGAATCTAATCACCTGTATAAATGAGATGGATATTGATTTGTTTATATTAGCATTTTGAGCTTCACAGGGTCATTGATTTCGGGGACAGAAAAAAGAGCCCCGAGGTCAGTTTCAATTAGCATATTGGAGTCACTTGGTTATTCCGTGTTTATTTCCTGACTGCACAATACGCACTTCACTTAATCAGAGGCACACAGGGCCGCAGACATGCCTGAAGCTTAGCTGGAATAAAAAAGGCATTTGGCACACAGTCATGTGACTACAACAACAACAACAGCATGCACTCCCTTAGCAGTAAATCTTTATGATCGTTTTTGAAAAATCAGCTCTGTTGGGTTGGAAACACAGTCGATCGCGCCAGAGGTTTCCGCTTCTTTTTCGCCACTTACGGGAATGAGTCACAAGCCGTTGTGAATGAACAGGCGAAGATGTTTATAAATGTAAGTCAGTAAACCCACTTGCTGAGCCTGGCCAGCTTGTCCTGTGGGTAGTGGGGGGGGTTAGAAAAGGGGGGGGGGGGGTGTAGTGGGGACTGATCAGATTGTTTGTGGGAATAAATTATGAGGCGTACGGGTGAAGACTCCAAAATGAAGAGAGATTCGCTCTTCCCTCCGGTGACAGGAGGCAAACTCATTTCCGCATCCTTCAGGGCCGCTTTTCCATGCCAAACGTACAGTACACCCATAGCTCCCCATCATCATTTCTCTTAACAGACAGCAATGAATGTGTTCAAACCGCGACTGTGTCAGCAAAAAAAGAGGGGGAAAAAATGGACTGGTTCATTATAAAGCATTTATATGCATGACATTACTATTTCATTCCCTGCATTAATATCCTCTGTGATTTCCCATGCATCTATGCCAGTGTAATCGAGAAGGCAATGAGATGCCACTGAGCGATATCACACGTATCCCAGAAGCAACTGACCTGTCTTGATGTTGGTCTGATCGTCTGAAGCCAGACAAGCACAGCAGGCGTCTGAGTCAGTCAGCGCCAACAATTTGCCAATGGCATATGAGAAGCACTCTTCATGACAAGATAATAAGAAATGCTCAAAATAATTGACAAATCAGTCCGAGAGTCTGGCAAGACATAAGTCTACTATATTCCCATCCACACACTCACAATCTCAAACACACACACGCACGCCCACACACGCACACACACACACGCACCCACACACACACACATACACACACACACACACACACACACACACACAATCATACACACATCAAACAACCCCACAGAGCTCCGAGAGCACGTATCCATTACACTTGAACCTCATTAACGAAGCGGGATGCGGAGGAGGATCTTGCGAGACCAGGGGGCCCCGAGTGGAAAGTTCTTGTAAAGCTTGACTCAGGCAGGAGAGATAGAGAGAGAGAGAGAGAGAGAGTTAGGTCCACATGGCACCCGATTCTCTCCTCTCATTAACGAGCTCTCATAACAAGAAAGAGCATTCACAACTTTTTTTTTTGGCATTAAGGTGATTATAAAGATATTCCCCTTCATGTGCTATGTAAAAAAATAACCAGAGGAGATCTTTAGCACCACCCACCCCCTTCCCCCCTCCCCCGGTGTCCCTCGGTCTGTGGTCACCCACTACCCACTGTCTGACTTCTCGATCAGCAGTACACTCAGAGAAGGGGGGGGGGGGGGGGGGGGGGCTGGACCACTGTACTCAGTGCTTCATTAGCAATCATACTAGTCAAAAGGCCACAGAAAAAGGTCAATCCATTACCACCCAGCCCATTTGTGTACCATCTTGATTTGAGTGCTCTCAGAGAGGATCCGCCAATGCTATTACCGCCATCCTTCCACTGCAATGGCTTCTCAACCCAATTAGGGCCCTTTTTTTCGGAAGCTAAGAACACAGCTTGTAATTAGAATCAATTCATCTTTTTAGAAATCAGGTGAGCTTTGAGTGCTGGCTGGCTGGTAATTGACTCAATTGAACATTTAGTCTCTATGTAGACAAGCTACAGATGGTAAATAACACAATATGATTGATAGAGGGCAATACATAGGGGTCATAGTGCATTCACTAGCACTTTTGATGTAGAAAATAATGGTGAACTATTGCTTTAAGGTCACGGTATACCATTCGTTTCCATTAAAGGAGACTGCAGCATTGTCACGAGGCGTTGATCAACAGCAGCTTTAAGAGAAGGTGAAGATGAACCCGGACCCTGACTGTGCCCACGACCTCTGTGATGGATGCTCATGCTCCACACCAGATGGCACAGACATGCATCGCTTCCCAGATAATCCCCCTCAACCATAATGAATTACTGCCTCACGTCCGCAAAAAAAAGAGAGGGAAAGAGAGAGAGAGAGGGAGAGAGGGAGAGATGGACAACAATAATTCCACCGCAGACCCCGGTAATGGACAGATCATCTGCATCTGCTCAGCGTCAGCACCAATTTATGCCACGTCTTCAACTTGACCGAAAAAATAAAGTGGGGAATATATCTGAAACGGTACGCAGCACCCCCCACCCCCCCGCGCCGCAGTCCGTGTTCAACAAGGGTTCTCGGGGTGTTTTTCACCCGAGACATTATGTAAATGAGGACTTTTGGAGGCGCTTTGGACGTCGTGAGCCGCGTCGGTCCGACGGTTTTGACTGATTGCGAGTAGACCGAGAGAAATTTGTCACCATTATATTGTGGTGCTGTAGCACTGATCATCAGAGGTAATGATTGAGCCAGCAGATGGAGTTTGCCAGCTCCTCTGGAGAGAAAACGTCTTTCCCATTAAACACAGCTCATTTAGAAGGAGCCGCAGCGGAGCACGCTCACTGGGTCATTTACACTCACACCGAACGAACAGCGCCCAGCCTTTATCAATAACGTTCCCTCCCTATAATGCCCCCATATATTTCGAAAGGGAAGCTTCATTATTTATGGTAGGGCCATGTATTCTGACAGGAAGCCGGAGAGGAGGACAGTGTGAATGGTAAACACGCCTCGGGTGCCATAACTACTGGTGGTGGTGGACTATTAAAAAAATGTCAGAAGGTCATCAGAGTAGGGCGCAGTCATGGGAAAAACACAGGAGTTCACGTTCAATGCACACACTTTCCCTAGTGACTTTACATGTCCGATGTATTACATTAAACTACCTCTCCCTCCCTACCTCTCTCTCTAAGGGATGTAAATAAATAATACAGCCCATATACCAGACGCCCATTACCGATCAGACCTAAAGCTCATTTCTCTTTTATTTTTCTCTTTGTGAAGTACCCTCTTGTGAGGGGTTGAGTCATGCTATTCTCTGTGGACAGGGCCCCGAGGCTGGGAAAGGAGGCACGGCCTCGCCCTTGTGGAGGCCGTTGAGGTGAGGTGAATGTCCTGCGATTCATATTATAGACACCGCCACTCTGACGCACCACTCCTGGAATAAACGTGGGCCCTCAGTGAGTCACCAGAGACAAATAGATGGAGAGACAGAGAGGCCGTCCGTCTGCTCTGGCTGGATCCCGCCGTCTGTCCTGTCCTCGTGTGGCCCCCGCACTCAGGGAGCGATAAAGTGGGCGAGCGTGGGTGGGGGGGGGTTCAGGGGGGTGGACGTGGTAGAGGCACGCCAACTTGTTCCATTCTTCTCCTCCCTATGTGTGTTTGGCCTTGGCCATGCGGCTCCCTTTTTTTTAATTCTATACTCTTCATCAGAAAGGCTGATCTGTGTAAAAAGAAACGAGAGGAAGGACAAAGAAAAAAAGAGGAAGAGAAAGAGAGAGAGAGAGCGTAAGAGAGAGAGAGAGACAGAAAAAAAAAACTAATTTGCAGCTCATCACCATTTCTCATCTTCTTATTGTCAGCGTACAGAGCCAATTCCACATGGTGACCTTTAACAGTGGAGACGGATTTGCAGACACGCGGGCGCACTTTGTGTTATCTAAAGGCAAACAGGACGTCATCCAATTGACTGTGTGTGTTTTACATGAGGTGCTTTGGGGGATATTAAGTATTAATGCAGAGTTGTGCTAACCCCTTGGTAATACAGCAGTTATGTTGATTTTTGCGTGAGGTGGTGGTGGTGTGGGTTGGCGGGGCTGGGGGAGGGTGTGTGTGTGGGTGGGGGGCTTTTTCATCTGCATGATGTTTGTGTGCTGGACGTACATACCATTCATTCCCTTGATGAGCATGTGGAAGTCAGAGATGAGGGGATTTAGCAGAGATATGTAGTTAATCTACAATGCTCTTTAATAAAGATCATTTAATGTATGTGAATTATGATGTGTATGATTTCCTTACAGCTGACAGTTTGTGGTTTTAATCATCTTGTTCTAAAATTGTGGAATAGATATTTGCCATATTATATAAGGGTTGTATTTCTACAAATAAGTTAATACATTGTACGCTGTAATAAAATGTAAAATTTTTGTGTGTGTGTGTAAGTGTTTGATTGTGTGTGTGGGTGTGTGTGTTTGTGTGTGTGTGTGTGTGTGTGTGTGTGTGTGTTTGTGTGTGTGTGTGTGCATGCATGCGCGAGTTTCTGTGTGTGTGTGTATGTCTGTTTGTTTTTTTCTATGTGCTTCCACGTGTGAAGACACATTTGTCACTGGTCCAGATGTATGCCTACAGTGACTGTGGCTCCAGGGCTGTAGTGGGCTTGGGAGGGGGGTGGGGGGGACAGGGGGCGCGGAGCGCAGATGCTTGTGACCTGTCTGCCACTCCGGCCACTGCACACCCCCCCCCCCCCCCCACTCCCCCAGGGCCTAACGCCCACCCCCCCGTGCCCACAACAACTCGCCATCTGACTCCGAAGCCAAGCCTGGCCTCACTGCCCAAGGTCCAGGGTGATTGAAATGCGCCACAGCCCGCTGGTGTGCCTGATTCTGACTCTCCTGTGCTAGACATCTCAGTCTTTTCCCTTCAGCTCACAAGACAACCCACAAGATTGTTTCTCCTGTTTACTTCCTTTTTCTACCACTTTCCACCAACTGCTATTTCCTCCTCCTCCTCCTCCCCCTCCTCCTCCTCCTCCTTCTCCTCCTCCTTCTTCCCCCTCCTCCTCCTTCTTTCTTACTTTGTATTTTTTTTTGTCTGGACGGCCTGAGTGCCTTCAGCTAAGATGTGTTTTTGTCTCGGAGTGGCGCAACGAAGCCGACATCCTCGCCCCTCGCTTTTCCGGCCCTCTCCACGCCTCGTTAGGGCCGCGCCGTGTGAAGTTTCCCCCGGACCGGTTATTGCTCTGACAAGGCTCTTGATTTATTGGAGCCTCTGTTCATAGGGTTTCATCACAGTCTTTGCAATTGACATCATCAAGCAGGCAGGTTTCAAGGGAGGGCTCTCTTGCCTCCATTTTCTTTCTTTCGCTCTTTCTCTCTTTTTCTTTCTCATTTTCTCATTTTCCCTCTGTCCCTCTTACTCTCTATCGCTATATCTCTCTCTATGTCTCTCTATTTCTCTCTCTCTCTCTATTTCTCTCTCTCTGTCTGTCTCTCTCTCTCTCTCTCTCTCTCTCTCTCTCTCTCTCTCTCTCTCCACTCTGCTCTCAACATTCACTCACAAAGATTATGCCTCTTCCCCTCCGCTCAGGCAGATGGAGACTTATTAGTTTTTAACGCAATGACAACAAAGGCAGAAGATGTCAGGAAATAATCAGATGTGCATTACATAGACGGGAGGTTGTTTTTTTGGTCCCATCTTCATGTGAATCATGCATATTCACTGCTTATTTACCTAGGTAATTCATGCACACTCACTGGACATACTCACTGTGCTTATTTTGCCCTCTGGTTAGTCTACATTTGTTCCATCCTAATAGTGCAGTGCAACACAAAAGGGAAGGGAATGTTTTTGGTCCCCAGATATTCTGTGTCTTCATGTGAATCATGCATACTTACTTACTGCGTTAATTTTCTCTTATGAATCATGCATACTTACTGTGCATACTCCCTGTGCTAATTTTCTGTATCGTGCATCGTGACTTTGCTTATTTTGGTCTTTGGTTAGTCCACATTAGTGGTGTTGATATAGTGGATGTCTAGGGCAACATAAAGGGAAAACTAAGATGAAAATTGCAAAGGCACACATGTAAATAGTAGTAGAAATGGGATGAGTATGACAAAATAGCTGATTTGTACCCAGGTACTCCAAAACCATAGCTCATCGTTAGTATGCTTAGAATTTGCACCATGTTAAATACATAATACAAGTGCATATAATTTCTCACAAATACCTTATGGCATGTGTAATAAACTGGACAATCCTCATGGATGCATGCTGAAGGAATCTGAATAATAATAATAATAATAATAATAATAATAATAATGATGATAATTTTGTACATAATGTGTTTATTGTTAACATTGTTTATTGTTTATCGTATTGTTATTTTGTATTCCTAAGTTATTTTGTGTTCTTGAAACTATTGCTATTCAGAGTCAGAGCTTTGTAAGAGAGTTTCTGGGTATTCTGCCAATATGTGTGTCTGTGCCTTAAGAGATGCGGTGTGAAGAGATGTTATCTGTGTCAACGGGTGTTCAGTGCAATCCCTATCTACCTAAAACACTTCTGTTGTGCTTTGTATTCCTCTGTAGGCACCTTATATACGTCTGTTGCATAAATAAATGCTACTACTGTGTGAAAGTTTATGGGACTCTATCTATTTGTATGAATTTGTATGAATGATTATTTTAAATTAATATTTTATTTATTATTTATGTACATTGTTCATGCTAGGAAGAATGTTGTTTCATTCATGTCTGTGCCAAAGTATATACACAGCTTTATTTTAGTTGTCACCTAGGTATGACCATGTTGTTACATACATTTAACTAGCCAGTCTAATGATACCTTGAAGCTAAGTAAATGGCATCTGCTGTGGAGGAGCAGACATTGACAAAGTGCTGGGCTATCGCTCAATGTGCGGCGGGGAGCCTCACACAGACAGCGTGGTGTTTCTGAGGACATTAGCATGGTGCAGTGCAGAGCTATAGGCAAAGGATGGAGCAGCTGTGGGCAGCAGTGGAGGGCAGCAGGGGTGGTGGTGAGAAAACAACACGGTTTTATGGTAACAAGACAGAGGGCGTCTCTGGGCGACTGGGTGATGCAGATACGCCTTTATGCAGAGAGACATCTGGGGAGCTTTAGGCCTGCGCTTTTTGTTTGGGAGTATGCTGCATATTGTAATCCTGGTGATTTAAAGTCTGCTTTCCAGGAGTAGCGCGTATATGTGTGTGTGTGTGTGTGTGTGTGTGTGTGTGTGTGTGTGTGTGTGTGTGTGTGTGTGTGTGTGTGTGTGTGTGTCTGTGTGTGTATTATGGGGGGGTTGTGGTGGAGTGGAGTGGTGTAGTTTAGAGCTAGAGTGGAGAAATTGCTGTGTTGTTCTCATGGGTAAGTGTATGTGTGTGTGCGCATACACGCACTCGGGTATGTGTATGTGTGTGTGTGCATACGTGGGCGCACTTTTGTGTGTGTGTGTGTGTGTATGTGTGTATGTGTGTGTGTGTGTGTGTGTGTGTGTGTGTGTGTGTTTGTGTGTGTGTGTGTGTGTGTGTGTGTATGTGTGTGCGTGTGTGTGCGTATGTGTGTGTGTGTGTGTGTGCGTGTTGGCAAAGGTTGGGGGCTAGAAGTGAGTGGGAAAGAGTAAAGAGTCAAACACCAAGGCAAAAGCATCTCTCTCTCCCGTTTTACCCTCTGCAAGAGGGAGATATTCTGCACCCACAAAGCAAAGATGAATGGGTTCATTGTGTAATATGCTGCCGGGGAGTTTTCCCTCCAATTATTCACTTTTTAGCACTTTTTTCCTCCCCTCCCTCATAATGCAAATATGATCCGCTTGATTCATTGTGGTTTTATCATCATTTCCCCTGTACTTGACGGAATGCAATTTTAAAATGTTCAAGCCTATATGAGAGGAAAAGGTCAACAGTTAGGCAGCGTATTGGAGGAGATTAATGCCATTATTCAGTCATCCTACTGTTCCACAGCCAATTGATGCCTCCAGTGGGAAACAGAAAAACCAACAAGGACATGGCATGTATGTTTTACTTTACACTGACATGCCACAGAGGTGAATAGTTATTCTGTCAGGCAGCCTTTGAGCCTACTAACGGCTTGTGCCAGATAATTCACAAGCCGCGGCGGTACCATCAGTCTCAAACAATGAAATCTGCTTTACCTGCTAAGACACTTCACAAAAAAGTCTTCTGAGGAGGCTGTCAGGAAAAGTTTCCAAGCAAATAGAGTAGTTTTCAGTAGCGTCTGTCAAAGCAGCGTCACCTCAGTTAAAACACTTATCTTGACATCAAAAGATGGATTATACTATTATCATGCTCACGGAAGTTGACACATCTCACACAAAAGGGGGAGAGAAAACGTACAGATTTATTGTAGACAGGCTACAGCCAATTGAGAATATAGAAGGGAAATGAACAATATTTATACTCGTAGCATTGCAGAGCCGAGTCTCTGACTCAGCTCTAAGGTTTTGACAGATGTTAGTGCATTGCCATGGGCATAGGCCTTTGAATGGTATCTGCTCACAGCCTGGGAGCAAAAATAAACAATAACACTGTCTCAGAAATTAGAGGAATTCAAACCATCCCAAAAGCAATATGTTTGGGGGCATTTCAGGACATCTGGGATTATGTTCCTGTTGTTGTTTGTTAAATATAAAAACAATACAGATGGCATGGCTTAAATTTCAGATGAATAAACAGGTCGGATTACTTAAAGATGATGTATCAGACTACAGATTTTTTTGTATAATTCTGAAATAGAGTCCTTCATGATCATTTATAGTTTAGTTTGTTAGTAGTCTTTTTGTCTTTTGCATAGTGACAGCACTGAAAGTCCCTGCTGCTGGTAAAGGCACTCTCCTTAGAGTTGATAAAATAACCACTTCAACCACGTCTTGTGGTTTTTTTTTTGTGTGCTTTTTTTTACCCCTCCTCCGCATAGGATGAGGTCAAAAAGATAAGTTCCCGTAACTGTTAAATGATATCTCATAAAAACTTAACCAAGTCTCCCCACCCCTGCAATGGGTGGGAGGGTACGGGGGGTTGGGCCTGTAATGCTATTAGGACCCCTCTTTATGTCTGATGTGATTCAATCAATCAGGCCTCAAGGTTTATGACTCCATTACGCCGCTGGTCGAGAGACGGGAGGGTGCGGGGTGGGGGGACGTTTGGTGGTGGGGGTGGGAGTGGGGTTGGTGGGGGTAGCACGCGGTCGGAACACGGGAGCCTGGCCACTTCCCGCGCCTCCCCACTCTCTGTGGCCATTGGAGCCATGATGAACGGGGCTGCTTCGAGGACATCAGATAATGAAGAAACACTGAACAGGCCAGGAGATGTACGTCTATGAGTGTGTGTGTGTGTGTGTGTGCATGCTGCCACGGCCTTTCCATAATGCCTCCCCTCTCCTGCAGGGCTCAGACAGGTAAATTAAGAGCAAGTGGGTGCGTAACAGACAGGAGAGAAAGAAAGAAAAAAAAAGAACCCAGAGAGGCTAGTTGTGCGCCACACACAAAACCGAGACAAGAGACAAGGACTGCATTAGCAGAAAAAGAGAGAGACCGAGAATGAAAGAGAGGATGTACTGTTTATGTGTTCTTTTTTTCCATCCTATTCTCAGCCCTTTCTCTGTGGGCTTTTTAAAAAGTGTCAATACTGAGACTGGGCCTTTGTCCTCGTGACTCTAAACAAACACATATTAGAGAGTTGTGTGATGGCTGATTGCTGGTGGCTTTAAAGAAAAAGGAAGATAAAAAAAGACAATATCCGCCTGAGAAAAGTCTCAGTTCGTCAAGGCTTCTCTTCGACGAGATCATAAATCATTCCTGGAGGAAAGGCATTTAAAAAGGAGAGCTAACAGGGGAGAGAAAGAGAATGCCTCCATAATTTTCAGCTTTAAGAGACGGCTGATCTAATTAAACACATTGTCTGCACAATGGACCCTCTCACCTTCAGCAGAAGTCATGAAAGGCACTCAAAAGACAGACAAAGATGTGCCAGTCAGTCTATTTGCTGCATCCCCCCCACCTACCCCCCACCCCTAACGACCACCGCTACCACCGCTACCGCCACCACAACTACCACCGGCACTGAGAAGAAAAACGATGAGCGGGGACACGTAAGTAGCTTACACGCAAAACTGAGAAGTCAGTGGTCTGTTTGAAAAAGCTCATCATAAACTTGGTCACCGAACACCCACTCTCAGCTTGGAGAGCCAAAAAAAAAAAAAAACTGCCGGAGGATGAAAGAGGCTTACCTTCTTGTCCAAAAAAAAAAAAACACTTATCTTGATGCATTAAGCCATAAACTTTAAATCAACATGCAAATGTGTGTCTTACATTCACAACTCGTCAAATTTAAGTGGTTTTTTTTTCAAACTGGAGATGGGGAGAAACTAGCCACCAGAGATGTAAGGAAAAGAAATGAGAAGCATAAAAATGCCAACATCGTGAAACATATGTGTTTTCTCCATCTCCATCCACTGCACGTGGATCAGTGAGCAACTATGTACGCTCCTTGAGGGTAATGCGTGAGTAAGATTAAAGATAATCAAGTCCACTTAGCCATGCTTATTTCCTCTGGGGATAGCGAATAAAAGGGACCAAAAGGTTAACTCGATTCCCTCTGTGTGCGTGTGTGTGCTATCCACTTTAAACAATTAGTACGACACTGAGACATAAATCACATCTCGCTGGTGTTTTGAAATGACTTCACTGTGAGGCATACAGGTCTTTAGTGTATAAATTCACTGTTACTGTACAGCGATTGTGATTCATGGTGGGATAGACATGATAAATGTTTAGTGTATGACATCTTTAGCACTGTTGTAATATCATGCCACTATAATCTTCTCATCCCTGAAATGAGCATATTTAAATCATGCACTTTATTGCCAACAAGGAATTTACAAAGGAGTTTATTCCATATATGTTGTGTGATGCTGTTAAACTGTATTTAATATTCACTGTGATGAATCACCAACATTAACCCTTACTTAATTGAACAAAGGACTTGATTTGGGGATACTGATAACCACTCTCCGTCATGACCAAAAAAATTGAGTTGCACTCACAAGGTTTCTCTCCCCTGTTTCCCCTGTGTTGCTATGGTGACAAATGCTTGGTAACCATTCCACAGGAAGCAGTGTTGGACTTAACACATCTCTGACAATGAGAAAAGATGTGACATGTTCAGTGGGCCAAAGACACTTGGGCACAGCAATTTGAAAAGCGCAGGCACTGCCCTTGAACTTGAAGCCCCCCTCTCAGGGTTCTCTGGCGCTGAAAGGGACCCGTCTGAATGATAGTGGTGGTGAAGGGGTTTGCTGAAATGACGGAAAAACACCTTCAGTTCTGCCATTCTGGTGAAAAAATCCTTTCAAAGCACAGATCACACATTCTGAATTACTCGTAGGCCACTTTGTAAGTGGCAAACACCACAACGTCTGTGTCACGTTGGGTTAGCATTAGCCATTGTTTTTTTTTTATTGTTGTTGATTTTTTTTTTCTTGTCGTTATCCACAGGCGAGCATCAGGAGGAATAAATTATGTATCGCTTCATCATTATGCACATGTAACTCTGTGACATCTCCTCAGTTTCCATAATAGGTTAAAGTAGAACAGCCATTGCTGGAGGAGTTCTGCTAACAAATTATGCAAAGTTGAAATGCCACAAGAAGCCATAACCCATGATGCACACAACCCCCGAGGGCCTTTCCTATATCAGACTCTGTGAATACTGAACACACACACAAACACACACGCACACACTGTCACACACACACACTACACACACACACACACACACACACGCACACACACTCATACACATACAGCAGCAGCAGCACTGCCAACAACTTAACTGCCTTAGCAAAGATTCTCATTGATATCACAAACAGACAGCACCAGGCTTCATCCTCACCCCCCCTGGACTATCAAGGTGGTGGTATGGCTTAATCCCTGTGCCTTTTTTGACAACGGCTGGTCACTTAATTCCCCTTAGCGGAAAAAAGAACAATGAGTGCCCCATCTATTAAATGCAAAACAACCAATATGGATAATGTTTATCACAGGCCAGATACAGTTCATTATATGGTGGTAAAAACTCAATTAGATTCTCCTTTGTTTCACAGATAGGGCTATAGGGTTACATGTGGCATCCAGCACGACTTGTGTATTGTTATTCAATGGGATTAGCTCTATCTGAAGGTTGCCGATGCACCGTCTGGAGTGCCTCAGTGCCAGAGCTTTTTGTATTCTGCGGTTGTGCAAACAGAACTCCAAACGTTACACAAAAAATGAAAGGGTTTGTGACAGTTTGTGTGTGTATGTGCATGTGTGAACGGACTTATGAAAAGTTCACAACTTCAATCCTCGGCTGCCACAGGCAAAAAGGGAAAGATTTTCACAAAAATATGCAAAAAGTATTTGAAAGATAAGGAAAGAAAAAAAAGGGGGTGGGGGGTGTTTCTGAGGCAATATGCAGTAAATATAAGTCATGGCAATGGCCTTAGAGACAAGGGCACTTCTGCCATTGTGGAGAATTATCGAGGAAGTGTCAGACTAAGCGGAGGAAAACGAGCAGCATGTGTGGCACACAGCCCTTGTTTGCCTCCTCAACATCATTTTTGTCTTTTGAATGACTTGATTCCTCCTTCCTTCGTTTGGCTGAGCGCTAGCTTTGTGGCCAGGCACAAATGCACCAGGTGCTGATAAGGAGCAACGCATCGCAGTGCTGCTAGCACGCATACACACACACACACACACACACACACACACACACACACACACAAACACAGACACACACGCATCCGAAATCGGCGACATCTCCCTGAGCTGTTTGCTCACTGTGACCACGCCTGCGGAGATGTAATTCACTTATCAGGATGTAGGGAACCAGCAGACAGCGGCGCTGAGAAAGAAAAAAAAAAGAAAAAGAAAAAGAAGCCTAGCCTGAGCAAGATCGCCAACGCAGAAAGAGAGAGAGAGAGAAACGAGAGAAAGAGAGTGTGAAAGAGGTGGGGGCTTGGGTAAGGGGGGGGGGGTGTAGCCAGTCGTTGCAGATAACGCCCCCCCCGACTTCATGCGCCTGCAAATAGGTTTCCATTTCATTTTCACAGTTCACTGGCGCTTGTCCGCATAAATACCCCATCCACCAGACGTAGCAAGAAAAATAAAGTGCAATGTGGATGTTTGTGTGTGTATGAGTGAGTGTGTGTTTATGTTTAAGTTTGTGTGTGTGTGTGTGTATGTGTGTGCATGTATGAGTGTATGCGTGCATATGTGTGTGTGTGTGTGTGTGTGTATGTGTGTGTATCTGTGTGTGCGTTTATGTATGTGTAAGTGTGTGTGTGTGTGTGTGTGTGTGTGTGTGTGTGTGTGTTTATGTGTGTCTGTGTGTTTTAAAGAACATGACGGCTGACAGTAAGAGGGGACAGCAGAACAGATGCAAGAACAAATGTCGCCGCCCCCCCCCCCCCCCCCCTTCATGACAAGAACACAGTCCACTGGCAGGCGCAAGGCAACGAAAGGGTTAAGTCCGCCATTAAAGCACAGCAGAGCTACGCTCCAAATCTCTCCCAAATGAATGTTTTGGGGGGCTGCACAGACTGACGGCACAATCTGCCCAGCAGCTCCCAGGTCTAGCTTAGTGGGCGCTGACAGCCTCGCAAGCGGGGGGCCAGTCTGGAGGATCTGTGTTCAAATCCACTGTTGGCTGCCCTCGGGGTTGGCCCGTGTGGTGGAGCAGGAACACGACATTCACACACATACAGACAGACAGACAGACACACACACACACACACACACACACACACACACTTTTAAGATATCATGAGCATTTACTGTGAACTCGGAAAGTTTTCAGCCCCACTGAACTTTTTCATATATTTTAAAACAGGATTCAGTTCACCATTGTTATTATCAATTTACACCCAACACCCTACAGTAACAAAGCAAAAAAAAAAAAAACAGATTTTGGAGTCCTGAAAGAATTTCTTAAAATAAAAAAACTAAAATATTTAATTTGCATAAGTATTCAGACTCTTCACTTTGTACTTAGTTAAAGCACCCCTGTCAGCAATGGCTGCCTCAAGTCTTCTTGGAATTCAATCAGCGTCAGGTTGGATGTGAAGCATCAGTGGAAAGTCATTCTCTGGTCTCTCCAGAGATGCTCTGTTTGGTCCAGAACCAGAAATGAACCTTCAGTGAATTTTTCCAGAAGCAGCATTGTGGTTTCTAGGTTCTGTGTGCCTCAGTTGTGTGTTTCTTATCAAAATGCAAACCTTCGCCTCATCCTGAGATTTGTGAGCAGTCTGGAAAAACCTTCTCACTCAGGATTTTGCTGCATTTCCTACAGCATCCATCTCTGTTCAACTCGCCTGGTTCCCCAGTTGCCATGACGGAAAAGCATCTGAGCATGCTCTCAACTGTGGGGAAGCCGGGTAACGCTTAGTGCTTTGATCTCCGTCCACACAAGCCTTTGGGAGTTGTGGCCAAATAGTTCAATCTCATGTCATCCTCATGTCATCAGACCAGAACATTCTGCCTCCCGTGCCCTGGGACTAGTGCTTACTGACAAACTCCCAGTGGGCCGCCTGCCTTGTGCCTTTCAGTGTGGCGCGGAAGGGCTTCCATCTAGCAACTCTACCACTGAAAAGGTCTGATTGGTTGAGTGGTTGGTCTGATGGTTGTCCTTTAGCAAGGTTCTCTTAGGAATTCTACTAAGGAATTCTTGATCAAATTCATGTCCACTATGGTACTGGGTTATCGGCCTTCACCTTACCAATGCCCTTTTTTCCCCTGTGCACTATGGCATATGCCATCCACTGTAAGACCTTATAAACACAAGTCTGTGCCTTTCCAATTATGTCCAAGCAATTCAGTTTGGCAGATGGATTACAACCAAGTTATAGACATATTTAACGGATCCTCGGTAGAGGTAAGATATATGTGATACATGTGTATCAGCCATGTTCAGACTTTCAATACCGATCAGAGGTATTTGAAACATGACAAAATATTCCGAAATGAAAACTGCAAGAGTCAGTAACCAGCAAGTAAAATACTCCTCCAACACCTGTGGTTCAGTTTGTTCATCCACTCAGCTAAGGACCGTGTCCAAAGTCGAAATAACACATTTGTTTACCAACAACATGGGCATTACCGCTCCAGCTTGGTGAGCGTTTCTGTGCGACAGCGTGTTATGTTCTTTTCCATGCTTGTCTCCATGCGCGGGGTGAAGTAACGGCCTGGCTGTCACCATACGGCAATCCGCCAAGTGGCCCGTCATGGCTGGATGTGATGTGAAAGGGCTTAGGCACGCACATTAATAATGTCATTCATAATGGAATAAGGTACTAGCACCACTACAAGGCCCCACTTCTGAGAGCCATTTGAGCACTGATGACAGCACAGTTGGTGAGTGGAAAAATAAAGTATGCAAGTAATAGACGGGGGAAACGATGGTGGCGGCCGTGGCGGCAGCAATGCGAGAATTAAAAGAGTTAATATGCATCTGTGCTTCCTGCTGCTTCTATGCCCCCCCCCCTTGAAGATGACTGGAGAGGGCATCTCGGTAAAGGTGGTAATGAGCTGACTCACAGACACCGGGGACCTCCCAAGGAGTCAGGCCTCGGAGATATGGTGAATTATCTGTACGGCTCCTCTACGGAGTAGCCGAATGCAATAAGAGACAATGCCATTTATCTCCCAGGTTATTGTCCACAGCGCTGTATGACAAATTCCTTTTTTTTTGCCTGGCAGGAAGGAAATTAAATGCAACGCTCGCGACCTGTCACACAGTTGCGTACTGCGGGAAAGTTGGTTGCTGTGGCAACGACACTTGTAATATTCATCACCGATGTGATTTTTCAATTTAAACTTGGCGAGAGAGAAAAGGAACGCTTATGAAATCCATATAATTACTTTATCTATATGTGGCAGAAAATATTCCAGCCAAGAATTTCTTTACCATTTCAAGTTAATTAAGAGATCACTGTGCCAGCAAGCCATTAACAAAATCATATGAGCGGCAATACTCTAATTCTTCGCCTTAAGGCAAGCGGCAATTGATTCTGTCAGTTTCACTGGTCTCACACTCCAGCAAGGCAAGCTGCTGACTTCTATTAAAGTGGATCATTACGATGCACACTTGCACAGGAAAGCAGGTTTGTGTGTGTTTGTGTGTGTGAGAGAGGGAGAGAGAGAGTGTGATTTTTTTTCCTCACTTCCCTATTGGTCTTTGAAATGCTTGCTCCATTGTGTCTGAGATGAATGAAATAAAGACAATCCGCTTTGGATCACAGCGTTTGACCTGCTTTTGATTCCCCTCGATTTTCCCCCCAGGAGACTTCCTTCCTTCTCTCTCCGTGTCTCTGTCTCTGTCTCTCTCATGAAATCCCACCTCGACTTAGGCTCGTGGAAATCCCGCCTGTGCCGCGGCAAATCAGTGCAGACGACAGCAGCGGCGTAAACTAGTCTGGCATCGACATGACTGTCTCATGTCTAACATCATGCTAATGTCTGCGCGTCTGTCTGAGAGAAGGCTGGTGAGTTTTGCAAGCGTCTCTAAAGAAAGACGAACCTGCTATTACTACATCAGGGGGGTGAATCGAGGGGAGCGGGCCCCTGTAGAACACACACACTGTCATTTTAACTGGGGTGGAGGCTCGTTGCAAGCCAAACAGCCGTGTCATAATAAACAAACTAGAAGTCTGTCATGCTTCACAGTCATGTTTTATTGAGGTTTGTCTGTACCCATTTCACTGTCATCATCCCCTCGTTAACTTGTGTGAGGCACTGTGTGTGTCTGTGAGTTTAGATGTGTATTATACTGCTGTAAGTTTCACTTGAGTAATTTGATTGGACAAGAGACAGTCCAGCAAGTTCAGATATGCTGCACAACAGTAATGCAATACTTTTATGGCTTGTATCGGCTGGCTTTATAGAGTTAACCCGCCTGCTTTAATATGTCAACTTGAAAGACTTCTGTTGCCATCCTAAATAACTTATTTTTGCTTGACGAACCACAAAACTAATGAAATCAAAGCTACTGTCTGATATTGGCGTGCTTCTGAGAGTAACATCATAAAACTTAAAACAGATCATCACTTGAGTTATTGCTCTGAAAGCTGCTTAATAGGCCTGCCAAACCTCCAGTGAGCCTATGTGTGGAGCTTAACAAGGATCGACAATTCTTAGGCATACAGGCAACTTCAGACTAAAACACATCATTATGGAACAAGTTAATTCATGTCAAAATTCATGTCATTTTATGCATTCTTCATTATTTAGAATGTATCACAGGTTTTAGTGAAACATATGCTGCCAGCCATATGCTACACCTTGGATCCAAAGTACAGTATGCTTACAGTACGCTACACGAGACATGCATGCAACATACACTATATATGTTCAAGCTGTGTGTTGACAGAAAAGGATAACATCTTCTGAAAGATCACATCAATGTCCTTGTGGATGTCTTATTCATGTGACAGATTGTAGAAGTAATTGGAGAAGTAATTAATTATGTCCTCACAGAGGTAAAAGCTTTATTTGACAGACAGACTCTTAAGTGTGTCTCAAGTGCGCCTTTCGACCACTCGGCATCTAAAATGCATTACAGCCTTGAGAAACAGCACTTCAATCAATCAGGAGACAACAGATTAAATATGAATTTAAAGAAAAAGAAAACAACTGTCTGACAGGATGACAGCTCGCTCTTCGCTTGGCACCTAATTTGAAGAAGCAGCATCCCTCTCCCCCCTCACTGAATGGGCACGAATCCCACCGAACACAAAAATCACAGCAAGAGAGAGAAAGAGAAAGACAGCTTAGAAGAGAAAATGGCCCCCAAACACCACACGGCACACAAAGAGCCGAGGTCTGGGCGCCCCACCAGGGAGGAGAGGAAGAAGCGGGGGCCTGCTGCCTGCTGCCTGCTGCTCGGAGGGGCTGTGAAGGAGCCAGAATGGCCCCCTCGCTGCTTGGCAGAGCATTATCAGGCCCACTGACTTTGACCGCATTCTTGGGGCCTGTGCAACTACACTCAAGCACCATGACTGAAGTGGGGGAAGGGTGGAGTATGGGGATGGCGAAGAGAGGGAGAGACAGAGAGAGAGAGAGAGAGAGAGAGAGAGAGGGACACCGCAGTCCCCTTTTGCCCCTGACGGCTGGTCAGTCAGCACTCCGGCTGTGTCCGGCCTCATTTTAGCCACGGCCTCGCGGGGAATTAGGCGCCCCCCCCTCCCTTTCCTCCTTCCCTCCCTCTCTTCCTTGCAGTCAACATCAACCCCACCACCCCCACCCCCCCAACTGCCATCAGCACAAACACAAACATGGGCAAAAAGTGCAGGTGGTGCTGAGTCAGGGAAAAAGAGCGAGTGACATCCCTTAAGTGCAGGCGGGAACAGTCATGCTTTTAGAGGAATCACTGCAGGAGTGGGGGGGCGAACGGGACTTGGTGCAAAAACACTACTGAATGGAGGAGAACGAGATAGAAAGAGAGAGAGGGGGGGGGGGAAAAAAGAGAGAGGAAGAAAGACAGAGAGATGGCTGTGAGGATGTCTTGAGGGAAAATTGTGCTGCCTTTTTTCTCCCCCTACTCCCAGGTGGACAGAAGGTCTTGTTGCCGAGTGATGGACAAGATCCATATAAAGCATTACCACCACTGGCACATCAATAGCACGCCATTAATGCACTTTGGTGATGCGCAGGACTTTGGGAACAAGATAGCCACTGTTGGGAGTGAGAAGTGAACTTAGGTCCACCCCCCCCCACACCCCCCGGGCCCAACTGTCCAAACTTGTGTGTGGGTTTCTGAACAGACTCACAAAAAATCTACCAGGTGCATAGAATATGACATGATATTTATTTATAAGTGGGACGCTGGGATCAGGAACACGTCCCAGTGTATCACCTATGCAGTGAAGGCTAGCAGAGCAGGGGGCTGCTGGGAGAAACAGGTCACGGAGGCTCCACCAAGGTTGTGTTTATAGGGCTGCTGCTGGAGGTCCTCCAGAAAGGCCAGACTAACTCCCAAGGACCATACGCAGACACACACACTCTCTCTCTGTTACACACACACACACACACACACACACACACACACACACACACACTCGCTCACTCACTCACACACACGCACCCACACCCACACACACACACACACACACACACACACACTCGCTCACTCACACACACACACACACACACACACACATAAAAAACACACACTTTGGTTAAAAAGAATATATTGACCCTCATATTTTCATAGCATCTTGAAGCATCTTCTGATGCGATAGCTATACAGAGAAATCCAGCCAAGTGTCCAGCCGCTGTTTACCCACCAACACATACCACAGAGTAAAGGTGCAGTTCTAATACGGCAGGAAAGCATATTGATAATCTACTAAATAATCAGTGACAAGAATGACTCCAAAGAGTGTGAGAGAAAAGGGGGGCGGTGGGGTGGGGGGGGGGGGGGGGTAACATGAAACCTTAGTGCTTGTGCTCCAACCGCTGATTTGGTATTAAACATCTCCTGGGCAGGAAGATTCCACAGTGAAGAACCACAGTAGCACAGTAGCGCTGAGGTCTCGTGTTCACATCCTGTCAAACCAGAGTGAAAAGTTTCTTTCTGTGTTACTGCCAGATGGCACATTTAATTACCTCCAGACTCCCCGCTGAGCACCTTACAGACTTTTCAAATGGAGAGGGAGGGTTTCAGGTTGATAAGAATAACAAAGGTTCTGTCAGATGATTATGCTGTGAAATACCATAGAGATTTCTAAGGCGTTGTGTGGGAATACTCTTGATTTTTTTTTTTAGATAAGACTGGGAATACTGTATTTTCAATGCCCTGGCTGAGTAATGTCTTGGCATGGACCTCTCTCCGGACTTTCGGAATTAAACTGAAGACAAGACATGCAGATTGAACATATCTCTAATCAATACGGAGGGAGATGGGAGATTCAATCTTACACGCGCTCTGAAGCCTCTTCTCCCCCACTTGTCCATTTCCCCTGGACTGCCAGAAAAAAAATCTTTAACACAGCAGTCAGTCAGGATAAATTATCTGCAAAATAAAGCTCAAGCCTTTAAAACCCAAGTCTTTTTTTTTTTTTATAAAGGCGGCGATGTGAAACAGAAAGGCCTTGAAATGCCTAGTGCGCATAGAAGCTAATCCCCTCATGTTTATATATTTTTCACATCATGGTAACACACAACAATTACGGACACTTTCCCAGAGTATTACCACACGTCAGCGCACCTATGCCCCCTTCAGCACGCTGCAGCCCTGCCGAGGCCCAGAAAGAGAGCCAAAGGTCGCGGAAGGAGAGAAAGTAAGAGGATGAGCGCGCTATGAGCTCCGGGCAACGATAATGCTAAATCCCACCACTGGTGTTTTTTTTTTTATTATCAGTGTGTGAGGGAGGGAGCTGCTGCTGCTGCTGCTGCTGCTGCTGCTGCTGCTGGTGGGTGGTGGTGGAGGGTGGTGTTGGTGGTGTGTGGTGGGTGGTGGTGGTGGTGGTGGTGCGGCAGCTGCTGGATAGTCAGTCCCACAAGCTGCGGCTCCCACAACAAGATATTACACACACACACACCCCAACCCCCCACACACCCCCCCCCACACACACACACACACACACACACCTCACAGCACCACACCTGTCTGCCCAGTCTGGACGCTCTGTGATTGTTCTGACTTTCAAATAGTTTCCTTCCGTCTGATGGGATCAATTCGGCTAATCCGGACCGCGTGGGCATCCGGAGCTTTCCGAACACAGGTATTTCTGGCGCGGTGCGATAAGTGTTTTTTTTTTTCTTCTTCTCTCCCTGGTAGGGTCTCTAACACGGAAGGCTTCCCTCTAACTGGGATAAACAGGGTTTTCATCTGCCGGCTGTGTTTGATGGCCGCGGGTATTTGGAATAGCAATTTGTCTGATCACAGGACACCCACAGCAGTCAGTGGAATCAAATCAGATTTTAGACTTAGCAATTATTCTGTGTGTGTGTGTGTGTGTTTGTGTGTGTGTTGTGTGTGTGTGTGTGTGTGTTGTGTGTTTGTGTGTGTGTGTGCGTTTGTGTGTGTGAGTGAGTGAGTGAGAGAGAGAGAGAGAGAGAGAGAGTGTGTGTGTGTGTGTTTGTGTGTGGGAGTGTGTGTGTGTGTGTGTGTGTGTGTGTGTGTGTGTGTGTGTATTTATGTGTGTCGGTGTTGAATTTAGACATAACACATGAAAATATCATCCTGGAGTCGGTGCTGTGTACTGTAAAGCTTAGGGTAAGTGGATTGAGTGTACTCTCTCATGAAATGGAATTAACAAGTGGCAATTGTTTGTTTGTTTTTTGTTTTTCAACTGGCTGTTTTGATAGAGAGATATGTTTGCGATGGCATATCAATTTAAACATGCTTGCTGAGAATGTTTACCAAGTAACTGGCAAATTACTCTTTGCAAGGAGTGTGTGGCAAAGGAATGCCAGAATGCTATGACAACAAATAAATAAGAAAATAAAACAAAAAAAGACCACAAAGACCCAAAGATAGAGCAGCAACAAATCCCCTGAATATCTAAGGCACTGGCAGAAACGGATTTGGATTGAAGACTGTGTTATTGTGGCCCTGAGAATAACTGCTTCCTTATCCTCTCACCACATTCCTCTCTCTTTCTCTGTCTCCATCTGTCCTCTCTCTCTCTCCTCTCTCTCTCTCTCTTCCTCTTTCTTTGCCCACCCCTTCCCTCTGCCTATCTCTCTTTCTTTCTACTGGTCTTTCTTTGTCCGTGTCTTTTTCTCTGCCACTTGCTCTCTCCTTTCTCTCTTGGGCTTTTCGGTGTCCTTTCTCATTCTTCCACCCTCTCTCTCTCTCTCTCTCTCTCTCTATCTCTCTCTCTGTCCTCCCAGGAGAAGGGCAGTGATGGGGTCTGCAGAGAGAGAGAGTGCCAGCATCCCTTCCTTCATTCCATTTTCGAACACCAGCTTCATTTTCTGCTGACTGTCATCATCCACCACTGCTGGAAATCTATTTCCGCCTTTATCCTCCGCTCACTGGGATTCTCAGGGATGAAGCACCCCCCCACACACACACACCCCCACCACCCCACCCCCGTTTCTTTCCCCCACACCCGTGTCCTCGCCAGGCAATCCCTATGAGACACCAATCAATCAACGTCATCCACCTTCATAACTGCAAAGGCTTTGGCAAGGCTGTCTGAGCTTTGTTGCCACCTACACTAAGGTCAAACGGTGGGGGGTGTTTGGGGGGGTGTGTGTGTTGGGGGGGGTTATCTGCAAGTTGTGAGCACAGATAGGCTAATGGTAAAGAAGTCTGGGGTGGGAGACAAAGAGGCTAAAAGGAAGAGGAGACCTAAAAAAAAAAAAAAAAAAAAAAAAATCTAACAAGCTCCACTGAGGTTTCAGTTTCGTACTTCTTCTCCAGAGCCATGTCAGAGGCTGGGTGAAATGTATATCCGTTAGAAATTATGAACACTGGAGGACAGAGGGAGACAGTGAGGAAAAGAGACAGTGTGTGAGAGAGAGAAACAGAGAGAGAGAGAGAGAGAGAGAGAGAGAGAGAAGAGGAAGAGAAAGACAGTTAGAGAGAAAGAAAGTCTGTGTATTTGTGCGTGAGAGAGAGCTAGTGTGTGTTTGTGTGGTGTGTGTATGTGTGTGAGAAAGAGACAGACAGACAGAAAGAGGGAGGGAGAAAGAGAAAAGAGAGAGAGAGAACAAGTGAGAGAGAGAGATCTGCAAATGTGCATTGATTGGTCTCCACCTGACACTTTTCTTCTGGCGCTCTCCAAAGCAGCCAAGGGCCCCAGGGGTCCTTTTGTAAAGGGGAGGGGGGGCAGTGAAGAGTAGGGTTGGTGGTGGGGGGTGGGTTGTGGGGGTGGGGGCTGTGACCTCTGTTATCTTGACGGGCTACATGAACAAAGCAGCGATTACCAGTGACCTCCAACACCCCGCGCAAAGGCAGAGACAGACGGAGACAGACAGTTGCTGCAGTGAAATGAGAGAGAGCGAGGGAAGAGATGGAGAGAGAGAAGGAACGAGAGAAATGGAGAGACAGAGAGAGGGAGAGAGAAATGGAGAGACACAGAGAGAGAGAAAGAGAGAAATGGAGAGACAGAGACAGATAGAGAGAAAGAGAGAGATGGAGAGACAGAGAGAGAAAGAGAGAGAGAAAGAGAGAGCACAGGAAACGACAACGAGGCTGCCAGGTTGCCGATCTGATGTTTCACTTTCCATCTGCTGGCCCCAGTTAATGTGGAGTGGAGACCAGGGGTGAGCCGGCTGAAGAGGAGAGGAGGGAGAGGAGAGAAACAGAGGAGATCGGAGCGGTGGGGGACGTGAGTGGCACCCCCCCCCCCCTTCTCCTCCTCCTCCAACCCCCCACCCCACACCACCCCACCTCACCCCCACCCTCTCTTTCCCCCTCAAGCCGAGCGAGAGAGAGAGCGGTCCCTCCTCGTGATGACAGGCTTGCTGGAGGCTGAGCATCATGGCAAACAATGCTGTTAAATTTATAACGAGAGCGAGAGCGAGGCCCCCACAAGCACTGGCTGAAGGCCATCTCGCCCCGTGCTGAGCGCCCGAGAAATGTGCACAAGATGGATGACACAGGTCAACCAGTAAATACTGCGCAAACAAGAGGCTACGGGGAAGGGAAATAGGGGGGTGGGGGTGGAGGTGGGTGGGGGGTCGGTGGTGGTGAAATGGGGCTGTCACCTTCGCATGAGCGTATGGCCAGTGTCAGTTGTGGGGTCAGTACAGCCTGGCATGGTGAATCTTACTGCTATTGTGAAGATGATTGCTGAGATGTGATTGTTTGGCATGATACTGACTGCAATAAATAAATAAATAAATAGAGTGCTCTACAGAGGGGATGCCGGAGGAGTTGCCAGAAAGTGTGTATGATTAAAAACTTTACAGAATTAATGTTGGAGTATTGCCTGTAAGGTAAAGAAGATTGTGCTGTAGTGGGGTTGAGGTTGAGAAAAACAGCAAGCGAGAGAGAGAGAGAGAGTGAGAGGGAGAGAGAGAGGGAAAAAGAGAAAGAGAGAGTATGTGTGCATGTGTGTGCATGCCTGCATATGTGTATCTGTGTATGTAGTAGAGACAGCAGAGATATTTTATTTATCCCGAAGGAAATTAGGGTGTGCGCGTGTGCGAGCGTGCATGTGTGTGTTTGCACTTTTGTGCTTTTGAGGCCAGGGTGGAATCACGTGATCTACTCACACAGATAATGGAAATATTTCATTCATGGCCTGTTTTTATTTTGCCTTTGTGTATAAAGTTCTACTACTCAGTCGATCGACCTGTGAACTTGGAGCAAAGCCCAGGCGAGTCCACACACCACAGAATGCATACACTCGTTCCTCTCCTTCCATACTGTAATCAATGGGCTATCTTTTTCCCCTCTTCTCTTCTTTTCTCCTTTTTTTCATCCCCCTCCTCTCCTCTCCTCTCATCTCTCCACTCTTCTTCCTGTCTTCTCCTCTCCTCTTAGAGACCCCTCTTCTTTGCACTGAAGGGCTGCAGCAGGGATGAATGAGCATGTGACTGATCTGCAGTGGACTGGCCTCTGGCTGGCAGGCAGGCCGGCTGGCCGGCCGCTGCTCTGTTGGTGAGGCCCTCCGATAACAAGGTCCCAAGGGTGGCCACCACTTGTCATTCAGGTGATCAAACAAGGAAGGAGATAATGTCATTTCTCCACTATTGCCATAAATCACCCACCCCTACCACCCCACTTACCACCCCGACTCACCCCCCAAACCCCCCCACCCCCCACTCACCTCCCGACTCACCCCCCGCCCAAACCCCCGGATTCGCCAGTCAGCACACCAGCTCTTTTGGGTGTGTGTGTGTGTGTATGTGTGTGTGTGTGTGTGTGTGTGTGTGTCTGTGCTTGTTGGTGAAGATGATCCATAGAATTACAGTGACCAAGCAAACCTTTTTCCCATTACGTTTATTAATGCCCATCTCTGCACTTAAAGGTGGTAGCCTGTATGTAAGATGTTTTCAGCAAGAAAATTATAGTACATTACATGGCATTCAGCACATGCTTTTTCTAAACCCCTAAAAGTGGCAAGCAACATTTATATCACACCATAGGCCGTCTAAAAGAAAGTTTGTAAGTGTTTTGGATAGCTACTCTTTACTTAATATTTTCCTTCCTTTAGGGCACTCTGCCATAACAGAGCCTTGGAGACTCATGATTTTCTCATCCTCTTTGGATTTCCTAATCTCCTCTGCTACTCATGTTTTTATGCCTTTTCTTTATGCCTTTTTTTGTAATCTTCATCTTCTGTTTTCTTCTGTAGTTTCTGTTTTTCAATTTCTGTAAGTATCTAAACACTTTGAGCTATACCTTAGTGTAGAAAAACAAACCTTGGTTTAAGGATAAATTTGGCCCATCTGTAAATCCAAAGTCACCACTTTCACGTTGGGTCATGGAGTATCTAGTAGTCATGACGTATATAGTTACGGGTCAGTGTGGGTCGATAGATTTTGCAAGTACAAATGTCAAATCACAGTTTTACACTGGGAGATTGATTGATTAGTTTCATTTGTTGAGGTGTCATTAGTTCATATTGGTTAATGAATATGTAAACATGACCCACCTATGCCTAACGATGATGGATATCGAGGCCCGGGTTTGTCATTGTTGAACACGTCAGCGGTGGACACGGTGACCGCAGTTTTAGTGCTGCTAGTGCTGTTTTGTGAGAGAGAGTGCCTGTGCTTCTCTTCACCTCACTGATACGCTTGACCCCAGTGCCTTTACATTCACTCTCGGAATTACTTTTACACACACAGCCACAGGGACCGTGAGGGTTCATGTTGTTGTGTAAGCTGATGACAGCCACACATAGCACAAGTGAGTGTGTGTGGGCGCAGATGTGTGTTGGTGTGTGCAAACACAGATGAGTGTGTGCTTGCACACATGCAGATGTGTGTGTGTGTGTGTGTTTGAGTGTGTGCATACATGCTTGTGTGTGTGTGTGTGTGTGTGTGTGCAGATGTATGTGTGTGTGCATGCGCGCGCAGATGCGTCTATGTGTGTGTGTGTGTGTGTGTGTGTGTGTGTGTGTGTGTGTGTGTGTAAGGGAGAGAAAGAGAGAAAGGGAGACGGTGACCTTCTCCGTCAGTTGCAGAGGGAGAGGAGGCAGCTGGTCAGTAAGAGGCGCAGCTGTTGGTGTACAGCGGAACAGACGGGCGCATGTAACATGGTAACAGCACCAAGAGCACCGCAGGCCTGAATATTATCCCCGCAGGCAAGAGCGAGGCCTGAATCTGTCCACACACACAGCCCCAAATCTCCCATCTAGGCCAGCCATCAGCCTGACGCATGCAAACCTTAAATGCCACTCCAACAAAAAAAGAGAGAGAACAAAAAAAAAACTTATTGTGGTTTCTTATGTGTTTTAGGAGCTTAAAGGTGCTATATGTAGGATTGTGGTCAAAACTAGTACTGCAATCAAATTCTGATACTGTAATGTTTTGTTTCCCAGCAAAGGTCAAAATAGAAAAGCAAAACATAAACAGAATTTGCAGGCTGTAAATTACATTTCAAAATGTGAATATTCTGGCTGTACTATTGTATTGTATTCTGTATTTCAACTGAACACGTTTTCTTCCTCTCTGTTGACACATTTTTTGATTACTTGCTGTGAATATCTTACATGTACCACCTCTTAGTGAAGAGATGTGCGACGAGACTTGCAGTGAGGTGCAAATGTTTCAGCATGTCGCAAAATGATGCTTTCTACATAACTACAGGGATTGTAAAAGTGGAAAAAAATATTGTCTGTGATCTTTTATGTGCCAAAGCAGCATCAAAACACAGCACAGCAGTAGTACATAACTGCCCAGTGTGGCTCTCTGGCTGAATGCACCATATTTTAAATCTACTTCCTGTCTTCCGATCTCTCTCTCTGTTGCTATGTGTAGGTTGGTGCGTATGCAAGCGGACACAGCGAGGGGCCTGCTTATCCAAGCAGCAGGGTTCCGTCTCCCCCCACTCCTTCAAATCTCATCTCCGAGGCTCCCCGATGCACAAGCAGGCGCTTGCCCTCCTTCTGTTACCGCGCGTCTCAAGTAGCAGAAGACAAAGAGCATATTGTCTTTCTCGCTGCCACAGGTCTGAATGAATGGAGGCGATGTTGTCGTTTAAGTGGTCAAATAGCTCTAGTTCCTTCTTTGCCACTGCTTATTTGTTAATTTGTCCTTGCTATCTTTTGTCCAGTGGAATGTATACACAAGAGGCTTTAGCCATGGCAGGGAGAGAGAGGGGGGTGTTGTGATGGAGAGGTGTGGAGTCTGGTGGTGATGGTGGTGGTGGTGTGTGTGTGGTGTGTGTGGGGGGGGGGGGTTGCTGGTGAGGGAAGCAGTGATGGAGATAAATGCAGTGGTGTGTGGGGGGAGACCTGACATTTGAAGAAGTGACATTAAAAGTGTCTAGGCCTCTCTCTGACTCATGTGTGTGTGTGTGTGTGTGTGTGTGTGTGTGTGTGTGTGTGTGTGTGTCTGTGGTAGCCCCTCCTTTTTTTTCCTCTTCTTATTAACATCCCCTCTTCATCTGTAGGAGAGCCTGTGACTCACATGAAGCACTTCATTATCTATAGATGTGCAGATTATCATAAGACACCTGCATCTCTACATCCCCACCTTCACACACACACACACACACACACACACACACACACACACACACACACCACACACACACACACACGAGCACAACACATAAAAGGCATGGAATGAATTCTGTTTGCGGAGAGAAGAATTTTGCCCAGCACTGTTAACAATCGGCTCGAGCGATTGGATGGAGTGGCATTTCATGGAGGATCATTTGTTAGCACCTCGCGGCTGAATGGGAGCTGTTCTGTATGTGCAGTGGCGTACTCCACACACACACACACACACACACACACATCACCTGAGGGCAAGATAATGGTCTAATCACTTTAAAAACATGACAATGTGTAAGATGTGTGAGCAATACATGGACATTGCTTGTTAATAATAGCCTTGACATATACGCTAGTGCTATATGAGCTTTTTTTTCTTGAGCAAGTCTGCTTTCCTCTCTAGTCTCCACACACGTCTCCCTAAAGTGTCTTTCGCAAAGATGAGGATGATTTGAAGAAGTGTTTTTGAAATGATAGATACTTTGGCTTAATCGTTGTTGCCATATGCTTTCATGCTTTCAAGAATACAAGCGCCTCTTGAGCGATGAAACATTTTTTTGCTGTGCAATAAAAGGACAAATAATCTCGTTCTCGGGCTTGTTGCGAAGCTACTTTGCCTCTGTGCACCACACGGACTCGGCCCGTCCTCTAAACAACACAAGCCCCCTCTCTCTCTCTCTCTCTCTCTCTCCGGCTGCCACTGTCAACACAGGCGCATAATCCCGGGTGACGCTGGAGCTGATGCTATGTGACAGTCTGTTCGCGTTCCGCTCTCATCACATCTCCGTTCGCTCACACACACACACACACACACACCTGCGCAGAATCTTTCCCCGTTACGGTTCACCAACCCCCAGCACACAGACCGCCAGAGTTAGTGTGTGTGTGTGTGTGTGTGTGTGTGTGTGTGTGTGTGTGTGTGTACTACTCTCCCTTTCTCTCTACCTCTTTTTTTTTTTAAAAGGGTGTCATTCTGTATCAGTCACCGCGTCGTGAGCAAGGGTGACAGGGGCACGGGGGGTTGTTGGAGCCGCGATACACACTGTCGCACCTTCGATGGGATGTCGTCTCCGTTTCCCGCCCTCTCGCTCAGCCCATCGGGAAAGGTGCCTCACCCCTCTGACACCCCCCCCCCCCCAGAGCACACACCCACCCCCAACCCACCCCCCATCTCCGCAGAGATGGACGGGAGGCACATTGCCTTCTCACCCAGATGTGCTCGGCTCTGGCTGGCACCGAGTGTGTGTTAGGGCCTCAAACAGGGCACCTCATTCCCCTTAAGGCTGGTGCCGAACGTGAACGAATGAATAAGACTTGGCAAGAGCTCCATCCCAACCTTTTCTTTCGCTTAATTCACTGGGAATAGAGATCTGTGCAGTCGACACATACACACACACACACATAAACTCTCTCTCTCTCTCTCTCTCACACACACACACACACACACACACACACACATAAACTCTCTCTCTCTCACACACACACACACACCCCAGGCTGAATGCATTAAGCGAAACCACAGCACCATTGTTTTATTGATCCTTCACACAGGCTGCTGCCCTTAAGGGAATTGCTGAGAATCATTTCAAAAAGAGAAGTAAACCTTGATGATTGTAATCGGGAGATATTATTATTGATTTTTCCTGGACCCCCACCATCCACCTCTCTCTCTCACTCTCTCTCTCTGTCTCTCTCTCTTTCTCTCTCTCTCTCTGTCTTTTTCCCAGTGTGTGCTAAATAAAGATCATTTCATTCTGTGGCAGCACCCTCCTACCCTCCAGGCCTCCTGTCCGGCCCAGGCCAGCCCTAATTCACTTTTGAACTCATTACCTAGGCCTGGCTTCTGTGGCATTTCCAGGGAGAGACCTATTGACATGGTCTCTGCTCAGCATATCTGCTGGGCTGCATGATCGAATAACAGGTACCTTTCTCTTCCTCTCCTCT
>CM059269.1:17399867-17424867 GCA_030347295.1 Setipinna tenuifilis
ATCCCAAACGGCTTCAATATTTCATCTCAAATCATTTCAGATTCTTTTAAAAAATGGGAGGGTTCTGCTGTCAAGACCGCTCTGTTCTCGCACTGTCAGAGACCAGACCCAGCACCGGGCCAGCAAAGTGCGGCAGTTTCATCAGCACATACACAAATACACACACACACACACACACACACACAAACACACACCACACACACACACACACACACACACATACACACACACACACACACACACACACACACACACACACACACACACACACACACACACAAATACCCGCCCGCTCCACACACACACACACACACGAAAACAAAAGACATAAATAATTGGAACACAGAAATGTGCGGAAGCTTTTGACAAACCCCCTTCTTTTCAGGAGTGCAGAGTTTTAATTAAAACTCGCACTGTGTGGAGCTGAATCAGTTCATCAATACTGTGCAACTGTATATTTACTGTCTTCCTAAATATGTCGTATAACACAAGGAGACGAGGCAGAGACACTGAGGAGCCCGACACTCTTATCAAAGTACTTTCAAAAGTAGTCGAAAAACTAACAGCGCTTCGCCCGTTCCGTCCCCCCACCTCACCCCCCCAAACCCCACACAATTGCCGTACCCCAGATTTGGGCCAAGCAGTATTACGAAACTGTTTTTTTTTTTTCAGAAACTGTGGCGGATATCTGGCAGGAGACAACAGTGTGGGGGGGATTATACAGAAGCTAAAGCTTTAAAGGGACTATTAAAGATTAAATCCCCGCTCTTCGTTTATGAGTGTGTGTGTGTGTGTGTGTGTGTGTGTGTGTGTGTGTGTGTGTGCGGAGATTACAGACGTCCCCCTCCATCTGTTCGGAATTTACGCGCGGTCACCGGTTCGGGACAGCTCGCGTTTCACCCCCCCCCCCCCCCATCTATCTGCAGCAGCTTTCCATTTCCACACGCAGCCCAGCCACCATCACACGACATGTTTTCAAAAAAAGGTAAAAAGGCAATCCATGTGGCATTCAGATAAATGGGGGCCAGCGAACACAGACAACATGCCGGGCCGCTCATGGCGCTCCACATTCTCCACTCAGCACTTCACTTTCACAGCACATTACTTTTTTTCTTTGCGCTCAACTTTTTGTTTCCCCCTCAAAGAGGAAAGAGGGAGGGAGGGAGGGAGGGAGGGAGGGGAGAGGAGGGGGCGTGGGAGCCCCCTCTCAAACTTAAGCAGCATGCATGCACAGCAAGCCCACAACACACAACACAACACAACACACATCACCAGAAACAGCTGAGCACTCAACTCAACTCAGCTCAACTCAGCTCAGCTCAGCTCCACCTCATCTCACAGCACCTCACCTTGTTTCCCACACTGTTCATGTTCAGCCTTGTCTACTTGTCAGTGTGTAAAGAGGGGGGAGAATGAGGGGGGGGGAAGGAGGAGTAGAGGTGTGATGGTGGGGGGAGGGAGAGAAGACAAGAAAGCTGAGGATAATTACCAAGTTCTTGCTGCCATTCTTGCTGAGGGGCCCTCGGAAGACTCCCTTGATGTTCCGAAAGTGGCCGTTGCTGAGGTGCGTGGAGCTGATGACGATGTAGTAACACGCCATGAGTGTCCGGTGTCGTCCATGCACGACAAGGGGGGTGGGGTGCGGGGGACCGTGGTGGTGGTGGTGGTGGTGGTGCTGGTGGTTGCTGACAGAGGGCCCACGGAGAACAAAAAAAATAATAAACAGTCCAAGTCTGACAGAAAAGCCAGTGAGTGAGAGAGCAAAACACACACGTGTACTCACACACGCATACACAACACACACACTCACACACACACACACAAACGCAGATCCACTCACTCTCACATGCAAACAGAGGGTGAGAGGGAAAAGTCCATGGCTTTGGTTTCTCAGTCTGCTCTTTGCTCTGTTCTTCTTCTTCTTCTTCTTCTTTTGTTTCTTGTTCTCTGGGCTTTTTCAGATCAAAGGCAGCGGCTTACTTCCCAGTTGAGAAACGGAGGAGAGAAGAGAGGAGAGAGACAGACAGAGCTCCCTCATCTCAGTAAGAAGAGAAGAGTCTCCTCAAGCAGCATGGAGCAGTGCTTACAGACTCACAAGCATGCACATGTGCACACACAACAACACCAACAAACAAACAAACCAACAAGCACACGCATACACATAACTCACACTCACTGAGTGTCTCTGAGTCACTTGCAGTTTTCTTGTAGTTGTGTTTTTTTTTGCAGGGAAGGGCTTCTTTCTTTTTCTTTGTGTTGTTTCTCTCCTCCCACTTCCAGGAACACAGTATCCTCCTTCTCTTTCTCAGCTCCTCTCCTTCTCTCTCTCGCAGCAGCTGAGGTCTGCACACTCACTTTTCTCCCCCCTCCCCTCAACAACCCCCCCTCCACCACACCGCACACTCTCTTTCTTGTTCTTCTTGTTCTTGTTCTTCTTCTCCTCCTCCTCCTCCGTGCTTTCTTCCTCTCCGCTTCTTCTTCTTCTTCTTCTTGCCAGCCTCTCTCTCAGTTGGCCGCTACTCTCTCTTCAGGCTCTCTCCCTTTATCTCCCTTTATCTCTCCTGCTCACTCTCTTTTTCTCTCTTTCTCTCTCTCGCTGTCTTTCACGCTCTCTCTTCCTCTTATTTCCTTCCTTCCTCGGCTCCGGTTCAGACAGCCGCTGCGCTGTGGCGCGGTGTGAGTGCGAGTGGAGTGGTGCTGGAGCTGGAGCTGGTGGTGCTGGCGTTCCGGCGCATTCCGCCGGAGTGCTGAGCTGGTCCGTGCGCTGGGCTGGTCGCTGCTGCCGCGATGGTGGCTGTGGCCAAGGCAGGCATGGCTGTTATAGAGTTGCTTGCGCGTTCGCCGCTCCACTGCGCGGAGCCAATGGCTGTCAGCCTCAAGAGTGTGTGTGTGTGCCTGTGCGTGTGTGTGCCTGTGTGTGTATTAGCGTGCGCGCGCTCGTATGTGTGTGTGTGATTGTGTGTGTGTGTGTGTGTGATGGCAAGGGCTGAGGGAGAGAGAATTGCATCTGTCACACGCACTGCCTCTCCAGATCCTCTGAGTCAGCCCCCACTTCCCCAGCCAACCAGGATACAGATAGTCTCTCTCTGTTTCTCTCTCTCTCCACCTACCCTCTCTCCCTCCTGCTCTCTCTCTCTCTCTCTCTCGCTAGTAAGCTCCTGTTCCCTCACTCACCCCCTCCACTCTGTTCCTTTCTCTCTCCACACTCTCTCTCCCTCTCTTTCTCTCGCTCTTGCTCTCAGTCACTCTCCCACCTTCTTCCCCCCTCCTCTCTCTCCATCCCTCTCCCTGTGCTTCTCTCTCTCTCCCTCTCCCTCTCTCCCTCTCTCTCTCTCTCCCTCTCCCTCTTCCTCTCCCTCTCTCCCTCTCTCTCACCGCCCATAAGGAGCTGAGGCAGCAGACTGCGAGCGTGCAGGTACAGAGATTGTGCTGCCGCTGCCACTGTTGGCTGAGGATTGCAAAGCTGCTCTGGAGGATATTTGTTACAAGCGCTCTCATCCATCTTTTATCATGTTAATCTGTACCAGAGATTATATAAAAAGCCAGCCGTGTACCGGAGATGGAGCTACACTCTCTCTCTCTCTCTCTCTCAGCCTTGAGTGTTGCGAAATTTAAAAAAAATAATAATAAAAAAAAGAGAAAAGAAAAGATTTTTGTGGCTTGTCTCAGCGGAGATGTGAAGTTAAAAAAAAAACTGTTTAATTGCCATTCTTGAAGGACTGGCGGTTCAAAAGCAAATCATTATTTATTTATAAGGGACATGGCCATTGCTGAGAAAGCAGTCAGATCAAAAAGCTGCTTTAATTTCATGCAAGCTTTTTAAAAGTGTGATGAAAGTACAGAGCAACCAGTAGCAGGCATGCACGCGTACACACACACGCATACACACACACACACACACATGCCAACCCCCCCCCCCCCCAAACACACACACACACATGCCACCCCCACCCCCCCAAACACACACACACATACACATATTTAGCCATACACACACACACACACATATGTACACATACACACACAGACACACACACACATAGATAGACACACACACACACTCACACACACATGCACACATTCACACACAGAAGGGTTTGAAAATGAACTGCTGAGTTTGACTTCCCAGTGCACTTGCTCTGCTCTGCTCTCTCCTTCTCCTCTCCACTCATTTACAGAAGGGGGAAGGAAGTGTTCAGAAGACCTCCCTTAAAAAAAAAAAAAAAAGCTCCAAGATGGCGTGTGTCATCTGCCAGCAGAGGAGCCAGAGAGCAAGTCTCTTCACAGGCTGAGCAGCAGTAACGCCTTGTAACTAAGCAACACAGTTTCTCCGACTCAATTCTAAATTACATACAGTGGGGGAAGCCAGTGGTAGGCGGCCAGAAGAAGAGACACAGCGATATGAGACTCAGCGCTGCCAAAAAGATGGGTAAGTTTTTAAAAAAAGAAAAAAAAAACTGTAAGAGGAAGAAAATGAAACTTACAGTACAGTAAAGAAAGAAATAGCAGTGTGCTGCCGACAAGAGGAAAAAACAAAATAATATGAAGCATTACAGCGAAATGTATCTTGGCATCTTTGTTACAGAATCTGAACCAAGTGCGGAGAACAGGTCTTGGAAGAATGTCTGACCAACTGTCAATTGAAATGAACCATCGGCGGCTTCATCAAGAATCAGAAGGGGGGACAAATGCTTTGCTTTAATTTATTCATGACACAAACCGAGGAGCTAAATTATTCATTCAATGAAGAAATATCCAGTAATTGATTCAGAGAAACTGACTTCTTGAAACATTTATGATGTAGGCCCTAAAAAATGTAATCCTAATGTATGTCAAATGAAATTAAGTAGTGCAATTATATTCGCAGTTATTTAATTTTTCTGTGCCTTTTTAAAAAAATTAATAGCATGCTCACATTTTAGGCTTGATTAACTAACCAACAACAAGCGGAACAGTACAATTAATAGGCTTATCTCAGCAGTGTTACTGTCAAAATAGATATCACCTAATTGTTATTAATCAGGCGTAGGAACATTAACTGGGCGAGGCTGAAAGGGTTCAGAAGGGCCGTGCCAGTTTAGGAAACAAACAATCCCTCATCATTAATCTAAATGCTTCCATTGATCAAATCATTTTGGATGTAATGAACCTCAGATGTCTGCTCATACCCCGGCCTGCAACCGCTAAATGCATTTCCAATAAGAAAACAGTTATCCCTTCTCTTCTCCTGCTACCAGTCAGTGACAAATACAGCTCGCAACCGCAGGGTAATGACTCATATAATAGGAAAACAAAATGTTGCTAAGGCCCCTAACCCTTATCCAGGGATTGTGTGTGTGTGTGTCTGTGTGTGTGTGTGTGTGTGTGTGTGTGTGTCTGTGTGTGTGTCTGTGTGTGTGTCTGTTTGTGTGTGTTTTGGTGATAAATGCAGTCATGTGGAAGAATAACACACACATCTGTGATGAAGTATCTGAGAAAAATAATTATCTGTGACCTGACTGAACTTGCATTGGTTGCTGTATATATAGCAATGGTGCAGTATGACCCGTCATCTTGCCTGCCATATTGTTGTGGTTCGCTTCCAAACGGAATATATGCTTTTGTTCATAGCCTACTGTCAATGCAAGCAACTCACGGCAGTCTCCAGGCTGCAGCAAGCAGAGTTAGCAGCAAGGGCCCACGCTTCCATCTGTCTTGTTGGAAATATTCTTTCAGTTGCCCACCCGCCACGAGTCAACCGCACACAAACACCTCGAGAGAGACGTTCAACTGTCGCACATGTGGGCAGCAGGGGCAACAGAGGTGGGCTGTTTTTTTTTTTTGTTGTTGCTGTTGTTGTTGTTGCCAGTGGTGGCTGTTGTTTGTTCTTCTTTCTTCTTTTTTTTTTTCGTTGGTCTTCCATTATGCTGGCACTTCAGACCTTTTCTTGGGCAGGTCAGGGGGATTCAAAAAAAAAAACAAAAAAAAAAACGGATGTTATAGTTTAAAAAGGTTAAAATCTGTACTTGACTTTAATTTCCATGGAATTTCATTTCCATTTTTCAACGATGTTTTCCTGGTAACACACCTGGCTGTCTTGTTGGTCCCATGTCTCCTTTCCACTGAATCCTGAAGGCCCCTTTAGGACCAGGAGCTCCAGGTTCTCCAGGTGGGCCTGGATAGAGATAAACTTATTCATTTGATAAAGGTATATGTAACGTTTCAACATCACAATAATCTCCCAACTATTACCTGCAGTTTGTACATGGATTTGGCAAATTTCAACAGCTGCTCAGTCTAAAGATGGAGGCGGGTTTTCAGGGTTTTCATTTTTCAGACCTTTCTTGAGGGGGCAGGGGGACGGCAAAAAGCGGAAGTATGGTACGGTAAGTGGTCTGGAATGGTGTTCAATCGAGTGTTTGTCTGCGAGCAAGCAAGCGAGCGAGCTAGCAAGCGAATGCGGTGGTGGCCGGTGTCAGTGCGAGCTCTTTTATTGACATTTAATGGCTCATTTCCTTACAGCACCGCAGTGATGGAGAGAGCAGAAAGTAAATGTCTTTTGTCAAAAAAAATAAATAAATTAAATTAATAAATGTGTGTGAGCAACTCCCAATAGTCACCACGTGCACTAAAACCCACATTCCTCACCACACATAACCCCACATAAACTAGTCTGTATGACTCAGACTTTTGGTTGGCAAAGCATTTCAGGCTCTCAAGGTGAAGACCAAGGTGAAGAATTTCTACAGGAAACATAACATCCCTAAAGAACAGTGAAGATCCATTCAGCAAACTACTACTACTTTAAGGAATACAACAACCACTAAAGCACACATCTCTGCTTAGCAGTAGCACCGAGGGTGCAGCTAAAAGGGGGGTAGTGGAGGTGGGGTGGGAGGTGATGGGGGGGTCAGGATCACTCTAAGGGCCCAGCATTGACAGAGGGGGGGGGGGGGGGGGGGGTTTGAGGACACCATTAGAAGTCTAAAGAGGACTCTATTACAGGTAGGCTAGGAGATGTTTTTCTGAAGCACTTGTTAATTCATTGCTTAAAATCCCTTTCGCATCCCAATGGCAACCAATTAATTAAATGCTCTAACACAAAAATAAAACACGTTAGGGTGTGGGAGTGTGGCATGGACAGGACTGAAAACAGACCATCCAATCATTTTAAGCGACCCGTTCGATATGATTGAACGGTGATATGTCTATCAAACTCAACTGCCGTTTGTGCCTCCCCCTTCCCCTGTGCATGAATCTGGAGGCAAGCCTGAAGAAAGGGAGGAAACCTGAAGAAAGGGGTTTGGACTTTTGAATTGTGTACATTCAAAATGTAGTTTGCTCAAACTGGATCTCCTACCCTACCTTTAATGTTATTATTCATATGAACAGGTTCTGAAATGTAATTCTTTAATAGGGTCCAAATGTTTTGTGGTATGACAGCAGTACCACGTCCTGTGGATAGCATTTTTTTGTCCATTTCCACAATAAATCAGTTGGCCTGCTGCTGAAGAGGTGTAGCTGTGCATGCACAAACAGGCCAGGGGGAGGCCCAGGCAGATGGGACAGAGACTAGTTAGGCAGTAAAGAAATGAGAAGCCCCACTGGCCCACACCACAGGTTTGCTGCTCTGGGGCTACAGACAGGCCAGGAAATGCACACACTACCTTCCTGCCAGCCTGAAGGGACTCCTCCTGCATAGCACGGTGCGGGAAAAAAAAAACAGACTAAACGACTGTTTATTTAAACAAGCATAGATACGGATATTTACAGCAGCAGCAAAGAGCGAGAGAGGCTTGATGTGCGCCGGGAGATGAGAGGAGTAAAGTAAGTAAAGTAAACGACAGCGAGACAGATGGTAGATAAAGCCCCGCTTGTGAACAATGACAGCTAAAACAACAGAGGGAGGCAGGCAGTAGTTAAGATAACAGGGGAGGTCGGTGAGTAACAGGCGCAGTTAGAGAGACATTTAGCTGAACTGTGGAGGGCAAAGATTCTTTATTTTTTAAAGACGGAGTAAAGCTCGAGAATAGCTCAAAGGGGGTCCGTTTAAAAAGACACGTCCAGTCATTATTTAGTACAGGAAAATCAGGAAGACTGTCAGCTGAGTTACTGGATTTAGAGGAGTATAGATGAGACATGGACATGGCTAGCCTGCATGCATGTAAAAGAAAACATGAGAGAGAGAGAGAGAGTGAGAGAGAGAGAGAGAGACAGAAAGAGAGAGAGAGAGAGAGAGAGAAAGAGAGAGAGAGAGTGAGAGAGAGTGGTCAATCTGTCAGCAACTATCCGTCCAATTGGAGGGCCTAACAGATGGATGACAGACCTCCCAGGTGGAATGGGGCGGTGGAGGTTGTGTAGAGCAAGGGCTTCGTCTGCACCTGCAACTAATGGGAGATACTGTCCGCCATTTACAGGCCCACAAGCAGGCTGACAGTGCTGCTCTAGGGAAAGAAAGAAAAAAACAAGTAGGTTACCGATGTAAAGAGATGTTGTGTGTACATGTTGTGTGCACACCAGTGATGTTGTGGCATGGGAGAAAATGCGATAGGCAAAACTGCAAGTCAGGGTAGCCTGTTTTAAAGACAAATCCTCCAGCATGTTCAAATAAAGCTGGGACATTTCCATACTCCTCTGAGTCACAGGTCTGCAGGCAGAGGGAGGGAGGGAGGGATGGAGGGAGAGAGGCCACTAGCTGCAGTGACTGAAGGGAGAAGGCTCCCCCGGGAACAGTCTGGAGGACTTCAGAACCATGGAGAGAGACACCCAATTTCAGCACCGCACGCAAGGGGGAAAGCGCAGTGAGGGGGCTGCCTGGGACTGACTAAGCAGCGGAGAGAGAAAGAGAGCAAGCGGCAGAAATGTTTAAAATCAACCAATCAGAGTGAATGTCATTTCTCAGTCACTGGGTCATGATGTAGGCCACGCTGCTCTGCATACCGTCACAAGTACTGTGTCAGTTTAAAGGGAATGTAGGTAATGCAGAAAATTCGACCTGCATATACATACATCCTTGTCAGCCACATCTATTGAATATACACACACACTATTGTGTCCCATTTTTTCTCGAGTCTTGTTACTTTCATGTTTACAATTCACAAGTGCAACGTAAACAGCTGCTATGCATGGGAGATTGTCATCACATTTATTTGAGTAGCACTGAGGCCCATTTCATTCCTCATTTACAGTATTTTTCACGACTGCTCTGCTTTCACTTGTGGAATCTCAGCAGAAGACAGTGTTTCATGTTTTCGCTTCAGAGGAAGATTCCTTTGTAAACATCCATCCCGAACGAAACACTACTAAGGTGGCTACCGAGCAACAATGACCTTTAACTACAGTAAGACATGGTTTCCATCAAACCCTCTTGTAGCTTCATGTGCCTTACGTAATTTTCAGTTAACCAGCGGAGAACCTTTCCACATCAAAGAAAACACAATCCCAGGAGGCAAATCAGAGGGCTGCAGTGGCTCTCCACAAAAAAAACCACAGGCTCATTGTTCCTATTCATGTGCAGAAGAGGATTTCCTGTAGCGTAAAGGCACAGGGGTTGTTTGTGTACTTTGAGGCAAACAAACTAATTTATGTTTTGTGCAGGAACAAGGGGTTCTGGGATTTCCAGGGTGCTTGGTGCTCAGGGCCTTGATCTGGCATCAAGTACAGGCAAGAATAAAAGGACGAAGAGAACAAAGCACGATGCGCAAAGCCTATTCATTTATCTATGCCACATAACCTCCCATTGGAAGGCATTTTCAAAGCAACAATCAGAATCAGAATCAGTTTAATTATAGAATCAGAATCAGTTTTATTGCCCAAGTATACTTACATATACAAGGGATTTGACTAAAGCAGACGTTAGCTCTCTATACATTGAATATACAAGCATGTAGTGGTGTACATTTAATAGACAAATAGAAATATATGTAGACACATACTGAACAATAGAGACAACAATATACATATGGGCACCTATGTACATACTATACAAGTAGGACATAATATACAGAACAAAGTACACATAGAGTGGGATGTAAAATACACCTAATAGTGCAATGTAATGTGCAAGATACATTTGGAATGATAAAATATGTAATGTGTAAATATAGTATGCAAGATACATATGGAATGATAAGTATGTGTGTTTGAAGGGCCAAAGTTTGAATGACCCAACTTATCACCCGTTCAGGAGAGTGATGGCAGTAGGAAGGAAGCTGTTGTTGTGTCTGGTTGTTTTGGTGCACAGGGATCTGTGGTGCCTGCCAGAGGGCGGAGGGCAGGGGGGCCTCTAATGATTTTCTCAGCTGTCCAAGTAGTGTCTTGTAACTGTTTGTCCTGCTTTGTGACTGCTCCAAACCAAACTGTGATGGGTGAGCAGAGGATGGATTTAATGACAGCAGTGTAGAAGATGACCAATAGCTCTTGTGGTGGTAGGCCATGCTTCTGCAGTTGCTGTAGAAAGTACACCCTCTGTTCAGCCTTTTTTTAAGATGGCGTTAGTGTTGGACTCCGACTTCAGATCCTGGATTATGATAAATCCCAGAAACTTGAATGAGTCCACTGGGCTGACACTGGGCAATTGAATATCATGAGATTGATTACAGCGTATTTGTATTTAATGCGGATAATGGCAGCTCTTAAACACTGGGATAATGGCAGATTGTACTGTTTGCAGTTGGCTTTCGCAGTGGGGTCATAATAAGGGTTATTTGGTGGATTGTTCATAAGAGCCTGTGCATCATATTGGCTCTGCCATGAGTCCCTGTGTCTATCTGAGTTACATGAAAATTCTAAGTAGGGGAGTCTAAAGGTAAAGTGTAATTTACAGAAATGTTGTGTAAACCAACAGGAAAAAATCTGGTGCCACAACACTTACATATTAAGAAGATTTCCTGTTATAGAGACACCACTGTACAAATGCAGATTGGCAGCCTATTACAAAGTTATGTAGTATGAGTCACAAACAATCTTGTTTAATAAATGACTTCAGGTAATATGACTGTAAGTATTTGCATCAGGAGCTTAAAACTTAATTTTGAGTTTCCAGACAATGATGCTGAGGCTCCTTCTTCCCCAAGCCCCGTTTAAACCAAACTGTGTGTGGGATCCTTTGTGTTATGATGTCCTAATCCTCTCCTCAGCATGAAGAGGCGCCATAAAGGTTTTACATATGATAATTTCAGAGAAGCGACTGCGTGTAAATGAAAACCAATAAAAAGTTAAACATATGGTAATTTAATGCTTGCATGTGATTGTTTTTCCACATAATCATTCCGTTGTTATGCCAGACATACAAACAAAATGCATATGATTACTGTAGTTATTCTGTTTACACATTGTGGAATGGAATAGAGGCATATTAATATTTTGGGTACTGGGTGTTTTTTAGCCTTTTTAAAATGCAGGTGTGGGTGGATCCGTATGTGTTTATTTTACTGTTATCATAGAGTGAAAAGGACAATATCCTAAAATATCCTAAAATATGCAATATCCTAAAATTTGACTTTAATACAAGACTTATGCATCAGGGGTAGCTGCAGATGATAGCTTTCTGGGCTGCAGGCCTAAAAAATATAAACGTTAAGTTGGTATGTTACGTATGGAGGTGTGTTAAGTAGATACTGAAAGCTAAACATTGCAGCTAATGTGCTCACATAGCAATGAGATTAGCAATCTAGCAGCTGCATTTTGAATTAGCACCGCTAACTTGCTAATCGACAAGAATTAGTTAGCAGTGAACACACCCCCTAAGATGAAAAGAAACTGGAGGTTGCATAAAGTTTTACCTATGTCTGTGTTGACAGAGAGATTTAAATTGCTTGGAGTTCTAGTCCAATTTTACCAACCAATCAACTCTCTCCAAAATAGTGTGCCTTCAAAGTAGGCTACCTCTGCCCTCCATTTGGCATTCTACAGAGAACTTTTCAGCATTTGCTTAATTTCTGACAGAGAGCACTAGTTTAGCCATTGTCACAGTCTAACAAATTTGCAAGTTTTAGACATAGGTGAATATTATTCTTGCTGAGTACATGGTGTAAAAGAAAATTATTCTCATTTGTTATTCATATTCCCACATTTCATATCCTCTGTGACTATGAGAATAAAAATTTAGTGAGCTGAGGGGGAAAAACTGTTTTCAGCCTTAAATAATATTATCTTTTTAGTAGGGTATGCAGAATATAGATGCAGGCTTATACGATGTGATCACATTGTGGATATACTGCAAACATGACTGATGAGATATCCCCTCATGTTCCCTATTGTACATTGTCACACACACCACTGTGGAATGGGAATTTATTTATTTATTTTTATTTTATTACCTAAGCGTTTATTTATCTTGCATGTTTGAGTGTCAATATCTACATGCAGGATTGGAACAGTACACATTACTACCTTTTTCTCCCATTTTCTCTTTTACTGCAAAACAATCTGTGTTTGGATGGATGCTTGTGTGGCTTTTATCTGGCTTGAGGGCATCCATCTATCCATTGACCCACCCTGGGACACAAACTTTTATAAAGAGGGGGTCTATAAATATTGATCTAGTGCTTTTAACATGCCAGGTCCAGGACATCGACTATCCATGGACACAGTGTTTCGCAAACACATGAAACACGCCTGCTGTTAGGTAAACAGCACAGCGAAGAGCTCGTAGTTTCAAAGAAAGCAGCTGCATTCAGGGAGGTACAGGTTTAATTATAAAAAACCTAATGCGGCTACCAAACTGCCACACAAAACCTCTGAAAAACACCTTAGACCTTTTTCGAGGAGACAACCTTCTCTAACAGCACAGACCTTAACTTCAACATGTCCTGCCTTTACAGTGTGAAAGCACCGGCAGAAATGAGGGCAGACAACTCCGAGGAAATCACTGTGTGCGCTTTCTTGACAGGCCGTCAGCCGAGAGCAGTTCGAGAAGCCAACCGAATCAGCAGAGCAGAAAACTAATGAGAGTAATACGGAGCAGACAGCGGTTAGCGGGTGAAAACTCAATGCCACTTGAACAAATTATTGCACAGCTCCGCGTCTTCCTGTGATATTGAGCTTGATCTAAACATGATGAAAGATTACTGCTGCATCTTGTACTTTTCCTATTATCTCTCAGGGCTGCTGTGCCAAAGCTGATGTACATCCAAGGTGCTCTCGCCACCACGATTAATGGACTCCAGACTTTGTTCAAACTTCTTTATGTCCACCATGTATCACATTTATGTTGGAATGTTAATGTAATATAAACTAGTGTTGCTTAATGTAAAAGAAGTGTCATGGCGAGTACTTAAATCACTGTATACTGTTTATTCTCTTATGCACAGCATTTTTTCGATCTTAAATTGTCCTGCACAGGGGAGGCCCTGGGTGGCAGTCGCCTAAATCTCAAAATGTCACAGGGCCACTGTGGAGGATTTGGGCTGAGTCCCACTGTCCCCTTAAGGCCCGAGTCCTGAACCCTTACTGACTTAAAGGTTTTTTGGAAATGCCATTATTCCTTTGTGTTGCCATGAGACCTTTGCATTGACACCACAAAATGTTCTTCTTCCACATCGAAGCACCAAACAAGGAGTGAAAACTCTAATGCTGGATGGGTTCATTTTAAAGTCACATCCCTTTGCATAATTTATTCTGTATGTTTCTGCCTACTATCTCAATTAGATTCTAGGTCAATGTCACAAAAAAAAAACAGATAAATCCTATAAATAGTGCATTTGATAGCATCAAATAGTGGGTATAGGCAAACAGATTTTTTTTGCTGTATAGATTACCTGCTGATGTTTCAGATATATTAAGCTACATCCTCAACCATGTTATGTCTGACCATCAAAAATAGATCTTCTATTCGTTGTCACTACATATGCAGTGAAGGCAGAGCTAAGACACAATGTACCTAGGTGATTGGACTTGTGTCATCACCATTTTCAAAAAACTCTGGAATCGACTGCTCACAAGCCAAGGGGAGGATTGTGCTTCAGCTCTGCAACCTGATTTCAAATGACTATAACAGCAAACTCCCCAACACATTGTCATGTGGACACAAGAACAAAACAAACATCATTAATTTGAAACTCCTTTTTTTGTTTTTCTGAGTTTGTTTGTTTCCTTAGCTTGTTTGGATTTCACTGCTGGGGTTTCCTGGTTGTAACCATGTTCTATATCTCAACGCTACAAACTGTAACTCCCCCCCAACTGTAATTCCCCCAGGCAAGGTCTGCAGAAATGGGGACTTAGGGAAAGTGTACATGATGGACGCAAAATATCTGGGTGAATGCCCTCGTGTACTTGATATTTTCACAGCGGCGCACCCCTCAACCTTCATGGACTTCATGGACCATGCTTCCGTGTCCGCAAGATTGAGCCTTTTTTCCCTCGCTACTGTTTAAAGGTTAATGCTTTTTAAAAAGACACACAATTATTGATTATATTGATGCTGATGTTGCTTATTCCAATATATTGGAACGGCATTATATGTATTATATTACCATGGCATTTTGGGGTGGTATTATGAATTACCTTATAACATGAAAAAGCTACCTTTAACAAATGACAAACAGATGAGTTTCTTTGAGTAATAGCATAAGCTTTCAGGAAAGAAAAACACTCTAGCCAAATGACGCATTGACTATAATTGTCCTGTCTCTTTGAAAAGGTGTTGCTATCAATACACCGAAGAGGAAAAAGGATGGACTACAGTGTGTCACTTGTCTTAAACACCATCTATGACTCTAAAGTAGTCATGGTTACCCATGCTTACAGATGGCTTAGTTATAGATAGGCCTAACTCATACCCTGCAGCTTATTTAATTTAACATTGCATCTAAAACACGAATAGGTTATGAAATCCTTATGTAATCAGCAGTTAACCGCATAGCTATCATGTGCACTCACTGTTCCCTAATAAGCCAACTATAGATAGTTTTTGTTTACTTTCTAAAATTGAAATGACTTGTTTTTTTAGTTTGTTAGGAGATAGGGACAGTTTAGAGATATGGGCTACAAAGAGCACATACATTTGCATTTTATTGGACAGAATCTAATGCAGGGACTGAACTGAACGACAAGACGCATTATTCTGTTGATGCTTCTGACCCATTCATTCTCATAGGAATTTAGATTGTACAAGTAGGCTGCTGACACACATTGGAAGACCTTGGTGTGGACAAGTGGAATCTTGCCTGGGGGCTCCAGCACTGGTAAGGGGCCCGCCCTGGTATCACTCTAGTATTTTGAAATGCTCATTGGGACATTGCCAGTCTCACACAGAGATATTTACAAGTATTTACTGTAAGGTCTTATGGGACTTGCAGTGCAATACATTAACAGACAGGGCAAACAAATGGTCGTTTATTTTTAAACACGACTCAAGATGGCGCTCTATTAGAAACACAGAATCAAGAACTTACTGAACATACATGAACCTGCAGAGGAACCGAGCCAATACCATTAATCTAAATATCATCGTTTACTTTAAGAGTAGCCGAATAAATTATGCATTAGTTAAATTGAAGTGTACCAAGATGAACCAATTTGTTAAATGGATGGCACCTCTTTGAAGAACTCACACCTATTGGAAAATTGTCATTTGTAACCCAGTTTTAGAGTCTGTGTAATAATGGACTTTCCCTGCTGCAGTTGAAGCTACAATTCAATAACCAAGCGGTAATCATTTTACCCTTTTAGAAAAATTATCGACCAGCATAGGAAAGCCCACGGCTGTCTTGATATCAGAATAGATATTCTTTTTGCCTCTTTTTTTAGTCCCTGATAGCTGAGGCTATGCCCTCATACACAGCACAGAGAGCTGGTGGGTTTCAAGCAAAGAGGGAGTTTGTTAGAGCAGCTTCCACAGCAACAAAGGTAGGTGCTAAAAATACTTCCTGAGTTCAGCACAAAGGCGCACAGGCTTGTCTGCATGGGAGGAAAAAATTAAGCAAAATGACACCTCGCCAAGCCCACGATCATTTATAGCAAGCAAAGGGGGATTTACCAGAGGATGACACAAAGATGACAACCAGTGGTTTACCAGCGTCTTTTGTCGGCTGATCGCGGCACATTGTGGAGATCTTCAGTGGGCCTACGGCTTGTGTGTGCCAGAGCAGGTTGTAATGCTTTGCTCTCCGACTATGCGCAAAACCCGCAGACGGAAGGGAAAAGGCTGGCTTTCAATTCCACACAAACCACACAAAGGGGCTTGAGTTTCAGTGTCTCCATGCAGCGAGGGAGTGGGTGATATCCTGGTCAAGTGTGTGTATACCCCCATCGCTCAGACCGATTGTGGTTTCACAGGCAGATTGGCATGAGGGATTTATGGGGACTTAGATTTGAGTGCCCCAGATCGACGTCTAAAAATGCCGTAATTTGTCCTGTTGTTCTAGGCTGTCATTGAGGTGACTAATGCAAACGTCTTAAGCTGCTTGATTTTTTTTTTTTTTTACATGAATAGGCAATGAACACGTGCAGAATTCATTCCTAACGTGAAAAAATCAAAGGACAAACAGGGAAGCTCTCCTTTGCCAAAGCTTTAATTTGTTATCTTTTTTTTTCTTTCCCTCCGCAGTTTCAAATTCTTTTATCCTGCTGTCTTCCGTCAGCTTTGGCAAGCCTTGGACAGCATGAGGCCGATCAGAGAAATGTGTGAAGCAGGCTGTCCAATTGTGCAAGCATATGCAAATATGTTCAATCATATTAGGCGGCGAAACAGCCCAGTCCATTTAGTTTTCAAAGCACTCCTAGTCTATTACACAGTGTCAGAGTTCCCGCTTTGGAGTCGACAGATTTCTGCGATGTAAGACAAAGTTGCAGTAGTTAAAAAAAAACGAGCTACGAGCTACGAGCTACTACGAGCACAGCTAGAATGTGAAGGGTTGCACACTTGTGAACACAACGAGAAAAAAGAGTCTAGAATTCCAGCAGGGAGACAGCTGGATAAGAGAACGATAGATAGAGAGAGAGAGAGACAGACAGGAAAGAGAGGAGGTCTCCTTTTTTTCCTTTCATTTTCTTTCCTTTCCTCTATCTTTCATTCAAGCACTATCTCCCTCATCTCAATAAGCAAACTGTATTAGCATACATATTGTGGCACCTCTCTTCGCCCCTGGAGAGCGCCAACATGGATGCATGTGTCACAAAAAAAAAGCAATTGACTATCCTGAAACTGGGGGGGCACAGGAACATTGAGGTCTCCACCACTGAATGGAGAGGGATGATGGTTTGTGTGTGTGTGTGTGTGTGTTTGTTTGTGTGTGTGTGTGTGTGTGTGGAGGTTGTGGGTGGTGGTTGGGGACAGGGGGTTGAGGTGTAGAGGGCTGACACTTCTGTGCTTCCCCCTGCATTCAGTCAGCTTTAAAATGCATTTTTGCCTGTGTGTAAGCAAATTCTCAGAATAAATTAAAGTATGGTGGCTACATCATTTCCACTTCACCACATCAAGTGGTTTATCAATTTAAGACTCAGGCATTTGTCACAAGGAACACACACACACACACACACACACACACACACACACACACACACAAAGGAAAAAGAAATTGCAGTACTACATCTAATAAATCGAAGTACAATGTCTATTGTAGGAGTGGGTGATCCCTTTCCATATAACCATGCTGTCTGTTTCTGAAGTACACTACTGGGACTGTCATCCATTTGTAAAAGCACTAAAACTAATCAGATTTCTGTGTATTAGCAGCACTGAACCATCCCCACCAACACTCACTTTGCCTTTTTTCTGACCAACATTCTGTTCTCCCCTCCTGTCACAAGCAGCTTGCTCACACAGGATCACGCTCTCCAAAGCCACACTCCTCATCTTTTACACTGTAAAAGAGGCAGACTTTTCGTCCGACAAAAAAGGCTCCATCAGACTGCTCAAAGACAGATTGTTAACCTTGTTTATCTTGGCCAATTAATTTATGGGATTATCATGCATAGTAATTAAATTATCCCAAGATTAACTATGCAAAGCTGTGGCACGATAGTTATTTGAATGATGAACAGGTGATTAACATAAACTGCTTTGCTTAATTGTCATAGTTACGTTGAGCGAATGGAGTGTAAAATAGGAGCAGATGGAAACAGCGACATTAATATACAAGGACAAAAAATATGGGCCCTGTTTGCTTTCTGCTCTCCCCACTGACATAGATACATACATTTGTCATAGCTCCAATCAGAGACCTTCTGGAAAATTCTTATGTACTGTGCTGTACGGAAAAATAATTTTGTTGTTGACTTGACGCATGTACTGTATTTTAATTTATTGTGAGATATCAATCCTGTTAAATAAGAATGACAGGGAACATGTGCCTTTCATCTGTTCTCCTTGATCTTCATGCTTTTATATGTGTTAAACGCACTTAATTGTCTATATGTGTGAAATGATTAAATGTGCTAAGCAAATAACACTTCTGTCTTTTCCCTAACGAGAAACATTTATCCATGGAAACAGAAGGAGGGAGGCCGTAAAACAATCACATGACACAATAACATTAAGAAAATGACATGAAGCAATAACATGGCTCTACGCATGCACTAGCTCCACTGCCCACCCCCACCCCCAATTTATGGCGAGAGGAATGACACTTGATATGACAAACGCACACCAAGTGTGAGGAGTAATGACAGTAGCCCAGGAACCCGTCGTGATAACCCCAGACTGTATCAGGTCAAGCAGAGAAAAGGGCCACAATGTCAATTTAAGAGGAGTGTTTGTGATTTATCGCATTTCTCAGACCCTTCAGCTCCACAAAACACAATTTCATCTCATTTACTGTGAGCAAATCTTCCGGAATCTTCCTCTGTGTGTCCAGGTTTGACCTCTGGCCAGTGAAGAGGAGGTGGCTTAACACGCCTGCTTGAAAATCAATGCAAGCCCTCCAAGAGACAGAGCCAGCGCTTGTTCTCCAGTCGAGGGGAAGAAGAAAGGGCATGGCAGAGCGCCGCCAAGGTTATTTGACCGGTGACCTGCGGCGTGGACATGATTGCTGCGGCTTGCCAGTCGGACAACGTTTCTGCATGAGGTCGCTCGCCCGTACCTCGCCCCCCCCCCCCCCCCCCCCCCCCCCCCCCTCGCCTTCCATCGCCGAAGGTCTTCTAGGGCATCTGCTGGCAGCAAACATCGACCGGTGACTCTGATACGTATGCATTTTGTCTCCCCCCTGAAATCAGTGGCTGGTGTGATTTCTACGCCACATGAGACACACCAGTGTGCGTGGCACTTTTTTTTTCTTTCTCTCTCTTTCACCCTCTCTCTCTCTCTATTTCTCTCCCGCTGAGGGTTGTGAAATGAGGACTGGAATAGCTTTTCCGCAGTGGATAAATGCCAATACACGTTTGACTATGTATAGTGTTAGGTGTGCATGAGGTACAAAAAAAAAAACACACACGCACACACAAACAACTTATCACTAGAATGCAGACTTGACATAAAGTTCATTCTACCAATATGCCAGGAAGAATTATTTCATGCCAAGGTTGGGAAAGCATGACATTTATTTTCAAAAGCTTGAGATACATTACAGCCTTTCGCTTGCTATACTCTGGCTCTTACACAAACATTCCCTAAACGTACGCCTCAGCAGAAATCAATTGTCACAGCCACAGCAGCTCCACATATGTAAAGCCTATTTAAGCAAGGCTCTGGTCTACTGGGATATAGGCCCCTTTTTGTATGCACACTCGTAACGGCAGTATCATGAACCTCTCCAGGTCAGACAGCCTGACTTGATCAAACACAACAGGGGATCGCTATCAGAGAATCAGCTGGATGGCGAAGCGATAGCATCTCTAGCCCGCAGATAGGCCTCATCCTGGGTAATCTGCGTCATCTACAGCGAGAGCCTCTCTGCCACTCCCCGCAGGCTGCTCCAATGAGTTTTTTGCCAGGCTCCTCTGTGGGTGACAAAGCCTCTTACGCGCCCAGATAAACTAACCACGTTTATAAAAAAAAGAGGGGGGCCTCCGCTGTCCCTCTGCATTATCCTATTAAACGCATCCGGTAACGCAGCATTCCCTCCAAAACAGGGGAAGTGAGTAGGAGAGTGTTTTGCTTTATCCTGTTTTTTTTTTAAGAATTTTTTTTTATGTAGACTAAACTCCTACACACAGTCCATTAAGCAGGCAACTGTTTAGAGTAATACACCATTTTGGTCCTCAGACCATCATTAGGTTATTTTCCAGGAGATAACCTATTGGTCTGTTAACCGCAAGGTTGTATTTAATAGTTGTTTGAGAAATGGACAGTGCAGGAGTTTTTTCTACGTTTTGAGCTATAGACCTTTAAGCACAAATCTGTTTATAAGGAGGTGGGCGGACGTTCTATGAACTTTTTTGGTTTGTTTTAAGTGCATTGACAAAAAATGCTATGGTTGTGTAAAGAAAGTAAAAAGTTCAATAGCAAGTGTAACACATCTGTGTGGACCTATTTGGAAAAATCCATCAAGTGGCACAACCCCACTAGTGTGTGTGTGACACGGCCCAGGTGCAGGGCACTCTAGTCTTAAGTGTAAGAGGTCCAGCTGAATTAAATCATCGCTTCAACTTTTTACCCACTAATGGCCATGTTCTCTTTTAAGCAGAAACACGAGAGCTGCTGGCCACCATATATATGTTATAAGTCAATAAAATTAATTGACTCCTGCATAGAAGCACTTAGTAAGTTCAATATGTAAGATGATCATGCCCAGCTCAGCTTGATGTGTCACATACCTTCTAGCTTATTGAACGAGCAAGATTTAAAACCCCGTCATGGATGTGTCGTTATACCATTAAAGTTAAACTGATGCATTTCTGTGTCTTCATCTTTGGCACCATTGCGATTTTAAAAAGAACTATGTGATTGCGGTGTTTTAGCTCCAGCAATTATGGCTATAACAAGTTATTTTCAGATGTGAAGCTGTTAAAATGACAAATAAATTGCAAAATGGTGAAATTATCTCCCTTTGTTCGAAATACACATTACACATAGAACACTTAAAGGGCAACTATGTTTTCTTGTAAATGTAAAAAAATATAAAAATACAAATCATCATCTTCATAAAATGCCACAGTCAGCTCACATGACACACACACAATGTTTGTGCAGCCATCCTTTGAATGCATTTTCATTTCCACAAGCATCAGGACATAGCAGAAACAAACAGACTTTACTGCTATGCATATTTAGATTTAACACTACTGTCATTGTACTGTACAGGTGCACAGCCAATGAAATGCAAATATCAGAGCCCACACAGACACAATCTGTGATGTTTGCATTGTAAATGCTGAGGAGCCTGTGTCGGCTTTGCACAATAAATGCCTATGACAGATGTGAGGGAGTCAATTTTTTTATGGAGCAGGAGGAAACCAAAGTTGTTGCCACAGTCATATACATTTTGGTAACATTTTATTTTATGGTTCCTTTTATCTACATGTAACAACATGTAATATTATGCACTAACACTGTACACACCTAACATTAACCCTAGCTCTAGCCCTATGGTACAGTGTAAGTACATAATGTTACATATCGTTACACACTTTGTTACACTGTACCTAATTGATGTAACAGGGACAGTAAAATAAAGTAAAATTAGTAAACTAAATTTCACTCCTCAGCAGGATTCAGGGGACAGAGCAAACAGAAAAGCAAACAGACTGCACTTCAGTTTGCATATTTTTATAACAGGCACCCTGGCATGACCTTCACTGAGGGCCAAGTCATCTCCATTAACAACACAGCATCTCATACTCATCTTTCTCCACTGAATATAATGAATAACCAAATTGACGAATTACAAATAGAATAGCAGACAAATGTAAATAATGACATTTGATACAGCAGGGGGAACACAGAGGAACAGTGATGAATGAAAGAGACACATTCCTTATGGTGCTTGCAAAAAAAAGCCCTTCTGAAGAAGAACTTGATACCATTCATTATTACTCAACTACCCCAAGGTGGCAGCTGCCTGATTTTTTCATCCGTGTTATCCCATCCGTGCATCTTGCATGCTTGGGCAGGGTTCTTGGCGGTGTAGCCAACTGAATGAGTGGCAGTCCACTTCTCGGGGAATCGCATGCATACCAACAAAGTGTCTGCAGTGAAAAAAAATAGCCCTGTGTAAAAAAGAAAGTGTGGATGTGTCAAACATTACTCCTTCACACACACACACACACACACACACACACACACACACACACACATAATGAATATAAATACAATTACATTGATCACTTTAGACATATTTTTTTCACTGATTGTTTATGTTTGTTGCTGTTTGTGTCACTGTTATTTGTGCATAAGGAAGAAGCACATTTTTTTCAGCTCCTGGAGTCTCCTGATTTGCAGTGGCAATGTCACTGAGACTTAGCCACTTCAAATGCCATTTCATCACCGACTCTATCTCTCCTGATCCTTCCCCTTTTTTTTTTTTCGACACACAATTTCACAAAAGGGGATTTGGGGATCAGTACGATTATTAAAATGGACCGCCAGTCACATCACCTGTGTGTGCCAGTACATTCGTCCAGGATAGCACAAGCAGGTCGGTCCAGTGGCTGTTGTTGTTGTTTTTTCGGCAAACCCTTGTTTTCCATCCTGGACCGGAGCCACTATCTGTGCGCATCGACAACTGATCAATAAAGGGTGGCCTGGGAGAATAGGAAATGGATATCTGAGCCAGTAACCAAAAAAAAAAGAAAAAAAGAAAGAAAATGGGTGGTCGTGGCAATAGGTTTGAATGGAAATCTGAGTCGTGTGGAAAAAAAAGGGAAAGAAAAAAGCATTTTGACCTGTGAGCATGGAAGAGGAACCACCACACTCCTGTTTTTGATTTATTTATTCATCCCATCTATCTGTTTTGTTCTGTTCTTGTTTCTTTTTTCCCCCTTCACTCCTGTCCTCTCCCTCTCTCCTCCTGTCTGCGGTGCAGTGGAGAGGAGGAGGAGGCCCACTGAGAGACAGATCGAGGAGGCGTCAGCCAGCGACCCGGAGACAAAATCGAGAGGAGGAGAGGAAAAGAAATCGATGGATAACAATCTCAGAGAAAACAGGGGAGCCACTCGCCAGCCACAACCCCCCCTCCATCTCCACCCCCATCTCCCCCACCTGCACACCCCCACCCACCCTTCCACCGCCCCTCGTCCCCCCTACCCTCCATCGCCCCCACCACCCCCCCTCCCTTATCCCTCCCCACCGGTGCAACCAATACTTTAAGTGATAGCCAATGCCAGGGCTGCTGTCCCAGGGCTCAGACAGACTGATCGATGCTCCCTGTCCCAGGCTTTACTCGAGACCCCTCCAGGTCCAGCTGCCAGAAGAGCCGAACCCGAAGCCAGGCAGCCATTACGACTCCCCTCCAGGCTACTGCAGCACCGATACCCCTACTGCTACTGCTACTGCTGCTGCTGCTGCTGCTGCTGGTGGTGACGACAGGCCAACCTGGCTACAGGATGTTTTTTTATTTAAATGGTCTCGATCTGACAGGGGGAATGCATCAGTGCTGAACCTGTGATGGCGGGATGTGAGAGAAAGAAAGAAAGTGTTGCCAAGACCAGGAACATCCGAGCAGTGGTGTTAAATCCCCATTGCTTTCCTCATTTTAACTGTGTGTGTGTGTGTGTGTGTGTGTGTGTGTGTGTGTGTGTGTGTGTGTGTGTGTGTGTGTGCGTTTGTGTGTGTGTGAATGTGTGTGTGTGTCTGTGTATGTGTGTCTGTGTATGTGTGTGTGTGTGTGTGTCCGTCTGCAACCACCTCCCTTGGACATAGTGAGTGCATGTGTCCAACAGCACCCAGAACAGACACCAGCAAGTTTGTTATTTGTCTTTTGGTTTTTTTTTTTGGGTAGTGTGTAGAGTGTTAAAAAAAAAGGGACACAAAAGGGAAAAGCGATCGCACTGGATGACCGAAATCCCTGTGTCGCCATCACTGTGAATGAGGTGAGCACCGATTAGTGCTCTCAAACTGTCAGGCTGCATTACGACTCCGGTGACTACAGTATTTCACATTCACTGTAAGTGGCAGCGCGTCTGAGGCCTGTCCCCGCTGATGGAGAGGAAGGCACGGCGAAGCAGACAGATGGTTATTTTTCCCTGAATACATCCTTTTAATGATGCTCATTCTGCCAGGGCCGTGCTGGCCTTGGCATAGCGGTACAGCAGCGCTCTAGCTGGCTGGCTAGTAGCAGGAGCCCGAAGACCAATAGGAGGGAATCGACCATACATCCCATAATTATCGCCACGGCAAATGCAAAAGGCAGACTGTCACGCCGGCGCACATAAAAGTAAACAGAGCTTTATGAGCGACGACGCTGAGGGAGAGGCCTTATCTGTCTCTTCCTGCTTCACTCTCCATTGAATAAATAAATAGATAGTGCCTACTTTTTTTTTGAGACTGGGAGAGGGGTAATGTGTGTGTTTATGTGTGTGTGTGTGTGTGTTTCTGTGTGTGTGTGTCTGTCTGTGTGTGTGTGTCTGTGTGTGTGTGTGTTTGTGTGTGTGTGTGTGTGTGTGTAAGTGTGTGTGTGTGTGTGTGTCTGTGGGTCTGTGTGTGTGTGTGGGTCCGCGTGGGTGTCTATGTGTGTCTGTGTGTGTTGGAGAAGGGTGTATTTGAAGTATTAATGGGGCCTGTGTTGTCTCAGTTTTAGGCGTGTACAATAATTATATTTCCCAAGACAGTTTGTGGTCTCAAAGGCAGTGACAGCTATTCCAGTTTTACATGTAAGCCTATGCACATTTAAACTCCCTCCCCATAATGATGTGTATTTATGTGTCTTTTACAATAATATTCACTTAGCAACATAAAAGCCTGAAAACTACAAAACCTAAAAAGCATTGAAAGTGTTGTTTCCCATGACAAATCCACTTTCCAGTTTTAGTGTGTGTGTGTGTGTGTGTGTGTGTGTGTGTGTGTGTGTGTGTGTGTGTGTGGTAGTGTGTGTGTGTGTGTGTGTGTGTGTGTGTGTGTGGGTGTTTCCCTTTTCTTCAGTCATTGCTAAAGAGCCTCATTTGTCACAGCGACCCATCTAGGTGAAGTTTTTACTCAGTTTGCAAA
>CM059269.1:17432367-17449867 GCA_030347295.1 Setipinna tenuifilis
TATTTCATGAGTCTTTGAAGCTATTTTTGCAACCGCTCTTTGATTTCTTGCGAGCCAATCACGACCCACTGAAAAAGAGGGGGCTGCATAATAGGATTCATTACCGGCGATAAAAATCAAACAACTTGCACCCCACAATGATTTCAAACTGTGTACAACAGCCTTGTCTCCTAAACAGGAAATGCGGTGCAGTATTGCACACCACAAATGTTGAAGATGTTCATGCATTTTGCAGGGGATGTTTACAATCTCGCCTCAAGGCTTCGAGGCAACACAAGGCTTGGGTACAGTACCTCTGTGTTTGTTGGCCAGCCCTATTTTCTTTTTCTTTTCCGTTTCGCAGTGGTTGAACACCACACTGTTGTGGCCTCTGTGTTTGGTAAGGTCCTGGACTGCCTGGGAGCTGGAGCTGTGTGTGTGAGTTCTTGCAGGGTGGCCAACATCCAGCTGGAGGTCCCTGTCTCTGAGAACCAATCTGTCAGCACTCACATCACAAGTCCATCTCTTGCTCTTGCTCTTGGTTTCTCTCACTCTGTCTTTCTCTCTCCTCTCCCTCTTCCTCTCTCTCTCTCCCTCTTCCCTTTCTCTTCCCTCTTTCTTTCTCTCTCATTCTCTTCCGTCTCTCTCTCTCACTGTATTTCTCGCTCTCTCTTTCTCTCTCTTCCTTCTCATTCTCTCCCACTCTATCCCTCTTTCTCTACCTCTCTCTTGCTCTCTCTCTCTCTGTCTCTGTCTCTCCTTCTCCCTCTCTGTCTCCACTCACACAGCCTGTCACTTTCACACTGCAGGGCTTGGGCTGCTCTCCACTTCGCCTTTGTGCCGATGCACATCCTGATTCATGCGCCACTGAAAGTAAATTCCGGGGGAAAAAAATAAAAAAAATAAAATGAGGCTACCTCAGCCTCAGTCAAAACGAGGAGGCTGCACTAACTCTATTGATGGCTGGGAGGGTGAGACTCAGTGCTGCACTTAGGGCTGTGCAGAGTGCTGCCTGTCTTTGTGTGCGTAATTGGTCTGCTCCTCAGCCAAAATGACCGTCATCCACAAGCTGTCTATTTAAAGATGTAGAAGGGGAGAGAGAGAGGGAGACCGACACCGACAGAGAGAGAGAGAGAGAGAGAGAGAGAGAGAGAGAGAGAGAGAGAGAGAGAGAGAGAGAGAGAAGACGTGAGAAAAACCTTGTTGCCTACTGCTGTGTAATATAAGGCCCCGCCATGATGACTGTCCAGTGTGCCCACATATTTTCCCAGGCAGAGGGAAGGGGGAAAAAAAAAGAGAGCTCTCACTCTCCCCATTAAGACATCATTGCAAATTAGCAAATGCACCATGACAACATCCGCTGAATAACATCCTAATGACTCCTCGATGACTTTCGAGGCTCGATGGTGAAAAATGATGCTGCCACATTTTACCAGACCTTCCCCCCACTACCCCCAACCCCCTACCCCTCTTCACCCCCAGTGACAGAGCCATCCATGTTGGGGACCAAGTGATTGCAAAAGCATTTACGGCTTCAAAACAAACGTTATTCTTTCTTCTTTTCATTATTTTGTTGGGAGTCATAACCTCACATCCCATGTGGCTTAGCCCTGAGTACATCATCGCTGACAGCAGCAATTAATCAGTGTGATGAGGAAATCTGATCTCCTGCATGACTGAGGCTGGAGAGTGGAGGTGGATCCGGTGTGTGTGTTTAAGTGAGTGTGTGTGTGTGTGTGTGTGGTGCGGAGGTGTGTGTGTGTGTGTGTGTGTGTGTGTGTGTGTGTGTGTGTGTGTGTGTGTGTGTGTAGATGTGTGTCTGTGTCTGTGGGTGTGTGTAGGTGTGTGTGTGTGTGTGTGTGTATGGTGTTGCTCTGCTCTGCTTTACAGTAAGAGCAAAATCGGGGCCCAGAGAATTTCCAGAAATCCACGAAGGTAAAGCAAAATGTTAACAGTGTCCAACAAAAGCTCTTCCCACAACTGAACGGTGTAGATCTTGATTTGTGTTGATCGCTGAGCTCTGACTTTATAAATATTTACAGCGTGAAGAGACTTACACCCGGCCCACAGGCTGATTTCTTACAGAAAGAGAGAGAGAGAGAACAAGAGAGCAAGCGAGCAAGTGAACAAAGAAAGAAAGAAAGAAATAGGCAAGAGAGGAAGGAAAGAGAGAGAGAGAGAGCGAGCGATGGTGAACCTGCTGAAGGTAGGCCTTTCTGTATATCTGTACACGCACCATCACCCACAAGTGTGTTGCTAGCCTCCACACACACACACAAATACACACACACACACACACACACACACACATACAAACACATTCACACACACATACAAACACATTCACAGACACGCACACACACACACACACACATACACACATATACACAAACACACATACACACACACACACACACACACACACACAAACATATATATACACACACACACACAAACAAACAAACAAACAATGGTGTTTTGTCACAGCACGGTGGTTGTGAGGAGAGAGGCAATATTGCCAGAGCCTAGTCTTACTACTGCAGGATTTGTGTTAAAGGGCGAAAAAAGAAACAGCCTCAGACCTCAAATAGAGATGATTGTGTAGTATTTCCTCATATGAAAATCAGAATAATGTGCATTTGTGTTTGTGCTGTAGGGTTAATTATGAAATATGTGTTTTTTTATTATGCAGATTACCTAAGTAATGTTCTGTTTCCAGTATTTTCTTAAAAATTCCGCAGTAGAATTTGGACTGCTGTCCCATCCATTAAAAATGACACTGCGGTTAGGTGTAAAACATTCTCAAAATAGCACAGTGTCCTGTAGAAAATGAAACATGGATTGTTTTTATATATATATATATATACTTTTTTCCGGCGGAAGCTTTTTTCCCTCATCTTTCTCCCTTCTGGAGCTGAAGATGAACTCTGTCCCTGGGGCTTAGCCTCGTGTTGTAACTCCACATTTAACCTCATTCTGCAACTGCACAGGGGTGATAAGCACAGCTGAGTCCGGGGCCCAGTGGAATTCCTGCCACGTCATGATTTACTTTATATATATATTTATTTATATATTTATTTATTTATATATTATATTTATATATATATCTTTAAACTGCTGTCCAAAGCATAATGTAAAGCCCAGACACCAGATTGCCACATCTGCTTTGGGTGTAGCAGGGGAAGAGCAGAGCAGAGGAGAGCAGAGGAGAGCAGAGGACCAGCTGCCTGCCACCAGTGAGATTCAGTGGTGTGAGTGATGTCTTCATGGTGAACGGGGTCAGCTCACGTGTGTGCATGCATACATACATACGCAAATACATACATACATACCTACATACATACATACATACACACACATACACACATACATACATGCATACATGCATACAAATGTACACCTTAGACCCCTCTCTACAATAACAGCATCCAGCCTCTCTCTCACTCCCAGCTGTTCCCCCTCCCTGTGTGTGGCCTCTGGAGCTGAAGTCTGGCCTGATTAAGTAAGCAAGCGCTTAAGGCCCCTCATTTAGCACGGATGGCCATTTGGAGCTGATCAATGTTAAAAGTCCTGTCGCATCCAATCATTTCACATGACATATGCGCGAGGCCAGGAAGCGTAACAAGCAGCAGTGGAGCTAGTGCTGGTAAAGGCTACATCAGCAGATGTGTGGCCTGGCAGAGTATTGATCCCGCCCGGGCCAGCCAACGAGTGGAGTGGGAGGGAGGGAGGGAGGGAGGGAGAAAGAGAGGAAGAGAGAAAGAGAGAGGCAGATAGAGGGAGGGAGGGAGGGAAAGAAAAAAGAGAGAGCAGGGTCCAGGGTTTGGATACTGTCCCCCCACACCACCCTCACACCCACCCCCACCTCCCCCTCGATATATTTATGCATTTCTCTGCCGCAGCCCCCGCGGAAAGAGAGAGGGGGTAGACTGGCTCACAAAAAAGAAAGAGAGAGAGACAGAGAGAGATGGGGGGGGGGAGAAAAAGAGTGAGAGAGAGAGGAGAAGAGAGAGAGGTTTACACTGGCTTACAAGTGAAACAGAAAGAGAAAGGGAGAGAGACAGAAAGACAGATAGAGAGATGGATGGGGGGAAGAGAGTGAGAGTCAGGAAAAGAGAGAAAGGTTTACACTGGTCACAAGTGAGACAGAAAGAGAGAGGGAGAGAGGCAGAAAGAGAGATAGAGAAAGAAGGAGATATGGAGAAAAAGACTGAGAGAGAGAGGAGGGGAAGAGACAGAGATTTAGACTGGCTCAGAAAGGAAATAGAGAGAGGGAGTGAGACAGAGAGAGATGAAAGAGACAGAACGAGAGACTGGAATGATAGACTGGTTTACAAGTGAGACACAAAGAGAGAGAGAGAGAAAGAGAAAGAGAGAGAGGGAGATAGCAAGGGAGAGAAAGGCAGAGAGAGGGAGAGTGAGAAAGAGAAAGGCAGAGAGAGGGAGAGTGAGAGAGAGAAAGGAGGAAAGGGAGAAGGAGAGGGAGGCCATGCCGCCTGTTGGGGAAGATCTAATGTTACAGCGCGGTGTGCAGCCCAGGGGCGCTTGGGCCTCCCCGCTGCCTAGCACAGCTTGCGGATCAATTAAACACAGCTCCGGCTGAGCACGCCGCCACTGATGCATCGCACCGAAGGGCCGGCGCGGCGTGGAGCTGGGGTGTAGCGCTCGCCGCAGGCCGGCGGCCCGGGGAGCACAGGCCACTATGTAAATACGGTTTAATCCTGCCGAGGAGAGGAAAACAGGAAACGGCCGCCCGCAACAGACCTCCGCTCCTCTCCACCTCCACCTCCATCCTCCATCCTCCATCGTCCATCCTCCACCGCCCGCTGCCCACCTGTGCCTCCCTCACTCCCTCCCTCACTCCCTCACTCACTCCCTCACTCACTCCCTCACTCCCTGCCTTCTCTCCCCTACTCGTGTGTAGCACCAGATGGAGGGGAAATGGGGGGCTCTCCGGATGCTGTCAGAAAAGATGGGAATCCTACAAAATATTAAATACTGTAATGTCATATGTCAGAATATGTGATTATATTATTCTATGTTATCAGCTTGTGATACAGACATTTTCACTAACACAGGGCAGATGCTGAAAGCACATTCCACAGCCATTTTAACTTGAGTGTCTTGTCATGGTGAGGCTTATCAAATGAATGAGTTCTAACAGGGGGGAATGGAGAAAAAAAAAACAGAAAATGGTGAAAATAGCAGAGAGGGCAAATACTCTACATACAATCTTTAACACTCTACTCTACGTGCACCTGTGACAAAAATACCAGTTAATAGCTGTTTTTTTGCCTTTTCGCCTTTTTCTTTTTTCAGTTTCACAAATAATGTTATATCATGATGTATTCCTGCTGTGTATCAAGTATCATGGTATCATCTAGGATACCCATCCATACCCCCCATCACCAAAGTGCTTGAGGGAAAATAGCTTAAAATTCATATGGAACATGGGATTGGTACACATACAATAGATCTGTAGCACATGTGAATAGCTATGCGATAGGTGTTTCCATTCAGAAATGAGAATGAAATATAAGCCTTAAAAATAGCAAGAGCATTTTTTACATTTTTAAATTCCTGCTGTACATCTCATTCATAAACAAAAACCATAGGATTATCATTCCTGCTTGATTAAACCTGAGGTAAACAACAAGGCCCTTTTGTGGTGGTTGAGGTTAAGAGACTTTGTGAATGCCTTTGAAAGCACGCAGGTGTGCAGAAACTGGCTGAGGCCAGTGAAAAAGGTGAGACGGTGTTGGAGCCCAGACGTTCCAGGGGGTGAGCGCTTTGAAAACTCTCTGTTAATTGTGTGCAGTGAGTTTATCAGCACTTTCCAGTGAACTATTAGTCCTAGAAAAAAAAGGCCAGACCCAGACATTGATTTATGAGAGCCATGGGGAAGCATTTTTGCTAAATGAGTAAACACAAAAGGGCCTCGCACACGGGGACGACACGGCATTGCCGACATTTCCCTTTTCCTGCACAATATTTGTCTGCTTGTTTGCTATTACGTACAATAATTATTCCCCAAACATTGCATTCCAATACTGTGATTAAAGTATTAAAGGTAATATACTGTACACGCCATTAAAAAGTGCATTGAAAAGCCACTGAGCTGTTAAAAGTTGCAATGCGGAGAAAATGCTGCAGAACCAAGAAAGAAAGAAAACGCTGGCCCCATGCAATAGTATTTGCTTCATGAAGCAAGATTGGTTTATGTTATAAATGAGAATATAATGAATGAAACGTATTGAAGAAACTATGATCGAGATCATGAATTCTGCCTGTGCAGAGTTCATAAACAATTATTTATTATGTTATGGATTTTCTATGAAGAACACAAATGCTTTTTACAGTTTCCATTTGCTAAACTGCTACACTTCCCCGATGCCCTTGTGAAGACAGACAGAGAGAGGCATGCAGCGTTAGATAATGTGCTGCCCCATTTGTGGGCCAGTCCAAGTTAATGCAGAGCTATTTGAAATGGCTGTTCCGGAGCTGTGGCCGTGAGCTGATCATTGACAGGTCAGGCAAATGTCACAGTGCTTTTAACCCAGCCAGAGCCAGAACACGCCCACAGATGCCATTCGCTGGCCCGCAAAATGTCAATGGCTTTTTACCCTCATTTGACAAAAGGGACAGCGCGCCTAGCACTTGTGTATGATCCTCAAGCAAATGTCAGGAAGCCATTTTACAGCCCCTCAGAGTGTCTCTGTCCCTGCACACACACACACACACACACACACACACACACACACACACACACACACACACACACACACACCACACACACACACACACACACACACACACACACACACACCAACCCCCACCCACCCCTGAGATGTGACATCTGCGTCAACAACGGTGGCAACCCTCACTGACCAGCCGTCGCAACTTAACGCGCAAATATTCAGACCAAAAAAAAAACTGACCACAGGCCACCTGGTGAGGTGTTTTTTCCCCCCCTAAATCGTCACAGCTGCAGCAGGGAGCGGGTTTTTTTTTCACGGGGGTACAGAGAGGGTCACGGTTGTGCCATTGTTTTTGTCATCCCCGTTTACATGTTGCATAAACGGGCGTCTGATGGACTGTGTGAGAATAGGAGCTAAAAATAAACTTGCCATCTGTTCATCTATCTGACTGCATCAAGGCGCCACATATTCGATGCCCCTTTTACTCCCGGAAAGCCAACGCGGCGCACTTGGTTCTCCGTTCAGAGGGCGTGCTCTCCTTTAACCTCCAGCTAAGCACCTTGAACACACGAGAAACTTCAAACATGTCAGGAAGAAGAGAGAGAGAACATTTCTATTTTTTTCTTAATTACATCATCCTTGCAAATGCCAAAGGTCTCAAGTGGTTTCGTTTGCTGTTTGTACAAAGTAAATAAGGAAAAGAAAACTGAAGGAAATCATACATTTCTATATTTATTTTACTTTGCACTCAAGTTGTTGGTTGCTATGCAACAGACTAATGCCAGCAGAAAGCAACCTCTATTTTTAGGTGAATTAGGAAGCCAATTAAGACACTTACTACTACAAAACTAACAAAAAAAATCATAAGTACAGGACTTTTTTTTTGTTTTAAAAAAAAAAGAGTTAGAAATGTCCTCGGCTCATTGCATAGTGCGCCCAGGTATATAGGAAAGCTGCAGTGCAGTAAAAGATAGCTCCCATCGGCTGACCTTTGAGCATAACAGATGCTCTGGGGAACCACAGGGCTGGTATTTTACATTTGGTGCATTACAGTAGTCCAGCCTCTGTCTGTGTACTGTATTGGGTTTGTAGAGTCCTTGTTGTTTGGGGTGTAAGGGCTGTATCTGAGAGGGTATCAGTTCCCGTGCAGCACAAGCAGTCTTGTGGCTTCCGCACCGACGGCATCGTGTTACAGAACGCAGACCCTGTACATTCAAGACCACAAGGGCACAAGCGCCACTCTAAGTCAAATCGGAGTCGGTCGGTTGGTTGGTTGGGGCCTCCCAGAATGACCACTTTGCACGATAAACCTGCACCGTAAAACAGTACACTGGTTAAAAATAATTGGATTCTGTTCAATAACAGCTGAGAATGAGAATGAGGCGAAATGAGGAGTACACACAAAAAAAAACAAAAATCCTGATGAGTTTAAGTGAGTCACTTGCGCTAGACAATTAAACATTACACTTCATAAAATCATACATAGTCTCACTGGGCCTTTTAACTTGATCCATGCAACACTAAAAACGATATACAGATCAATATTTCTTTTTGCCAGGTTTAGCAGGATCAGCTAAACAATGGCAAGAATGGAGCAATGTGCAAAATTCAATATTGAGAAAAATGATCCACGTTTTGCTGCCTTTCTCTCTTATTACCCAACATTTGTCAACAGGACTCAGCACTAAAGCCGCACATCCCTCTCTCTCTCTCTTTCTCCCTCTCTTTCTCTCACCGTCTCGCTCTCACTCTCTCTCTCTCGCCATCAGCATTATTTGAAAGTCACCAAAGTCAGGGCTTTGCTGATGTTCTGACTTGTCGGGGAGGATGCCGGTTGAGTGCAGGATGGGATGACACTCTTTTGAGGAGTGCAGCACTGCGGGGTGGGCATACGGCAGGGCAGAGAGGGAGGGAGAGCAAGAGAACAAGGGATAGAGAAAGAGAGAGAGGGAACAAGAGAAGAGGAGGAGAGCAAGGGAGATGCATAGAGAGAGGGTGTGAGGGAAGAGTAGAGGAGAATGAGTGAGAGGGGTATGAGAGATAGGGAGAGAGAGGGAGAGCAAGAGAACAAGGGATAGAGAAAGATGCAGGAAGAGAAGAGGCGGAGAGAAAGAGAGAAGGTGAGCAACATAGAGAGACAGAGCGAGAGAGGAGTAGGACAGAAAGAGAGAAAGGGAGCCACATAGAGGAGGGTGCGAGGAAGGAGGGGGGGTAGAATGAGAAAGGGGGGAAAAGAGATGGAGAGAGATAGGGAGAGAGAGAGAACAAGGAAAGAGTGTAGAAGACACAAACCGAGAGCTAGAAAGACAAAGAGAGAGAGAGAGACAGAGTCAGAGACAGACAGAGAGAGAGAGATAACAGGGGCCCTGTCTCCGAAGCTTCTTCTAATGCATGTCTTATAAAAAAAAAAGGTGGAATTGCATAAACATAAACAAATCTTACAGTTTGTGTGTCCTCTGAACACTGTCTAACATAACCTTTATAGTGCCTGCCAAAGAAATTACATAAAATATTCATCAGGGGGTGAAAGAAGTAAATATGACTTCCATTAACACACAGTCAAGTGTTCTTCTTGTTGCATCCTTTTGCTTTGCATTCGTGTTGACATCTAACAGCAAAAGTGCACACAGACAGTTAACAGTTTAAAAATTCATCCAGCACTACATTACATGTTAGACTGCACGCCTGAGTGACCTCGCAGGATTACTCACCTGCCTGACTGTATCATATTGCACAGCTGAGAAGGCCATTATCTGTGATCTTTGAACCGACCGCTGCATCCTGCAAAACATGCAAGGCGTGAAAAGTGGTGTTGAGTTACTACTGCATCTAACTCCTACACTGCATTTCACTTCAGCTGCATACCTACATCTCTATAGGTTGGTTCAAAGATCTTGGTGTTTCCATGTGGGCATGTTTCTTGCATTCGTTACATGAAAGCGTTTCATCAGTTGTGTGCTTTTGCATTTGCATTGCATGTTGTGGGGGTGTTAATTAATTCACAATTTTTATCTGTTTTTTTTGTGTGTGTGTGTCGGTTGGAGTAAGCAGGACAGCGAAATCAGCATATTCTTCCTGCTGTGCTCTGCAGAATCGTCAGGCGCGTAGTAAGGCCACAGATGTGCTCTTGCGGTCTATCATGGCCTCACCTTTCCCCACATTATAGTCATCACTCCATGACAGGAGCAATGTCCATGACAAGGCAGGTCAGACTATGGGGGCGCCAGGCACAAATGAGCAGGAGGCTGTAGAATGATCATGGCGATCACACGAGCAGTCCCATGATTTAGTCCTGAGCACGGGTTTACACTGTTGGAGTTTTGAGTTGTATGACAGCATCTTGTTTCTTGTTGATTTCAATTAACAACTCTCATAAAGAAGCATTTTTTCCACACACATGGATCCATGCAGTTCTATTTTACTTTCTTTTGATAAACAAAGCTTTCGGTCAGTCGACCTTCGCCAGGCATAATAAATGTGTTGTAAATGTGTTATAAATGCATTATACATTTTAAAAAGTCCAAGCTGCATAAACTCACCTTTGATGGCGTTTAAGTCACTTAAGTTAATTTAGAAAGCTTGTACAGAAATGTTTCATGACAGAGATGTTATGGCACTTGAATATTACCTGTAGGATCATCTTGAGGATTCAAATCCTTTCCAGCACTCATCCTCAAGCTCAAGTTCTTCTTATTTCACCAGGAAGAGTACTTTTTACATATCAAAGGTACAAACATAGTAACTTGTAACACTTTATAATATAGTCATTATAACTAGGTAATAGATTATTAATAAAAGGTTAGTTGATGATTTATAAATTACTTGTTTAATAACAGTTAACAGTTTGTTAAGGGATTATAACTGTGCTTTATAGATAGCCAATAGATAACTTATAAGATGTGACTTACTAATGACTTAGCAATGATTTGTTAAGAATCAGTTAATCAGTTAATATGTAATTTACTAACAATATGTCATTTACCTTGACCCCATCCCTACCTTCCTTATGAAAAAACATTTTTAGCTGGCATTAGGTTTCTAAAGTTGAGTTTTGGCATTTGAGAAAAACCCTAACAGTAAGTAGTGTCAACAAGGCCTTTAGCAAAGGAGTTTATAAACATTCTTCAAAAGAAAAGAAAGAAAGAGAGAAAAAAGAAAAAAAATATTCTAGGGCATTGTAAGATCTAAAATTCTACGTTATAATCTATAGACCGTCATATTCTTTACAGTGTCCATCCTTGCTATATTCCCATCACGCCGGTGTGACAGTGCCTAGCTGTGGGTTTTAATGCTTGCACACTGTGGATTATATATATACAGTAGATGGTTACCTTGAGTGTTCTTCAAAACAAGATACTAAATAAGGAAACACAATATGCCAGGACTAAACTAAATCAAGTAAAATTTGAAGACAACCAGTGGCGGCTGGTGAAAAAAAAATTTGGTGGGGCTGATGTGCCAATAGATTTCCCCGCCTAGTCCAGTGTAAGCACTCAAATAACAAATAAATAATCTGAAAATGAGTACAATTCCACAATAATACTTTAATTCCAGTTTAAGTCCAGTTAGGCTCCATTTATGCTTTGGACAGCAAATACAAATCGTTTTTCACAAATTTAAATATAGTGCAAATACAAATACAATACAAATTTTATACAGATCAACTGTGCATGTGTGTTTACTACAGTTACTAAACTAACAATAACAAAAACAAAATTGAGATTTAGTCCTGGCATCTCCTCTGTCCAAACTGCAGAGGAGATGCAGAATTGTTACAAAACCATCTTGAACCAGGCTAATGGTAACAGCAATAAATACCGTCGGCTATATTAAGCCTAAAAGAAACACCAATGTTATATTCTATCATCTTGAATTCATAAAAACACACCGTCAATATCCGATGACCAAGAAAACCTCCGACTACGTTACATTAGGCTCCCCCATTCATTAATTCATTCTTGTTTACATGTGACGTCACTAGCCATGAACTACTCCGTTGCCTTGGCAACGATAAACTATATAAGTTGTCCCCTCATTGCGAGTTCAAAAGCAACACAGAACTTTACACAATCAATAATCTTACATAAAATGTGCCGGTTTTTGTCCACCTCTTCGTTGTGCCCCCTTACAGCAATTCGATGGCCATCATCTAGCTGCATTGCTATGCTAATCCCTCCGACCATAGCTAGCTTGACACAGTTTTCCATGTGAATTCTTGATCCTTCATGTTTCTTCATGCGTTCGGACAGGTGTTTTAAGCCGGTTTGCACAGACTGTGTCCACGTCGAATCACACTTGTCACTTTTAAACAGGATGCAGGGGAAACAGAAAAGTGCTTTGGCTATCCCACAGCCTGTTAGCCACGATTTTCATTCGAACCAACTCCTGCTAAAAGTCCTATTGTAGGATTTATCTTTTTCTTTAGTTGTCTGGGTGATGTTTATTTCCTGCTCCTTAACATGGACTTTTTCGGCCATAGTGCTTCTTGGAAAAGGGTAGTTTAACAAAGGTCTCACCGAATTTGGTGGAAGCTGCTCAGTCGTCATCGCCACCATCGTCTCTCAGTCTGTAATCTAAGGTTGATCTAACGTTAACTGACGTAAGACGTTACGTTTAGCCAATCACCATGGTGACAGAATAGCAATACAAAGCTTTCTGTCCTAGGGGCGATTTTTCTAGCGCCCCAAGACCATTTTATTCGGCGATGCTGATAGGCTGATAGGAATAATATTTGTAAAATCTTTCCCTAGCAACCACACAGGATTGGCTATTTCGCTACACTTCAGGGGCGCTAGAAAAATCGCCCCAAGAACGGAAACAGTACGACTATGTCGGTGGAAATTCACTGTTGAATAAGAGTCATTTAGTGGAAATGTTGTTTGAATAATTCAGATTACATGTAGAGACACACAAATAATTAAAACCGACATTGATTACAAAAAACATATATTTTTAGTATTATAGCCTACATTTTATATTTTTCCTCTCCTCTTTGGGAGGGCGGCGCCCAATCGCCCCCTATGGGCCAGCCGCCACTGAAGACAACCATTTAGCTGACTTTGCAACTTGGCTCTTTCTACTGCTGTCTTTCTAACAAACAGTGTTACTCATGCCAACCCTGAACAAAATGGCACACGGTGCAATTAGGTAACATTCGTTTACAAAAATGGATCGATTACAAATGCTAATATATTTTTTATGCATGTCTGTTTGTTTTTATTATGAAAAAGAGGATATGAGGCCTTTACCAAAATCTAGTTCTTGAATAGCTCTGCAGTAACACCAAATAATCGTCTTGAAGAAGCTGCATTTTTTTGGTGAAGGTCCTTCAGGCAGAGTGAATAAGTGTGTGCCAGCCCTGCAACCAGCGTGATCCATTCCTTGAGTTTGTGCCACACTGGTCTTTTGATTTCTCCACAGATGTGTACTCAAGGCCTCTCAGCGGGCGTAGCATGTTATTCAGCATGTACTCGAGCACAACAAACAACGCCGCCTCGTCCTCCTCATCCGCCTCGGCCGCATCTTTTAGCAATGACCCGCTCCCCACGAGGGATTAATAACCACCATTTATTACCTCCCTAGTTTTTTTTTGGCTCCTGCCGATGTTTCAGCACTGGCATCAGGAAAACCGGTAAACAAACCCGCCGAGAGATAATTAAAATACCTTCTTCACGAGGATACAGAAGCCCCCAGCTGACCCCATCAAGAGCGGCATATCAATTGTTTTGACGTTTTTCTATCCCCCCGTGCGTTGAGCTGCCTCTTCAGCCAAGGTGTGGGTGTGGGGGTGGGTGGGAAGTGGGAAGTGGGAGGGGGGTGGGGGGGTCCTATCACATGTAATGAGGTGTTCCGGTTGAGGCTTATCAGAGGAATAATCTAGGCCTCTATTATCCAGATGGGCTGGTGTTATCAAGCAGGCCAGCGATAACGGGAAGACGAGCACAAAAGGACAGAGACATGCTGCGATGAATGGCTAACGCGCCATGCTCAAGCTGTGTTGGGCCTTGAACACATGCAGAAATACACACACACACACACACACACACACACACACACAAACACACAAAAGAAAAATTCCTTTTCTAAGAGAGTAATTGTTCTGGAGGCCACACTGAAAGATTTTTTGAATGTCACTGTGCACTGTTTTTTCTTTGTGAGGTACCTTCAGTGGGTTTTTACACACATGAGAGAGGATTCACTACACACATCCACTACACACTGCACCATCCTACCCCACCATATCCCACACAAACAAGCACCCACAGACACACACACACACACACACACACACACAAATTGATGTACTTGAACTCTAAAGTGAATCAAGATGTTGGTATTAAAGTAAATTATTCCGACATACATTCAGAGGCCAGCACAGCACACAGCACATGCCCATAAAATTTTAAGATCGTTTGGTGGTGGGGTCGGTCAATGGTATCATGACTTATAAAATTCAACTTAATTGGGGTTGTTCTGCTATATCTATTTTTTATACCCAAGCACCACCATGAATAATAACACATTTGAAAGCTCACAAAGAGGTACCGGAGAAGTAGTAGGTCTACCTCTCTGCACCGCACACAGACACTGCAAGACAGAAACAAAACGCCAGTTGTGTTCTCTTTTGTTTCCTCTTTAAAGGGCCTTCTGTTCCCCCTCCAGTAGGAAAACGTGCTTCACTTCCCCTTATAATAAAGTAAAGAAGAAAAGGAAAAGGACCTCTCTCACACTCCGCCAGCGCCGTTGTGCTAAATAAGCATTTTTATTTCCCAGGTAAAGCGGCGGTCTCGTGGACTGTGGCGAATGGCTCCCGAAGCAAAAGACACCCCCTCATCACCACTCACACCCCACCCCAACCCACCACCCCCAGCCCAGCTCTGCTTGGTTAGGCAGCGTTCCACGTGTTAGAGTCTTTTAATGGAGTTTTTACATGGCTGTTTTGCATGCATATCAGAGATGGCTGTGAGAGCAGAGGAAGAAGAAAGAGAAGAAGAAAAACACACACGCATACCTACACACACACACACACTCACACACCACACACACACACCACACACACACACACACACACACACCACACACACACACACACACCACACACACACACACACACACACACACATAGCTCTAATGGCTCATCAGTCTGTGGTGAATCCCCTCTTGACCCCAAGGAGGATGTGTGTGTGAGAAGTAATTTGGCTAAATGATGCAGGAGGGGTCTTCTTATTGGATTCCTTTCATCTGCCAATTGCATGGAGGTTTCTTTTTGACATATGAAAGTACTCTTTTCCCCCTTATATTTCTTCTACTTCGTCCTCTTTTAGTGAAAAAAAAAGAGAAGGCATAGCTTGTCTTACAGTTTTTTACAGTTGCTTAAACTCAATTTTAAAAACTGGGCCCATGTTGACAAAACACTACACACAGTTAATGCAACCATATACCCAATTAACAGAACAGCCCAGCTCTATTGCAAAATGCTATTCTTTTGTCAAAAGTGTACACATATTTATAAAAATGCAATTCTGGCACCAAATTGCACACACATGAGTCACATCATATGATTGTATTGGAATAAGTTAGACACAGTGGTAATAAATGCAAAATAATTGTAACATTTGCTCTCTTGTAAATTACACAGACAAAGTAAAATATAGTAAATTCACCCGATGACACCAATTCACAAATTCGACACTATATGACAGCAATTCTGCAGACCAATGAAAATGTTTATTTTTTTTATCCTGTAACTAGACTCAACTCAGACAATAGTTGCAGTTTGACAACAAAGTATATACTGAACAAAACAATACACAACAGTATCTTTAACCATGTTGAAGAAAAAAAATAGGCATCCCTTCTCCTTGCTGCATCTGGCCACAGAATTTCATCGAGATCGTAAAACTTCCACCGCCATGCTGAGAAATACTCTTCTATTGGATTTAGAAAAGATGAGTATGGTGGAAGAAAAAGGACTGTAAACTGTGGATGCTGTAGAAACCAATTTCGTACCAAAGGAGATCTATGAAAGGACACATTGTCCCACACAACAATGTAACGCATGCGTTCATTCGTGTTCACTGCAGTTACAATGTTGTGTACTCTGTCCAAATATGCAAAGTGCATGTTTGGTACCCTGGAGACCTGGGTTCAAACCCTGGTGGGGTAACTTTTTTTTTTCCTCCCCTTCACTAAAACTGTGGTAAAGTTAAAAATATATACCGAGACCACTACACACATGACAAATGCTGTTCACTAAATATATTTCAATAGATATTTTTTTACTTTTATGTAATCCAAAATCAGTCAATATGCTGAAGTGTTTGCTTGTTGCATGGTTGCATGTTGAAAACCATTTTTTTCAAAGAACCATATTCACAGCAAACATAGTAAAACACAGTGTTGTTGGAGACAAAAAGTTACTCTAAGTATCATGTCTGGCTAATTTAGTGGCAAGTCTCAACATAGCGTTTTCAAGGTAGTCAACCAATGTCATTCCAATGTGATCAATTTAGTCCTTGTCTTTTTTGTCTGCTCTCCTCCCATTGTACCTTGCAGTGATAGTATTTACCTCTTCACTCTAATCTTTACTTTACTTTATTTACTAAGCCTTACATTCATATTCAAGTCAAAGTTATGCCCCTGCTTTCTATTTTACAGTGTTTAAGTATGATTACTGTGTTTTGCATTTTTTCCCTTAGTGTTTTGGCACATGACAATTGTGTTTAACCAGTTGGTTGCAAGTGTGTGGTCATTTGGTAGCTAGTGTTTTGAAATGGAAAAAAGGTGACATTACAAAAGCATCATGTGTGTATGGCATTTAAATGTGTGTAATGTTTTGCAAATCGCTGTGTGTAGTGTTTTGCAAAATGTGTGAAGCTGAAAATGTGCTTAGAGTGGTGCCTACCTGAGCCGATGTTTTGGTATTTGAGTATTGGGTTTCATTAATTGTGGAAAACTTTAGATTTTAGCGTGTAAGCAAACATAAAAAACTGTAATAAGCTCCCTGCATTCCGTGCTCTCTTCCTTGACCAATTCCTGTGTTTAGAAGCTCCCAGTGAGAGTGTTGAGTGCTCGAGATACAGAAGGAAAAAAAAAAAAAAAAAAACAAGATTGTCCTCAAGGACGGTCTCTCTGCAGCAGTGGTGGTCAGACGTGACAGGAGTCGTACACAGAGTGTCCTTGACAGTGCTGAAGTTGCCATCCTCCTATCAGAGGACCAAGAGTATAGGGAATTTCTTTTCTCTTTTTTTACAAGAAAGAAGAGGAAGAGGAAAAGGAAGAAAATGAAAGTCTTCTTCTTGACTGCACCAAAGAATCATGAGAGAGAGAGAGAGAAAGAGAGAGAGAGGGAGCGAGAAAGAGACAGAAAGAGCTTAAACCACAAGCTTGCAAAAGTGAAGCTAAGCCACAAAGAGCTCTCTGGACTTCCAATTAGGCTTTTTTTTGTCCTCCAGCCCCAAACCATCCCCTTGTTGTTTCGGTCTGAGGGTTGTGATGTGCATTGACATATTAAAGTGCCCTAATTGCACATCTTAAAGGAGGCAAATGTTTCATAAAAGCAGGTTTGGTAGCACAAGCGTTACCACACACTCTTGGTGCCACCGGAAATCCACTCTCCATTAGTCAGACCTATTAAGTGTTGCAGGGAAGAGAGGCACTGAGCCGATCCTTATCTTAAGAGGATCTGCAGGCTGTGTGAAGATAATATGGAAATTTTTTTTTTCTTCTTAATACAAAGCGGGGAAGGAAGGAAAGAAAAGCACACAGGAAGGAGGAAGATGAAATGTCACCTTCATGGTAATGTAAGTTCAAATATTTGTCTC
>CM059269.1:17454867-17512367 GCA_030347295.1 Setipinna tenuifilis
CCACCTCCACCCATCCTTCTCTCCATCCCTTCCCTTCACCCCGCCTTGGTAACATGAGTGGAGCCCCTGCAGTCACTCTGACAAAGAGTTATGTTATCAAACCTTTCACAGCCTCCGCAGCAGCGCCTGCTCTTACGGACCGCTCCTCTGAGAGCCTCTAAGCACATGGATCAATTGAAATAATGAATATGTTTATGTGGCGCACCTCTGCGCTCCAACGCAGACGGGTTTTTTTTTTTGTTTTGTTTTTTTTTTCTTTCCCTGCATCCTTACTGAATGAGGAAATTAAAGAGGCCGGGGAAAAAAAAAACAAAAGCACAGAAAGGCAGCTCCAAACTCTGCTCTGGACGCGTTTCAAATTGTATTAAGGGTGCAGGAGCGGAAAGGTGCAGGGGTAGTTTTTGGCAGAGGCGTACGGTAATAAAATCCTTTCTGAATCTAATCACCTGTATAAATGAGATGGATATTGATTTGTTTATATTAGCATTTTGAGCTTCACAGGGTCATTGATTTCGGGGACAGAAAAAAGAGCCCCGAGGTCAGTTTCAATTAGCATATTGGAGTCACTTGGTTATTCCGTGTTTATTTCCTGACTGCACAATACGCACTTCACTTAATCAGAGGCACACAGGGCCGCAGACATGCCTGAAGCTTAGCTGGAATAAAAAAGGCATTTGGCACACAGTCATGTGACTACAACAACAACAACAACAGCATGCACTCCCTTAGCAGTAAATCTTTATGATCGTTTTTGAAAAATCAGCTCTGTTGGGTTGGAAACACAGTCGATCGCGCCAGAGATTTCCGCTTTCTTTTTCGCCACTTACGGGAATGAGTCACAAGCCGTTGTGAATGAACAGGCGAAGATGTTTATAAATGTAAGTCAGTAAACCCACTTGCTGAGCCTGGCCAGCTTGTCCTGTGGGTAGTGGGGGCGGTTAGAAAAGGGGGGGGGGGGGGGGGGGGGGGGTGTGGTGGGGACTGATCAGATTGTTTGTGGGAATAAATTATGAGGCGTATGGGTGAAGACTCCAAAATGAAGAGAGATTCGCTCTTCCCTCCGGTGACAGGAGGCAAACTCATTTCCGCATCCTTCAGGGCCGCTTTTCCATGCCAAACGTACAGTACACCCATAGCTCCCCATCATCATTTCTCTTAACAGACAGCAATGAATGTGTTCAAACCGCGACTGTGTCAGCAAAAAAAGAGGGGAAAAAAAATGGAGTGGTTCATTATAAAGCATTTATATGCATGACATTACTATTTCATTCCCTGCATTAATATCCTCTGTGATTTCCCATGCATCTATGCCAGTGTAATCGAGAAGGCAATGAGATGCCACTGAGCGATATCACACGTATCCCAGAAGCAACTGACCTGTCTTGATGTTGGTCTGATCGTCTGAAGCCAGACAAGCACAGCAGGCGTCTGAGTCAGTCAAAGAGCCAACAATTTGCCAATGGCATATGAGAAGCACTCTTCATGACAAGATAATAAGAAATGCTCAAAATAATTGACAAATCAGTCCGAGAGTCTGGCAAGACATAAGTCTACTACATTCCCATCCACACTCACAATCTCAAACACACACACGCACGCCCACACACACACACACACACACACGCACCCACACACACACACATACACACACACACACACACACACACACAATCATACACACATCAAACAACCCCACAGAGCTCCGAGAGCACGTATCCATTACACTTGAACCTCATTAACGAAGCGGGATGCGGAGGAGGATCTTGCGAGACCAGGGGGCCCCGAGTGGAAAGTTCTTGTAAAGCTTGACTCAGGCAGGAGAGAGATAGAGAGAGAGAGAGAGAGAGAGAGAGAGTTAGGTCCACATGGCACCCGATTCTCTCCTCTCATTAACGAGCTCTCATAACAAGAAAGAGCATTCACAACTTTTTTTTTTGGCATTAAGGTGATTATAAAGATATTCCCCTTCATGTGCTATTTAAAAAAATAACCAGAGGAGATCTTTAGCACCACCCACCCCCTTCCCCCCTCACCCGGGTCCCTCAGTCTGTGGTCACCCACTACCCACTGTCTGACTTCTCGATCAGCAGTACATACACTAAGAGAGGTGGGGGGGGTGGGGGGGTGGCTGGACCACTGCACTCAGTGCTTCATTAGCAATCATACTAGTCAAAAGGCCACGGAAAAAGGTCAATCCATTACCACCCAGCCCATTTGTGTACCATCTTGATTTGAGTGCTCTCAGAGAGGATCCGCCAATGCTATTACCGCCATCCTTCCACTGCAATGGCTTCTCAACCCAATTAGGGCCCTTTTTTCGGAAGCTAAGAACACAGCTTGTAATTAGAATCAATTCATCTTTTTAGAAATCAGGTGAGCTTTGAGTGCTGGCTGGCTGGTAATTGACTCAATTGAACATTTAGTCTCTATGTAGACAAGCTACAGATGGTAAATAACACAATATGATTGATAGAGGGCAATACATAGGGGTCATAGTGCATTCACTAGCGCTTTTGATGTAGAAAATAATGGTGAACTATTGCTTTAAGGTCACGGTATACCATTCGTTTCCATTAAAGGAGACTGCAGCATTGTCACGAGGCGTTGATCAACAGCAGCTTTAAGAGAAGGTGAAGATGAACCCGGACCCTGACTGTGCCCACGACCTCTGTGATGGATGCTCATGCTCCACACCAGATGGCACAGACATGCATCGCTTCCCAGATAATCCCCCTCAACCATAATGAATTACTGCCTCACGTCCGCAAAAAAAAGAGAGGGAAAGAGAGAGAGAGAGGGAGAGAGGGAGAGATGGACAACAATAATTCCACCGCAGACCCCGGTAATGGACAGATCATCTGCATCTGCTCAGCGTCAGCACCAATTTATGCCACGTCTTCAACTTGACCGAAAAAATAAAGTGGGGAATATATCTGAAACGGTACGCAGCACCCCCACCCCCCCACCCTCCCGCGCCGCAGTCCGTGTTCAACAAGGGTTCTCGGGGTGTTTTTCACCCGAGACATTATGTAAATGAGGACTTTTGGAGGCGCTTTGGACGTCGTGAGCCGCGTCGGTCCGACGGTTTTGACTGATTGCGAGTAGACCGAGAGAAATTTGTCACCATTATATTGTGGTGCTGTAGCACTGATCATCAGAGGTAATGATTGAGCCAGCAGATGGAGTTTGCCAGCTCCTCTGGAGAAAACGTCTTTCCCATTAAACACAGCTCATTTAGAAGGAGCCGCAGCGGAGCACACTCACTGGGTCATTTACACTCACACCGAACGAACAGCGCCCAGCCTTTATCAATAACGTTCCCCCCCTATAATGCCCCCATATATATTTCGAAAGGGAAGCTTCATTATTTATGGTAGGGAGCATGTATTCTGACAGGAAGCCGGAGAGGAGAGGACAGTGTGAATGGTAAACACGCCTCGGGTGCCATAACTACTGGTGGTGGTGGACTATTAAAAAAATGTCAGAAGGTCATCAGAGCAGGGCGCAGTCATGGGAAAAACACAGGAGTTCACGTTCAATGCACACACTTTCCCTAGTGACTTTACATGTCCGATGTATTACATTAAACTACCTCTCCCTCCCTCCCTCTCTCTCTCTAAGGGATGTAAATAAATAATACAGCCCATATACCAGACGCCCATTACGGATCAGAGCTAAAGCTCATTTCTCTTTTATTTTTCTCTTTGTGAAGTACCCTCTTGTGAGGGGTTGAGTCATGCTATTCTCTGTGGACAGGCCCCGAGGCTGGGAAAAGAGGCACGGCCTCGCCCTTGTGGAGGCCGTTGAGGTGAGGTGAATGTCCTGCGATTCATATTATAGACACCGCCACTCTGACGCACCACTCCTGGAATAAACGTGGGCCCTCAGTGAGTCACCAGAGAGAAATAGATGGAGAGACAGAGAGGCCGTCCGTCTGCTCTGGCTGGATCCCGCCGTCTGTCCTGTCCTCGTGTGGCCCCCGCACTCAGGGAGCGATAAAGTGGGCGAGTGTGGGTGGGGGGGTGGTTCAGGGGGGTGAACGTGGTAGAGGCACGCCGACTTGTTCCATTCTTCTCCTCCCTATGTGTGTTTGGCCTTGGCCATGCGGCTCCCTTTTTTTTAATTCTATACTCTTCATCAGAAAGGCTGATCTGTGTAAAAAGAAACGAAGGGAAGGACAAAGAAAAAAAGAGGAAGAGAAAGAGAGAGAGAGAGCGTAAGAGAGAGAGAGAGACAGAAAAAAAAAACTAATTTGCAGCTCATCACCATTTCTCATCTTCTTATTGTCAGCGTACAGAGCCAATTCCACATGGTGACCTTTAACAGTGGAGACGGATTTGCAGACACGCGGGCGCACTTTGTGTTATCTAAAGGCAAACAGGACGTCATCCAATTGACTGTGTGTGTTTTACATGAGGTGCTTTGGGGGATATTAAGTATTAATGCAGAGTTGTGCTAACCCCTTGGTAATACAGCAGTTATGTTGATTTTTGCGTGAGGTGGTGGTGGTGTGGGTTGGCGTGGGGGAGGGTGTGTGTGTGGGTGGGGGGCTTTTTCATCTGCATGATGTTTGTGTGCTGGACGTACATACCATTCATTCCCTTGATGAGCATGTGGAAGTCAGAGATGAGGGGATTTAGCAGAGATATGTAGTTAATCTACAATGCTCTTTAATAAAGATCATTTAATGTATGTGAATTATGATGTGTATGATTTCCTTACAGCTGACAGTTTGTGGTTTTAATCATCTTGTTCTAAAATTGTGGAATAGATATTTGCCATATTATATAAGGGTTGTGTTTCTACAAATAAGTTAATACATTGTACGCTGTAATAAAATGTACAATTTGTGTGTGTGTGTATGTGTGTGTGTGTGTGTAAGTGTTTGTTTGTGTGTGTGGGTGTGTGTGTGTGTTTGTGTGTGTGTGTGTGTGTGTGTGTGTGTGTGTGTGTGTGTGTGTGTGTGTGTGTGTGTGTGTTTGTGTGTGTGTGTGTGCATGCGTGCGTGAGTTTCTGTGTGTGTGTGTGTCTGTTTGTTTTTTTCTATGTGCTTGCACGTGTGAAGACACATTTGTCACTGGTCCAGATGCATGCCTACAGTGACTGTGGCTCCAGGGCTGTAGTGGGGTTGGGAGGGGGGCGGGGGGGACAGGGGGCGCGGAGCACAGATGCTTGTGACCTGTCTGCCACTCCGGCCACTGCACACCCCAACCACCCTCCACCCCCCACTCCCCCAGGGCCCGCCGCCCACCCCCCCGTGCCCACAACAACTCGCCATCTGACTCCGAAGCCAAGCCTGGCCTCACTGCCCAAGGTCCAGGGTGATTGAAATGCGCCACAGCCCGCTGGTATGCCTGATTCTGACCCTCCTGTGCCAGACATCTCAGTCTTTTCCCTTCAGCTCACAAGACAACCCACAAGATTGTTTCTCCTGTTTACTTCCTTTTTCTACCGCTTTCCACCAACTGCTATTTCCACCTCCTCCTCCTCCTCCCCCTGTTCCTCCTCCTCCTTCTCCTCCTCCTCCTTCTTCCCCCTCCTCCTCCTTCTTTCTTACTTTGTATTTTTTTTTTGTCTGGACGGCCTGAGTGCCTTCAGCTAAGATGTGTTTTTGTCTCGGAGTGGCGCAACGAAGCCGACATCCTCGCCCCTCGCTTTTCCGGCCCTCTCCACGCCTCGTTAGGGCCGCGCCGTGTGAAGTTTCCCCCGGACCGGTTATTGCTCTGACAAGGCTCTTGATTTATTGGAGCCTCTGTTCATAGGGTTTCATCACAGTCTTTGCAATTGACATCATCAAGCAGGCAGGTTTCAAGGGAGGGCTCTCTTTCTCTCTCTCTTGCCTCCATTTTCTTTCTTTCGCTCTTCTCTCTTTTTCTTTCTCATTTTCCCTCTGTCCCTCTTACTCTCTATCGCTATATCTCTCTCTATCTCTCTCTATTTCTCTCTCTCTCTCTATTTCTCTCTCTCTCTCTGTCTGTCTGTCTGTCTCTCTCTCTCTCTCTCTCTCCACTCTGCTCTCAACATTCACTCACAAAGATTATGCCTCTTCCCCTCCGCTCAGGCAGATGGAGACTTATTAGTTTTTAACGCAATGACAACAAAGGCAGAAGATCAGGAAATAATCAGATGTGCATTACATAGACGGGAGGTTGTTTTTTTGGTCCCATCTTCATGTGAATCATGCATATTCACTGCTTATTTACCCAGGTGAATCATGCACACTCACTGGGCATACTCACTGTGCGTATTTTGCCCTCTGGTTAGTCTACATTTGTTCCATCCTAATAGTGCAGTGCAACACGAAAAGGGAAGGGAATGTTTTTGGTCTCCAGATATTCTGTGTCTTCATGTGAATCACGCATACTTACTTACTGCGTTAATTTTCTCTTATGAATCATGCATACTTACTGTGCATACTCCCTGTGCTAATTTTCTGTATCGTACATCGTGACTTTGCTTATTTTGCTCTGTGGTTAGTCCACATTAGTGGTGTTGATATAGTGGATGTCTAGGGCAACATAAAGGGAAAACTAAGATGAAAATTGCAAAGGCACACATGTAAATAGTAGTAGAAATGGGATGAGTATGAGAAAATAGCTGATTTGTACCCAGGTACTCCAAAACCATAGCTCATCGTTAGTATGCTTACAATTTGCACCATGTTAAATACATAATACAAGTGCATATCTTTTCTCACAAATACTTTATGGCATGTGTAATAAACTGGACAATCCTCATGGGTGCATGTCGAAGGAATCTGAATAATAATAATAATAATAATAATAATAATAATAATTTTGTACATAACGTTTTTATTGTTAACATTGTCTATTGTTTATTGTATTGTTATTTTGTATTCCTAAGTTATTTTGTGTTCTTGAAACTATTGCTATTCAGAGTCAGAGCTTTGTAAGAGAGTTTCTGGGTATTCTGCCAATATGTGTGTCTGTGCCTTAAGAGATGAGGTGTGAAGAGATGTTATCTGTGTCAAGGGGTGTTCAGTGCAATCCCTATCTACTTAAAACACTTCTGCTGTGCTTTGTATTCCTCTGTTGGCACCTTATATACGTCTGTTGCATAAATAAATGCTACTACTGTGTGAAAGTTTATGTGACTGTAGCTATTTGTACGTATGTATGAATTTGTATGAATGATTATTTTAAATTAATATTTTATTTATTATTTATGTACATTGTTCATGCTAGGAAGAATGTTGTTTCGTTTAATGTCTGTACCGAAGTATATATACATAGCTTTATTTTAGTTGTCGCCTAGGTATGACCATGTTGTTACATGCATTTAACTAGCCAGTCTAATGATACCTTGAAGCCAAGTAAATGGCATCTGCTGTGGAGGAGCAGACATTGACAAAGTGCTGGGCTATCGCTCAATGTGCGGCGGGGAGCCTCGCACAGACAGCGTGGGGCAGCGTGGTGTTGGGGAGTACATTAGCATGGTGCAGTGCAGAGCTATAGGCAAAGGATGGAGCAGCTGTGGGCAGCAGTGGAGGGCAGGGGTGGTGGTGAGAAAACAACACGGTTTTATGGTAACAAGACAGAGGGCGTCTCTGGGCGACTGGGTGATGCAGATACGCCTTTATGCAGAGAGACATCTGGGGAGCTTTAGGCCTGTGCTTTTTGTTTGGGAGTATGCTGCATATTGTAATCCTGGTGATTTAAAGTCTGCTTTCCAGGAGTAGCCCGTGTATGTGTGTGTGTGTGTGTGTGTGTGTGTATTATGGGGGGGTTGTGGTGGAGTGGAGTGGTGTAGTTTAGAGCTAGAGTGGAGAAATTGCTGTGTTGTTCTCATGGGTAAGTGTGTGTGTGTGTGTGTGCGCATACGCGCACTCGGGTGTGTGTATGTGTGTGTGTGCATACGTGGGCGCACTTTTGTGTGTGTGTGTATGTGTGTGTGTGTGTGTGCGTATGTGTGTGTGTGTGTGTGTGTGTGTGTGTGTGTATACGTGTGTGTGTGCGTATGTGTGTGTGTGTGTGTGTGTGTGTGTGTGTGTGTGTGGGTGTGTGTGTGTGTGCGTGTTGGCAAAGGTTGGGGGCTAGAAGTGAGTGGGAAAGAGTAAAGAGTCAAACACCAAGGCAAAAGCATCTCTCTCTCCCGTTTTACCCTCTGCAAGAGGGAGATATTCTGCACCCACAAAGCAAAGATGAATGGGTTCATTGTGTAATATGCTGCCGGGGAGTTTTCCCTCCAATTATTCACTTTTTAGCACTTTTTTCCTCCCCTCCCTCATAATGCAAATATGATCCGCTTGATTCATTGTGGTTTTATCATCATTTCCCCTGTACTTGACGGAATGCAATTTTAAAACCCTAACCCTAACCCAAGCCTATATGAGAGGAAAAGGTCAACAGTTAGGCAGCGTATTGGAGGAGATTAATGCCATTATTCAGTCATCCTACTGTTCCACAGCCAATTGATGCCTCCAGTGGGAAACAGAAAAACCAACAAGGACATGGCATGTATGTTTTACTTTACACTGACATGCCACAGAGGTGAATAGTTATTCTGTCAGGCAGCCTTTGAGCCTACTAACGGCTTGTGCCAGATAATTCACAAGCCGCGGCGGTACCATCAGTCTCAAACAATGAAATCTGCTTTACCTGCTAAGACACTTCACAAAAAAGTCTTCTGAGGAGGCTGTCAGGAAAAGTTTCCAAGCAAATAGAGTAGTTTTCAGTAGCGTCTGTCAAAGCAGCGTCACCTCAGTTAAAACACTTATCTTGACATCAAAAGATGGATTATACTATTATCATGCTCACGGAAGTTGACACATCTCACACAAAAGGGGGAGAGAAAACGTACAGATTTATTGTAGACCGGCTACAGACAATTGAGAATATAGAAGGGAAATGAACAATATTTATACTCATAGCATTGCAGAGCCGAGTCTCTGACTCAGCTCTAAGGTTTTGACAGATGTTAGTGCATTGCCATGGGCATAGGCCTTTGAATGGTATCTGCTCACAGCCTGGGAGCAAAAATAAACAATAACACTGTCTCAGAAATTAGAGGAATTCAAACCATCCCAAAAGCAATATGTTTGGGGGCATTTCAGGACATCTGGGATTATGTTCCTGTTGTTGTTTGTTAAATATAAAAACAATACAGATGGCATGGCTTAAATTTCAGATGAATAAACAGGTCGGATTACTTAAAGATGATGTATCAGACTACAGATTTTTTTGTATAATTCTGAAATAGAGTCCTTCATGATCATTTATAGTTTAGTTTGTTAGTAGTCTTTTTGTCTTTTGCATAGTGACAGCACTGAAAGTCCCTGCTGATGGTAAAGGCACTCTCCTTAGAGTTGATAAAATAACCGCTTCGACCACGTCTTGTGGTTTTTTTGTGTGTGCTTTTTTTTTACCCCTCCTCCGCATAGGATGAGGTCAAAAAGATAAGTTCCCGTAACTGTTAAATGATATCTCATAAAAACTTAACCAAGTCTCCCCACCCCTGCAATGGGTGGGAGGGTACGGGGGGGTTGGGCCTGTAATGCTATTAGGACCCCTCTTTATGTCTGATGTGATTCAATCAATCAGGCCTCAAGGTTTATGACTCCATTACGCCGCTGGTCGAGAGAGGAGGGGGTGGGGGGGTGGGAGTGGGGTTGGGGTTGGTGGGGGTAGCACGCGGTCGGAACACGGGAGCCTGGCCACTTCCCGCGCCTCCCCACTCTGTGGCCATTGGAGCCATGATGAACGGGGCTGCTTCGAGGACATCAGATAATGAAGAAACACTGAACAGGCCAGGAGATGTACGTCTGTGTGTGTGTGTGTGTGTGCATGCTGCCACGGCCTTTCCATAATGCCTCCCCTCTCCTGCAGGGCTCAGACAGGTAAATTAAGAGCAAGTGGGTGCGTAACAGACAGGGGAGAAAGAATGAAAAAAAAAAGAACTCAGAGAGGCTAGTTGTGCTCCACACACAAAACCGAGACGAGAGACAAGGACTGCATTAGCAGAAAAAAAGAGAGACCGAGAATGAAAGAGAGGATGTACTGTTTATGTGTTCTTCTTTTTTTCCATCCTATTCTCAGCCCTTTCTCTGTGGGCTTTTTAAAAAGTGTCAATACTGAGACTGGTCCTTTGTCCTCATGACTCTAAACAAACACATATTAGAGAGTTGTGTGATGGCTGATTGCTGGTGGCTTTAAAGAAAAAGGAAGATAAAAAAGGACAATATCCGCCTGAGAAAAGTCTCAGTTCGTCAAGGCTTCTCTTCGACGAGATCATAAATCATTCCTGGAGGAAAGACATTTAAAAAGGAGAGCTAACAGGGGAGAGAAAGAGAATGCCTCCATAATTTTCAGCTTTAAGAGACGGCTGATCTAATTAAACACATTGTCTGCACAAAGGACCCTCTCACCTTCAGCAGAAGTCATGAAAGGCACTCAAAAGACAGACAAAGATGTGCCAGTCAGTCTATTTGCTGCATCCCCCCCACCCACCTACTCCCCACCCCTAACCACCACCGCTACCACCGCTACCCCCACCACAACTACCACCGGCACTGAGAAGAAAAACGATGAGCGGGGACACGTAAGTAGCTTACACGCAAAACTGAGAACTCAGTGGTCTGTTTGAAAAAGCTCATCATAAACTTGGTCACCGAACACCCACTCTCAGCTTGGAGAGCCAAAAAAAAAAAAAACTGCCGGAGGATGAAAGAGGCTTACCTTCTTGTCCAAAAAAAAAAATACACTTATCTTGATGCATTAAGCCATAAACTTTAAATCAACATGCAAATGTGTGTCTTACATTCACAACTCGTCAAATTTAAGTGTTTTTTTTTTTCAAACTGGAGATGGGGAGAAACTAGCCACCAGAGATGTAAGGAAAAGAAATGAGAAGCATAAAAATGCCAACATCGTGAAACATATGTGTTTTCTCCACTCCATCCCACTGCACGTGGATCAGTGAGCAACTATGTACGCTCCTTGAGGGTAATGCGTGAGTAAGATTAAAGATAATCAAGTCCACTTAGCCATGCTTATTTCCTCTGGGGATAGCGAATAAAAGGGACCAAAAGGTTAACTCGATTCCCTCTGTGTGCGTGTGTGTGCTATCCACTTTAAACAATTAGTACGACACTGAGACATAAATCACATCTCGCTGGTGTTTTGAAATGACTTCACTGTGAGGCATACAGGTCTTTAGTGTATAAATTCACTGTTACTGTACAGCGATTGTGATTCATGGTGGGACAGACATGATAAATGTTTAGTGTATGACATTTTTAACACTGTTGTAATATCATGCCACTATAATCTCCTCATCCCTGAAATGAGCATATTTAAATCATGCACTTTATTGGCAACAAGGAATTTACAAAGGAATTTCCATTCTATATATTTTGTGTGATGCTGGTAAACTGTTTTTAATATTCGCTGTGATAAATCACCCAACATTAACCCTTGCTTAATTGAACAAAGGACTTGATTTGGGGATACTGATAACCACTCTCCGTCATGACCAAAAAAATTGAGTTGCACTCACAAGGTTTCTCTCCCCTGTTTCCCCTGTGTTGCTATGGTGACAAATGCTTGGTAACCATTCCACAGGAAGCAGTGTTGGACTTAACACATCTCTGACAATGAGAAAAGATGTGACATGTTCAGTGGGCCAAAGACACTTGGGCACAGCAATTTGAAAAGCGCAGGCACTGCCCTTGAACTTGAAGCCCCCCTCTCAGGGTTCTCTGGCGCTGAAAGGGACCCGTCTGAATGATAGTGGTGGTGAAGGGGTTTGCTGAAATGACGGAAAAACACCTTCAGTTCTGCCATTTTGGTGAAAAAAATCCTTTCAAAGCACAGATCACACATTCTGAATTACTCGTAGGCCACTTTGTAAGTGGCAAACACCACAACGTCCGTGTCACGTTGGGTTAGCATTAGCCATTGTTTTTTTTTTTATTGTTGTTGATTTTTTTTTTCTTGTCGTTATCCACAGGCGAGCATCAGGAGGAATAAATTATGTATCGCTTCATCATTATGCACATGTAACTCTGTGACATCTCCTCAGTTTCCATAATAGGTTAAAGTAGAACAGCCATTGCTGGAGGAGTTCTGCTAACAAATTATGCAAAGTTGAAATGCCACAAGAAGCCATAACCCATGATGCACACAACCCCCGAGGGCCTTTCCTATATCAGACTCCGTGAATACTGAACACACACACAAACACACACACACACACTGTCACACACACACTGCGACACACACACACACACACACACGCACACACACTTATACACATACAGCAGAAGCAGCAGCAGCACTGCCAACAACTCAACTGCCTTAGCAAAGATTCTCATTGATATCACAAACAGACAGCACCAGGCTTCATCCTCACCCCCCCTGGACTATCAAGGTGGTGGTATGGCTTAATCCCTGTGCCTTTTTTGACAACGGCTGGTCACTTAATTCCCCTTAGCGGAAAAAAGAACAATGACTGCCCCGTCTATTACATGCAAAACAACCAATATGGATAATGTTTATCACAGGCCAGATACAGTTCATTATATGGTGGTAAAAACTCAATTAGATTCTCCTTTGTTTCACAGATAGGGCTATAGGGTTACATGTGGCATCCAGCATGACTTGTGTATTGTTATTCAATGGGATTAGCTCTATCTGAAGGTTGCCGATGCACCGTCTGGAGTGCCTCAGTCAGTGCCAGAGCTTTTTGTATTCTGCGGTTGTGCAAACAGAAACTCCAAACGTTACACAAAAAATGAAAGGGTTTGTGACAGTTTGTGTGTGTATGTGCATGTGTGAATGGACTTATGAAAAGTTCACAACTTCAGCCCTCGACTGCCACAGGCAAAAAGGGAAAGATTTTCACAAAAATATGCAAAAAGTATTTGAAAGATAAGGAAAGGGAAAAAAAGGGGGGGGGGTGTTTCTGAGGCAATATGCAGTAAATATAAGTCATGGCAATGGCCTTAGAGACAAGGGCACTTCTGCCATTGTGGAGAATTATCGAGGAAGTGTCAGACTAAGCGGAGGAAAACAAGCAGCATGTGTGGCACACAGCCCTTGTTTGCCTCCTCAACATCATTTTTGTCTTTTGAATGACTTGATTCCTCTTTCCTTCGTTTGGCTGAACGCTAGCTTTGTGGCCAGGCACGAATGCACCAGGTGCTGATAAGGAGCAACGCATCGCAGTGCTGCTAGCACGCATACGCACACACACACACACACAAACACAGACACACACGCATCCGAAATCGGCGACATCTCCCTGAGCTGTTTGCTCACTGTGACCACGCCTGCGGAGATGTAATTCACTTATCAGGATGTAGGGAACCAGCAGACAGCGGCGCTGAGAAAGAAAAAAAAAGAAAAAGAAAAAGAAGCCTAGCCTGAGCAAGATCGCCAATGCAGAAAGAGAGAGAGAGAGAAACGAGAGAAAGAGAGTGTGAGAGAGGTGGGGGGATGGGGGCTTGGGTAAGGGGGGGGGTGTAGCCAGTCGTTGCAGATAACGCCCCCCCGACTTCATGCGCCTGCAAATAGGTTTCCATTTCATTTTCACAGTTCACTGGCGCTTGTCCGCATAAATACCCCATCCACCAGACGTAGCAAGAAAAATAAAGTGCAATGTGGATGTTTGTGTGTGTATGAGTGAGTGTGTGTTTATGTTTAAGTTTGTGTGTGTGTGTATGTGGGTGTGTGTGTGTGTGTGTGTGTGTATGAGTGTATGCGTGCATATGTGTGTGTGTGTGTGTGTGTGTGTTTTGTGTGTGTTTTGTGTGTGTAAGTGTGTGTGTGTGTGTGTTTATGTGTGTGTGTGTGTTTTAAAGAACATGACGGCTGACAGTAAGAGGGGACAGCAGAACAGATGCAAGAACAAATGTCGCCGCCCCCCCCCCCCCCCCCCCCCCCCTTCATGACAAGAACACAGTCCACTAGCAGGAGCGAGGCAAAGAAAGGGTTAAGTCCGCCATTAAAGCACAGCAGAGCTACGCTCCAAATCTCTCCCAAATGAATGTTTTGGGGGGCTGCACAGACTGACGGCACAATCTGCCCAGCAGCTCCCAGGTCTAGCTTAGTGGGCGCTGACAGCCTCGCAAGCGGGGGGCCAGTCTGGAGGATCTGTGTTCAAATCCACTGTTGGCTGCCCTCGGGGTTGGCCCGTGTGGTGGAGCAGGAACACGACATTCACACACATACAGACAGACAGACAGACAGACATACACACACACACACACACATACACACACACACACACACACACACACACACACACACACTTATAAGATATCATGAGCATTTACTGTGAACTCGGAAAGTTTTCAGCCCCACTGAACTTTTCCATATATTTTAAAACAGGATTCAGTTCACCATTGTTATTATCAATTTACACCCAACACCCTACAGTAACAAAGCAAAAAAAAAAAACAGATTTTGGAGTCCTGAAAGAATTTCTTAAAATAAAAAAACTAAAATATTTCATTTGCATAAGTATTCAGACTCTTCACTTTGTACTTAGTTAAAGCACCCCTGTCAGCAATGGCTGCCTCAAGTCTTCTTGGAATTCAATCAGCGTCAGGTTGGATGTGAAGCATCAGTGGAAAGTCATTCTCTGGTCTCTCCGGAGATGCTCTGTTTGGTCCAGAACCAGAAATGAACCTTCAGTGAATTTTTCCAGAAGCAGCTTCTGTGGTTTCTAGGTTCTGTGTGCCTCAGTTGTGTGTTTCTTATCAAAATGCAAACCTTCGCCTCAGCCTGAGATTTGTGAGCAGTCTGGAAAACCATCTCACTCAGGATTTTGCTGCATTTCCTACAGCATCCATCTCTGTTCAACTCGCCTGGTTCCCCAGTTGCCATGACGGAAAAGCATCTGAGCATGCTCTCAACTGTGGGGAAGCCGGGTAACGCTTAGTGCTTTGATCTCCGTCCACACAAGCCTTTGGGAGTTGTGGCCAAATAGTTCAATCTCATGTCATCCTCATGTCATCAGACCAGAACGTTCTGCCCCCTGTGCCCTGGGACTAGTGCTTACTGACAAACTCCCAGTGGGCCGCATGCCTTGTGCCTTTCAGTGTGGCGCGGAAGGGCTTCCATCTAGCAACTCTACCAATGAAAAGGTCTGATTGGTTGAGTGGTTGGTCTGATGGTTGTCCTTTAGTAAGGTTCTCTTAGGAATTCTACTAAGGAATTCTTGATCAAATTCATGTCCACTATGGTTCTGGGTTATCTGCCTTCACCTTACCAATGCCCTTTTTTCCCCTGTGCACTATGGCATATGCCATCCACTGTAAGACCTTATAAACACAAGTCTGTGCCTTTCCAATTATGTCCAAGAAATTCAGTTTGGCAGATTACAACCAAGTTATAGACATATTTAACGGATCCTCGGTAGAAGTAAGATATATCTGATACATGTGTATCAGCCATGTTCAGACTTTCAATACCGTTCAGAGGTATTTGAAACATGACAAAATATTCCGAAATGAAAACTGCAAGAGCCAGTAACCAGCAAGTATAATACTCCTCCAACACCTGTGGTTCAGTTTGTTCATCCACTCAGCTAAGGACCGTGTCCAAAGTCGAAATAACACATTTGTTTACCAACAACATGGGCATTACCGCTCCAGCTTAGTGAGCGTTTCTGTGCGACGGCGTGTTATGTTCTTTTCCATGCTTGTCTCCATGCGCGGGGTGAAGTAACGGCCTGGCTGTCACCATACGGCAATCCGCCAAGTGGCCCGTCATGGCTGGATGTGATGTGAAAGGGCTTTGGCACGCACATTAATAATGTCATTCATAATGGAATAAGGTACTAGCACCACTACAAGGCCCCACTTCTGAGAGCCATTTGAGCACTGATGACAGCACAGTTGGTGAGTGGAAAAATAAAGTATGCAAGTGAAAGGCGGGGGAAACGATGGTGGCGGCCGTGGCGGCAGCAATGCGAGAATTAAAAAAGTTAATATGCATCCATGCTTCCTGCTGCTTCTATGCCCTCCCCCCCCTTGAAGATGACTGGAGAGGGCATCTCGGTAAAGGTGGTAATGAGCTGACTCACAGACACCGGGGACCTCCCAAGGAGTCAGGCCTCGGAGATATGGTGAATTATCTGTACGGCTCCTCTACGGAGTAGCCGAATGCAATAAGAGACAATGGCATTTATCTCCCAGGTTATTGTCCACAGCGCTGTATGACAAATTCTTTTTTTTTGCCTGGCAGGAAGGAAATTAAATGCAACGCTCGCGACCTGTCACACAGTTGCGTACTGCGGAAAAGTTGGTTGCTGTGGCAACGACACTTGTAATATTCATCACCGATGTGATTTTTCAATTTAAACTTGGCGAGAGAGAAAAGGAACGCTTATGAAATCCATATAATTACTTTATCTATATGTGGCAGAAAATATTCCAGCCAAGAATTTCTTTACCATTTCAAGTTAATTAAGAGATCACTGTGCCAGCAAGCCATTAACAAAATCATATGAGCGGCAATACTCTAATTCTTCGCCTTAAGGCAAGCGGCAATTGATTCTGTCAGTTTCACTGGTCTCACACTCCAGCAAGGCAAGCTGCTGACTTCTATTAAAGTGGATCATTACAATGCACACTTGCACAGGAAAGCAGGTTTGTGTGTGTTTGTGTGTGTGAGAGAGGGAGAGAGAGAGTGTGATTTTTTTTCCTCACTTCCCTATTGGTCTTTGAAATGCTTGCTCCATTGTGTCTGAGATGAATGAAATAAAGACAATCCGCTTTGGATCACAGCGTTTGACCTGCTTTTGATTCCCCTCGATTTTCCCCCCAGGAGACTTCCTTCCTTCTCTCTCTGTGTCTCTGTCTCTGTCTCTCTCATGAAATCCCACCTCGACTAAGGCTCGTGGATATCCCGCCTGTGCCGCGGCAAATCAGTGCAGACGACAGCAGCGGCGTAAACTAGTCTGGCATCGACATGACTGTCTCATGTCTAACATCATGCTAATGTCTGCGCGTCTGTCTGAGAGAAGGCTGGTGGGTTTTGCAAGCGTCTCTAAAAGAAGAGGAACCTGCTATTACTACATCAGGGGGGTGAATCGAGGGGAGCGGGCCCCTGTAGAACACACACACTGTCATTTTAACTGGGGTGGAGGCTCGTTGCAAGCCAAACAGCCGTGTCATAATAAACAAACTAGAAGTCTGTCATGCTTCACAGTCATGTTTTATTGAGGTTTGTCTGTACCCATTTCACTGTCATCATCCCCTCGTTAACTTGTGTGAGGCACTGTGTGTGTCTGTGAGTTTAGATGTGTATTATACTGCTGTAAGTTTCACTTGAGTAATTTGATTGGACAAGAGACAGTCCAGCAAGTTCAGATATGCTGCACAACAGTAATGCAATACTTTTATGGCTTGCATCGGCTGGCTTTATAGAGTTAACCCGCCTGCTTTAATATGTCAACTTGAAAGACTTCTGTTGCCATCCTAAATAACTTATTTTTGCTTGACGAACCACAAAACTAATGAAATCAAAGCTACTGTCTGATATTGGCGTGCTTCTGAGAGTAACATCATAAAACTTAAAACAGATCATCACTAGAGTTATTGCTCTGAAAGCTGCTTAATAGGCCTGCCAAACCTCCAGTGAGCCTATGTGTGGAGCTTAACAAGGACTGACAATTCTCAGGCATACAGGCAACTTCAGACTAAAACACATCATTATGGAACAAGTTAATTCATGTCAAAATTCATGTCATTTTATGCATTCTTCATTATTTAGAATGTATCACAGATTTTAGTGAAACATATGCTGCCAGCCATATGCTACACCTTGGATTCAAAGTACAGTATGCTTACAGTACGCTACACGAGACATGCATGCAACATACACTATATGTTCAAGCTGTGTGTTGACAGAAAAGGATAACATCTTCTGAAAGATCACATCAATGTCCTTGTGGATGTCTTATTCATGTGACAGGTTGTAGAAGTAATTGGAGAAGTAATTAATTACGTCCTCACAGAGGTAAAAGCTTTATTTGACAGACAGACTCTTAAGTGTGTCTCAAGTGCGCCTTTCGACCACTCGGCATCTAAAATGCATTACAGCCTTGAGAAACAGCACTTCAATCAATCAGGAGACAACAGATTAAATATGAATTTAAAGAAAAAGAAAACAACTGTCTGACAGGATGACAGCTCGGTCTTCGCTTGGCACCTAATTTGAAGAAGCAGCATCCCTCTCCCCCCTCACTGAATGGGCACGAATCCCACCGAACACAAAAATCACAGCAAGAGAGAGAAAGAGAAAGACAGCTTAGAAGAGAAAATGGCCCCCAAACACCACACGGCACACAAAGAGCCGAGGTCTGGGCGCCCCACCAGGGAGGAGAGGAAGAAGCGGGGGCCTGCTGCCTGCTGCCTGCTGCTCGGAGGGGCTGTGAAGGAGCCAGAATGGCCCCCTCGCCGCTTGGCAGAGCATTATCAGGCCCACTGACTTTGACCGCATTCTTGGGGCCTGTGCAACTACACTCAAGCACCATGACTGAAGTGGGGGAATGGGGTGGAGTATGGGGATGGCGAAGAGAGGGAGAGACAGAGAGAGACAGAGAGAGAGAGAGAGAGGGAGGGACACCGCAGTCCCCTTTTGCCCCTGACGGCTGGTCAGTCAGCACTCCGGCTGTGTCCGGCCTCATTTTAGCCACGGCCTCGCGGGGAATTAGGCACCCCCCCCTCCCTTTCCTCCTTCCCTTCCTCTCTTCCTTGCAGTCAACATCAACCCCACCACCCCCACCCCCCCAACTGCCATCAGCACAAACACAAACATGGGCAAAAAGTGCAGGTGGTGCTGAGTCAGGGAAAAAGAGCGAGTGACATCCCTTAAGTGCAGGCGGGAACAGTCATGCTTTTAGAGGAATCACTGCAGGAGTGGGGGGGCGAACGGGACTTGGTGCAAAAACACTACTGAATGGAGGAGAACGAGATAGAAAGAGAGAGAGAGAGAGGGGGAAAAAAGAGAGAGGAAGAAAGACAGAGAGATGGCTGTGAGGATGTCTTGAGGGAAAATTGTGCTGCCTTTTTTCTCCCCCTACTCCCAGGTGGACAGAAGGTCTTGTTGCCGAGTGATGGACAAGATCCATATAAAGCATTACCACCACTGGCACATCAATAGCACGCCATTAATGCACTTTGGTGATGCGCAGGACTTTGGGAACAAGATAGCCACTGTTGGGAGTGAGAAGTGAACTTAGGTCCACCCCCCCCACCCCCCGGGCCCAACTGTCCAAACTTGTGTGTGGGTTTCTGAACAGACTCACAAAAAATCTACCAGGTGCATAGAATATGACATGATATTTATTTATAAGTGGGACGCTGGGATCAGGAACACGTCCCAGTGTATCACCTATGCAGTGAAGGCTAGCAGAGCAGGGGGCTGCTGGGAGAAACAGGTCACGGAGGCTCCACCAAGGTTGTGTTTATAGGGCTGCTGCTGGAGGTCCTCCAGAAAGGCCAGACTAACTCCCAAGGACCATACGCAGACACACACACTCTCTCTCTGTTACACACACACACACACACACACATACATAAACACACACACACACACACACACTCGCTCACTCACTCACACACACGCACCCACACACACACACACACACACACACTCGCTCACTCACACACACACACAAACAAACACACACTTTGGTTAAAAAGAATATATTGACCCTCATATCTTCATAGCATCTTGAAGCATCTTCTGATGCGATAGCTACAGAGAAATCCAGCCAAGTGTCCAGCCGCTGTTTACCCACCAACACATACCACAGAGTAAAGGTGCTGTTCTAATACGGTAGGAAAGCATATTGATAATCTACTAAATAATCAGTGACAAGAATGACTCCAAAGAGTGTGAGAGAAAAGGGGGGCGGTGGGGTGGGGTGGGGGGGGGGGGGTGGGGGTAACATGAAACCTGTGCTTGTGCTCTAACCGCTGATTTGGTATTAAACATCTCCTGGGCAGGAAGATTCCACAGTGAAGAACCACAGTAGCACAGTAGCGCTGAGGTCTCGTGTTCACATCCTGTCAAACCAGAGTGAAAAGTTTCTTTCTGTGTTACTGCCAGATGGCACATTTAATTACCTCCAGACTCCCCGCTGAGCACCTTACAGACTTTTCAAATGGAGAGGGAGGGTTTCAGGTTGATAAGAATAACAAAGGTTCTGTCAGATGATTATGCTGTGAAATACCATAGAGATTTCTAAGGCGTTGTGTGGGAATACTCTTGATTTTTTTTTTTAGATAACACTGGGAATACTGTATTTCCAACGCCCTGGCTGAGTAATGTCTTGGCATGGACCTCTCTCCGGACTTTCGGAATTAAACTGAAGACAAGACATGCAGATTGAACATATCTCTAATCAATACGGAGGGAGATGGGAGATTCAATCTTACACGCGCTCTGAAGCCTCTTCTCCCCCACTTGTCCATTTCCCCTGGACTGCCAGAAAAAAAAATCTTTAACACAGCAGTCAGTCAGGATAAATTATCTGCAAAATAAAGCTCAAGCCTTTAAAACCCAAGTCTTTTTTTTTTTTTAAAAGGCGGCGATGTGAAACAGAAAGGCCTTGAAATGCCTAGTGTGCATAGAAGCTAATCCCCTCATGTTTATATTTTTTTCACATCATGGTAACACACAACAATTACGGACACTTTCCCAGAGTATTACCACACGCCAGTGCACCTATGCCCCCTTCAGCACGCTGCAGCCCTGCCGAGGCCCAGAAAGAGAGCCAAAGGTCGCGGAAGGAGAGAAAGTAAGAGGATGAGCGCGCTATGAGCTCCGGGCAACGATAATGCTAAATCCCACCACTGGTGTTTTTTTTTTTATTATCAGTGTGTGAGGGAGGGAGCTGCTGTTGCTGCTGCTGCTGCTGCTGCTGCTGCTGGTGGGTGGTGGTGGGTGGTGGTGGTGGTGGTGGTGTTGGTGGAGGGTGGTGTTGGTGGTGTGTGGTGGGTGGTGGGTGGTGGTGGTGGTGCGGCAGCTGCTGGATAGTCAGTCCCACAAGCTGCGGCTCCCACAACAAGATATTACACATACACCCCCCCCCCCACACACACACACACACACACTCACACACACACCTCACAGCACCACACCTGTCTGCCCAGCCTGGACGCTCTGTGATTGTTCTGACTTTCAAATAGTTTCCTTCCGTCTGATGGGATCAATTCGGCTAATCCGGACCGCGTGGGCATCCGGAGCTTTCCGAACACAGGTATTTCTGGCGCGGTGCGATAAGTGTTTTTTTTTTTTCTTCTTCTCTCCCTGGTAGGGTCTCTAACACGGAAGGCTTCCCTCTAACTGGGATAAACAGGGTTTTCATCTGCCGGCTGTGTTTGATGGCCGCGGGTATTTGGAATAGCAATTTGTCTGATCACAGGACACCCACAGCAGTCAGTGGAATCAAATCAGATTTTAGACTTAGCAATTATTCTGTGTGCGTGTGTGTGTGTTGTGTGTTTGTGTGTGTGTGCGTTTGTGTGTGTGAGTGAGTGAGAGAGAGAGAGAGAGTGTGTGTGTGTGTGTGTGTGTGTGTGTATTTGTGTGTGGGAGTGTGTGTGTGTGTGTGTGTGTGTGTGTGTGTGTGTGTGTGTGTGTGTGTATTTATGTGTGTCGGTGTTGAATTTAGACATAACACATGAAAATATCATCCTGGAGTCGGTGCTGTGTACTGTAAAGCTTAGGGTAAGTGGATTGAGTGTACTCTCTCATGAAATGGAATTAACAAGTGGCAATTGTTTGTTTGTTTTTTGTTTTTCTACTGGCTGTTTTGATAGAGAGATATGTTTGCGATGGCATATCAATTTAAACATGCTTGCTGAGAATGTTTACCAAGTAACTGGCAAATTACTCTTTGCAAGGAGTGTGTGGCAAAGGAATGCCAGAATGCTATGACAAAAAATAAATAAGAAAATAAAACAAAAAAAAAAGACCACAAAGACCCAAAGATAGAGCAGCAACAAATCCCCTGAATATCTAAGGCACTGGCAGAAACGGATTTGGATTGAAGACTGTGTTATTGTGGCCCTGAGAATAACTGCTTCCTTATCCTCTCACCACATTCCTCTCTCTTTCTCTGTCTCCATCTGTCCTCTCTCTCTCTCCCTCTCTCTTTCTCTTTCTTTGCCCACCCCTCCCTCTGCCTATCTCTCTTTCTTTCTACTGGTCTTTCTTTGTCCGTCTCTTTTTCTCTGCCACTTGCTCTCTCTTTTCTCTCTTGGGCTTTTCGGTGTCCTTTCTCATTCTTCCACCCTCTCTCTCTCTCTCTCTATCTCTCTCTCTGTCCTCCCAGGAGAAGGGCAGTGATGGGGTCTGCAGAGAGAGAGAGTGCCAGCATCCCTTCCTTCATTCCATTTTCGAACACCAGCTTCATTTTCTGCTGACTGTCATCATCCACCACTGCTGGAAATCTATTTCCGCCTTTATCCTCTGCTCACTGGGATTCTTAGGGATGAAGCACCCCCACCCCCACACACACACACCCCCACCACCCCACCCCCGTTTCTCTCCCCCACACCCGTGTCCTCGCCAGGCAATCCCTATGAGACACCAATCAATCAACGTCATCCACCTTCATAACTGCAAAGGCTTTGGCAAGGCTGTCTGAGCTTTGTTGCCACCTACACTAAGGTCAAACGGTGGGGGTGTGGGTGTGTGTGTGTGTGTGTGTGTGTGTGTGGGGGGGGGGTTATCTGCAAGTTGTGAGCACAGATAGGTTAATGGTGAAGAAGTCTGGGGTGGGAGACAAAGAGGCGAAAGAAAGAGGAGACCTAAAAAAAAAAACTAAAAAAAAAACTAACAAGCTCCACTGAGGTTTCAGTTTCGTACTTCTTCTCCAGAGCCATGTCAGAGGCTGGGTGAAATGTATATCCATTAGAAATTATGAACACTGGAGGACAGAGGGAGACAGTGAGGAAAAGAGACAGTGTGTGAGAGAGAGAAACAGAGAGAGAGAGAGAGAGAGAGAGAGAAAGAGGAAGAGAAAGACAGTTAGAGAGAAAGAAAGTCTGTGTATTTGTGCGTGAGAGAGCTCGTGTGTGTTTGTGTGGTGTGTGTATATGTGTGAGAAAGAGACAGACAGACAGAAAGAAAGGGAGAAAGAGAAGAGAGAGAGAGAGAACAAGAGAGAGAGAGATCTGCAAATGTGCATTGATTGGTCTCCACCTGACACTTTTCTTCTGGCGCTCTCCAAAGCAGCCAGGGGCCCCAGGGGTCCTTTTGTAAAGGGGAGGGGGGGCAGTGAAGAGTAGGGTTGGTGGTGGGGGGTGGGTTGTGGGGGTGGGGGCTGTGACCTCTGTTATCTTGACGGGCTACATGAACAAAGCAGCGATTACCAGTGACCTCCAACACCCCGCGCAAAGGCAGAGACAGACGGAGACAGACAGTTGCTGCAGTGAAATGAGAGAGAGCGAGGGAAGAGATTGAGAGAGAGAAGGAACGAGAGAAATGGAGAGACAGAGAGAGGGAGAGAGAAATGGAGAGACACACAGAGAGAGAGAGAAAGAGAGAAATGGAGAGACAGAGACAGATAGAGAGAAAGAGAGAGATGGAGAGACAGGGAGAGAAAGAGAGAGAGAGAGAGAGAGAGAGCACAGGAAACGACAACGAGGCTGCCAGGTTGCCGATCTGATGTTTCACTTTCCATCTGCTGGCCCCAGTTAATGTGGAGTGGAGAGACCAGGGGTAAGCCGGCTGAAGAGGAGAGGAGAGAGAGGAGAGAAACAGAGGAGATCGGAGCGGTGGGGGACGTGAGTGGCACCCCCCCCTCCTCCTCCTCCTCCTCCTCCTCCTCCTCTAACCCCCCACCCCACACACCCCCACACTCACCCCCACCCTCTCTTTCCCCCTCAAGCTGAGCGAGAGAGAGAGAGCGGTCCCTCCTCGTGATGACAGGCTTGCTGGAGGCTGAGCATCACGGCAAACAATGCTGTTAAATTTATAACGAGAGCGAGAGCGAGGCCCCCACAAGCACTGGCTGAAGGCCATCTCGCCCCGTGCTGAGCGCCCGAGAAATGTGCACAAGATGGATGACACAGGTCAACCAGTAAATACTGCGCAAACAAGAGGCTACGGGGAAGGGAAATAGGGGGGGTGGGGGTGGAGGTGGGTGGGGGGTCGGTGGTGGTGAAATGGGGCTGTCACCTTCGCATGAGCGTATGGCCAGTGTCAGTTGTGGGGTCAGTACAGCCTGGCATGGTGAATCTTACTGCTATTGTGAAGATGATTGCTGAGATGTGATTGTTTGGCATGATACTGACTGCAATAAATAAATAAATAAATAAATAGATAGAGTGCTCTACAGAGGGAATGCCGGAGGAGTTGCCAGAAAGTGTGTATGATTAAAAACTTTACAGAATTAATGTTGGAGTACTGCCTGTAAGGTAAAGAAGATTGTGCTGTAGTGGGGTTGAGGTTGAGAAAAACAGCAAGCGAGAGAGAGAGAGAGAGTGAGAGGGAGAGAGAGAGGGAAAGAGAGAAAGAGAGAGTATGTGTGCATGTGTGTGCATGCCTGCATATGTGTATCTGTGTATGTAGTAGAGACAGCAGAGATATTTTATTTATCCCGAAGGAAATTAGGGTGTGCGCGTGTGCGAGCGTGCATGTGTGTGTTTGCACTTTTGTGCTTTTTGAGGCCAGGGTGGAATCACGTGATCATCCTCACACAGATAATAAGGAAATATTTCATTTCATGGCCTGTTTTTATTTTGCCTTTGTGTATAAAGTTCTACTACTCAGTCGATCGACCTGTGAACTTGGAGCAAAGCCCAGGCGAGTCCACACACCACAGAAAGCATACACTCGTTCCTCTCCTTCCATACTGTAATCAATGGGCTATCTTTTTTCCCCCTCTTCTCTTCTTTTCTCCTTTTTTTCATCCCCCTCCTCTCCTCTCCTCTCATCTCTCCACTCTTCTTCCTGTCTTCTCCTCTCCTCTTAGAGACCCCTCTTCTTTGCACTGAAGGGCTGCAGCAGGGATGAATGAGCATGTGACTGATCTGCAGTGGACTGGCCTCTGGCTGCCAGGCAGGCCGCTGCTCTGTTGGTGAGGCCCTCCGATAACAAGGTCCCCTGGGTGGCCACCACTTGTCATTCAGGTGATCAAACAAGGAAGGAGATAATGTCATTTTTTCCACTACTGCCATAAATCACCCACCCCTACCACCCCACTTACCACCCTGACTCACCCCCCCAAACCCCCCCCCCACCCCCCACTCACCACCCCGACTCACCCCCCCACCCCCCACTCACCCCCCCGCCCAAACCCCCGGATTCGCCAGTCAGCACACCAGCTCTTTTGGGTGTGTGTATGTGTGTGTGTGTGTGTGTGTGTGTGTGTGTATGTGTGTGTGTGTGTGTGCGTGTGTGTGTGTGTGTGTGTGTGTGTGTGTGTGTGTGTGTGTGTGTCTGTGCTTGTTGGTGAAGATGATCCATAGAATTACAGTGACCAAGCAAACCTTTGTCCATTACATTTATTAATGCCCATCTCTGCACTCTGCACTCTGCCTGTATGTAAGATGTTTTCAGCAAGAAAATTATAGTACATTACATGGCATTCAGCACATGCTTTTTCTAAACCCTAAAAGTGGCAAGCAACATTTACATCTCACCATAGGCCGTCTAAAAGAAAGTTTTTAAGTGTTTTGGATAGCTACTCTTTACTTAATATTTTCCTTCCTTTAGGGCACTCTGCCATAACAGAGCCTTGGAGACTCATGATTTTCTCATCCTCTTTGGATTTCCTAATCTCCTCTGCTACTCATGTTTTTATGCCTTTTCTTTATGCCTTTTTTTGTAATCTTCATCTTTTGTTTTCTTCTGTAGTTTCTGTTTTTCAATTTCTGTAAGTATCTAAACACTTTGAGCTATACCTTAGTGTAGAAAAACAAACCTTGGTTTAAGGATACATTTGGCCTATCTGTAAATCCAAAGTCACCACTTTCACGTTGGGTCATGGAGTATCTAGTAGTCATGACGTATATAGTTACGGGTCAGTGTGGGTCGATAGATTTTGCAAGTACAAATGTCAAATCACGGTTTTACACTGGGAGATTGATTGATTAGTTTCATTTGTTGAGGTGTCATTAGTTCATATTGGTTAATGAATATGTAAACATGACCCACCTATGCCTAACGATGATGGATATCGAGGCCCGGGTTTGTCATTGTTGAACACGTCAGCGGTGGACACGGTGACCGCAGTTTTAGTGCTGCTAGTGCTGTTTTGTGAGAGAGAGTGCCTGTGCTTCTCTTCACCTCACTGATACGCTTGACCCCAGTGCCTTTACATTCACTCTCGGAATTACTTTTACACACACAGCCACAGGGACCGTGAGGGTTCATGTTGTTGTGTAAGCTGATGACAGCCACACATAGCACAAGTGAGTGTGTGTGGGTGCAGATGTGTGTGTGTGTGTGTGTTTGAGTGTGTGCATACATGCTTGTGTGTGTGTGTGGAGATGTGTGTGCGTGTGCGCACATGCAGGTGTGTGCGTGTATGTGTTTGAGTGTGTGCATACATGCTTGTGTGTGTGTGTGTGTGTGTGCAGATGTGCGTGTGTGTGTGTATGTGTGTATGTGTGTGTGTGTGCGTGCGCAGATGCGTCTGTGTGTGTGTGTGTGTGTGTGTGTGTGTGTGTGTGTGTGCGTGTAAGGGAGAGAAAGAGAGAAAGGGAGACGGTGACCTTCTCCGTCAGTTGCAGAGGGAGAGGAGGCAGCTGGTCAGTAAGAGGCGCAGCTGTTGGTGTACAGCGGAACAGACGGGCGCATGTAACATGGTAACAGCACCAAGAGCACCGCAGGCCTGAATATTATCCCCGCAGGCAAGAGCGAGGCCTGAATCTGTCCACACACACAGCCCCAAATCTCCCATCTAGGCCAGCCATCAGCCTGACGCATGCAAACCTTAAATGCCACTCCAAGAAAAAAAAGAGAGAACAAAAAATTAAATAAAAACTTATATGTGGTTTCTTATGTTTTAGTAGCTTAAAGGTGCTATATGTAGGATTGTGGTCAAAACTGGTACTGCAATCAAATTCTGATACTGTAATGTTTTGTTTCCCAGCAAAGGTCAAAATAGAAAAGCAAAACATAAACAGAATTTGCTGGCTGTAAATTACATTTCAAAATGTGAATATTCTGGCTGTACTATTGTATTGTGTTCTGTATTTCAACTGAACACGTTTTCTTCCACTCTGTGGACACATTTTTTGATTACTTGCTGTGAATATCTTACATGTACCACCTCTTAGTCAAGAGACGTGCGACGAGACTTGCAGTGAGGTGCAAATGTTTCAGCATGTGGCAAAATGATGCTTTCTACATAACTACAGGGATTGTAAAAGTGGAAAAAAATATTGTCTGTGAGCTTTTATGTGCCAAAGCAGCATCAAAACACAGCACAGCAGTAGTACATAACTGCCCAGTGTGGCTCTCTGGCTGAATGCACCATATTTTAAATCTACTTCCTGTCTTCCGATCTCTCTCTCTGTTGCTATGTGTAGGTTGGTGCGTATGCAAGCGGACACAGCGAGGGGCCTGCTTATCCAAGCAGCAGGGTTCCGTCTCCCCCCACTCCTTCAAATCTCATCTCCGAGGCTCCCCGATGCACAAGCAGGCGTTTGCCCTCCTTCTGTTACCGCGCGTCTCAAGTAGCAGAAGACAAAGAGCATATTGTCTTTCTCGCTGCCACAGGTCTGAATGAATGGAGGCGATGTTGTCGTTTAAGTGGTCAAATAGCTCTAGTTCCTTCTTTGCCACTGCTTATTTGTTAATTTGTCCTTGCTATCTTTTGTCCAGTGGAATGTATACACGAGAGGCTTTAGCCATGGCAGGGAGAGAGAGCGAGGGGTGTTGTGATGGATATGGAGAGGTGTGGAGTGGAGTGGGGGGGGGGGGGGGGGGGGTTGCTGGTGAGGGAAGCAGTGATGGAGATAAATGCAGTGGTGTGTGGGGGGAGACCTGACATTTGAAGAAGTGACATTAAAAGTGTCTAGGCCTCTGTCTGACTCATGTGTGTGTGTGTGTGTGTGTGTGTGTGTGTGTGTGTGTGTGTGTGTGTGTGTGTGTGTGTCTGTGGTAGCCCCTCCTTTTTTTTCCTCTTCTTATTAACATCCCCACTTCATCTGTAGGAGAGCCCGTGACTCACATGAAGCACTTCATTATCTATAGATGTGCAGATTATCATAAGACACCTGCATCTCTACATCCCCACCTTCACACGCACACACACACACACACACACACACACACACACACACACACACACACACACACACACACACGAGCACACACACATAAAAGGCATGGAATGAATTCTGTTTGCGGAGAGAAGAATTTTGCCCACGCACTGTTAACAATCGGCTCGAGCGATTGGATGGAGTGGCATTTCATGGAGGATCATTTGTTAGCACCTCGCCGGCTGAATGGGAGCTGTTCTGTATGTGCAGCGGCGTACTCCACACACACACACACACACACACACACACATCACCTGAGGGCAAGATAATGGTCTAATCACTTTAAAACATGACAATGTGTAAGATGTGTGAGCAATACATGGACATTGCTTGTTAATAATAGCCTTGACATATACGCTAGTGCTATATGAGCTTTTTTTTTCTTGAGCAAGTCTGCTTTCCTCTCTAGTCTCCACACACGTCTCCCTAAAGTGTCTTTCGCAAAGATGAGGATGATTTGAAGAAGTGTTTTCGAAATGATAGATACTTTGGCTTAATCGTTGTTGCCATATGCTTTCATGCTTTCAAGAATACAAGCGCCTCTTGAGCGATGAAACATTTTTTTTTGCTGTGCAATAAAAGGACAAATAATCTCGTTCTCGGGCTTGTTTGCGAAGCTACTTTGCCTCTGTGCACCACACGGACTCGGCCCGTCCTCTAAACAACACAAGCCCCCTCTCTCTCTCTCTCTCTCTCTCTCTCCGGCTGCCACTGTCAACACAGGCGCATAATCCCGGGTGACGCTGGAGCTGATGCTATGTGACAGTCTGTTCGCGTTCCGCTCTCATCACATCTCCGTTCGCTCACACACACACACACACACACACCTGCGCAGAATCTTTCCCCGTTACGGTTCACCAACCCCCAGCACACAGACCGCCAGAGTTAGTTTTCTGTGTGTGTGTGTGTGTGTGTGTGTGTGTGTGTGTGTGTGTGTGTGTGTGTATACTACTCTCTCCCTTTCTCTCTACCTCTTTTTTTTTTTTTTAAAAGGGTGTCATTCTGTATCAGTCACCGCGTCGTGAGCAAGGGTGACAGGGGCACGGGGGGTTGTTGGAGCCGCGATACACACTGTCGCACCTTCGATGGGATGTCGTCTCCGTTTCCCGCCCTCTCGCTCAGCCCATCGGGAAAGGTGCCTCACCCCCTCTGAACCACCCCCCCCCCCCAGAGCACACACCCACCCCCAACCCCACCCCCCCATCTCCGCAGAGATGGACGGGAGGCACATTGCCTTCTCACCCAGATGTGCTCGGCTCTGGCTGGCACCGAGTGTGTGTTAGGGCCTCAAACAGGGCACCTCATTCCCCTTAAGGCTGGTGCCGAACGTGAACGAATGAATAAGACTTGGCAAGAGCTCCATCCCAACCTTTTCTCTCGCTTAATTCACTGGGAATAGAGATCTGTGCAGTCGACACATACACACACACACACACACACACACACACACACACACACACACACACACACACACATAAACTCTCTCTCTCACACACACACACCCCAGGCTGAATGCATTAAGCGAAACCACAGCACCATTGTTTTATTGATCCTTCACACAGGCTGCTGCCCTTAAGGGAATTGCTGAGAATCATTTCAAAAAGAGAAGTAAACCTTGATGATTGTAATCGGGAGATATTATTATTGATTTTTCCCTGGACCCCCCACCATCCACCTCTCTCTCTCACTCTCTCTCTCTGTCTCTCTCTCTTTCTCTCTCTCTATCTGTCTTTTTTCCCTCTGTGTGCTAAATAAAGGATCATTTCATTCTGTGGCAGCACCCTCCTACCCTCCAGCCCTCCTGTCCGGCCCAGGCCAGCCCTAATTCACTTTTGAACTCATTACCAAGGCCTGGCTTCTGTGGCATTTCCAGGGAGAGACCTATTGACATGGTCTCTGCTCAGCATATCTGCTGGGCTGCATGATCGAATAACAGGTACCTTTTCTCTTCCTCTCCTCTCTCTGCCACCGTCTTCCTCCTCCTCCTCTTTCTTTTCGTTTCCCCTTCTGCAGAAACGGCACTTCCTGATTTAATTCAATCTATAAATTAATGACAGTACGGGGGAAGAAAGGGGGGGTGACGTGTGGCAGCAGTGTGTGGGGGGGCTTAAATCCCATTCGGTGGGTCAAATTCCCCTTTAATTCCATCCTGATCCCTCCTTTAATACACGATTACACGGTCACTAACAAGGCCTGCATCCTGACTGTTTTGAATTAGCCCCGGTATATCTCCAAGCAAAACGGCCCCCTCTTTGAAGAGTCCCAGTCAATTACGGACCACTCAGGCTACCGTCGGGGGGTCATTCGCCTTCCTTGTCTCTCCAGACAGTAGACGATGTAACAAACTACAACATGTCAAAAGACAGTGCTTTAACCGTAAGCGATGAGGATTTTCTTCAAGTGTACAAAACAGAAAGGCTTCATTTTTTTTCCCCACCCTTTCCACTTGCGATTCTGGCTTGGTTTTTTTTTTTTTCCTTTCCACAGCAGTGTGTGCCGAGTGTGGCCTCGGAGGCAAAGAGAGAGGCAGGCTGTGTAATTAGAACCTCTTAGAGTCTCTTTGAGCTCAAAGTGCAGTTGGCGTAGGTTGCCAATCAAGCTTAGTGTTGATTCAACGTGCTCAAGTGCCTTTATTCCTTGGCGACTAGGGCTGGGTAATGAGACTGAACATCTCAAGGAATTAAAATATGTTTGGGAGTTAGAGGAAGAGTGTGCGTAGGGGGGGTATCACAACTAGAGGCACTTTAAATAAACACACTCAACTTTTGAGGGCAATGAATAGCTACGATTATTTAGCAGGATGACTTGAGCCTTTAAAACGCCCCGTTGACAGGCCAATCAATTAAAAAAAATCACTGAGATGCAAAATAGCTTCAAACACAGAACAAAACGTTTTTTTCTCTCTTTTTCTTTTAAACTATCACTGAATAGGCATTCCTTTTTAAATAAACCTGACTCCTTACCAACGTGCAAGCATGCTGTTCAAAGAGATTCATCAGAAATAATTTTGTCTCAATGAGATGCTCTGTATCAAAACCTTCACTGAATACCTCCCTGATGCACAGTGATTGCAGAGAAATATGTGTGTTTACCCAAACTGTTGGCAGCAAAAATGCCCCCCTCAGATACACACACACTTGTTTGCTACAAGTTTTCTCAGGAGAATTAGCACAGCATCCAACGAAACAGAAGGCTGCATCTCCACAGTTGTTCATGTTCTTTTTTGATCTTGCTCTCCATCAGCCTCATCACCTTGTTCTCTTCTTTGAAAGGTAAATGAGCAGGTAAAAAAAGTGTTAGAAAAGTAGGACAGCTGGGAATTCATATTTTAGCCAGATGCTGATGTACTCAGTACAATACTTATAAACGCCCTCCCAAGTGCAACTGTGTGTGTGTGTGTGTGTGTGTGTGGGTGTGTGTGTGTGTGTGTGTGTGTGTGAGAGAGAGAGAGAGAGAGAGAGAGAGAGAGTGAGAGAGACGCCTAGCAATGCAGATCACTAATACACAAAGGAAACACTGCCATCTAGTGGCACCTCTGTGTAGTGTTACTGTATCCTTTATACATTAGTGATCTGACTATTGCGATATATACTACTATATACTAACTACTGAGCTTTTGGATAGACACTTACCTGCATGAAATTTTAGACACAGTGTGTTAATCCCAGTATGCTGTACAATACTGGGCCTTCAGTGAAAGGTGCTGTGGTTTGGCTACTGTGGCAAGTCACAGTAATGAAGACACAAACATAGGCTGACAAAAACAGATACAAAGCTGGAGAGTATGCATTAATGTTACAAAAATGGCTCGATTTGTCAAATTTTCCGTAGTATGTAATTGTGAGCAGATTCCTAATCAACAAGCCTTGCTGGCAATGCATACACACCCCTACAGTTGACACCCCTAAGATTAATCGGCTACATCCAGGATATGTGGAGATGGATCCAAAATGGCATGATAAAGCCACAAAGGGATGAATCACCTGCCAGCAGGCTGCACCCAAAACCAACACATCATCTCAGCTGCCATCAAATTCACACCATGGGCTAGCATGAGCAGGAGAACAAAACAAACTTACAGAAAAAAAACGAGTGGGAGCAGCTTTTTTTCCTCTGTCTCCTCTCCTCCTCTCCTCTGCTCTCCTCTCGTCTCCTCCAAGGTTACAGGTCTATCACGCCTGAGGAGAAGCACAGTTGATCAGGATGGATTATGTCTGCGCTGACCCTGGGGGCCACCCCGCACCCCTGAGCATCAGCGGCCAGACAGCGCGCTGGCACTTTGCGTCAGTCTCAGCCACAGCCCCAGCAGAGGTGAGGCCAGGCTCTCACCTCCGGAGCACAGATACATGTCACCTTGCGCCAGGGAGGGAGGACAGTGGGGGTGGGAGTGGGAGTGGGAGTGTAGGCAGCAGACAAGGCGAGGTGAGGCTGCCTCTTCCTCTCTTACATCCATCCCAGAGTTGTTGTCCCCCCTCAATCACCCACCCCCTCCCCCTCAGCTCCCAACCCAACCGTTGCCTACGGATTCACCTGCCTGACCTTCAGAAGCAGCTAGCACTACAGGACTAGAAAAACAATAAACAACACGCCCTAATGTAGCAAAGCATACTGAGGAGACAGAGAGAGACAGAGAGACGGAAAGAGAGAGAGAGAGAGGGTAGAAAAGAAAAGAGAGAGAGAGGCACTGTCAGCACCTCAGTGCTGGGAGTGGGAGTAGTAGCACTTGTGTTTGTCACCCCGCTGCTTTCTCACACCTATGGAGGTTTGTGAGAACACTGCCACAACCTACTGTATGTCTTTACTTATGCTGCCGATGACTGCACTATCCTGTGCTATCTGGCTGGCTGGCTGGCTGCTACTGCTGCTGTTGTTGTTGTTTTGTTCCTTGATATGGTGTTTACTTGGACACCAGATGCTCTCTGAATTTTAATGCAGCACAGCGTTCAACCTTTGTCTCTTCAATCTGAAAGTTAATACCGGCAAGAATAATTGCATAATGCTTGTATAATTGTATAGGTCCAAGGCACTCGTTAATTTAAACAGCTTGAATACCTGAGTTTGTGCATTCTAGATGAGGCACATCTGCGGTACAGGTGACAGACACAGTGTACACTTGTTTTTTTTGGACAATAATAAATCTTTAGACACTACAGGTCAAAAACTGAGCTCAATGCAAGAAGCCAAATTCAGATCCAGGTCTTAAAGAAACATGACCTTGGCTGAAACGAGGCACCTAAAGCAACATTTCAACATAAAGAGGCCCAGTAATGGTTTGAGCTAGCGTTGCCCAGCATTAGGAAAATGTGCGACATGCGATAACATTGCTGAATGTTGCAATGACATTATCACTTGCGATAAATGAACACTTACAGTTTTAAAGGTGACAGTGGCTCAAGAGCTAAAGACATCGGACAGCAGTTGGGGGGGTTGCTGGCTCGATTCGTGCTCCTCCTGACTAGGTCAAAGTGTCCTTGAGCAAGAAACTGAACTCCGTACTAGTTGGCGCCTTGCATGGCAGTGCATTGTCATTGGTATGTGAATGTAAGCCCTTACACTGTTAAGGGCTTTACGATGCTCTGGTGAGCTTGTGGGTTAGCTTTGTCTTGGCCAGTAGGCCCGTTAGTAGACTAGAGAGGACAGCATCCAGGACAGTAGGGCCAAAAAAATTCAGAGCATCAATACATAACTTCTAGAAATATATCATGTTTCAGCTAAGCCATGTTTTGCGGTTATATAAATGGTGGTATTATGTGTTGCAACATTGGTGCAGCCCTAGTTTGAGCCTCTCTCACACTCAGCACATAGAGTGGAAGGAACCCACCCAGTAACCAAAACATCAGGGATCATCAAATCAGAACCAGACAGTTAGCCAGTGTGTGTAATTAAGGATTGTTACGGGAAATCACCTCCGAAAGCTTGACTAACACACAAACACACACACATACTACACACAATCAGCAATCAGGGGGCTCATTAGGGGACGTTTAATTGGGCATTTTAAGTGAAGTCCTCCCCACTTTCAGTCTGCACTTAACTGCCACCTGGCAGCCTAATCAGCTTCCTATTTAGCCCCCCCGACTCTACACCCCCCCCCCCAGCAGCTGCATTCTCACCCCTTTCATTTCTATTGCCTCATCAATCTCTCTGTCACAGCCAATCAATGTGGCAACCTGCATACAGCCTTCAAAACAAACTAGAGACTAAACAAACAAATAAACAAGCTAGATACTTCAAGTCTTGCACAGACTGAGGGTGACAGAGGCACGTGTCGTTATAGGGAGAACAATAGTCTTTATTTATTGTCATGACAAAAAAGGGGTTAAAAAAAGTACAAAGCACGGTATTTGAAAAACAGCAATACAAAGGCAGATAGTGACACAATAAGAATAGGGGTGAAGGGTCAAACACATCGAATACAGCTATTCAGTGGAGACGACATTCAAACACACAAAGAACTTGACACTGTACAAGGATTATGTTACTCTTCAACCAGGACACACACTCTAAAAATGTATTTTGTCTTTTGCCATGTCGGTATTTAAAAAGTGTTTCTATCAAACCCCTCGGACCTCAAAACAACCCAAGACACCTCATACAGAATAAATGAAAGCCCCTTCAAAATTTGTTTTTTAAATGTAAGGCATGGATCTCCAGACAAGTGTTTCAAAGAGCTGACCAACATTTCAACTCAGCTGACCTGGGAACCATTTAGATTACGGCCACATTTTAAAAAAAAAATCACATCAGGCCAACCAATAGGACAACTTCATCTATACGGCCATATCTGTGCACCTTACGGCTGAGCTTGTGCGCTGTTTAAAAACATAGCACCCTGATTATGCATGAAAAGCCTGGCTGTGTGTGAAGCACTACTTCAGGCCAAAGAAATGTAGGCTCTTACATATTCAGGAATCTCAAATTATAACCACAGAACCGCTAGTAGTGCATAATTAACTAATAGACTTAAGAGAGAGCCCTGCAGTGTTGCAAACTTCAAGCCAACAGATCTTTTTTAAATCCACATTTAACAGTTTCTGTATGTTTTCTTGGACAGTTTTAAGACCTAATCGAGAGCTGCTTGGCTGCATATCCCTATTCCCCTGGAGACGGCGTGTTTCTGTCGAGAGCGTTTGTGATCCACCCCAAAAAAAACCTGGATACTTGTTTTTAAAGTCCTTCACCTAATAAAGTGCTTTTTTTGTTTTTGCTTTGCCACACGTACTGTGTGCTCCTCGTGTGCCAGTTGCCCAGCCTCGCACCATGTGCCACAGCATCGACGGCCTGAGAGGGGTGTGGTGATCGTAGTAGCGGCGCTGGTGGTCGTATACCCTTTTGCCTAAAGTCCCACACAAAAAGGGGCATCGCTCACCAACCAAACATGTACTCCATGGCCTTGGACACCAAACTGTCATCTTTCCTTGGGGTCTTTTGGTCGGCGACGACCTACAAAAGGGAAATGTTTAAGTACGTGAGTGAGATCACAGAGTCTTGCATACAATGCAAACACGTATAGTACAGTTCGGTGGAGAGCCCCTGTGTGGGGTGAATCCTTAACAATCTTTGTGTTTTGCTGAAACAATTCGGGCATCGGAGGGTGGGGGCACCGGCTTCAAATCAATGAAACGCACGCCTGCAGAAATGTTTACTGCAGGGTACAATTCACACACACTTTATAAGTGGGCTTCAGCACACGCGCACACACACATGTATATGCATACACACACGCATACACACACATGCACACACACACATTAATCCAAGCCCCATTAATCCGTCCATCCAAACATTGTGTTTGGGCCAAACCCAAGGCTGCGGACGTTACCTGGTAATCACTGCTGGAGGCCTTGTAGGCGGCGCTGAGGGGCCTCATGGCGGAGCGGGGGGTGGAGACGGGGCGGCTGGGGGTGCCGTTGGCCTTCGCCGGGGTGCTGAACACCGAGCTGGAGCTGCTGACTCTCTCTGCAGACCCCTCCATCACACCCTGCAGTGGGAGCGAGAGACACGCAAGCTTTACATGGGAGAGATAAAGGGAGGAGGGAGGACTAACAACTAACAACATGCACACGCTTTGTAAACCAAGGTGCTGACCACGACAAATGAATCAATACACGTTATGTTGTTCAATACCTGACCTTGTCAATGCTTTGACAAGCATATGGACCATGTGGACTGTATGAAATGGATTTTTATCTAAAGGTTTTATCCGAGTGACATTGTAGAGAGGAAACCTAGTTTCCAGCATGTACAATCCTTGAAAAATTGGCTATTTGGTGATTGTGTGAAAAACTAAAAGTATGCTACCAGTGCAATTAATCAGGTTTATTATTTTACATTCACTGTACATCTGCTTAAAACATGCAATGTATAGACATATAAAAACAAACAGTATTTATTCATTCTCTTTAAAAGCAAAATCTTTATCAACAGTGGACTACCTTATCAATACAAGGTTTAACACCAATCATAATGGCTTCCCCAAAAATCTTCCCATCTTTGCTGAGGGCTTTCCGGGCTTGTAGTTTGGACTGATACTGAATGTGCATCCAGTTTCCCGTGTTGGACATCTGTAAAATTGAAAAGCCATGCAGACAGATCAAGAAAAAAAAAAAGAAAAGAAAGGGGGAAAAGAAAAAAAAGACTTTTGGCTATGACTGCGATTGTCAAATCCAATGATGTAAAGCCTAGATTCTGCTCCTGGAGTCATCTGCTAAAAGCATTTTATGAGGCTAGAACAAATTGTTCAACCATTCCAATAACTATTAGTATAATAAAGTGAAGTACATTGGGTGTATAATAGACAAACACTCACACAGAAATATAATAGTGCATTAAATATAACAGTGTTCTTACCACATGTTTGAGAATGTTGCCGTACTGAGCAAACTGTAAAAGGATGTAGGAGGCAGAGGCTGGAGGAAACCTGTGAAGAAAGGGAACAGCTCATTTACATAAACAAACAAGTTAGCTACCGCTTCATAACTATCCCCAGACAATCTCTACACAAAACACACAACACTGTTGTGTTTTATTTGCAGTCAGAACTCATTTTCCAAGTGCAATCTGTCCAAATGTCTCAGCGCAACACAGAGGACCCCAAAGTTAATGCTTTAACATGAGTGGCTCAGTGCATGATCGTAGTTAAAAGCTGTGATTAATATTTTCAGCCCTTGTTTTGTGCCCAAATCATCAGTTATGTACATAATATTGTGTTGTTGTAACCAATAGGCGTGTTGCTACTGTCCTCTTATGCATAGAATGCCACATAATGTGTTGTTTACATATTAAATGGTGCTGCTAAAATTGCCTGGTAGTCTAGCCAATGCTGCTGAAACAAATGACGCTAACCAGCCTAATTAGAGCTCTCTTCTGGGACATGTTGTCATCTCACCCATTCCAGTTCCACAGACAAATGGAATGGGCTATACTAGCAAAATAAAGCTTTTAGCACTGCATTAAGCAGACCAAATGATTCCAATGCTAATCTAGAGGGCAAAACAGGGGTGACACTGATGAAGATCCTAACGAGGGAGCTTGCCACAGAGACATGAAAATTATGGTGGAAAAAAATTGGATAATTTTACACATTCCTTGTTCAAGCTCTTTGTAATGGAGAGCCCTCAAGCCTGGCTGTTTAGTGTTGCGGTCAGAGTGCACCCCATAGTGGTACCCCATAGATCCGGGTTCAAGAAGACCCGTATGGAGTGATTGCTTTCTCCGTCACAAACAAGAAATGAAGGACTTTACCAGCAGTCAGCGGCTACTTTACATTGCCTAAAATCTATGGCATGATGAAACACTTACCCAAATACAGTGACCCATGTGTCATCAAGCTGGTCCTCGGATGAGAGGGCATCACCTTGCGTGAAAAAGGGGTCGATCTGCGCTGGAGAAAGTGTAGACTTTCTCTGTTGGCTCATGACAGCTGGACTAAAAACACTAGACACTACAGAACACACACACACACAGAGTTAGATTGACGGTTAAAAAAAAGGAAAAACAAAACAAAACTAACAATAAATCCAGCACTGCTTAACCGCTTACCTGTTCCAGGGGTTCCTGGAAAAGTTGGCATAGGACTTTGAAAAGAGGAGAAATTCTGAAAGAAGAAGAAACAGTTATCAGCTGGGACAATGGTTTCGAATTTCACCTGATGTCAGGAAATATGATTGCTGTGTACTTACTTGTTTGCGTGCAGAGAGAGGGGACATGCCAATTCCTGGACTTGCGAGGTCATCATATATACTTCTGACTGGAGGTGCACCACTCTTGTCTTTGGGAGTAGGAACCACAGGCTGAGGAGGAGAGCTGCCAGCTGCAAAGAGAAACAGATGTTAAACAGTCAGCACACTGTTCATTACACAGACAAGACTGGTTGGCCAACATGTGCAACATATTCTCCATACCTGCCAAAAGAGGGGACCTCGTTTCGCTTCCACCTCCACTGAGGCCAAAAGTGCGAGGCTGTGGTGTGACAGGTGCTGGCAGGTCGCCCATCAGAAACCCCGGTAAAAACTGGGCGCCTGTTCCGGGCTTCGGGGAGGTAGGTGAGCCCAGCGTCATTGGTTCTGTGCCTACTTCAGTAAAAAAAAAAACGTTGAAAGTTAGCCTCGAAGTAGTCGACTTTTGTTCTATTTTGTTATACATCTAGGCAGTGATCTTCAACCAGGACTTAAGGTGGCAAGGTAGCTGACGGATAGATAGTCTACACTGGACTTCAATGGTTAACTGGCTTGGAAAGCTTAACATTACATGTCGCATTACGTTAGGGCAGGCAGTTAACAAAGCTAGCTAGGGGCTAAGAAGGGACTTTTACTCAACATGAGCTAATCCACAGGGTAACATCAGAGTTGACGTATTCCAGTATTATGTTAACCTGTTAGTCTGATGTGATTCGTTGAATTACTTACAAGTTCTTACACTGTTTTAATAAAAGTCTTTTAATCTACTTTGTCTGGCAACTTAACCTACTGGTTATGTTGTACCGGCTAACAAGCTAGATATCGGCTCCAACTTGGTAGTGGGTAATGTTAGCTATCTTGCTAGCTTCATGCCTGGAAGTTAGCCTGTCTTGGCAGCAAAACGCTCTACGTCCATATGAAAGAGCAATATACTAACCTGCGAATTCCATCGTTAGAGACCAAGGCAACTGACAATTTCAAGTCCAGGAGCAGTAATGTTAAGGGACCTCCTCGCCGAAGCAAATTTTTCAAATAATGGCGGAAATTGCGCGTGCTGAAAGAATCACGGGGACAGTGAAGACGTACGTACGTTACGTCCAAAGGCACTTGTGCGTTACGTAAATTCTAGTTCATGCAATCTTCTGAAATGTAAGCATGCAATTTCACTGGGTGTACGGATTTTGGTTTGCCTAAAAGAATACACATATTAAACATATATCCATTAACAATGTCTATCTATAGCTGTACATAAAATGAATCTACGTTGTAGTTTTAAGCACGCCAGCATGTGTTGTGTACTTCTTATAAGCGACGTGCATTGCAGTGTTTTTAAGTTTTAAAATGTATTTGTCCTGCTGGGTATGTTGACAGGCACAGTTTGAGAGATGCACAGGAAAAGTTTCCAATTGGCTTGTTTTGTAAAATGGGGCAAACGTGGCGCTCCGTGAGCGTCCGTAGCCGACGTCACATCATATGGTGGCATTTGTTCACACGCAACTTTGGGTAGGCAGGAACCACTACCCGGCATTGAAAATAGCGGAGGGACCTTATCAAGCGTCAGCAGTACAGCTACTCCCGGATTTAAACCCGGATAAAACCCTTCCTTATCAGAGTGATCCTGTTTCTGGAGCACCAAGTTGTGTTCATCATTCAAGGAATTCGGGAGCTTCTTTTAAAGACGTGAAAGGTAAATGTCCATGCATTGTTGTTAACATCAGCTAGCTAAACCTTGCTAATCCTTGGTTTATTTGGAAAGTTAGCCAATGTTAGCCAGCCAATTAATGTAAGCTAGCAGTAAACTTTTAACAATGTTTGGAAAGGCGTTCTGGGATCCGAAATGCCTGGAGATGCAATAGACAAAGTAACGTCTTGAAGATGTTAAAAGCTGTTGTTATTCTTGTTGTGTTTCCCCACCCCAGGTTACAACTCTCTGCTAAATGGCAATACTGATCTATAACTTGGTTGCGTGATCCCGCCTTTGACTATAACTAATACTAGTATGTATGCTAGCATGATAGGATTTGACATTCTAAGCAGTGTGTTTGCATTGTGGAAAAGGGTGGTATATTCATGTCAGCGCTATCCAGATTCATCAGTGTTTAGGTTAAATGATAATGTTTCTACATGTAGGCATGTGTATAATATAATATCAGACCGATTCAACTAATGAGAAATGATAGGCAACAGTTTTGTGTCCTGTCCTGTTGTATAACATGATGCATTTTGATTCTTGTAATTCATCAGGACGTCTACAAGACATTCTTGGTAAATTCCTTGAAGATGAATGAGTTTGAGCTCAATCAAGTTTAAGTGTTTGTCGTTTGGGAAGTCTGCAAGGATGAACAGCAACAAGACAAACCGGTTGTTATTTCAACCAAGTCGGCGATCCTGGAAAAGAATACTGGTATCCTGTGTTGCTCTATGTCTCATCGCTATAGCTTCTTGTGATGAGGATTATTATAAATTACTTGGTGTCTCCAAAGAAGCAACCACTAGAGAGATACGACAGGCCTTCAAAAAGTTGGCCCTAACCATGCACCCTGACAAAAATCCAGTAAGTGTACCCTGCCCTTCTGAAAGTTTCAGTTATTTCAGTCTTAATCAGTTGTTCAAGTCATAATGCAGTCTGTTTCTGCAGAATGATGAAACAGCCCACGATAAGTTCCTGAAGATCAACAGAGCCTACGAGGTGCTAAAGGACGAGGATCTGAGGAAAAAGTATGACAAGTATGGAGAGAAGGGTCTGGATGAGCAACAACAGGGTGGACGATATGAAAGCTGGAACTTTTACAGATACGATTTTGGTAAGTGCATCCAAAGAGAATCTGCAGTCTGTAAAGAATGACGTGGCTCTCCCTCTCTCTATCTCTCTATCTCTATCTCTCTCCCTATCTCTCTCCCATGCACACACACTCTCACACTTGTGCGCTCTCTCTGTCTTCTGCAGGTATCTATGATGATGACTTGGAGATCATCACTTTAGATAGAGGAGACTTTGGTAAGTTCTCTCCAGTTCATGCGTACTAAACAACACCCAAGCCCAGAAGGCAAAGAAATGCAAAGGAGAAATTTTCCCCCAAAGGCATTTATCGTCCCTTGCTCTTTTGTTTACCGCGCTTGGTTGTTTTTCAGATGCGGCGGTAAATTCCGGAGAGCTGTGGTTTGTGAATTTCTACTTCCCTCGTTGTTCCCACTGCCATGACCTAGCCCCCACGGTGAGCTTTTAATGAAGCTGTGTATGCTATGTTCAGGGCATGTTTTTTGTATGCTAGCTTCTTGGGTTTGTTTATGTGTATGTGCCTTCTAAATTATTGTTATTTTTTTACCTTTACAGTGGAGAGAGTTTGCCAAAGAAATGGACGGTGTGATTAGGATAGGCGCAGTGAACTGCGGGGACAACGGGAGACTGTGTCGCAGCAGAGGGGTCACCAGCTATCCCAGCCTGTACATGTTCAAATCGGGAATGGTGAGATAATGGCCCAGTACGCAGGCTGCTTAGGTGGATGTTTCTGATTTAAGTGATCTGCTCTTGTATAACAAGGTGCTTTCATTGCCAACAGAATGCCGAGAAGTACTTCGGAGACAGGTCAAAAGAGAGTCTGACTAAATTCGCCATGCAGTTTGTCAAAAGCAGAGTCACTGAGCTTTGGCAAGGTGAGCGTGAAGCTTGTTTTTATTTTTTAATGGCTGTTTTGTAGGAATCTCAAGTTTGCATCTCTCAAATGTACTCATTTAAAGGAAAAATCAAGGTCAGGGTTGTCATCTTGGAACACTTTCAATCTTGTCAGCGTGTTACTTGACTGACCTCAAGGACTTTTATTTAATTCGTCTCTCGCAGGAAACATCGTCAATGAGATCGACCGGGCGTTTACAGCGCGGATTGGGTGGCTGATTACTTTCTGTGCAGACACTGGAGGTAAGGAAGGAGGCTGGCAGTCTCAGATGTGAGCCACAGTGTACTGAAGGTGTCATAGCATAATGCAGACTTATGACATACAAGGCCATTTTTCTTCAGATTTCATTCTACATGTAACTCCATTGAAATGATTATTTGACCATGTTTCTCTGGCAGATTGTCTGGAGTCTCAAACAAGGCAGAAACTTGCCGGGATGCTGGTATGTGTCACGAGGCAGCAGAGACATAAGACTTTTTTTTATTTCAGTGGTGATCCTTGTTCGTGCACACTGTGCAGTGTAGACAGTTTCTCAGAAACAGGTTTCCCTTTGTGTCTATGGCCCACTGTAGGACGGGCTGGTCAATGTCGGCTGGATGGATTGCTCCACCCAGAGAGATCTGTGTGAGAGCTTTGAGGTCACCACGAGCGCAACGGCGTTCTACCCACCCGGAAGCATGTTGAAGGATAAAGGAAGTGTTCTGGTAAGGACTGCTACCTGTTCATGGGCACATCTGTGTAACATGATCATTGTGCAGGATGGTGAAAAACCTGTCAGGTATTGCTGTCTAAGGCACTTCCAACAGTGACTTTCCATAGAGGTGAGCTCCCTGGAGCCACACCTTATGTGTTGGTAAGAAAGGACAAGGCAGAAGGCAAGGGTTAATGTATGTTTGGTAGGCTTGAGACAGCCATAGATCCTAAAGTGCACTACTGATGAGGTGTCCTCGAAATTTTTACAGAACAATTAGACCCTGCGACTTGGCAAACAAACAAACCCATCAATATGACGATTGGCGCAGGACTCAAGAAATAATTGATAATAATATATCCTGACAAATCATAAAACCTGAAGTGCTAAGTCTTCTCCCAAAGAAGATAATATTATAATAAGGTTTGTAGTCAGGAAGGTTTAAATCTAAATACCTTGTTTTCTCTAAACTAAAAAAAAAACTCTTGTATTGGACAAATTATTAACAGACAAAACTAATTTGGCCATACACAGACGAAAAAAGAAACTTGTGATTTTTAGAACTGAAAAGAAAAAAAACTGAAGTGGTTCTGTTTAAATTGTCAAGTACAATGGATAAGGTACCTTGAAAGGTCAGGTGCACATTTATTCAGCAAAATGCCCCATCAAGGTTTTCAAGGGCTTTATTTTAAGTTCTTTATTTCAGACTTCTATGTTGTGGAATGTTAATTGTTACAAACACATTACGCTAAAGGAACTCCATGGCCAGGGTATCTCCACTATTTCACAAGTTCCTCTGATGGAGCCTGAAAAGCTCTTAGACATTGTGAAGACTCTTTGGTCCGTGAAGCTGTGAAGTGAAGAATTTTTGTTCTAAACTCACAATTGAGGCCTCACACTATGTTTTGTGCCATTTGTGCAAAGTACCTTCAGAGTCTGGATGCGCGAGAGATTTACACCCAGGTACTGCAGCATCTCCCTGACCTGGAGACCCTCTCAAAGGAGTCCTTCGAGGTACCCTTTTCTTTTCCTGTCTTATTTTAACTCTCTTGTTAAATACTCTCCATGGATGTTTGACAATTTGTTTCTAATCATGCTTGGTGCCTCTGTAAAAATGTTAATTGATGACTGTTGGTGAATGGTTCCTTTAGTTTTTTGCCTGTTATTGATCAGTTGGTTGCATGTTATTAATGGTTGATAGATGAAACTGGCTCATCATCGCTGGCTGATCAGTTTCGCGTTTGGACAAAGCGGGTTGGCCTCTCACGAATATAAGAAGCTGAGTGCCCTCCTCAAGGACGACCACATACAGGTGAAGTGAAGATGAAACAACTTCAGTTTATGCACTCAGTTTGAATAAATGTGTAGGAGATTGCACAATGGATTAGCAAGCTTTTTAAACATTTATAGAACTTGCATTCAGGGACCATGCTGTAACCTTCAGTTTCCATGGAAGCATGGTTACAGGAACACTGTGTTTCTCTGTTTTTGACATCAGCTCAGAGGAAGATGTCTTTTAAATGTACCATTGAACAGCGGCAGATTATCCCTTTCTAGGATGGGTATTACATGTGAATTGTCAGGGGTGATGAATATTAAGGGGTGATTTGTAACATTTTTGCACAGGTGGGTAAGGTTGACTGTCATGCCGAGGTGGAGCTCTGTAATTCGCTGTACATTCAGAAACCCAGCCTCGCTGTCTTCAAAGGCTTTGGCATTCATGACTTCGAGATTCACCACGGTGAGGTCACATTCCAGTTACACTTTATTTTACTGTCCCTGTAACATCTTTTAGGTACAGTGTAACGAAGTGTGTAACAGTATGTAACATTATGATTACACTGCACCATAGGGATAGGGTTAGTGTTGGGTATGTACACTGTAAGTACAAAATGATACCTGTTGTTACATGTAGATACACTAAAAAGGGAACCGTAAAATAAAGTGTTTCCCACATTCCTTATGTGTTACTAACCGACCAGAAGCCAGATACACTGCCGTCATGTGTGTGATTACATGCGGTTTACTGTCACCATGATTGGCTGACCACCAGTGCTTTCTACACCACAGGCAAGGATGTGTTGTACAACATTGTGGCCTTTGCCAAGGAGAGCGTGAAGGCCCACGTTACCACACTGAGGCCTGAGAACTTCCCCAGCCATGAGAAGGAGCCCTGGCTGGTGGACTTCTTTGCGCCTGTGAGTTTTCTATTTACAGTGATATTTTTTCGTCTTTTATATTCCATCAGTGGAGAATACTAATGTGTGTGAAATGTTGCAACAGCACCCATTTTAAAGTACTTGAATAACTTTAGCGTCATGGTGTGCTTCTCTTATCTATTGGTTTGATCTGCCAAGCTTGTGGAAATATTACAGGAAGTTGCAGTATACAAGATAAGATCACTGGGGTGGTTGGGGGTTTGTGTGTGCACGCGTATGTGTGCTCGCCTGCATCAGGGCATGCTTTGCAGACATGAGCAGCTTTGACTTGTGAGATTGTGTGTCTCTGTTTGCCCCTGCAGTGGTGTCCTCCATGCCGTGCCCTGCTGCCTGAGCTCAGGAAGGCCTCCATCCAGCTGGCCGGGCAGATGAAGTTCGGGACGCTGGACTGCACCATCCACGACGGCCTGTGCAGTATGGTGAGTGTGAGGGTGAGAGTGTAGGACTCTGACTCCTCTGCCAGTATGAGGGGTTAAAAAGCACAACTGAGCATGGGGAGCACAGAGCTTGATCTTGTGCTGCTCCCTTTTGGAATCTCAAGTGGGTTTAGTGGGTGAGGAGATGGCACCAGGCAAGTGCCCGCTTAGCCGAGAGCCAACGTGACCTGCAGACTTGGGGGGTGCCGCAGCATGGCTGCACTTCTAGCAGATTGAGCAGTGTTTTCTTGCGGGTAGGCATCTAGTGAACCCCTTTCCCTCCACTCCCCTCCTATCCCCCCTGCTGGCTCTCAGAGAGTTCGGTCCTGCAGAGAAGAAAGAGTTGGGGCCTCTGGGCCTGTGTGGAGGAGAAGTTGGGGGCAGAGATTGGGCGGGGGGCAGTTGGGGGTTAAGCAAGGCTGCTTGGAGCAGCTTGCATGGTGACGGTTCGCCGTCTGCTTATCCCCAGTCCGAGAGCATACCGCACAGATGGCCCATGAGCTGGGGGAACTCTCCGGAAAAACTTTGCAAGAGATAATTGAACTGCAGAATGCATTTCCAAGGAAACGTGATTTAAAAATAAATAAATAAAAATGATGGGACCTCTTTGAGACATCTCGTAATTGCAGCCCTCGTTTACTGGTGAATGGTTCCTGTCGCGACGAAGGTTAATTGTAAATTAATACCGTAAACAGATCTGTTGTTGAGTGCCGCCTCCGTGGGAGTGTGATTATGCGCACCCCCGCGGAGTTAATTGGGAGAGTCACCGTGGTGATATTGTTTCCGTGATGTGATGTTTGTTTATCTTCGCAGTATAATATTCAAGCGTACCCGACCACTGTGATCTTCAACAAGTCCAGCATCCACGAATACGAGGGCCACCATTCGGCAGATGGCATCCTGGAGTTTATTGAGGTGAGGGCCGCACAGCTTGTCTCTTCAGTGATTAAGCTCTGACTTTTTGTGTCATACTGCCACACTAAACGGGCAAACAGAGACTGCGTCAAGTGCCCTTGTGTTGGTATTTACTGCCTTTTTCTCTCCACTGTCTTTTTTTACACATTCACTCACTTGCAAGTATGCTCACATATATACATTCTAAAAAATAATGGGGCCAGTACCGATTCATCAATGCCATAGAAGAACCTTCACTCCATGGAACCATCCAGAGATGGCTAAAGAACTATTTAAGCACCGTTATTTGTTAACATGTAAGTGAAAGGTACTTCACATTGGAAATGGCTTTTCAGATCCTCAGATCATCATGGGCTATGTGATGTCATGTCGGTGTAAAATGGTTCTTTAAAGAACTGTTGGCCTGACGCTTCTTTGATGCACTGAAAAAGTGTCAACATACATTCAACATACAGTACACACATCCTTTCTGATCTGATATGCACTCCGCATCTTGCTCTTCCTCTGGTATTTATTCTCTTTTCAATTTTTTTTACATTTTTATTTCCATCTTTGTCTCATCCTCTGTGCTTCTTTGTGTTAGCCATGGCTCACATATTTTGCTTGGCTAAGAAAATGTTGCTCTGTAGGAGCAGATGGGAGTCATAAAAAAACAACAACTCACTATAACCACTGTTTCTTAAAAACTCCCACACCCTCACCCTCACTCTCCCACTCCTCCTCCCCACCCCACTGCAGGATCTGGTCAATCCAGTGGTGGTCACCCTGACCCCAGACACCTTCCCGGAGCTGGTGAAGAGAAGGAAGTCAGACGTGATGTGGATGGTGGACTTCTACGCTCCCTGGTGCGGCCCATGCCAGGCACTGCTGCCCGAGTGGAGGAGAGTAGCCCGGGTGAGTGCAGGGGACAGAGGACAGGGCTCAAAGGGGTCGCACCGAGGGGTGGTGATGGGGACACCTATTCTGCCATGCAAAGGGAAAAGATCTTAACTCAACTGAAACTGACAAATTACTTTTTAAATCTTCCACTTGCATGCCTTTCCAGCATTATGTCAAAGACATCTTCCCCTCCTCCAAAAAAAAAAACCAACAAAATTGACTTGATATTTGGCCACATGATAAAACTTATGTGTATTGTTCCAAAAATGACAATAACTCATCTTCACCCAAAATTGAAGTTGTGGTCTTTTGCCTTGTTTTTGGAATATGACAAGAATGTGTGTAGAGTTTTGCAAACAGAGTGAGAAGTTCTGTAAAAGAGTTCAAGCAGTTGAGAATACTGTTCAGCCAATAGGTTTTAGTGCTTTAACAGTTCAAAACAACTGTAATGTACTCTTCCCTTGTTGTGTTTATTGGGAAATTGAGATGGTTGACACAAGGCATTCGTCATGTGTGTTGACTTTAGATCATGTTCAGACTCTTATCAACTTCAAAAAGTCATCAAAATGCTCCTGTTCCATGTTTGAAATGGACCAAACTGTTCTCAGATCTTTCTACTAATGATTTGTCTTTAATGACTATGCGTTGCTTCTTTTTTCAAAAACTAACTTCGAAGGTAAAAGCTTTAGAAGTGCATAAAGCTTATGCGATAGCTGGTTCAGGAGTAACACCGGTGGCAGAAGGTGTGTAATTGGAAGCTATTCCCAGAATGCCTAAGGGGATACACGGCAGATTCTGGACCAGCAAATACCCAGTTAACGGGGAAATTGCTGCAATACTCGGTCAATGAGGAATTGCGTTGCAAGATTGCTGTTGTGAGCTTTTCAAAACCTTCCAATTACTGGAAAAGCCGCAACATTGAGCTTCTGGGCCCATGGCTGTCTATAAAAAAAAAAAGATAAGTAGCATTGCAAGTTGCTGCTGTGAGTTTTAGGGCGCTTTCAGACTTCTAGTTCAATGACTTTGGTCCGCACTAGTCAGAAAAATGGTACAATGTAGTAAACAGACGTGGGTACAGTTGGCTTTCACATATGCATAGTTCTAAACGAACCAAAATAGACCGTGAAGACCATTGCCACCGGAACCAGACTAAAATGTGCCTCCTCCCATAATAATAATGCAGTAAACTCTACCGTTTCGTCCAATTTGGCTTGGTTGCTTTCACAGAAGGCCTGTCAGAAGAACCGTACTAAAGAAGGGCAAATAAACTTTCTGAGACCACCCCTTTTTAGCAGTCTTGGACTAGTTGATTTGGTGCGCAGCAAAGTAGCGGGATTGCATTCACATCAACAAAAACAAACCGAACTAAGAACTTTTGGGCCGAGTGAAACGTTTGGTGTGCACCAAAAGCTGTAAGTGTGAAAGCACCCTTATGGTGCAAAGAGGGTACTTATTTCAATGCTTCTGTGTGCTGTACACAGGGGTGTTACTTAAAGAACCTAGCTTGTAGGATCTATGAGAAACATAATAGATAATAATACGAAAAAGTAATTAATGTCTTTTATTAACCTTTTATTTTTTAACTTTTACTCTTTTAAGCATTTACACTTATTTGATCTTTTATGCTTTTACACACTGAACTGCCTCTGTGTATGAAATTACATATATAGAAATAAACTTGTCTTGCTTTGCCTTGCCTTACCCAAGAACACCTGTACAGTATGTTTATAGGATACGTGTGAAATGTGAGTGTATACAAACAAGCAGAGCTGGTTAAGTCAGCTAAAATAAAGTGTTTGGTCCCTCAGATGCTGAACGGGATGATAAACGTGGGGACGGTGGACTGCCAGAAGTACCACTCCCTGTGCCAGGGGGAGGGGGTGAGGGCCTACCCTGAGATCCGCCTGTACCCACACAACGCCAACCGCCGTGACACCTACTAGTAAGTATCCATTTACTACACAAACGTGTGCGGAGCTCTTTGTAGTGGCCTGGATCCATTATTGTTTGTGCTTCAATTTGCATTGTGGTGTATGGTGATGGGAGGGGAGCGGGGGCAGGGTGGTGAATTAATTGTGTTTTTGTTTTTATTTCTTCTCAACTGTAGTAGTTACAATGGCTGGCATAGAGACGCACACTCCTTGCGTGCCTGGGCAATGGGGTAATTAATTTCATTTCGCTCTTTTGTATTTTTATGTTATGAATGTGTTTGTTCATTAGCTTAGGCCTTCCTTCCTTCAGGACAGTGTTTAGAGCTAACGTATGACGTCCTCCTCGTCCTTCAGGTACATGCCCAGGGCATCAGTGGACCTATCACCGGAGGACTTCCAGACCAAAGTGCTGGGTGGTGCAGAGCATTGGGTGGTGGACTTCTACGCCCCCTGGTGTGGACCCTGCCAACACTTCGCTCCGGAGTTTGAGGTCCTCGCACGGGTACGCCAACCATGCTGCCGTGGAGACAGGGGGAGAGACAGGACTAATATAAAGAGCCCTGTACTGTTGGGGCCCTCATAGACATAATGACCAACTTATTATTATTATTACTATTATTTTATTATAAATATTATTTGTATTTGTATTTGTATTAGTATAGTGGAGGCCAAAATACATAGTAGCACCCCGGATGACAACCCTTGCTCCAGCTGTCCTCCCACTCTAAATCTGTCATTACCTGTTTCCTATTCTGTACTGTAAAAGCACCGATGCACTGCCAGGGTTCAGAGGGAAAGATGTTCCCTGTCACAGTGTGTCATGGGGGAGGCTTCAGGTGCTGCATCAGGAAGGAGAAATTGGCTTTTGTCCCAGAGAGAGAGAGAGGGAGAGAGGAGAGACTCAGACATGTGGTGCGTCTGTTTCACAGATGGTGAAGGGCAAGGTGAGGGCGGGGAAAGTGGACTGTCAGGCCCACTATCAGACCTGCCAGAGCGCCGGAGTCCGAGCATACCCCACCGTCCGCTTCTACCCGCACCTGGCCAGCAGCAGGGTGAGCCGCCACCATTGGTTACATAACACACTTTAACAAGTATATATGACTGCTTTCTTTTTGTTCTTTTTTCTAATAGTTTTCAAACTATTATTTCTTTCTGTCTTATTATTTATTCATGTACTTATTTATAACTTTTAAATGACTTCCTCACTTGCCAGAATTTGTTTAATTACTTGAAGCTTTTTGTTCAGCCAGGCTTTCACGTTTTTTTTAATAAATGCTCTTTTGGCATCCAGACTCGACATACTTGACATAGCTTTTTTTTTAGGTTATTACTGACTTCCACAGCGGCGGTTGTAGCCAGTGTTTTTTTATTTAGTCATGCTGCCCTCGCACATACCACCACCTCATGGCTAATCCACTGTCCCTTCCTCCTCCTCCTCCTCCTCCTCTTCCTCCTCCTCTTCCTCCTCCTCCTCCTCTTCCTCCTCCTCTTCCTCGTCCTCCCCGACAGCGGGACCACGGTGGTGAGCACATCAACAGCCGCGACGCCGCCGCCATCGCCGACATCCTGCAGCAGAGGCTGCAGCAGCTATCGCCATGGTTACAGGACAAGTCCTCCACACCCAAGGTATATAAGCCTCTTAAGCGAACTCTCCCTCTCCCTCTCCCTCTCCCTCTCCCTCGCAATAACCGCCGGCTCCCCTAATCCAAGCCCATGTGCGGCAGAGCGCGGGTGTCATAAGTTTGTGTCAGGCCGCTAACTCGCAGAGCTTAGCATAGTAATGAAGGAGCTGAAGAGATGAGTGTGATGCTGGTGGTGGGATGAAGGAGAAGAGGAGAGGAAAGGAGGAGAGGAGAGGGGAGGGAGGAGAAAAAAAAAGGATGGCTGGGGTGAGATGAGGTGAAGTCCAAGGATGCTGAAGCTCTCTGCAAGAGATACAAATTACCATGGGAAGCAGTAAGGGCTTGGGGAAAATCGATAGCAAAAATGTGATGTTTTGGATCCCTGTGACTCGGTGTATATGTCTCGCCTGCTATTATCCAGAGTGGTGTTGCTCTGAAATGTCATTGGACCACATTGGGCTTGTACTTTGCTACTTATAGTTGCAGTAAGACTTGTAGAGCAAGTGCTAAGCTCACCTTTTGGTTATAACCTGCTGTTTTAAAGTGTGTGTAACGTATTTGTCTGCTTACTGTTTTAACAGGATGAACTGTAAACCTAGGAAGATTGGAAAAAGTTCTGCAAGATGGAAGGGATTGCAGTTTTTTTTTTAGGATATCAAGGATGCACACAATAAAACAAAAGACTCTTCTTAGAGGTTTGTTTACGGTTTACTGCAAAGGATCATGGTATGAGAATCCTCCATTTCAATTGTTTTATGTTTTACCATAACATGGAAGCCAGCTGTTTTGCCTTTTGTGTTGAAGAAGACACTCTCAAAGGATGATGCTGAGGTTTCATACTATGCCAGTCCAAAGTCACTGGACTCTTGTCCTTATACTCTGAATGTACTATTTGACCATGCAGTGATATATTTATGATTTGTACAGCAATGGTGAAAGCAAGCTACTGTCATTTGTATCTGATAACTGTAACAGTGTTTTTGCTGAGGGCGTCAACTGGCTTTAATGTTGTGCGGTTGAGAAGTGAATAACTGTGCATTTGTTTTGCCTGTTCTTTCTTTTTTTTTTGTCTGTATAAAAATAGGTCTTTTACAATAATGCAGAGAACTAGGCCTACATTTTTTAAACAGGAACCACTATTTATTACTCAATGGAATCAAGAGGATATTCCAGTGTGCCTAAACTAATCAAAAGTTGTTACAGTCTACCTTAACACTACTATGTTCATACATGACAGCTCCATGGACAGATATGTTTTTTATATATATTTGTTCTGTCTCCATTGTCATTGTTACAGAAAAAAAATCATAGTTTGGTCCACATAGGCATTTTTTGTTTATTTGCACAGAACCTTTTAGTAAAAAACATTTAAAAAACACTTGTGTGCTTGTGTCTTTGGTCATGACCCTTTTCTCCTCAGTGGCGTTTATTTGAGTCTCAGTTCCTCGTCTGTCCACATGGGGGCGGTGTGGTACAATATTGCTTCTATCTAGCATGTATACTTGTTGTATGACGTAATTATATTTTTTAATCATGCAGTAGTAGGCCTACCTTAATTTTGCGCATTGCAGGTGACACGTTTCCATGACCTTTTGAAAAAAAAATCTAATGTTTGAATTAATTGCACAACCCTTAACGCCCGCGCATACCAAGAGCACACACACACACACACAGATCAATGGCTTAGATTTAAAACATTAGTGGGCAAGAAACTACTGTTGACCTCGTCTTACCAAGGGCCCCCTTTAACGTTACTACTAAAAGTTGTTGTTCCTCCCAAATCAGTCGCACAGTGTGTCTACATCCAGTAGGAGGCAGCACTGCTCACATGAATAATTCCTGATGTCATTTGCATGAAGCGTGCTGATCTTAAACAGGGTGCAGTAAGTGATCTGTGGCGGTGCTGCCCAGTCAGTGTTTTCCATCTCGAATACTCGCAATCAGGCTACCAGTCTACTGTGTCTCTCACGCAATCACCCAGGCTCCTTTTCTCTATTAATGTCACACTAGCATCAATTCTCTCTCTCTCTCTCTCTCTCTCTGTCTCTCTGTCTCTCTCCTCCTTTGAGGTCCTAAGCATGGTAATCACTGCCCCGTTCAATGTCCTCTTCTGCCTGAGAGTTGCAGATGTTGGCCGGATGAAAAACCCAGAGATGAGAGTGGCGAGGCACCAGCACATCAACTCTCAACCCCACACCCCCAACCACCCCAACCCCAACTTTTTTTCTTGTTCCCCCTGTCAGGAACTCTCTTCACAGCCCCGGGCGCGCTTAGTGTGTGTCCTGGCACAGCCGGTGGAACAGGACACGCCCCGTGGCCACATCGCTGACACCAAGGACACGCTGCTTGCCCTGGACAAGGGATCACACAGGCCTTCGCTCACACCCACTGGAACAAACTCCTTCAGCAGAATGACCGCACTGGACCCTACTGACATCAATAGGATGATCACGTTCCAACCTTTTCATCTCCAAAATAATGGGTCAAGCAGGGCAAGAGCGAAGAGTGACCAAAAACAAGACAAGAAACTCCCAAACGGGACGAGCGTTTTGAGAAGTAGAAACGTTTATCTTGAAAACTGTTAAAGACAGGATGTTACCACTGAGAGTTCGAGAGAAGTCCTGTGAAAAGACTTTTAGAAGGTCCCCTGTGGACTCGTTCACTGCCCATGTGCAGCTCGGCTCCAAGAACTTCAGTTCCCGCTGGTGCGGCCTGAGTTCAGGGTGACTGAATGATTGCACTGTGTTTATTTTCCTCCTCTCCGAGGTGGAAAAATCCCACCTGGGGCCACTGGAAGAGGTTCGCGGCTGGCAGCGTGTCCACCAGTTCTGGCGTCAGCGAGTTGTAACACCTTGTAACCGCAGTGTGGTTTTTACGAGGGGAACACTGGAGTTCACGGAAAACACACAATACACTTTAAAATGCGCACGTCATATGAAACAATAACAAAGATGCATTTTGTTATTTATATTGCTATTAAAAGTCCATTACATGAAATGTCACACTGCCCAAAAAAAATGGGGAAACACCCACACGCTTTCGTGCCCGCGGTCGAGTTCATTTTGATCATGTTTTGTTGCCATTTGTGGAAAGAGTATGGGTTTGCACGGAGCAGTGTGTGGTTGGGGCAAGGTACACAAGGAAAAGAGTTTTATGAGTCCCACGTGGCCTTTATCCTATCTGTTTATGTGTCTCGCCGGTTACGACCCGGGACTCCTTGATCAAGCCTAATGGTTTCTCTCCATCAGATGTCACTTTCTTAATTAAAAGGCAGTAAAGTTACCACTTACTTACTGCAACATCACGGCCCCTTATTTACAGGTCTTGAGTGGGTTTTAAAGGAAGGATAAAGACTAGAGAGACAGTTCTGCTGTCTCCGGCCATGTGCCAGGTAGCCCGTTTGTCAAGTTTTGCTGTGCACATGCTTCAAATTCTGAACAATTTCATGTTTAACAAACGTTGTAAACGGCTCCTTCTGTCTCCCAGCAAGGATACAGCATCGTTTTTTGGTCTTTGGTATTTCTGTGGTTCTAAATGGAACGATCTGCATCACCGGCTACTCACATGGGACATTTGTCAAAATATACAGAATTAGCCCAAGCAATCACTGAGCTCTAGTGTTTATATCGCTGCCCTAACGAGCCACGTCCTTTGCACGGAAATGGTTTATTTTAAACGAAATTACAGTTTTTATCCTTACACTGTGGCAGAAGAAAAAGTATTCGCCTGGATGGGTTGCCACAGTGACAAGTAGAATAATTTCTTTTTAGGCTTATACTGTTTGTTTTGAGCCCATAGCAAGTAAAATAGACACATAAAATAAGTTAAAATGTTAATCTGTCAGAAAAAAATCTGTCTCGCCAACTGATTTATCTTCTCAAACAGACCATCTCCAACCAGGCACAAACACTGACAGAGAGCGAGCGAGAGAGAGAGCACAGTACTTGGTTACACCAAGAAATAAAAACAAAACAAAAAAATACAGCAAATACAGAGCCAATATTTGACTACTGCATTTATTTGCAGACTGCAACAACCTGGGAGCAAATGTTTTCCCTGCTACCCAGGGGAGCTCTGTGTCAGTCAGCGCTCAGGGAGTTTAAGCACTTGCCATCTGATAAAACATTTAGCCACAATTGGCTTTTTTACAAGCCAGACATCAGCAAACATGTAATTAAGCCTGTGTACACAGTGACGTGTAATTGTGGCAGGTAAGGTGCCTTGGCTATTTCATTATATTCTGCTGGGCTTACCAGCCCGAGTAGCCTACTTAAGGAGACCAGCCACTCCTTGAGGGTTTTTTTGTTAATCAGTAATTTGCAACATCTTGACACGAGGTGGGGAGTACCTCTTTCTCTGCTAATAACTCAATTAGTATGCGGAGGCCTGGCGGTCGACAAACAAGTCGTTGTTAGTGGGACGATGTCGAGGATTTGTCTGCCCTGATATGTTTTCCTGGTGATGCCGTCCCACATAGGAGCTTTGTGGGAGTTGTGTGCTCAGGGGGAGGAAGGTGGAGGTGGAGGTGGGGGTAGTGGAGGCATAGGGAGGGTGACTGCTTCAGACGGCGGTGGGGGTAGTGGAGGCATAGGGAGGAGTGACTGTGGCAAATGCCTTACAGCAGAGAGATGAGATGCTGCTGTTTTCCCTGGGCCCCTCAAATGCAAGTCCGCTTTTGTCTGAATTCAAGGGTCTATGTTTTTTATTGTCTTTTTCTATTTCTGTCCATCTCTATCCTCTCTATCACTTTCTTTCCCTCTCCATCCCTGTCTCTGTCACTGTCTCTCTCTCTCCTCTTTCTTTATTTTACACACACACACACACACACACACACACACACACACACACACACACACACACACACACACACACACACACTCACACACATACACTCACACACACACACACACAGACCCCTACAGATTGCAACGTCTTGCTGGGGTGGGGTGGAAGTCTCCAAAACTGTGTCTATTGCCAGTGGAAGGGTAGCCTTGAACTGTGTTCTTTTATATTTACCTGTGTATAATGTGTCTTCTGTCTTCTACATACCTCAATACTGCCTCCCTGTCTACTTCTTCTCTTCTCTTTTCCTTCTTCTCCTTTATGTCCTGGCTGTCAGTCCTTCTCTTTTTTGGCTCTCACTCTATTTTTTTATTCTTAACCCTTTGTACACCTTCTCTCTTCTCTCTTCTCATCATGTCTCACTGGGCCCCTGCAGCACCTGCCAGAGTCCATGGCCTCTGCCCCCCCCCCCCCCCACAAAAAAAAACTAATCATTTTCCCAGCTCAGCTCTCTGCCTCGCCCTGGTTCTCTGTTTCCCAAAATGTCATCTTTCCTCTCAAACAAAATTTGTCATGGCCTCGCCGAGCAGAGCCAGAGCCAGAGCTCAGGAAACCTCCACTTTCCTTTCACCTTGTTAAAGGGATGGGGTGGCTTGTTTTTTTCTGTGGTGGTGGTGTGTATGTGTGTGTGTGTGTGTGTGTGTGTGTATGTGTGTGTGTGTCTGTGTAGGGGGGGTGGTAATGAGGTGGACGGTGTGTTTGGTTAGGCTGGGGGTCGGGGGGTGGGGGTGGTTGGGGGAGGTGGGGTTGCCTTAATGCTGCCGTCCTCACGTTTACCACGTCCACCACCCCGGCTGTGGCATCTGCCCCCGTGCAGCAGGAACATCTGTGATGTGTTTGAGGTGCCCAAGAGCCAAAGGCGCCTTTATTCTGTTTGATATGCACCTGCACTGGGCAGCCTTCTCCTCTCCTCTTATTTGGACACATGCACAAACATACACACAACCACACTTGCATACACTTACACAAACACACACGCGTAATGTTTACATGCACACAGACACACACAAAGACAAACACAGACAGACAGACTGACACACACACACACATACACACACACTCACACCAACACTAACATATTCACCAAGCAGACCTTCAAGGATAGAGTTGTGATCTTGCAAGACTTCCTGCAATTTAAATTTATTGAACTCACCAAATACCAACAATGTCTTTTTAATGATCCTCCTCCTCTTGATGGGATCACAAAAAATTAAAAATATATAAAATTATTGCAGTTTTAGAGAATAAAATGTAATTTAAAAATACATTTAAAGAATACATGCAATAGATTCGGTCACTTTGGACCACAACAATCACAGTAATCTGATGCAATATCCTGGAGTGTCTGCCCAATGTTCTCCCATCTTTTTACGGTCTCTTCTTTCTTTCTATGCTCCTCTTCCTTTCTCCTGTTTTTGCTTTTCCTTCTTTCGTCTATTCCCTCTTTCTCTTTCTCATTCTCTTCCTCTGCTGCACCCGTTTCTTGTCCCATGCTCTTTTCCCTTGCTCAGCATTTTCAGAAACAGTTTCATAACCACAAACAATTTGTACATTCAGACGGATTTCTTTGATGCCTAATTGGAGGGAGATCATGGAAGTTTCTCTCTCTCTGTCTCTCCCTCTCCCTCTCTCTCTTTCTCTCTCTCTCTCTCTCTTTCTGTCTCTGTCTCTGTCTCTCTCTCTGTCTCTCTCTCGGTCTGTCTCTCTCTTATTCTTTTCCATGTGACCATTTGTTTCATGCTGAGCCAATCCCTGTGCAACGTGTTCATTTTCACGGGATGGCCATTATGTCCAGAGCACATACATCAGCACTGTGGCAGGCAGGCAGGAGAAGCAGCAGCACAGATGACAAAGCTATGCACCACGGGTGCTAACAAT
>CM059269.1:17517367-17624867 GCA_030347295.1 Setipinna tenuifilis
GGAAACCAAATAATAAAAAAAAACATTAGGTCAAATCAACAGAAAACAAATAATACATGTCAATTCTAGCATAAATCACAGATTGATTTTTAATACATATTTAAGCCAGTGCCTTGTTGTTTTTTCTTACCTTGAGCGTTCCTCATTCTCATAGCCCATAATGATGTACTCCTCGTTGGCCACTAGCTCAGGGCACAGACACCCGGAGTTGTAGTACAGGGTGACCACATCACGGGGAATGTTCACCAGGGAAGACTTCAGGATGTCTTTGACCTCAACTATGGCACTCAGGTCATGATTCCGAGTACGAATCTCTTTGACCCGTGCACGGATGACTGTGAAGAGTGACACAAGTATTGAGTGAATTTTTTTTTTTTTTTTATACCATATACTTTTACACATGTACACACATTTTTTTTCCTGTTGTCACAACTTACAAATAAATAATTTTTGTCTCAGGTTGACAGAATTCATGTTTTGTAATGATTTTTTATGTTTCTCTGATAATGTTTTGATAGCATATCTTTTCACATAAAATGTCAATGGCTCACAAAATATGGCCCTCCTTAAGAAGGGCACGTACTCACCATAATTGTAATTATTCTTCGAATAGGTTTGCCTGGCAAGTCTGACAGTCTTGCACTTGCATCGGTCTGAAATACAGATTGTGCATACCTTAAGTAAAACCAGCCAAACACAGTCTCAAAACAATGCATTTAACATATCTCTCTGACAGACAGGTAAGCGACTGCTACAAAATACATCACAAGCTGCTTTTAAAACTTTTAAATAAAGACTCACCACCAGCTCCCTTACAGTTACCATTGTGAGAGTCCATTGGAAAGTCAGGATTTGATTCTAAATTAAAACAGGACTGACATTAGTGTCTAGTATTTGTATGGTCAATGTTTATGCTTTAGAAATGCCCCAAAGACTTTAAAATACTCTTTACATCGGAACTCTTACCATGGGAGCACTTGGAGGGGTCTTGGTAGGGATTGTCTTAAAAATAAGCATAAAAACGTGTTTAAAAGGGATAGGAGATAATTATTTCACTCAGACCTGTATCCTAGATTAACACTAATATTTCCACTAACAATAATTTAGGTGATACTGCTACCACCTCATGATAAATACCTGGTCCCTCCGCCTTAACGATTGCCTCAGGAGATATGCAAACTCCTCGGTCATAGACTGGTAAATCCTCGCACGCCAGACTCTCCGGCCAGGTATGGTTATATCTTTTCATGATGGGTTCGCAGCCGCACTTGGCTTTCTCGCACACCGACTTGCAAGGCTTGATCGGGTCGTGCTGGAAGTCTATCGTGCATATGGGCGCGTACATAGCGCACAGAAAAAACAGTAGGTCCGGGCTACATGCAGTGCCCAGCAAACCCTCAAACTGCTCGATTGCCAGGACCGCGTTCGCCTGGGTGCTATGATGGAGGTGGTTGGGCATTTTGGTCATGTTCCATGGCATGGACTTGCACATCGGGATGCGGATAGGTTCACATGCTGCTCCTGTTGCGCGCGGGATCCTCACCAAACAGGCCAGCGCGAGGAAAGAAATGTACAGCTTCTGAGAAAACATCTTCTTGTCGAGATGATCAGCTGCACGAGATCGGGCAGTTGAGCCTATTTATGTGGTCAGCAAAGATAAACTCCGTGAAGGATTGAACACAGCTTAAAAAAAAGGAAAAAGCCTTGAATGCACAGCCACAAAAAATGTTCTTAAACTGCCTATTTTGACATGTTGAGATTTGCGTCATTCACCTGGAGAAAATAGGTCATCTTTTCTGTTTGGCAGAGGGGAAAAAGTCGATTCCTCTAGGAAAGCCTGATGCAGTGGAGTTGATAGTTTGTTCCTTAGTCAGTGTGTGCATACTCCTTCATGGTGCTGACGGTAGGTGGGCAGTACTTCTTCCTCCACGTATGCCTGTGCGCGCATCAGTGATTGCAAGCGCCCGCAGCTGTACCAATAGTGAAGTGACCTCACTGTGCAGGATCAGCTCCTTTTTAGCCTGGGAGCGTCTGCCACTGCCCACCCTCTCGCTCCCTCGCTCTCTATGACTTCGCCGCGATGGTCGAGGCAAGGCAATACGCCTGGTACTACCTCTTTTGAGTGTCTCGAAAAGTTTATTTAGCCGACATACTTTGACAGTTTAACAAATGAACATTGCTTGCTTGCTGTGTTGTTGTAACGTTTTTGTATGCCAGATTGGCAAACGTGTCTTTTCAATTATGCGAGTAATCTACTAAATGTGTTCCAACTCAAACACTGGCGAGTGCCTTAACTGACGAAAGATCAGTTAAGAGGATTCCACTTGTTTGCTGAGCACAAATACAGATAAAGGTTAACTGTTGGAGTGTTTCTCCAGACCACCTGGTTAACATTGTTTTTACCCGCGGGCCATAACTGCTGTAACCTCACCATGGCATCATGTCCGGCATGTCAGTAACTTGCACAGCAGCAGCAGCTTGTTCTGGGCACGTATACTTACTTCTTGCGCGTGCAGAACTAGTCGTTAATTCCCATCCCTCATCATTTCTACAGTACCTGGGGCGGGAGCGACATCGTAAGGCACGGCACAACACGCAGGGCTGCTTAAGTCTGAAATGTGCTTTTAAAATGTGCATCTCTTGTCTTGTTAAAGAAGAGGCCCGCAGATTTAAGGCAAAACCCAAATCTCTGATCAAAGAGTTCGAGAATTAATCATGTCAGCCATCATGGTAACTTGGCGCTGACACGTATAATGACTCCAAACACGACTGTGGATTTCACTTCGAGCACTTGAGCACTCTGCCACTGCCCTCTAGGTGTTCCTCCGTAGCTAAGTGGCTTTTAAGAGATGGCGTTGTATTGCACATTCAACGTGGTGGTCGCCTTTCCCCCACAACAGTCTCCAGACGGGGGTGATTTCTTGGATTAAAATAGTGCAGACCTCATGTGAACACAGCGGAGCGAATTTAATCTAATAACAGAACGTCAGAACGGATAACTTCAGAGAATAATCACAGCTGGTGTTGCCAGTCTATGAGAATTACACTTGGCTTTCATATGGTGTCTCATTTCACAGTAGCACACCCCCATGACTTTAACTCCAGACGGAACTCGTTTATGCATATGACCTGATGTTTATTCATGTTATGGAAGATACATGGTCATTTCCAAAAATTCAAAACATATAAAACTGGTTAGGGGAGAACAACTGATAAACATTCAATAAATATGTACGAATGTTTATTATACCGCATAGACAGGTACACTGGAGTGGTAACGCCAATTAGGCATTATGAGTTAGTTAAAAAATTATACTATGCTTTGTACAAACAACACTATTGGTTGTTTTTTTTAATAACATGTAGTTAACCACAATTCTGCTGTTTCAACCCAAATGAGATGCTATTATTTCAGTATTTTGGCAAATAATTCAAAGTAACACAATGTGTAAAAATAAAATGCAAATTCACAGAAAGAAAAGCACGCAGTAACCCACACAGATTAAATCTAGAAGGACATCTAAAAGAATCACTGTGTATCATAGAGGCATCTGTCATTAAACAAGCATTTTTTAGCATGATGTAGATTACGTATTTCACCCCAGCCCATCCCAAATACACACACAGATACAGATTTCTTGTTTCCATTTCAAATTAAGAAACAAAAATGCGCAAAAGTTCATTTTTTCTTTTTTTTTTTTTCAAAGTAGTGCCACTAGTCCCTGACAACCAAACGTGTTTACCTTCAATGTTCAATAAACAGGTTGTTCATACAATTATGGTTTTTTTTTTTGTTTTTCGTTTTTTGTTCTTGTTGCATTTTTTTTTCTTTATGAAAGGTTGGATCCCACAAAAGCCTTAAGACTATAAGGTTAAAAGAAGACTACACGGGTCTATGGAATGAGAGCCTCTGTGCCCGCTCGACATGCCAAGGGTGGCGGGGGGAGGAGGGATGATGGGAGGGGGCGAGGGGGGCGAGGGGAGTGGGGGGCAGGAGTTGGTGGTCATCTTATGCGGAGGCGGACACCGACTGCTTGTAGACGGCGTGGTAAGCGTTCCGGAGAAGGACGTAAGGGAAACACGATTCCAGCAGATCCATGGTAAGGAACGGAGATTCTTGCACAATCTAGAAAACAAGGAAAACACACACACACACAGGCCAAAAAACCACATGAGAATACAGAACAACAAAACTTTTTCCCAAAAAGCAATTTTCTTAAGCTTGGTCTAGCCTGTGCCATTAAAAGCCGACTACTACATGCTGAAGCCAGCAGTGGTGTGAGGCCTAGTGGGCTTCTGTCCTGCGTGAGATAAAGGCACAAAGACGGCTCTTCCTTTTCCATTTCCAAGCAAAAACTCTCGCACTGCAGTCTGCTGTGGATTACTCTTCAAAGATGCCCAAACAGACTTCACACAGACAAATCCCCCCCCCCACCACCACCATATGAGCCCCACACACAGTCCTCATGCATATGCATGGGTACATATGCAGCTCAATACCGATCACATCTTACATCAGTTGTGTATGTGCATTTAAATGGATGTGGATGTGTGTGTTAAGTGTGAGTGTGCGTGGATGTGTAAGTGTAAGTGTAAATGTAAGTGTGTGTTTGTGTGTGTATATGTCAGCTGCACACTTCCAAAGTTTGACTTTTGGAAAACAGAATTACACCACAAATCCACCAGAGAAAAGGGAAAAACTCTTTTGAGAACTCCCCCCCCCCCCTCTCCCCTCTGTTGCTCAGATGCGGGATACATGTCAAACTGAATCAAAGACAAATATTTTTCCTCGCAATAGCTTTTGTATATTATGATAATTTTACGTGAAGGGGAGCTCAGTGTGTTTCTCCTACGAGTTGAGGTGGAACGAAAGAGACTGGGTGGGAAGGGGGGTAGGTGGTGAGTGGAAGACTTGGAGAGGAAATGAAATGCGTTTGTGTGTGTGTCTGTGTGTCTGTTTGTGTGTGTGTGTGTGTGTGTGTCCGGCACACCGCTGGCCCTGACTCACCATGTCGAGGAGCAAGTACACCGATTCCCTGTTCCTCGTCGTGGTCTTATCGGTTTCCTGGCCGATCTTCAGTAGACTGGAGGAGGCCAGCTGAGAGGGGGGGAAACGACAACACAACGTCAACGAGACAGAACACACACACACACACACACACACACACACACAAAGCAATAAAAGTGTTGTGGTTTGCCCACTGAAGCATTAATTAAATTAAAGTCCTCCTGTGCCAGTTGTCACGGAAAGAGTGCTAAGTTATGGCTCCCTCTGCCTCTGGTCCCACACCTGCTATGGTAATCCTGTTCCATCTCACACGGGGAAACAGCTACCGCACAATTGACTGCAATTCAGTCATGAAACGCTCTTCACAGAAGTTCCCAGGCTTGTACAAAGCTAAAGTTGTTCCTTGTCTCGACTACTGGGCGATAGCTGCTGGCCAAGGCCTCACAATCTGAATTGTGTCGACGGACGGCCATCTTTAGCTTAAGATCTGATGCGTGTGTGTGTGTGTTCGCATAAACGGTGGAATGTATATGAAGTCAGACAGATCTGTCTCAGGTTTGGATGCTTGCCACGCTTGCGGATACAGAAGAGGAGAGGGGGAAAAAAAATAAAAAATCTACAGACCACCGCAGACAGCGGCAGTTAAAGCAGCCAACAGCAATCACCTTTTTTACATCGCTGCCAAGGGAGAAGAGAAATAAAACATTTCTTTTTTTTTTTTCCTCCTCCCTTAAAAAGTACTTTACATCCTTTGCCAGCGTGTGAGCCAAAGCTGTCAATCTTTACAAAAGCTTAGAGGGTAAACGGTTCCTTCTGATATTTTCTGACGTCTTTATCATCAGTGATAATCACCTCCTCTGCAAGCACTTGTTAATGGTGTGTGTGTGTGCATGAGTATAAGACAGAGGGATATAGAGAGAGAGAGAGAGAGAGAGAGAGGGAGGGAGAGAGACAGAGAGAGGGGTGGGGGGCAGTGGAAACAGCTTTCTGTTAGAAAGGGGGCCCATCTTCTGCATTCAAGAAGCCTCAGGACTGGACTGGAGACCACTCATACAACTCATACAGCTCATACCGCCTACTACACTCCTGCTACTGCTGACAGTGCTAAGAGGGTGCTCGATGTCTAGGCATAAGGGCCGGTGCTATTTTAGAACATAGAAAGTGCTTTGCTCTGATCTTAACTTTCCCGTTCTGTACAAATGGCTTTTGGCAACGGTTGCTAGTGGCTCTGAGTGTCAGAGTTGGGGCTGCTGGTGGCCATGTCAAGCACACTTACAGGCGTCTACAGGCTTCTCATCTCCTTCTAAAAGCTCCACCACAGAGGACCCACAGACAGCAGTCTCTACAGGGTCATATGTGTAGCCAGGCTAGCGCCACTCGAGTACCTCTGCTAAGTTTTGTGTTTTGCTACAGTACTCTGTCAGGTAATGCTACATCAGCTCTGGTCTTTGGGTTTCTGTTTATCAGTGAACAGAGGCTCGTAGAAAGGGCTGAAAGCGATGACATTGAACATTAAAGCGACACTATGCAACATTTTCTAATTAATAAATACTCTTCATAAGCTCTGCTGATGAGAGACGGAGAGACTAATGTGATCCCCTAGTCCACCAACATGTGACATACAGAGATGTTGCCTGACAGTGCAAGAATTGAAAAAGGTAAAGAATACAGTCTTTTGTGGTGAAGTGTTTGGTTATCCTACATAAACCATTCCATCATAAAGGTTTACTGGTACAGCCTAGACTTCTGAGAACAAAGGGCATGGTAACACATGGTTAGGAACGTCTGCATTCGTATCGCTGCGTAGCCGTGTTCGCAGAAGCATACTGTGGGCTTAACTAGTGACATCGATTTTGCTGTATACAGCACTTTTCATCTTTGGTTGTCTTACAAGTTGCGAAAGCGAAATTGTCTTTTTGTCTCATTTGAACTACAGTTCAGAGTGACCCGCTTCTGCAAACTTCTGCATAGTGCGGTTGAAGCCCATGGAGGGGCGCATAGCGAATTCAGAAGTGCAGTTCACCCTGTCATGAGTTGATGAACCACTGAAACGATTTTTTGGAAACTTTTATTTTAAGGTTAAAAAAACTACTTAGTGTTGTCTTAAACTGGCTTTACACGGTCTCTTCAGCTGGCTTAGTGCTTCACACAGGCTTCACACTGCAGTCAGCCGCAGACGGTCCATGTATAATCCGTTTGTGTTCTTTTTTCCTTAAAAAAAAATGACTTATGTGCAAAAATGTGCCCCAGGGCGTGGGCTGTTAAAAGATGATTCTGTTACAGACTTGAACGCGACCGCAGTTCCACAGGCTAAGAGTCTGTCTGTTTTTTGTCCGTCCACTTGAGATTGACATGCCCCTGACAGTTCTCCTTTTGAAGCCAAATATTTGCTTTTTTACACAAATAACCACACAAATACATTACGCAGGCCTTCCCACGCCACACTAGGGCCCAGTCAAAGGGCTAAGGCGACAGCACATGAAACCACTGTTTACTCTGATGCAAATATGATTTACCAATGTGGAGAAAATTAAACAAATTAAGTTTGTGGGGGAGAAACAAACAGAGAGACAGACAGACAGGCAGAGAGAGAGAGAAAGAAAAGTACTTACAGCGAGGAATTCTTTGAGTCGGTCCTCAATGCTGCCCTTGTGGATGGTGAAAAGAGCAGCAGCTATTTGGTTGATGGCCTTGGCCAAACAGTGAATGTTGTTGCAGTGGCCTGAAAGAGAACAATGAGATGGCGAAAGGCAAGTTCATAAAAGCTCTGGCCATAACTCATAGACATAACAAAATGTGCGACTTTACATATCTAATGTATGTACAAGCGGGGAGTGTATAATACTTGGTTTCCCCTACCATTTTTTACTTATTACATCTAACTTTAAGTACAGGCTTTAAAGTTTTAATTTCTTTACATGTGTGGCTTGGCTTTGGACCAATGTGTGGTCAAAATTTCATGTCAACAGTTCAACCGGAGATGGTTTTACTGAAAAAAAAAAATGTTGATGCTTTCAGTACTTATTCTCCTTGCTGTACATACAAGCTGAAATAGGTCTGCTTGCACTGGTTGTAACAAATACAAAACATACACATGGAAGTTTAAGGGGGGATACCTTCAATGGCAGGGCTGTACTGGGACATGACGTTGCTGGCCAGGGTTGGCAGTGAGACGGCCACGAAGACCATAAGCAGGCAGGCGATCTTGTACTCCTCCTCTGGACTGATATTCTCTGTGAGTGGTGGGGACATAGCACAGGTAAAGAAGTTGATCAATTACTTAATACTTTTTCCAGTGTATTAGATTAACTGTTAATTAAGTCTTTTTTTAGCTGTGTTTATGCTTATTTCTATAATATGTTCATTTCCAAATTTACCCAAGTGTTTTTGGTTAAAATATGGTGTTTTTAAGTGTGGTACATCTCTTTGGAGAACAGCATCTGCTAAATACCATAATCGTCACCAGAAAGTCATGCGTTACACCGGGGTGACGCATAGCCCTTTTTGCGTTTGACATGATACTAAAGATTAGGCATAACAAAACAACTACTACTAGCGCAGACCTTTCAGGCTCGCTGTGTGGAGAATGCCAGCCAAGACAAACGGTAGCACTGCCCAACAATTAAGTCGTATTTGTGTTAACAGACCCAACAGTGGTGGGGGGAGAAGTGATTCCATTAAGACAGGGGCTGGAGTCGGCGCTGTTTGGACAGCAAACACACACAGGGCCGATAGCGTGGGGGGATGTAAGAGAAATATGTACATGGGCTAAAAGCCCATCCGCCCCCGAGGTCTTTTGATGGTGTCGAAGAAGAAGCGTAATGATGTTTTCTCTTGCGAGCGAGATGGAGCCGAGATGCGGCTCCGAGAGACCCAGAGCGGACGCTGCTGAGCACTGTGTGGGAAAAGGGCGAGGAGGAGCTGACATCATGCTACTCCCACATATAAACATATCTTGTCTGGCTGGCTGTTTCGGTAGCAAAGAATGAATTCCGAACCACCGCTTTGAAGTTCAGCCAGAGTTTTGATTCGTTTTTTTTATTCGGATCTGCTCGTGTGAGTCATTTAGAGTAGGGAAGACTCGAAACAGAGCTCAGCAGAGCAAACATTCCGGCTATCCGGCAGACGAACACTCTCATTGTGTAATTCATGCCGTGACTCACCCCTAATACTATTTGTTGATAGTCAGTGGGCCTCATTGAGGAAAAAAAACAGACTCATCACAACAATCCATTAAAGGTGCTATTAGAATATTCCTCTTGCAGTTTTGATATAAAAGCACAAAAACACATTACAATATTACACTGCATTTAGCTAACTCTCTTATGCACAACTACTTACAGTGAAAAATGTACAGAAATAATATGGGCTTCAATTAGCCTGGGCCTGCCGACTCTGCATGTGGCGCTACAGAAAAATTTGGTTTCAAGTCAGTCTGGCTAAATCTGGCCTAATCTCGCCTGTTGCACTGTCCGAGAAATCGGGCACCAATAAAAAAATGAACGCTACCCATACGTCACCGGAATCAGTGGTCTGATTGGTAGCTCTGTCTACTAGTACACACAGGCATTTGAAAGGCGCCCATTTATTCAACCTCTTTTGAGAACTTCCTGTCTATGGGGTCGTTGCCAAACTAAGCTCCGTCTGAGCTTGGTGCAACAGCCAGGCTAGGGTTCAATGCTTTGGCCTTAAGAGATCCCCAGCAATGGAGGAGAGTGTGTGGGTGTGTGTGTGTGTGTGTGTGTGTGTGTGTGTGTGTGTGTGTGTGTGTCAGGGATGGCCCCAACCACCAGCCAAGGTGATTGATAATTTATGAGAATGATAATTTACTGTGGAGCGGCTGGTACATTTTTACCATTTATTTGTCACTGGCTGGTAAAGGTTCACATTTTGTGAAGTTAAATTCCACCCCTGGCGTGTGTTTGTGTGTGTGTGTGTAATATTACAGGACTTCAGTCCTGATTCTGTGAGGCCTTACCAGACTTCTGAGAGGACAGCGCCACCACCAGGGCGGGGTCGATCTCACACGGCAGGCCCGCTGCGGACGAGAGCTCGTACACATTCATGGCCACCTGGGAGGGACAAAAGAGAGGTGTGGAGAGGAGAGGAGATGAGAAGAAAAACAGAGTGTGGGAGAGAGGGTAAGAGAAGATATGATGAAGGGAGTAGAATAGAGGGGAGAGGACGAGAAGGGGGAGGAGGAGGAGAGAGCGAGAGAAGGGTCGTCGAGTCAGAGAGGGTGGGAAAAAGGCGCACACAGATCCAAGTCATTTCCTTGTGCCACCATCCGTGACAGCCCACCGTCACCTCCCCCACCTAACGACCCCACCCCCCCACCGCTACAGTCGGTGTTCGAGGGAGGCCAAACGCAGACATCCGTCTCCTACCTTCATGTCTGTCTCCCGGGGAATGTGGTCCTTGAAGTCCTCCACTGAGCTCACCAGGAAAGGAATGTGACAGGACAGCACCTAGGAGAGAGAAATGGGGAGAGAGAGAGACACACGATGAGAAAGGGACAGAGAGAGGGGGGGGGGGGGGAAGACAGAGAGAGAGAGAGAGAGAGAGAGAGAGAGAGAGAGGGAGGGAGAGAGGGGGTGGCAGAGAGAGAGAGGGAGACAGACAGACAGAAAGGCTGAGCTTACAACACATCTAAAGCTTGCTTAGAGAACATGACGAAATGCCTGCACAAACACTTCATTTAAATGTCCAAATATGGAGCGCCAAAAAGGGCAATCTGTTGAAGGAAAGGAAGGGAGGGATGAAGTCATGCGACACAAGGGTGTTGCTTGACTGTGGAGGTGAGGGAACGTACGTCTCTGAGTGCCTCCTGGGCCAGGGAGCGGAATGAGAGGATGACTCCGATGATGGTCATTCTTTTCAGGACGCTGTCGACCGCTGCTTGACGTGCCAAAGGCAGGTCAACAACAGAACAGAGAGAGAGAGAGAAAGAGAGAGGGGTGAGAAACAGAACAGAGAAAAAAAAAATTCACGCTTACAGAAATCACACAACCTTGAGGGAGAGCTGACTGTTCCTTGTCCTCTGACAAACCTCTCGAATGACCGCTAACTCGATGGCAGTTACACACTTGTTTGCTTTTCAGAGGCAGTAGGGTTTTAACAGCAACCATGAGAGAAACCACTAAATTCACCCCCCCCGCCCCACCCCACCCAGTTCCCCACCATCCCACTCTCCTTCCCCACTCTGCCTCAAACCCCTGGCAGTAGCACAAGAGGTGAGCGAACGATGCGTTTCTCTGCTGGCCTCAACAGCCTGTGCTGCAAGTCAGCTAATCGACCATTTTTGGCCAACACACAGCCACACAAGACACAAGCCCAGTGTTGAGGGGGGGGGGGAGCTGAGGGCGAGAGGGGGACCTCCAAAGCGAAGGCAGAGTGCAGGGACGGGGCGGGGGGGTACCCACATGTGAGCTTCTTGAACAGGGCCGCCATCTGTTCCGGCTTGTCGAAGCTGGTCCGCATCTGAGTCAGCACCTCCACGTTCTCCACCACCAGTTTCTGTTTTTGAGGGGTGGGGGGGTGGGGTAAGATGGAGTGGGGAGGAGGGGGCATTTGGGAGAAACGGGGTGGTGAGTTAAGTTGTGCATTGAGGAAAGAACTACAGCATATCCAAGACTGTGTAAACCTCAACCTATCCACGGCTTTTCCACTCCACCTCCTACATGATGTTGCTCTTTCTTACACACACACACACACACACAAAATAGAAGAAGTCATCATGACCACCAGATGCTACCGTTATTCTGCACTTTCTCACACTCTTTTAAAAAAAAAAAAAAAAAAACATCGATAGTAATAATAGCCAGAGGTTTATGTCTTGGCAGAGAAGAGGAGTCTAAGCAACCAGAGCGTGGATAGTGTGCGTGTGTGAGTGTGTGTGAGTGTGTGGGTTGCATGTCTCTAGCTCGTTTGCTCCCACCATTGGTGCTTTGAGAGAAAACATGTTCCACGTTAAGTCATTTGATGAACATGGCAAAGTGTGGACTCGAATCAATTTTTCTTTTTCTTTCTTTTTTTTTTTTGCGGAAAAACAAATCATGTTTCAGGCCCCAGCTGATTGTGAATCAGATAGGAAACTTTATTTTCTTACTTAAATTGCTTTCAGATGGGGGTGAGTGTGCATGTTAGAGCATCACAGCTCAGAGCCAAGAGCTGCTTTTTCACACACACACACACACACACACACACACACACACACACACACACACACACACACACACACACACACACACACACACACACACACACACACACACACACACACACACACACACACACACACACACACACACACACACACACACACACACACACACACACACACACACACACACACACACACACTCCCTTCACCTCACCGGAATGAAAAAAAGAAAAACCGTACAGGACCATTTCAAGCATTTTCATAATCCTTTTTGTCAAACGTTTGTAATTGTCCAAAGGTTTTTAATGTGTTATGGACAACATTCACAGGTTGTTATAACGTTTATATATTAGTGACGGTGATCTTCACATAAACCCTCCATGACCGACATCATCGTCAGTTGTCCATCGATGAAGAAACAAAGCTCTTTGGCCGGAGCAAGGGGACCTCAACATTTCGCAATCTCAAATATTACGCTATGAATTACATTTGTGTATACTTCTCTACAGCACTGATCGAATGAAAAAAAAAAAGAAAAAGAAAAAAAAAAAAAGAAAGAAATGAGAACGCATTTCTCCTGCCTCACTCTGCTCCATTCCATCAGCCCAAATTAGTCAAAGCCAGGGAGAACACAGTCCAAACCCCCGTTACACCAAGTACCGCACACGGGCCCTGGGAATCACCTCATTAAGAAGTAATACGCAAAGAAACAAAACAAAAGATTTCAGCGTAATTGATCTCAGGCCGTTTCCCGGCTAACAGTGTGTTACTGGAAGCTCCCGCCGCCTTCGCGTGCCAATAGCTTGAGCCAAGCAAGAGTGTGTGTGTGTGTGTGTGTGTGTGTGTGTGTGTGTGTGTGTGTGTGTGTGTGTGTGTGTGTGTGTGTGTGTGTGTGTGTGTGTGTGTGTGTGTGTGTGTGTGTGTGTGTGTGTGTGTGTGTGTGTGTGTGTGTGTGTGTGTGTGTGTGTGTGTGTGTGTGTGTGTGTGTGCGTGTGTGTGCGTTTGTTCGCGTGCTCTCTAACCCTACAGCAGTAACCTTTTGACCTCTAACACTCCTGGCTCTGTAGTGTCAGCGTAGAGGTGCGGTCAATACGCAAGGCTTCGGTTTCTGGGGAGCAGCTTGCCGGACTCGGTTATTCGCAGGGTGGCCCTGTCCAAGGCCGACTCGCTGCTCGAGAGTTTGGTAACGCTAATTGGTGCCCTTTGGCTTCGAGCATGAGAGTCAGATAAGAAACAAGTCCAACATGCTCTAATGACTGGCTACATTTGAAAATTCCAATTTGGAAGGTTGTGTATGTACAAATGAAACAGCCCATTATTTTAGGGAATAAAAAAAAAAAAAAAAAAAAAAAAACCTCACCACACTTAATGTGTTCCCTTCTCTGTTCTAACCATGACCGACTACATTTTGTTTGTCACATTATCTGGTGGCCCTGCCCATGATCCTTTGGGGCTCCCTCCTCCTGTGACCACTCACCCCTCTGTGACCCCCTTACCTTCAGCTCGGCCACCTGGGAGGAGATGTGCCACATGAGGCTCTCGCTGAGAAACTTCATCCCGTATGGCCCCAGCAGCTCCGACAGTGACCGCATCTCTGAGGAACACCAGACCAGACACAGACACACACAGGCCGACCAGTGATCAGCCTCAGTCAACACTTCTGTACACAGTGGGCAGCTACAGCTACATACCAAACAATCTGGGTAACAATTTTTGGGTTTCTTTTTCTGAAACTGCTATGAAGTAATAAGCAGAGGATCTGACAAGGTGTGGTACATGTTGTTGTAGAAACATCACAATTGCACAATCCAGCAGCCATATTCATTGGTGTAATTCGTGAGATCTATCAACTGGTGCCTCTCTCAAGGCCTCTCTGGGAATCTCCAGACATTAAATAAATTGGAGCTGAACACTCAGGGGAGAGTCTGATTTGCTCTGTCTCTCTCTCAGTATGACTAAAGTCCCAAAAACAGTCATTTGTTGTGTTCGGTTTGATTGTACAACTGTGGCCAAGACCACCAAGGATCAGAGAATCAGAAGAAAATGTCCTTACACATTGAGCTGACGTTCTCTAACCCCAAGTTATTCCAGAGCGACTGTCTTTGTTCCCAATTCACTTTAGGTCACTTTGGAACAACTTGAGGGTTGGATGCCTTGCGCAAGCCTTGGTCATCTCAGCCATGGATAATGGATGGAGAGAGCTGGTTATTCACAACCCCCACCCACATTTTTTCCTACTGGTGTGGGAATCGAACCGGAGACCCTCCAATCTCAAGACCACCAACTCTTAAACCATTATGCCACAGCATTAGGATGACACACATGTACACCGTTTACCAAAAGTCTGAGTCACATCTTTGGGCTCTCACCAGATATATCAGAGTACTCCTCCGCATTGAAGGTCAGTTCGTTTTCTGTAGGGAGGTTGACAAAGGCCTTCATCGCTGGGAAGTACGCTATGTGTCCGTTGCTCACTTGTCGCAGTAGTGTTTCCAAATACCTGTGAGATTCAGTACAAAGTTTAGTGAGTGACAACAACGTGACAATAACCTTACAACAGCTTTTTGGAAAACAAATCAGTTTGTGTAGTTACCACTGATCACAAACATACTATATGTAAAAAGTTTGTATATATATATAACAACATGCAATACAGATCTAATTCAGTGACCTTCCACACTGATCAGTTACTGTCCAATCAAAAACCCTATCACATATAAAACACATACAATACAGTTCAAACTCAGAGACTCTCTAGACTGACCAGTGCAGAGACCAGTAGTCACAAACATACTGTACATTCTTCTTAAAGTTCATTTGGTTCTGTTTCCAGTGATATAATTATTCATGACTGTAAACCCACTACAGCCATTTAAATAAAACTACACCTGAAAACAAGTTACCACATTTTCTTTTTTTCATTTTAATTCTGCTAGTTGTCAGAAACTGGCAAGGTCAGATCCTGTTTAAAACTAACTTTTAAAAGGTGGAAAAGGTGTTGAGTGTGTCCTCCATCCCTTTTTACAATGACAGCATCTTTTTCAAGAAGCAATGGGGAGCTGACTAGTTTATTAATCTTCCTGGCACAAGAGCCACAGGCAGCAAGATGGTGAACTTGAAAGGTCAAGTTTGCTGCCAAGATGCAGCCACAGAATGCTGGTGCCCTCACTTGGCTGAATGTTTACTTTTTGTTTCATCATCCCCTCCTCAACTTTGTGGGAGATAATTAGTCACACTTAGCCAATTAGCCTTTTTTATACCCATCTTTAGGTGATGTGATGAGTCTAAAAACTAGGAAAAAATATCAGGTTATGAAGCCAAAACCAACTGACAACTTTTTTTAGGGATAGTTTTATTTAAATGGCTGCAGTAGTCATCTCTTTGCTTGCATGCTCATAATCCATGATATTACTGGAAAGAGAACAGAATAAACTTTAATGTGCATAGTTGAAACTAGTGTAGCATCAATGATTGAGGAGATGTAGTCATTTTAAAAAGTCTGGTCCACTCTGTACAACACAGTTCTAATCCAGTTCTACTCTGTTATACTTGGTACAACACAGAGTAGTTCTACTCAGTTCTACTCTGTACAGCACAGTCCTCTGGGTGCGTTACTGACCAGTTGGTGTAGAGGCTGGTGATGGTGGGCTCCCCGTGGCTGTCCAGGTGCTGAGTCTGCTGCAGCAGCACGTTGTTGAAGACGCGCGTGATGTCGATCTGCACGTAGTTCTCCACGGACTGGAGCACCGTCATGTAGGCCCGCACGCTGGTCAGCAGCTCGGAGGGCTTGGCGATTTCCTGCGTGGCCTGGTTGTACATGGTCATGCCCACGATGGACCTGCGAAGGGGGGGGTCGGCAAAGAGAGCGAGGCAGAACAAACAAACATAAGGTCATACATACACAGGGTTAGGCGAAATATGAAGGACGTGTGCAAAGGAGTCGCCAAAGACAGTGAGGCAGAACAACAAACATATGTTCATATGCAAGGGTTAGGCGAAATATCAAGGATCGTTTAAGGGCCAGAGTTGTTACAATGGGCGGCATTGTGCCTGAGAACTTTTACACCCTGGGTTGTGGTGGTGGTGGTGCCGGTGTTTTCTTGGGCGGCTGTGGTGCTCCCATAATCAAACGTGACCACTGCCGTTTACCGAACAAAAAAACAAACAAACAAACAAACAAACAAAAAAAGAGCAGAGCAGAGCAGAATAGTTCACACTCTGACCAGCTATTAAGGCAGTTTACTCAAAAACAAAAACACGGCACTTATTTCACCCTCCACCACCCCGCTCTGTTCTCTCTCTGTTGCGTCTGAAAGGGCGGCGGGGGGGCAGAGAGGCTGGGAACCAGAGGGCAGTAAAAGTTTTATCCTTCACTGACCTGGACCTGACGTGGCACAGGGCAGGGGCAGGGTAGAGCGGGAGAGCCGAGCCGAGCACCACTAATGGGCAGTGGGCACCCCCTTTCAACAGCGGGAGAGGGCAGCCATGTTGGAGGGGGGGTTGTGGTAAAAGTGGGGGGGTGGGGGTGAGTTGGGGGTTCACAGCCCTGGGAAGCCCGAGGCCCGGCCAAGGCACCCGCGTCAGAGCCTTGACTCCCACAGTGGAAAATACCTGTTATTCCTCAGGCCCCTGTGTTTATTTAGTTGGACGAGGCTCGAATCTGGACCCGTGTCAAGAATCGTTCTAACCCAAACTCCGTCCGCTGGACTAATAAATCACACAAAAATCAAATAATAAACCCACGAGGGCCTCTATTTTATTTTCATTTTCCTCCCGATTTTTAGTTTAATTAATAGGCGGGCAGAGAGTTGGATGACCGTTTTCCCTGACATGAAAGGAAAACATCCCCTCCTGTCTGTCAGCCCATCAGTTGATTGATATCATGGGAGATTGTGTGGTGGAGCGTGTGTGTGTGTGTGTGTGTGTGTGTCTGTATGTGTGTGCGTGTGTGAGAAAAAGGCAAAGACGCAAGAGTTCATGATCTTGTCCAGGGGCCGTTTAAATTGGCCACACAGTAAGGCAGATAAGAAATAAAGGGGGCCAAATTAACAGACAATAACAAGTCAAAGAGCATGTGAGATTGACCTGGGAAAATACGTGTTTACTGACAGAATGAAGGAGATAGATTAACAGAATGAGTGAGGGAGAGAGCTTTTTAAAAATGGGCTGGCAGTGAGTGTGTGTTGGTGGCCGCCTGTGTGTGTGTGGGGGGGGCGGTGGGACTTACTTGGTGAAGCGGATCTCCAGGTGGGAGGTGAGGTACTCCCGTGGGGTGAACGTGTGTTCCCAAACCACCATGTTGGGCACATAGTTGATGGAGAAGCACAGTTCCGACAGGGCAGTGTGAAGCTTGTCCAAGCTGGAGGCGGTGAATGAAACACACACACACACACAGAAAGAGAGAGTGAGCGGCAGGTATTTAGAAACTCATTTCCTCAAGACTGAAGAGGTGGATCAGTGACCAGGCAGACAGCTTAACCTTCAATATCCCACAACTACTTTCTCTTTCTTTCTAGGACAGACCACCATCACCTCCATGCTGTTGATGTTGCTGCTGTTTTTGTTGGTCAGGCAAATATTTCATGTACTGGGGAACAGGGCTAGATTTGTATCCAATTTATATAATATAAGATGTCTTTGCGTGAACGGCAGAAATGATATTAAAAACACATGATGGCTAGACATTGTGGCTGGAAATGCCAGACTGGAAGGTCACTAGTATGTCTGCAAACAAAGGTGCACCTCTGCAGATAAAATATCTAGGTCCAGGTATACGTGGATGATGAAGTGTTCTTGACTAGCTAACTCAAAACATCCAGGACCTATTCAAGAACTTTTCAAGACACCATTAAAAAAAATCTTACAAATCTGACAGACCAGAAAATTCACCAATTCTCCAAATGAACTAACTGGGTGTGGGGGTGGGGGTAATTGGGGCTTGTGCTGTGGTGCCAATGTGTTCAAATAGCTAGGAAACTGCGCTGAAAAATTTAGTGGGAAGACACCCAATGCTAATGAGTCAACTGATATCGGACGGTCAATCCCAAGCCCCATTAAGTGAGAGGAGAACTAAACCCTACATGGGTCTGGTGTCTGCACTCTCCACGCATTGGTGACCAGTGACCGCTTGACTGGTCAGCGAGATTGGCACGGGAATGGAGGACTTACTTGGTGACCAGGAGCCGGTTCTTCCTCATGCTCTCCACGCCTGGCTTCTCGCGCTCAGGCTCGCCCTTCTTCCCCGTCTGTTTTTTGGACTTCTTGTTCACGGCCTGACTGATGGTTTTGGCACAGTGTTTTGGCAGGAGCTACAGCATAGGGAGGAAGAGGGGAAATCCTTTCTTAGCACCCATAAGCCAATAAGGAATGAGGTGACAAAACGCTTCGCTAGGGCCTGCACGAATGCAAACGCCAACGGGAGTGGGGAGTGGAGGTGTGTGGTGTGTCTGAGTATGTGGTGTTTCGGTAAGTGTTGTCGTAAAAGGGCTTCGGTATCCTGCCCCAGAGACGAGTAATGTCAGTACTGGAGGCCGCGTCGTGACATCATAAAAAGCGCTGGGCTCGACCTTCCTTCCCCTTACAGCCCTAGACTTTCACTCCCAACTCCCTGCACTTCATCCACTTACTGTAGACAACGCCTGCACTACAACATAATAAAAACACAGCCAAGTTCTGCGCCTGTATAAACCTCTATATTGTCTTTTATTAGAGATACATAGACACGCACTGCCTCATTCTGTCAGCGGGCTGTCAAGCATTAATGAAAGTTTTTACAGGTTATATGACTATTCCTGTGCTGCGAGCTGCTTAACCTTTTTTTTTACTAGACAACTGAGAAAGGGTCATCTCCAAAATGTTTCTGGGTTCGGTCTCCATGGAGCTACGAGAACTAGGACAGAAGATTTCTACAGGGCATAGTAAAATATTATTGAGAGGATGAAATGTGGGGGAAGAGGCCAGCAACCAGCAGTCATTGCTTACAGACACAAATGTGAGGGTTTGTTAAAAAGACGACAACAAAACGACTGAACTGACAAAAGACATTTCACGCTTTCCTCCTTAAAAAGTCTCATCCTTTCAAACACTTTTAAAACAACTGAACAAATGTTCAGACTCTGTGATCTAAATAACCTATCAGCAACATTCTCAAACTGTAAATGCAGACATTTCTGCACCTTGAAGTATGATACTATGATTTGAGAGTGGTAACGCATCACAGAAAAACAAAATCTGTGCTATATTATATGCTATAAAAGTCAATACAAATGAATCCACCTTTCTCCAGCACCGTTGATGCACGTCTCATTCAACCGTTGACTGTTTCCAATCAGGATTTCTTATTTAAATAGGCAAAATCTCCATTAAAAAGTTAGATGGAAATCTAACTAGCCATTGTCTCTCCATAAAAAATTAGCATGGAATTAAAGTCTAAATAGGCCTAAATGCCGAACAGCTGTGCCTTAAACAAACTCCATGTGTGGGAAGGGGGCTGCTTTCGGCTGTGAATGCTACGGTGACATTATTAGGCAAGCTAACATAACGACTCTGGGTAACCTAGCCTTACTGCAGAGAGGGACGTTTCATCTCGACGTGGAAAGGAAGGGTTCATAAAATAAAAACTTCCAACAAAGGCTGCTGGCACAATGGCTCACACACATCTAGAGTCTTTGATGGGTCGTTTGATCATGCGGGGGCTTGCTCATCCCGTCTTTTGCTGGTGTTCTCACACAGACACACACACAACAATGCTTCCTCTCGTGCTAACGGAGCCCATCTGGTAGAACATGAAGTTCTTATTAACACGCAAACCTACAATGACTTTGCACTTCTGTGAGATCCCCTTTGTTTAAATCCTCAATTTTTTTTTTGTCCAACGGTCAATCTTAACAACATGGCTGTATGTCCTGAGGAACTGCTATTTGACTACAAAGTGTTGCAAACTATTGCAAAAAATACATTCTGGTGTATGAACGTGTGTTGAGGAACAGGTGAGATGACCGAGGGGTTTTGGTAGTGAGTGTTGATAAACAGACGAGAAGACTAAGGACTGGGCGTGGTGAGGGTTGGGGAACAGGTGGGTGAGAAGACAAGAGGACGGGTTGTGGTGAGTGTTGGAAAGTGGGTGAGGAGGCTAAGGACTGGTCGTGGTGATTGTTGGGGAACATGTAGGTAAGGAGACTATGGACTGGTCGTGGTGAGCGTTGGGAAACAGGTGGGTGAGGAGACAAGAGGATGGGTTGTGGAGAGTGTTGAGAAGTGGGTGAGGAGGCCGAGGAGGGGTTGAAATGAGTGTGTTAGGAAACAGGTGAGGAGACTGTGGAGTAGTTAAGGTGAGTGTTGGGAAACAGGTGAGGAGACTGAGGGCTGGTCGTCGTGGTGAGTGTGTTAGGGAACAGGTGAGGAGACTGAGAGCTGGTCGTGGTGAGCGTCTCACCTGGTCACTGAGAGTGCACTGCTCCGTGCAGATGTCCGTGATGAGGTTGCGCGCCTGCTTGGCCATCTCGTCCAGGAACATGTTGCACAGTGACAGGCTGCGATCGCCAATGTGGTGCCGCTGTTACAGACACACAAAACACACACACACAACACACACACACACACACACACACACACAAAATGGAAGAAGTCAGCATGACCACCAGATACTACCATTATTCACATACCCAACACACACAATCACACCCACACAGGTACATACACATACACAGACACACAGTCAAGTTAGTCAGCACAAAGCTAGGTCTTAGGAGGTCAGACATTGCTGTGGCTGTTTCTGTGCCGTCTGCTGCTGTTGCTCCAGCAGGCAGGCAGGCAGGGCAGGCAGGCCGGTCTGGTCTGGTCTGGTCCCGGGGTACAGAGTGGAGTGGCGTGTGGCGTGGTGTGGCAGGTTGGTCTGAAGGGCTGTTTGTGACCCCGCCACAGCGTGCCAGACGGGACAAGTGAGCCTCTTTGTGGCACACACACTGGCTTCCTTTGCAGGGCCCCCGCCGAGCAAATAGAGCAAATGGGGGGGGGAAAAAATGACTAATGCAAAACAAGTTTGCCCCTGTAAGACGGATCGCAGGGAGGAAGCGGAGGGAAAGAGAGAGAGAGGAGAGAGGAGAGAGAGAGAGAGACAGAGAGAGCATGACAGAAAGAAGGAAAGAGAAATAGAGAAAGAGAGAACGAGAGAGGGAGGAGAGGAGAGAGAGAGAGAGAAGGAGATGAAGTGTCATTCACATTGAGTGTGGTGTTTGTGTGTCCCTTGGAAAGGCTCCACAGATGGGGGGAGAGGAGAGGCGAACCCTTTCTTCATTCACGGAGGAGGAGATGAACACTGACGGTTGGTTAGTTAAGAGCGGCGGCCCGATCGGGTTGCGTGCGCGCAGAGGGCCAGGCCAGTCCAGTGCGCTGACACGCCACTCAGCTGTGCGACTCCCACACACCAGATTCCAATTACAGGCCCTTTGTCCTTTGGACATTACTCAAATGGCATCAGACCCCGCAAAAAGAAAAAACAAAAACGAAAACAAAAAGAAACAAAAAAAAAACAAAACCAAAAGGGAAAAAAGGCAGATTTCCCTTCCCTTTTTTGCCCTTTGCTCATCTTGAGAGATCAAGGCCCCCCCCCCCCCGTAAATAACCTATCTATTTAGGCCGATGCCAATACTGACCTTTTCCGAAGCTGCCGTGATCTTTTTTACTGTTACTATAAACCGCTGTAAAAAGTTGTTCTGTGCGAGGGATGGAAATATTCTTGGAAACTTTTAGTGTTTTTCCAAAGTAAATATAGCTTGCAGCTGTTCAAAGCTGTGCGAGGTGGACATAGGAAGAGGAACATTTCAGAGACATGCTGAGGGAGGGAGTTTCATGTTTGAATAAGGGAAATCCAAGCCTTGTATGGCGCAATAAATCTCTTTTATTCCTTAAAGTGCTCTCAGACAGCTCTGTGCTAGGGCTCTCTCTCCCTTGACCAGGGGAGCACACCCACATAAGAACTCTCATTGTGCCACTTTATTTTGGGGAGGCGGGCGGGGGGGGGTAGGTTAGGGGGACCGTTTTGTCGACCAATTAGGTACAAAAATACGAGCTTATTTGCCGAAAAATTAGACGGGATATTGGTGAGGGGAGAGGAGAGGACATTGGGGGGGTGTGGGTGGGTGGGTTGCGGGGAGGGGCGACCGACTGGCCGGCCGGCCGGCGTGGATGTTTTGCAGGAACAAACACTTCATGAATGCACCTGGCGAAATTCTGCCCGCGGCTGAACAGGAATCTGTTGTGTGGCCGAGTGGCCGCGTGTGTGCGCAGCCGAGGCCTTCCAGCCCCCCTTGGGTCCCAGACGGGGATTGGGGTGGGGGGTGGGGGTTGGGGTTGGTAAGGAGGGGGCAAAACGGTGGGAAGGTCGTGGTGTGGGACGGAGGGGGGGGGGGGGAGAGGGTACCGGTCATAGCACCAGTGTATGGTTCAATTACAGATTTAATAAATCAAGCTTTTCAGCGTCTGGCCTTCCGTACACATCCTGATACACGCACTGCAGTGCATGCTGCATTCCAGGCCAGGCCCAACTCCCGAGAGATATGTGTGTGTGTCTGTGTGTGTGTCTGTTTGTGTGTGTGCTGGGTGTAAGTATCGGATATGAAGGGGGGTGGGGGGGTAGTTTTTGTACCATTTTCAAAATTCTCAGCTTGACTCCATCCTACGCCCTCCTGTTCGACTCAGGAGATGTTGGGGTGAGGGTGCACCCTTCACCTTACTTTCCCAGCATGCATCAGCACCACACAGAAGCAGAGGAGCCACACACTGACTGCATTCAGTGGGGCATGTCTTTAGGCTTTAACCTGGGGCGAGTCTTTAGGCTTTAACCTTCTGAGATTTCCCCCCTTCCTCCACAAAATGTTGATTCTACACAGGAAGTATATGTATTATGTAATTTCATGTTTATGTTATGTATATGTTATGTATATGTATGCATGTATGCATGTATGTACGCACACACAAATTATTTAGTCAGTAAATATTCACTCAGTAAATATATGTATGCGCATGACTACCTGATGTAAATGGCTTGGAGTGGACATGGGTATTGGAACACAGGGAAGTGTGCGCCCACACAAAGTCATTCTGCTACGAGTGGCTACAAACTGATTTAAAAAACACTGCAGTCTTACTCTAACAACAACACCAAAATGGTAATGTTGTTTTCCTTATGATGGCCACAGGAAATCTTCCCCTTCCATGACACTGGTCCCGAGTGTGTGTGTGTAAGTAACTCGGTGTAAGAGGGCTTGCGTGTGAGAGGGATTCTGTGTGTGTGTGTGTGTGAGAGGGATTCTGTGTGTGTGTGTGTGTGTGTGAGGGATTCTGTGTGTGTGTGTGTGTGTGTGTGTGTGTGAGAGGGATTCTGTGTGTGTGTGTGTGTGTGAGAGAGAGAGAGAGGGATTCTGTGTGTGTGTGTGTGTGTGTGTGTGTGTGTGTGTGACTCACCTCCTCTGGGCAGAGCTCGTGAGTGCAGCTCATGAAGTGTGTGCAGAGCAAGGGGAAGGAGATGGAGTAACGCGACTGAGACGGCAGCTCCAAGCACTGCTGGAACATCTTCTCAAACGCGCGACTGTAAAAGCTATCAGGAAAAAGCCGCAAGACACAGACAGACAGATAGATAGAGACAGAGGCAGATAGATAGAGGCAGAGGGCAAGGGGGAGAGAGAGAAAAAAAGAGGAGGGGGGTGGACAGACAGAGAGAGAGAGAGAGAGAGAGAGAGAAAGAGAGAGAAAAAGAGAGAGGAGAGAGAACATCATGAGCTGCCAAGACATTCAGCTGTCTGGTACATCCATATCTTATCTGTCCAAAACTCGCCTATCCACGTCCTGTCCAGACTGCTCGGCGAAAGCCAGAGACCTCCAAACAAACACTCCTAACAGACAGTTGCTAAGGAGAAACTTCTGAGAATAAGATATGGGCTTTTGGGAGGTAGGGAGAATCTGTTTTTATTACAACAATTAAAGCGGGAGGGGGGATTTAACCTTTAAGGATGTACTGTCCAACCAGTGCAAAGGGAATGTTGGAAAGGATGAAATAAAAAAAAGGGGTCCACAGAATATTATATGGAATGAAATCTTAAACTGTTGTAGTACACATTTCTTTTATACCGTGTCCTCATTCCCACCCTTAAGGGTTAATGTACTGGTTTTTTTTTTTGGATTAATAGAGGTGGTGGATGCGCCGTTGGCTCTTTACCAGAAGATGGAGAGGTCGGAGGTTTCCACCAACATCTCCACCAGCGAGTCCACCATCTTGGTGTGAAAGATGATGGTGTTGAGCATCTTGCCCAGCTCCCTGTGGTCAGCCAGGCCCAGCGAAGCCTTGGACACGCTGGTGTAGGCCTGTGAGAAACAGAAACAGAAACACACACAGTCACATCAGCACTAATTTACACCATGACCTTTAGGACGGCTTCATCATGAAACAAAACAAAGGACAACAAGGGGAAGAAGAAAGCCATGTTATTATCTGGCCCAGAATCCACCAGGCGAAAACCTCAAGCCGTAAAGAGAATCCGATCCAAATGGAAATTGGACTTAGGGGTTTCGAGGCGAACGTGTGGTTTGATGCTCTGACATATCGTTAACTTCTGAGGATATTTTCTCGGAAATATTCAGGTTTTTAACTTGATACTGTTGATTCAGACAATGGCCAAGCTACACAGTTTCCTTCCACTGAGACGTGGGATAAAATGAAGACAGTATGCAAAACAGACTTGCTCTGGTGTTGTGGGGCGAGACGGTGCTTTGAAGTGAGGTACATTAGAGGGGGCTTGACCACCGCTACATAGCTAACGCACCACTCTCGACCAGCCCTACGAGTGGGTTTTGCTAGGGCCTGACAAAAACAGCTGCCTAGGCCCTGCACGAATCCATGACCTTGGAGAATCTGACGAAGGCTCTGAAAATACAGCACGAAATGCCTCCTTTTTCCTCCCTACCCCCCCAGTCTCCCCCCCCCCCCCCGCCCTCTCTCCTCTCCCGCCTTTGCAGAGCGGCGCAGACCATGCTACGCGAGCACGAGAGAGAATGCTGTGAAAGCGTTGACTTTTTCGAAAGCGCGGGCCCCCTCTCCGCTTTCATCATGAAAAGTGCTGCCAAGTCAAAGAGAGGGCCCGTGCCAGGATGGCACCACACGCCACATAAAGACTTTCAGCAGGTGCTAAACTCACAAAGCCTGCGGCTTTCGCAGTCAAGGGCAGGATGACAAACACACCAGTGGACATTAAAGTCAAATTAGGAGTGTGGAGAGGGAAAATGAAGAGCGCCGAAAATAATTACACAGCGTCATTTCAGGAGTGACCCCCACCAAACGCGCGCGCACACATACACACACACACACACACACACACACACACACACACACACACACACACACACACACACACACACACACACACACACACACACACACACAAACACACACACACACACACACACACACACACACACACACACACACACACACACACACACACACACACACACACACACACCCCAACCCTCCTCTTCCTATAGTCTGTTGGTGGCTTAATTTGTCTCGGTCAGGCGGCCCTCAAGGCTGCAGGAAAACCCTCGACTTAGATCAACAGACATGAACTGAATGAACTGGGGGGTGGGTAGGGGAAGAGGGTTGGAGAGGGGCGGGGAGGGATGAGCATTGCTGTCCTTCTCATCTTGTTTGAGGCTTCTGCCATTATCCTCCTCCCGAGATGACGGTTTGACTAAATGAGAAGCGCAAACACACACACACAAAATAATAATAATAAAAGAAAGAGAGAGAGGGAGGGAGGGAGGGAGAGAGAGATACATTTCCATGGCAAAAATGGCTCCAAAAAACAAAAACAGAGAGCAGAGATTCTTGAGCCGCGACGGTGGTTTCCATGGGGTTATGTCTCGGAGAGGCGCTCTGAGGAGAATATAAATATGTCTTCTGACCCGAGCGTGGTTGTGTAACAGATAAAGATTGTGCTGCTCCGACCCAAACATGTGGACTTAATGGTGACTGGATCCAATATGTGGCGGAGGGGGGAGAGAGAGGAAGAGGGGGTGGGTGATGGTTGGAGCTACAGAGAGCTCTTAAAAACATTTAAACTTAAGGGCTTATTTTTAGGATGTGACAAAAGAAATGAAATATGTAGGGTACACACATAGCTACGTGCTGACACACACACACACACACACACACACACACACACACACACATATATGTGCGCACTCATGTCAGCTGCTCAATGGGCAGCTGTTTAAATACTTCCTCAATTTGCTCTGTTCGAGCAAACAGGGAACGCGGAGCGAGCACATGTGGCGAATAAACGTTTGCGCTTTCTGTCGATTTTTTGCCCGTGCTGTGCGCCCCACAAAAGCTGGGTAAAGGGGGGGGTTGATGAGGTGTGCGTGCGTGTGTGTGTGTGTGTGTGTGTGTGTCTGTGTGGGGTGGGCGGGGGGCACAGACAAAAAGAACGGCTCTGGCTGTGAAAGAGCGACGCTGGTTCGAGAAAGCTTCAGGGACTTGAGAAAATAGTTGTTCAGCTGTAGGACGGTTCCCATTGCATGCATGGCAGATTTTCTCCTCTCTCTACACCTCCCTTCCGTCGCACCACCCTCCGTCCCCCCCAACCAACCACCCAACCACCATCACCGCCACCTCCATCCTCTCTCCACCCTTCCCCTTGTTCTCGTTCGCCTTCAGTCCCAGCAGAAAAAAACCCAAACTGTGGAGTCTCCTCGCCTCGCGGCGGAGTGGGGCGCGCCCACGGAGATCAAACGGCTCGTGGGGCCTGGAAGCGAAGAAGCTGGGCGTGGCGCGTTGCGTCGGAACCGCGCTGCGGGTACGCTCGGCCGGACACAGAAACGGGTCACGGGGAGCGCAGCGGGTCTCTGGCACGGCCAGAAGGGCCGCCGCCACCAGCCCAAGCTCCTGAAAAGAGCCGGCCTGGGCCTGGGCCAGTACCGCACTCCGCAATAATGCAACGCTTGCGCTCGGCCCGGTTCGCGATTAAAAGGCTGAGGCGATGGTTTAAATAATCAGATGCGGCCCTTCAAAAAAAATGTAAAAAAAAAGGCCGAACATTCCCTGCGGTTTTTTCCCTCCAAATTGTTTTCTGGGCCAAAAGCCCTGTGTGTCCTCGAAATGATCCGCCATATTAATATCTCTGTTTTTCCAAGAACGAAACAGAGGAAACTCCCCGCGCCGACGCAACTCTCTTTCTCTCTTTCTCCCTCTCACTCTCCTTCTCGGTTCGTCGTGACAAAGCCTTGCGTACACAACACGAGAAAAACACAAACCTCGTTCTGACAGTCATTTGTCACGGGCAACGAGGGCCATGTGTCCTCTTGTGTTGAACAACATCTTTTCCCCATTAGGGCCTGCAGGGGGAAGTTTGACGTTCTGTGAGGCCATTCTCTCTGCGCAGCCTGGCCCGGAGAACTAAGCGCTGGCAGGAGGCTTGCGCCCGTCTAAAGGCCGTGGCCTGGTTGTGGTGATGGGGTAGCGCGGCGGTGCAGTGTGGTCTGGTCTGGACAAGGGTAGCACGGGGTGACAGACGGGGCAGCTCAGGGGCCGAGGGGGGGGAAAGGGGACACCGGTGGCAGTGCCATCTTGCCCCATGCGGGAGGTTGGGGGGATTGGTTTGGCGGGGGCCTTTTCCCCCTGGGGTTAGGGCTCAGGTTCCTCGTGGCTTACCTGCAATCTGAACCAGTCCAGCCGCATGCCCCTGAAATCAAACACCTCTCCGTCCTCCACTGAAAAAAAAAAAGACAGAAGGAAAGAACAGATAAGAGATAGATCGAGAGAGAGAGTGAAAGGGAAATGTGGGTTACACAGGGGTGGGTGATTTAATGGCACACTTGAACGACCATGTGCTTTGTGACATTTTATCAGTCTGTTTCGCATCAAGTTCAATTAGCAGAGAGAGGCAAATTGAAAAGATGTGTTGGCATCACTGTGAAATGGGATTAACAACGTGTAACGAACAAATAATGATTTAATCACAAGACAAAAAAACGCAAATAACAAAGCTTAGTTCCAATCAGCTATGTGTACAATAAAACAACACGAGAGCAAGATGAGTGGATTTCATTGTACGAACAAATCAAATTTACACAACATTTATACAACATTAAGAGCGCATTTACAGTTGTGTGCCTGACAATAAAAACGACAAGAGATGGCACATAAGATAGGAAGGAAGAAAAGAGAGCAGAGGCAGACGATGGACTATCTGGAATACAGATGGAAACAGAACGAAAATAGCGAGAAATACCAGAATGAAATGACAGACCAAAAACAAAAGAGTGTTGTAAACAGATCCACATGATAAAGACAAAGGCCAAACAGGATAGAAAGAATAACGAGAGTCCTCTAAAGCACTTCAGCGATGGGAGAGATTAAAAGAGAGAGAAAGAGTGTGAGTGAGAGCCAGTATACCTTGTTTCACACTGAGAGAGGTCATGGTGTTGACAAAGGAGGACATGATAATAGACTCATCCTCGGGACAGACAGACAGGTTCTGGAAGGCAAGCGGGGGGGGACAAACACAACAGACTGTGACCTACAGGCTTCTCCACATGAGTGCAAATAAGCTACATTGTCTTCTCAATCATTTCTCAGGGAAAGCTTCCGACACAGGGTGAAGGCTGAGACGAATATAAAAAAAAGCACTTGAGCTCCACCTAGTGGCCCTGCCTGGTACCACCACTCAGATTCCCATTATAATTACAACGTAATACAGTCTGGCTGTACTAAATAAATAAATAAACAACCAAGACACCCTCGTAATGTCAAGGCAGCCATGTTATCCAAAGGCTAGCATGCATAACATGGGGGATAAGTATATTCTGAGCTTACAATCTGTAGCATTAGGGAGGTGAACACTCATTTAAGTCTGGAGGATGAGGGGATTCCTAAAAGGCTCACCTGGACCAGCTCGTTCAGAACCACGGCGTCGAAGCCGGACAAGTACTGCACGTAGTACCGCTGCATGACCGGGCCGTACTTGCGCACGTGGGCCCTCAGCTCCTCCATGTAAAAGATCAACTCTGCAATGTGCCTGGATACAGACAGACACACACACACACACACACACACACACACACACACACACACACACACACACACACACACAGCCACACAGCCACACACAGCCATACAGACACACAAGAACACATTGAGCATGGGGGAAAGAAACAATATTGTGCAAATACATGGTTTTTTTACTGTGACACTTCTCGCCAACAACCAAGACCATTTATTCCAATCATTAGTTCCACCTCTGGGTTCAAGAGCAGGATTGATTCACAGTGACACATCTAAGACCAGATGTCCGTTCCATCAACAATGTCGTGGCCCACCACAGAGGCAAGGTTTCTCAGCTTTGCTCCTCGGAGCAGTCAAAATCATGAGTGTTTGTGCGTCAGTTGATTTCTATTGTCTAATTTCTGAGAACAATTTGTTTATGATTAACTGCCAGAAAACTGTACAAGTCCAGCTAGAGGGACAGGCTACCACCCCTTAGACAAAACGCTCACAGGTCTAATGATGAGGAATTCAAACAAACTGTCCAATCCAAGATGCAGAACTGTAGCCTGGCTATAAGCCTGCCTACGCACTTCCGCTCAATTATTAATGGTAGTCTGGGTTGGCTTTCGTTGACATGGTTGACTCTGGTCAAATCTTTACTGGACCAATCAGCAAAAAGACAGCGTGTTCATAAGCAATGATGTCGACTTTGAGTGCTACATTTGAATTGTAGTGCGTAGACAGGCTTATCGCCAGGCTCACTGCATGCGTGTCGACCAGATGTTAGAGATAGGGTAAAGGCAGATCCAATCGTTTTAAACTTCAGGAGAACTGAGAGATACAGTAAGTCACCAATTCCATACATGAGCAGGTTCTTGAATGGCTGAGTGTAGGTTTACCTCAGTTGAGTTATTTCAGCTTAAGTTTAAAGCATATTAAAAGTATGACTGTCTAAAGATGACATTCGCGAATATACATTTTTATTGTTACAGCACAAGTACTCAGTGTTTATGTTGACAAGTACTTCTGTACCGTCTTAAAGTCCTGTAACAATGCTGATACATACTCATTAAACCAAGCTAAGCTAAATGTCCCATAGCTCTACCCTGTCTGTTCTGGAAAGAAGAAAGGGGTAGAGAGAGAGAGACTGAGAAAAGAGAGAGGGATAAAGAGAGCCAGAGAGGATAAAAGGACTGGAGAGCGGAGGACTCTTACTTATCGATAAAGTCATCTGTGCTCTTCTTCTGAATGTTGTCTGCGTGCCTCAGCAGCCAAATGATCTCATCCCGGGCAAAGGACAGGGCCATGAAAACAAAAAGGGCCTGACACACACACAGACACACACACACACAAAGAGAGAGAGAGAGAGTCACACACACATACAAAGAGAGAAAGGAAGACAAGACAGTCAGACAGAGAGAAAGAATAAGAGAGAGAAAAAGAAAGAGAGAGAGAGAGAGAGAGAAAGAGAGAGAGCACAAGTTAGTGAGTAAGTAAACAATTCCTAGTCCTCCCTCCTTTCACCCATCTCTACATCAACTCAAACGTTTGCTTAGGGTCCATGTAAACCAAAAAACAGAACCAGCACAACAACAACAACAACAACAACAACAGAGGCAACAAACTGCACCAGTGCGGCGGTACCTTTGGGCCCAGCAGGCCCGGCTGGTCGGCGAGCACCGTGGCCAACTCCTTCAGCGCTGACCTCAGGAACTTACGGCGCTCTCGGTGCATGGAACCCCTTTAGAGAGAGACACAAATAACACCAAACGCACCGATGGAACATTTGACACATGTTTGTGATCCTTTTCCCAAATCGAAAATCAAAAAATTACGAGGCGAAGTGCCTGTGTCCAGCTGGCGGCGTGCGAGACAGATGTACTTACGCATGAGAAAGGGCCGACTCTTTGCACTCTCGTATGTCATTCACACGCTTGTTGTAGCTGGACAGAGAGGGGAAAAAACAGCAGACAATCAATAATGGGAAAAAAAACCAAAACAAAACTGCAGCAATGCAAACCAGAGGTTGTTTGTGTAGTGTAAGTAAAAGATTTTTATCTGTGGCTTCAGGCTCTGTTGCTACAGTGTGTGTGTTTGTTTATCAATCATGTCTGAGCTAGTAGGGCATTCAGCACAATGTCAATCCTTATGTATATTCATTGTGAATTTAAGACTCAAATAAAGAAGGGGAAATCAGAGGAAGAGAGAAAGCAAGTGTAAACGAGTGTGTTTGTGTGTGTGTGTGTGTTGGGGGTGAGTATCAGAGAGAGAGAGACACAGAGACAGAGGCAGAGTTTGTGTGTCCTTGGTGGAGAGCTGACCCGCGGAGGTTGACGAAGAGGTCCTCAGCGGCCTTGTGGATGTGGAAGACCTCGTCTCTGAAGAGGCAGAGGCAGGAGCTGCTCTGCAGGGCCAGTTTCCACAGGCTCAGGGCCGCGGGGTCACTGTTCAGAGCACTGTGGCACAGCATGAACCCAACTAGAGGGGAGGACACACACACAGACACACAGACAGACACACACACACAGACACACAGACAGACATGCACAGACAGACACACAGACACACCACACACACAGACACACACACGTAACATTACTCAGTAACATTACTCAGTAACATTACTCATAGTCCACGGCAAAAATGATCAACTCGGTAAAAGACCGAAAACAATGTTCAGCCCAATTTTGTAGGCATGTAGCTCTGTGTTTTATTAAAAATAACAAAAACCCTACTGCACGTCTTTGGGCTGTGTAGTTTTTCAGTTAACTCTCGCTCTTAACTCCCTGATAACCCACATATCACAGCAGCCAGCACAAAACTGGATCAGACTAAGCCCTTTTTATATTTATAAAGGCACCCAGGTTGCACAGAATTTGAAATGATGATATCTGCTTAAGCTGTTGATCACAGAAATCTGCACCCTGGGGACACAGTTAAATCTCAAAGACTCCCCAGGGCTGCCCCCCCTCCCTCCCCAGTGACACACTTACACACAATCCACTTCTCCATGGCGTCCAAGGACAGGTATTCACAGGGCATCTGCAAACACAACAGAGCAAAATGTCATGCAAGACCTACAGCTATTCACTGAACTAGTTGTTTTACGCTTGGTTTGTGTGTGTTTGTACATATTTGTTCTTTTTAAAGACAGGCAAGCAGTTGGTCTTCCCTATTTGTATTCATGTTTTGATTTGGGATCCTTAAAAAGGATTTCTTTCTACTGTTAGGAATGCTTTATATAGTTTTTCAATCATTATTAAACTCATAACAGCTTTCTATTTTAAGAGCAACAGCCTTTGAGCACATCTGGACCAGTACCATTCATCACCACATGGGGACACTATTTCCCCACGAGCATTACATTTGCAGTAAACTCAGGTCAATATTATTGTTATACAAAACCCTGACAGTACATGTCAACACTAAAAAAAAATCACTATTACATGTAGCAGACAAACCACATTTCCCACAAAACCATGGGCACTGATACAATGGATGGCAAATCCATGTACTCTGGATTTTTGGCATTGTGTGGAACTGCACTGGATCAGCATGGCTTTATCATTCTAAATGGTTAGTCAGCAGGTTCAGGATATTAATGTCGCTGAAATCTGCCTGAAGCCTGCGCTGCGCCACTTCTCTCACCTGTGCTTGATTGGCTACCTCGCCCCTGATACAGAACTGCATTGTTGCTATGGTGCTGAAGCTTCTGCCAGCTTGTCTGCTGAAGTCTATTTTACTCTCCATTTCTGCTAGGAGCTGCTCCTCATATTCACACACAGAGAAAGGGCTCCATGCTGAAACTCTAAGTGACAGACAGACAATGAGGTGTCCCTCCGGCTGTCTGTAGCTGCTCTAACCTATTCGCACAGCCATCAAAATGACAAGTAAGAAGTTTGACATGGCCGCCACACACAGTTAAGGTAGCTGGCTCGTCCCAGGCGGTAAGGGTTGGGACAGATGGGTTCAATACGTCTGAGATTTTTGATGAGATGTTTGATAACTAAGAGGAAGGAATTTCAGTTCTAACCAAACTGGTTCTTGAATGTGAAAATGAAAATGAAAGTAGAAAGTAAATAGTATAACCTGTATACAGATGCAAACTTCAGCAGGGTGGTGTTACATGACTTAACGACCATATATGGCTACAGGTGTAATTTAGGGTAGGTTTTACAGAGAAACTGCTTAGGATTGGTCAAAAAAATGGTCATGTGATCTAAGAAATAAAAGTGCAATATGTATGCTCATCTCCTGTAACAATGGAATTCTTCTTTCTGATTGGCTGATGAGGTGGGAATTAACTTAATATAACTGGCTAGCTTTAAAATCTCACAAATTCAAAACCACTGTTCCAGATCAATGTGCTTATGAAGGGTAACCATGACAACTCTAGCAGCTAGCTAGTGGTTTAACTAAACTAACGGTTAAATGCTCTGCTTTTTCTTAACGGATTCTACAAAATAGCAAATCAACTATTTATTTTGGTAGTTTATGCATATAAAATGAGACCATAAATACAAATGGGAGATAGCAGGGATAACGGCCTTCCAGGTGACCAGTTACATGAAAATAATGACTTGTCATTATTTCCACAGAACTGGTTACCTTGTCAGCCGCTATCCCTCACATGTCTGAGCCATAGGACTAAACCATACAGCACTTCACTAGGCTGTGTTATGCACCGTCCCTCTATCTATCAGCAGGCAATCATAATAACATGCCATAATAACAACCTCTGATATACCGCAGTGCCAACAACACATTCCAGAGAAATCCTGCCAACAAGTGAGAACCCCAAACATCCAACAGCAGCAGCAAAGTGTGGGTTTCTGTGTTTTTTTCACCATGTCTGACTTAGTTTGGCTGACTTTGAAGCAGTGAATGAGTGTGTGTCTGCGTGTTTGTGTGTGTCTCACCGTGCTGGGTTGAGCATAAGTGTGCATGTGTGTATACGTGTGTATACGTGTGTGTATGTGTGTATCTGTCTGTGTGTGTCTCACCGTGTCGGACTGTGCTGGGTTGAGCATGGTGCTGGGGGCACTGATGAGGCTGAGTAGCTGGGCGTTCCTCCACTGGTCTGCGGACAGGTTGCGGCGGGGGTATACCATCTGCAGCGAGATCAGGGCGTCCGACAAGGACTGCACCCCGCAAAAAAACAAGAAATAACCCCACCAGACACCCACACATAAGTCATGGTAAGGCAGTACACAAATGTGCTTTAGATATTTGTAAGACGTTTTGCAAAACAATGCTCTCGTATCTCCTTACCTTTCCATGGGGGACAAACTCCTCCATCATCTTTTTCAGTGGGTTCTCATAGTCAACAATCATCTGTCCGAGCCTGGGGTACTCTCGGTCACTGAAACCAAAGACAAACAAGCAACAAGCCATGAGATGGGTGGGGACAACAACTAGTCACCTACAACAAACACATTAAAAATAGGTTGGTTAGTATGTAGCAGACGCCTTTATCTAAAGTGGCAATGATGTTAGGAACCAACACCACAGGTTGGGTCCAGTCGCGATACTTTAGCTTCTTTATCAGACCCATTATATAGTAATGAGTGTACTTATTTTCAGGAGCCGTAATCTCATGTGATCATCAAGCCTTCTTACAGGTCTCCATTACCTTGAGCCATGTGTCATTTCATGCGCGTAGTTGTACAGGCCGATGATTGCCTTGCGTTCCTCGATCCGGGATAGCAGTATCATTAATGTAGTGTAGGTGACAACTAAGTCTAGGTAGTTCTTTGTGAGATCAAAATTTACAGTCTGTGAAAAAAGAAAGAAAAACATCAGACCATTCCAAGGAATTTATTGAAATAGCTAGGCTTAGCATTTGAATTGGGTTAATAACAAACAAATCATTGTGTTGAAGCCACATATTTTTAGGTGTATCTCAAGCAGGCTAATATTTCTCTATATATCTAGTGTCATGACAAATGTTTAAATAATGTTTTAATGTTCACTTACAATGTCGAAGAAAACTTGGCAAGCATCAATAGTGTTCAGCAGTTCACAAACATGGTCCTACACAGAAAAAAGCAACAATCAATATAATTCCAGTTCTCAGTAATATCCAACATCTACATATGAAGCTTTTATTATAAAGTAAGTACACGATAAAACATATGGTCTGAAGTAAGGCCTATTACTGTAAGCAACACAAGCAACACTTCCACCTGATGTTTCATAGTAAGCTGTGGGTTTCTTTAATCTAGGCTCACAACAACTGAACTTGTTGGGTCCCTAAGATAATAATGAAATGTTTTAAAGAATCCTAGTGGTGGGCAGGTGGAACAAACGAGAGGTTTGTTTTCAAAATGTAGAGGTAATTGCAGTTTAATAAGCGGGTCTTCGCATATAAACAAACAAAACCTTTTTTTAAAACAATGTGTACACAGATATGCCTTTCGGTCTCCTAATGTCAGGTTTGGTGTCCAAAACACCCTCAAGACCTGTTTGCCGATGGCCTCTGGCCAGTGAATTAAGTGATGCTTCAACCGTGGTGCCACACCTCTGAATCAAGGTTGTGATGCGTTTGCCTGTAATAACCAATTTACAAATACAGCCCTCGGTAATTCACTCTTACCTTAAATTCCATAACATCCACAAATGTGAAGTAGTACAAGGCTAGATTCTTTAGTATTTCAGACTTTTCTTTTTGTAGTTGTGCAAGCTGTTGCTGTGGGAGGAAAAACGATAACAAGTTAGCACTTAAGAGGAGATTACCACACAAAGCCCTTTATTTTGCTCCTTGTAAATCTTATCAGCAAGGTTCATTTACTACGGATACTCGTTTTAAGTGAGTCATCAGTGCAGTTAATAAGAGGCTAGACTAGCATGTCCCAACTTCATCCACACCACAGACAGCACTAATTTGCTTTAGTCTGGCAGAGGTGAAGCAAGTATTACTTAATCTTCTGTAAAGTCAGGGTTGTCTACTGTCTAAGGCTGTATTTCCTTTAAGGTGCAGAGTCTGGTGCACTTCTGCTTTGATTTAAGATGGTTAAGATGGTGTATTGTATATATTGTATGGGTCATCTGCAGATTTTACAGTCAGTGAACAACTAGACTTCCAAATTCAAATGTGAGGTTTGACGGTGGAATCAGTGAATGAACCTTGCATCAAGTCTTGACAAGCCCAATATTCCTCTCCCTGTTGCTACTTGCATGGGATTTGCGACCACTGAACAAATATGCACTGCCAGAGACCAGATGGAAACATTTGAATACAGCCACATGTTACGAATGCCATGTTTTCAAGTCTGCTGAAGGGAGCGGAATTATGCAGATCTCTCCTTTATGTCTTGCATTCCTTCGGTTGTTTGGTTAAGCACCTATTTCGATTACGCATATGTGTGCCCTATTCCTCCGTTTTGATAAATGCCATACTTGCCATACTTTATTTGTGCATCATTTTTTTTGTATTGAAAATACTTTATTTCTTTCATTGTTTGCACTGCTAACAACTCACTGCTACTTGTTGTAGACCATCAGATAATCCTGTTGATTTTTTACATGCGTGTTTCTGAACTCTAAATCTTTGGATTTACTTCCTGGTAATTATGCAGTGATAGCATGTGATGACCAATAAGCTATTCAATTTTAGTCCATATCAAATTATAAAAGCGAGTGTTGGCCATCCAGCGCTCCAACTTCGTGCAAGGAATTCCAGGCATCTAGGCGAAGATCTCACTGGGTTTCCGAAAAGCTACACACAGCACACAGTACATGAATCATGTACACAGACAGATGTGTGCAAAGCCTTTGGATTGATAATCTTTACTTCACAAGAGCTGTATCCCCATCTGGTACTCGGCAAAAGCAGTGCAGATTTGCCCTGGAGCCAAGTTAGTATCTACCTCACCGCATAAAAATCACAGAGATTTCTCTATGTTAAGAAAGGGTGCTACGGCAGCCAGGAATGATACAGCCATCATCACTAACATTCAGTGTTTTTTTTTTTTTTGAGAAAGGAGAAAGAGCACAATATCTAGAAGCATTTTATTTTCCTCCAGCTACTTTCAAAAAATAACACCCCATTTCAAAGCTTTACTGATGTAATCTAAAAAACAGTTCAGGATCTTTCTTTCAGAGAAAAAGAGCCTGTTGGTAGTATTCTCTTGACCACTTGTAACAGCAGTACATTCTCTTCATACTTCATCTTGACATTTAATTGTATTTACATGTACTCTTTTTCAGTGAAATTAACAGATTCCTGAAGACCTACTACCAACTACTTAAAGAGAGAATTTTAGATATAGGTAGCATGCAGGTTCCTACTTAGGAATCTCAGAATAGAGATTAGTGGTGTGGACTGTATGTTATTAAGTACGGTAATTAAGTAACCTGCCAACAATAGTTTGGACACCCCTTGAGGTTTATCTCAAATTTTTGTGTGTGAAAATGTAGGTGTTATTCTTAGATTCCTTTGCCCAGTGTATAAAAGACTGAATACAGATATATATGTACATATGTTAGAACAACTAAAAACCCATGGATACGTGGGTAAGGCGCTCAAACAAAGCAAATGGCCTCCGGTGGAGTCCAAAACTTACCAAAAGAATAATCCAGAAAATAGCCATGTTAAGCATGCAAGAAAACAAAAATGCACAACATAAAAATACAAAACAACACAAAAAGAAGGAACTCAAACACAGTTAAACATGGGGAAGCTGTACGTCATAGCAGTTTGAAAAAACATCTTGAACACAAATACACAGCAGAGACTAAAAAAGTAGAAAGCTAAAAAAGAAGCATTTGGGGAAACATTTTGTTTTTTACACGGTTAATGGTGACTGGTTATTACAGAAGGAGACAGACACAAAGAACAACACACAGACACCTCACACGCTGAAGACATGAAATGCATGTTTGACAACATCATAATGGGGGAATCACTGGGCAGAAATCACAATCTATTTTTTTTTTTGCCTTTAAGAGAGATTTGACAGGAGGACAGAAGTGAGAGGAATTGGGGGATTGGGGGAAGGGAGTGGGGAGGCTGGGGCAAGGGAGGGGACAGGGAGCCTTCATCATTAGAGGACACACACACACGCACGCACACATCAATGACAGGGAACTGCACTGAGCTTGGGAAGAGAATGACAGGATCAGAAGGGTGTGAGGGAGTGACAGACAGAAAACATCTGTGTGTGTGTGCGTGTGTGTGCGTGTGTGTGTGTATGTGTGCGTGTGTGTGTGTGCGTGTGTGTGTGTGTGCGTGCGTGTGTGTGTGTGTGTGCGTGCGTGTGTGTGCGTGCGTGCGTGCGTGCGTGCGTGCGTGCGTGCGTGCGTGCGTGTGAGAGAGCGAGAGACAGAAAGAGAGATGGAAAGTGTGTCTGTGGTGTTGTGTGAGAGAGAAGAAGAAGAAAGAGACATAAAAGTCAGAGTGAGAAAGAGAGAGTCAAAAAGAGCTAGATAAAGGGAGAAAGAGAGAGAGGGAGAAGAGAGAGTGAGAAAGCGAGCCAGAAAGAGAAGAGTAGAGAGAGAGAGAAAAAGCAAGCCAGAAAGAGAAGAGTAGAGAGAGAGAGAAAAAGCAAGAAATAGAGAGAGAGAAAAAGAGTGCACGAGTCAGAGAGCCACACGCCTACATTCCTACTGAAGGCTGTTTCAACACCCTGGTGGCTGAGAGCAGAAGAGTGACTCGGACTCTGACACATGCTTCTGGACTTGAATCAAACAGTCAGTGCCACAGCCACACCAACACACCATCCCTCAGTACGCTCGGAGAGCACTGCTCCATTTCACCCTCCATTTCTAAACAGGCATCCACACTGTCCTTCTTCAGTGAAACTCGCCCGAGAGGCTGAAGCAAAATTATGGTAATCCAAACACACTCACATCTAATTACACAGGAAAAGGAGCTGATGCAGACTCTCACATCGCTATGATGCATTATGCAATTCAAACCTAATCATCACAGTCCGATGCATCAAACACTGTTGATCAATAGGCCTCTCTGGACATTGTAGCACACATATGTCATTACATTTCCTGAGTGACTGAGTGACTGAGTGACTGACTTACTTACTGACTAACTGACTGACTAACTGACTGACTAACTGACTGACTAAACCATTGGTCTTCACGGAGACTTACGTTGTTGTTGCGCGTCTCGACGGCCGGGAACTTTCGGACAATGAACTTCACCGCCGATTCCAGGTTTTTGTCGATCAGGTATGAGGGCTTTGCTTTGGGGTCTCCACATGCCTGTGACAGAGAACAGGAGAGCAGAGGAAAGAAAAAGGGATAGAGGGAGAAAAAGAGACAAAGAGAGAGATCGCTCATAATGCTACAGCTGCCACAAACGAAAAAGAGTAAAATACAGAAAACATCCACAGGCCAGAGAATACAAAAAACAAACAACTAAACAGAGAGAACAATTTTTTTTTCAGACGACAGGTGAACAGGATGAGAAGGCAGAGTGCAGGGATTTGATTTGAATTTGTCACAGCTAGAAAATGCAATGAGAGAAAGAGATTGAGAGAGAGAGAAAAGAGAGAGAGAGAGAGAGAGAGAGAAGAGAGAGAGAGGAGTGGGAGAGAGAGAGGGAACAAGAGAGAGAAGAGAGAAGAGAGAGAGAGAGAGAGAGAGAGAAAGAGAGAGGTAGATACACATGTTCTTTCGACGGACAGGGAGCTGCATGATAAGTTGAGAGGGCAGTTAGTGAGACGGCTGTGCATGGGCGGAACGCACTCCTACGGGTGGCGGGGAGGGACAGAAAGGTGTGCCGCTGGCCTGTGCGCTCGCCTTGACCTCTCTCTGTAAGCGGTGAGCGACTTACAGAGGTTAGAGAGGGCTTGTGGGAAGTCGGCAAAACGTGCAATTTGAAGTAGGGCAGACGGTGTGTTGAATGATTAAATGGTTAACATGATGCGAGGCATGCACCTATGCCTGGTAACACCTTCAAAAAGCGTCCACCTGACGATGGTCAAATCAAATAAGCCTGGACTATCCATCGCTGGATATTTTGTCGTGTGTTAAACTATTCCGTTTTATTGAACAAAAAAGTGATGAAACAAAAAGCTACTCTTAGCCTACACATTTTGTGCAAATGATATCCAGGTCTACCTCCCAATATAGCTCCGGTAGAGTAGAGATAGTTGAGTAGGATATTAAAAGTGGCTTCAGTTTGAGTTTAGAAAAACAAAATGCCAAATAAAATCAAACTTTCTGGAATATTGCCCGTTGGCTACAGCTATGTTGCCATATTACCGCAGCCTTTAATGGGAAGGGGTTTTAAAACCCTGCAGTACTCTAGCAAACACCAAAGTTTGTTTGCAGCGGTCTCCAGCGATATGGCAATACAACTGTGCACAGGGCTAATTATCTGAGATTTTAATACTACAAACAGGCACAAACACAGCATGCAATCTCTGTGATGTCATCAATTAAACTGTTAGACCAGGTGTAAGACAAAGAGACATAAGCCTACTCAGTGCACGGAAGTGCTACCTAGGGTCGATAAATTAATCTGGCAGTATAACTAGATATGCCCTCAGCCTACTGTGGCTTACCAAGTCATATAGTAGGCTAGTCCAGAGACCCATCATCATAACAGTAGCCTAAAGCAATTATGCAAACTAGTACATTATGTATGGATACTGAACAACAAAACAAACAAACACAAAACAATAAATGGAAATAAATAAAAACAAACAAACAAACAAATCAGAACAAATCAATCCCTGATAGCACTTTACATAAAAATTTGTTTTTTGGAGGGGAAAGGGGAACGGCCTTTTCTTTGAACTGTGCTACGGCATTGTGAGTTGATACGGAGTTTATGGGATCATGAGGCTGGTAAGGAAAGCAGAAAAGGGGAGGGGGTGTGGGAAAAGGGAGAGGGGAGGTAGACGGAGGACTGAGATTTCGGGGAGGGGGGGGTAAAGGGGTGTAGGGAAGGTGAAAAGCTGTGCAAACCTTCCAAACTTGTCCTTGCTGGGGGGAAGCATTGTAACAGAAAGAGAGAAAATTACACATAAAACACAGGTTTCCAAATGTCTACCATGCATGTCTAACGTCCAAAATAAAGATTAGCTTTGGGAACTAAATGTTTGAGTATTTCTTTTTTTCTTTTTGTCTTATGCTTTTAAAGTCACTGATAAATTCAGCTGAGTCAAGTCGTTACAGTCCTCTAACGAGTTAGGTAGGCATACAGGTAAGTTCTTGAGAGAGGGACACCATCGGAGTTATGGGTGACTGCTGTAAGGCGTTCCCAGAGCTAACACACACAACATGCAGAGTCCACTTCTCCAGGGGACAGGGACACAGGAGGCTACTACAAGGATTCAAGGATTCATGTTTCACGTTTTTGAGAAAAGACCAGGAATTATGTGATTAGTTCAAAGGGAAAAACAAAAAAAAAACAAACGAAAAAATCCATGCAAGCCAAATTAAGAAATAATAATAATAATAATAAAAAAAACAAATAATGCAACGAAAGCAAATGTGTTTCACAAACTGACTGTTTGAGACCAAACAAAAACTTAAACCCAAAAATGCGATACTGAAAATGATTTTTAAAAGTGAGTTTCAAAGAAAAAAAAATCACCTGACAGATCATATGTTAAAAATATTCCATGCAATACCTGTAGTGACAATTACACTGCACTTACGGTGGCTCCCAACTAAACTTCACTTTTTTGAAAAATAAATAAACAAATGGTGGCTGGTTGGATGATATCCCCACCCCCCCTTTTCATGAAAACAAGAGCACAGCACACATTAACATGCACAGCTTTAGCACTATCTCAATCACCAAACAACACAAAGTATCTGGGCACTGCCAACTAGCGATCTGAGCTAGTACCAAACACCTGATTCTCACTGACGGTGACCTCAAAAAAGGGCCAGGGCTAAACGTTTTTGTCCACAATTAATTATGGCTCTACTCTCTGAGAGACAGCCATGCGATGGAGACTTGCCCTGGGCCAACCAGAGCGCGAGAGTGAGAGTGAGAGGAGGGGGGGGGAGACACAGATTGAGGTCAAGGATATGCAGGACTTGGGTCCCAAGGAGAGGCCCTTCTTCTGGCCTTTATGTGAAGTCTTGCAGAAAAGGCTTCATACAAAAAAGACTAATGGTTGCTGTTGTTGCTTACCACACATGGAAAAAAACAACAACAACAAGTAATACAAATCGTGTTGAGACATAACCACACATAAATGTCCTATCCACATTACATAGCACCACATAGCAGTGCTGAAATGGGTGCACACACCACACTCTCCTCGAAAGGTTTAAGCTTGCAGTACTTCAGTGCAGATCTCTGGTCATAGTAAACAGACATGACTCCTTTCCTAAGGCGGGGTAATTAAGGCGGTCACTCCTAAATAGTGAGTGAGATAAGCAGCATGGGACTTCCGGTCTTTAAGGATGCTTAGTGTCATTTCCTGTGGAGTTTCTTTTTTTATGAACTCCGTTTATTTAGGGCAAGTCTCCCATATTTAAGCAAGCCATCCTTGCACTGTCTAATACTGTCAGAACAAATGGGCTGTGAAACACTGTCACTGTACAAATGTAGGCCTATTACCCCTACTATCCAATAATAGAAAAAGCAAGTCAAATTATAGCCCACCCTTTTTTACATAATGTAACGCTCAGATGTAATTACAATGATCAACAATCAGGATCTTTTTTCCCAATCAAAGCAACATATTTTTGATGCTTTGATGAAATGTCTCGCTATCTAAGGACAAGCAGTGATTGAACGCCAGCAAACCACTTCACAGCAATAACTGCACGAGATTGCTGCGATTTCCACTGCATCTAGACAGTGCTGATGTCAATGTCTTAACAGTTGCTAAGCAACAGAAAACCTAAATGCAATGCTCTGCTCTGCTCACTCGCTTGCTCACGCTACACCGAAATGCCCACACTCACTCGGCCACATGGAAGAAGCCCCATCAGAAATCAGATAATATCCTCGATGAACACGCAGAACGTGTGGATGGGGCATGGCGGTCATGGGAATACACAGAGATGGGAGACACATGGAGCTGGGCAAGACAGAGAGAATCACTACTTGATTGGATATTTCTTGGTGGCACTGGCTGAATGCATGAACTCGGATGTCTTGGATGGGGAGGGAAGAAGAGAGGGGAAAGAGAGAGAGAGAGAGACACAGAGAGAGAGAGAAAGAGAAAGAGAGAAAGAAAGCGAGTGACTGTGTGGTTATTTGTTCAGTGTCTTCAATTTAAGACTGAAACTTCTTGTGGTGGATACCCCCTGTTTTTTGCAACAGCATAGAGCCACTTCTGTGCCCTAATTGGCAGAGGGATGCACTGCAATGAATATGCATCACTCATTGGCGCAGGGTGCACTGCCACCCGGTTTCAGGGCGACAATAGTGGGGGGCGGGGGTGTGTTGGAGGGGGAGGCTAGAGGGAAAGTAGGCCTTCAGAGCAAGTAGGGTGACGGGTAGGGGGTGGGGCTAGGGCTCGAGCTGGGGTACCAGGGACAGGAGGGATGACTTGGGGAAGAGCGGGGATGCTAACAGATAGCCTAGCACAGTTCTCAACTAGACTTTCTTTTCTACTGAAGCTGGACAGCTTCCAGTTCACTTCTGCCAGTTCTACAGGCTGCCAGAGTGTTAACTGTGAGGCCTCAATCTCTGAGATCCGAGCATCAGAGCCCAAAGGGGGGAAATATTCTCTCTGCTCACGGAGCATGAACACTGGGGGACTGAGACTGATAGGTCCAGGGGAAACAACAAGGTGATGGGTTCTGCTCTCTGCACAGCGGTGGTCAATCATTTGTAGTCTTGAAGTTGATGCTAGCTCCTGGATGCTGTCAGTCTAGTTTCTACAACACAGGGCATCCAAATGGCAAGGCCCCCTGCTTGTAGTAAAGTTTAAGGCCACTGAACCTTGGAAGTTAGTTTGGTTTTGTAGAAGAGCAACACTGCAATTACTAGCAGACTAAAAATCAGCTTCTCACTATGATATGTGAATACTGATTTATATCAGGTATCAGTGTCATGTTTTAGGGCCTACCTATTTAAAATAGTAATGCACAGATATAGATTTCTAAATAACTTGTCAGGATTATCAGCACTTCACAAACATTAGTCAATATACTTGAAAGGATGATATAGATACTGTATGTCTCTAAACTGCCCAAGGCATTTACATATATGCCAGGTACATTTTAGCTTGTCAAAAAAAAATTATAAGGTGGCCAAGAAATGTAGGACTATGTCTCAGGTCCGTCTCCAATCTCTCCATATTGCCCTACTTTATTATAAAAATAGTGAGGGACAACCAGGGTGTAATGGAAAGCACAATGATAACTCAAAGCGTCAAACACCTGCAATCCTGACAGCTCTGGTTTGCCACAAACAGTTCAGATAGTTGGACCATAGAACCACAGAAGCTTAGCTGATTCTCAGAGCTGAGGTGCCTGGATTGGATTATGCCTATACGCTGTGGCTCGCTGTTTGACAGCGTAACATGTCACGTAGAGAGCGAACGTAGTGCCCTGAGGCAGCAACAATCCTAGGCTGGAAATGCTGCACCACGTCAACGAAAACAAATAAAACAGCCATTCAAATAATTCTCTTAAGATGAAGAGCAGGTGGCTCAAGGATCACAGTGGTATAAATGCAGTCTGCAAAGAGCTAACCAGCAGGTTACCACTGAGTGATTCACTACAACTGGCTTGTGCATTCGTTATGTGTGAGTGTGTGGCTTGCCTGTCTGAAGGAGGAAAACCAACCATCGCTAGCGAGCTAACTTGCTAACAGCTAACGAGAGTGCAGTGGAAACATCTCATGCCGTCTAAACATCTATAATTTGCTTATGCATCACCAGCACAGACACTGTTTCAACTGGCGCAGAATGAATGGTGCACCAGTTTAAATGAAGCTATCAATCTATGATAAGCTACCGCTGTAATGGTTACATCAGCTAGCTACCCAGTTAGCAACTAGGCTAACGTTATCGTCAAACCAGTCTGGGAGAAACGCACACAACCAAAACCCGGTTGGGAAGAAATGGACCACCATTTTGCTGTAATATGTCTCCGAGGAAAGCAATAACGCAGCCTTTATGCATACTGATTTTTAAGTAACATTGCATCACATCACCGGAGTCTACATATTAACAATAAGGTCGATATTGAAGCCTTTTCTGTCAGGGCCTTCCCTGAATTCCTGTCTGTTGCTGTCCTGTATGCTATCGCTGCAGTCATCTTTCACTGGGAATACTGTCGCTGAGATAGATGATGATAGCTAGCAAAATTATAGGGTACTAAGATATCATTGAAGCGTGATTTAATTAGTCTCTAAGCTCAGTTCCAAATGCCTTACCTTTTTGATATTGTAGATACGGGTGAGCATCCCGATGCCCCTGTCGTTTAAAATGGTCAATTTCTCCGCCAGCTTTTGCTGGCTTGGTTGTAACACACCCCGCGACATGCTGACAATTTATCTAGTGTGCTTCACGAATCCAAACGGATCGAAAAACTCGTAGTGTAGTGTTAGAAAAGAAAGAAGCAGACAAATGTGTTTTAGTGTTAAAATTTGCCCATATTACGGGCTAAAATCCTCGTCAACTCCACACTCCCCTCCTCTGACTCCCTGTTTTTTTCTAGGTGTTGCCCTAACTATCAGAACGAGGCTGTTTCCTGCAACACCAACGCACGTCACGTGACTAGCATCCTTCAGCAGATATTTCCGCCTATTCCCAGATTTTTTTAAAATATAATAATTACCAGGTAAATTTTTATTTTGTGTAACTACAGTCTGGCATGGCCCTATGTCTATAGACTACTATGTGAAATATAGTGTTTTTTATGTTGTGCATACAAGTAAGTAGTAGACTATAACCTATTGATGAAACTGAACACTGATGTGTACATTTGATCTGTTTTGCACATGGAGATAGACATAGCCTTACAAATTAGTCCAAATTATGTAGACTTTTGTGTTCAAAATAGCTATAAAATGCATTTATTTGGTACTTCAACATTTTATAAAATAGTTTTATTTTAAATAATTTGATGATAAGTTTGTAGACAGCCTGCAACATAACAATGAAAATGTTGTTGAAGGTGCTACCAAATATGTGTTTATGTGTATAATGTAAACATTACTTATTTCAATAGAGTTTAGAAGAACAAATAGCTTTTGGTTTAGAAGAACTGGATGCACAGACAGTGTAAAATGTTTGTTAACGCCTCATCACCAATAGGTGCTTCTGATGTTACATTTCCCACAATGGGTGGCAATGCTAACAGTGACCTTTTTTCAAGTAGGCTAAGAGCTGCTCTCAGTTTCAGGTTGGGTTGCAGCAAAGCCTAGGAAAGGAATGTAGGCTACGTGAACATCAGTATCAGCTGACCGGTATCGGTGATAGACCACAGCTCTCCATTGGGGACAGGCAAACATCAGGGGTCTTCACTTTTCTGCTGCGAGGAAAACCATCAGACACATGTGATGCAGTCTCTTGCCCAAGAAATAAAATCCTTCTCTAAGACTAATCTGAGAAAACAATGTACCAGGGTAACCACTCTGAGTGGAAGGCGGATTATTGAGACCTGGAAAGGATCCACTGTGCATGTCGTTGAAGATACTGTCCAGCCAGAGACAACGTTTGGTTATGTGCAGGACACCAGCTGGGACCTTCAAGTTGGTATTGTCAAACCACACTTACTGCTGGGTGAGTTCGTTTTGTTAGTAATTTCCACACTGGGCACTAACTGTTTTTGTTTTGTTTGTTTGTTTTACTCTGTAAACTAAAGCAGGCTACATTTTATAATTTCCTGAAATGTATGGCAACATGCCCATGACAATACGTGGCTTATTATGCTACTTAAAGTTCAGAGTTCAGTGAAGTTTATGTTTTTTAATACTGTTTATTTATTCTTTCAGCCTCTCAAGATGCAGCAAATGACTTTGGGACACTAAGGAAACACAAGGTATGAGTGACTGTCTGATTTGTGAAAGTTGCCCCCTAAACAAAAATGCAAGTCAAAGTTAGGTCATGTTAAATTGCAGTTTATGTTGAGTTCAAAATTTGATCATCTCTGTGTCTGATTTAGTATTTGTAAAATATAACATTAATTTGCTTTTGTTAATTTGTTGACTTTCAGATCACACACATACTGAACGTGGCTTATGGAGTTGAGAATGCTTTTCCTGATCTGTTCATTTATAAATCACTAAGTATATTGGATCAGCCGGATACAGACATCATATCATATATTCAGGAGTGCACAGAATTCATAGAACAAGCCAAGGCTGAGGTAAGTTTTAATACCATATTTCAGTAATGACACTTGTTACAGCTTTATTGGGTTAGAATGAAACATATTCACCCCCACTTGGCAGGGCAAGCTGAGGCTATCTGCGCCATGAGTGTGTAATAAAAGGGGTGTTTTATCCTGTCAAAGTGCTGTAATTTCCTGAGTGTTCGATTTTAATGTCCAGCCTACCTGATACTCAAAAGCTAGCCAATGGTCAGCGTCCTTTATTCTAGGCAACCACACTGCGTGGTGAATAATGAATGTTGAGTTTTCACGATGCATTATTTAGCACGTTGTAGAAAGATCATATCACTACTGGCCATTGTCTGGCATACAACCTCTTTACCAAATAGATGAGCCAGTCACCCACAACCTGACACTGTCACATGAGGCAAATTCACAAGGGTTTATGATTACAGTGCCTATTCAAAATAAGTTTCCATTCCTGGGCTTTTAAAGTGAGTGAGTAGTTTCTTTGCTCTCTTACCTCCCGTGTAACCAGCGATACGGGGAGTAGCTTCGCCTTAATTAATCAAACTGTCTGCCTTTTAGTCATTCTCTTGTCTTCCAACTTGTGATTCTGTCATTGTGTGTCATTAACCCTTCGGTAGTTTTTGTTCCATGAATTTCCATATCACATACCAGTCTATCCGATCCCACATCGCTGGAGTGCTGCATGTTTTTCTTCCCCACCTGAGAAGTACAATGAAGTGAAGTGCTCTCGCCCTTTACTGATGCCCTGGATACAGTGTCATTGCAATGACAGTGTGTGTACATTAGATATCCCTCGCCACTGAGTCTCCTCCTTTCCATTTCTTAGAGAGGAGTTGTGTTGGTCCACTGCAACTCTGGCGTTTCGCGCTGTGCTGCCGTGGTCATTGGATACCTCATGTCCAGAGAGGGCCAGCCATTTGATGACGCACTTGCCCTTGTGAAGTCGGCGCGACCGGCCTCCTGTCCAAACCCGAGCTTCATGGAGCAACTAAAAAGTTACAAACCGCAGGCAAATGTGCATATAAATGGTCACTGAACAGTCTATCCTGTAGCATGACAGTCTGGTCCTAGGTGTGTGTAAGACATTGCCATGAATAGCATGAATGTAGAGGCTGCTGTATTGCATATGAAAAATAGTTATAGCTTACATAATTTATACAGTGCACAAATACCATTGTTAATGCTGGATACGGTTACTTGATAATAGCTGTGTTATTGTTATTAATGGCAAGTGTTTGAACCAAGTTTTGGAAGACATTTGCTTTAATAACTTATTTTATAACTTCCTTGTTTCACACTGATATTACAATAGTGTATTACATAAATCCTCTCCTTATGATCAGTTATGCAGTCCACCACATATTCTGAAATAGATTTTAGCCGTAAAGCCAAGGTCAAGAATTACTGTAACATATTAATTGGTCAAGAACTACCTTAACAGCTTATTGTAATATTATGACTGATCAGTCTGTATGTCACCTCAACTTCTTCCTTAAGTATGTGCTAGTTTAAAAAAAGCCTTTTTCTCATTTTCGTCAAGTAGGTCTACTGATGCCAAGAGGGCACATTTAATTTTAGGTTTGTTTTACCTGTGTCTTGATGGCTTTGTTCTGACTTTTAATTCATTTTGAACTGTCTGTGCTGTATGGTTTAATCATTTAATAATAAAATGCAGCTCCGGTGACTGTTCAAATGCAAATGATATCAAATGCACAAGTGGCTTTTTATTGTTTTATATTTAGTATTTTTGAAGTTTTTTTTTAGGTAACTAAGTTTGGACGAATACTGGCTTATTTATTATTTATGTTGAGGTTATTTTCATTCACACACCTGCAGTTTCCCCACTGGTACTATAAGGTGGTAGCTGATTTAGCATAGCTGATCATAAAACATTTGAACTAGCCTTTAAAATCTTTGACTGCTATGATCAAAGGGAGCAGTGCTATTGCTCTTGAAACCTTAAAGAATCTATGATGGCTGTTAGTTATTGCTGCAGTTAATCAAATAACCTTACTCTGTTTCATACGTTCCTCTCTTTTCATTTATTGCACAAACCAGTCAAGTCCCTTGCAGTATTGTTGTTGTTTATTTTGTTCCTAACGCAAGTTATTGAACAAAAAGCTCAGTTTGTGTGTGTATTTTTTTAATCAATGATTATTGCACTCTTGATACAACCCCCCACTCAGTAGCCTGTCTTGCACTGGAGTAGAATAACTTTGGTTTTGTTTTATGCATGTGTGTATGCAACATTTGTTTTGAATAAAATGACAAAGATGGTATGGATGTCAGAGTTAACTGTCAGAATATTTAATTTTGTTAAAATGCATTTTGTCTTGATTACAAAATTTGCTTCAGAACACTCTCGTGATAGGACGATCATAAAATATTAGTTTGATATTGTGATTACAATATTCTGATATTTGGTATTACAGTGCCTCCTGCGTTGCAAATGTCAACAGCATTTAATCTACATCACTAGCCGTAGGCTCGTCGGAGCGTGGCAGGCGCTGGATAAACCTCACACCCACCTCAATATTGTTTTAGTTGCACAAGGGAAAAAGAAAACACCTTAAAATGAGGAGGAGCAGAGATTTCGTGTCTGTTTGAACATGTCCAAACAGCTGTGGTTCTAATGCGGTTGACAGTTTTGAGAGGTATTTGTGTTTCTACATGGGCACTCTTTCTTCCACACTCGCGAGGAGGAAAGTTGCGTCAGTTGCTGTCAAAGAGAGGGAACCGGACGGCAAAACAAGCTTGGACGTAGCTGAAAGCCAGAACGATGTCATCACAAATGCTGTTCTCAAGGTCACAAGAGAAGTTCGGAAGGTGTCTTTCATGTCAGAGGAAGGCAAGTTATTTCGTTTTTATTTTAAAATTTAGTTCATTGTGTGTTTTTTTTATAGGAATGGATGGGGTCGTTAGGCTATCTGGCTATCTGAGCACATCTGTGGGCACGTGTCTTAAATCTGGTATTTTCGTTGGGAGTGTTCAGTTAAGAACAGCGTTTTAGAATTTGCATGTTAACACTGGACACCCTCAAAGGCGGACTTTTCTTAAGTTATTCTGTAGCAAAAAAAAAAAAAAAAGGCTTGTTTCACCTGTCCTGTTCACGTGTAAAGATATCCTGACTTTGATTTTAAAAACATTTTATAACAATACCTAAATGCTAAATATTAAAATCATCACTGGATCATCTAGCCTACTGCATTCATAAGAGGGTTGCCCTCTTTATTCTCAGGAGACAGCCCTCTGGGAAGACCCTATTTTCTCAGGTTGTTTTCAGTCGGGGAGGCTTTCACTGGGGATTTGAGCTGCTTTGTTTCCTTGGGACCTTAACAGGGGACCGTAGTCTTTAAACAAGGGGACGCACACTTTCACAACATTGCTCTGTAATGTGTCTGTAAGAAACTTGATATTAAGGACCCAATGACAGCTGGGACTTATTACTCCATAGGAGCCCACATATCAAACGAGGGTCTGGGGATCTACAGTTGAGCGTTACCTAGCTGTAGTGGACCTTGGCCACAGTGCAACATAAGGCAATACTCTGTTAGGCACAGTCCTTCTGTTTATAAAATGTATTATTAAAACATTACATATTTCATTTAATCAATGAATTGAAAGACAGAGGGTGTGGAAAGACATTAACATATGTATGTATTTTATCTATGTATTGTGCAAATATTAATAGTTTGGGATTTGGCATTAAAAAATTAAGTTTGAATAGGTAGATATAGAAATTATAAGTTAATTATTTCAGTTGTAACTTTGGATTGTGTATCCAGATACGAGTATTATTAGCTACTGAAGTGTATGCAATAGTAAGCTGAGAAGAGAATGATTCACTTGTTTAAGGTCTCCAACTCTGACTGCCTGTGAGTTATTCTCATAGACAGTTCTACAGATACATAGCCTACGTATCAACCTACATGCGAATGCAAATGCATGATGCCACGGGTCAGCATTTACATTACCTCTTGTCATGGTAACCTCCAAGCATACAAAAAAGCCGAATATTATTCTAACACAGTTATCCTTTTTTTTAATAGCGGTAGCATCATAATAACCTGAATCTTACTATTTTGTTTCAAGCCCCCTGGAAGCACAGGGTTGAGTGGGCAGAACAAAGCCACGGAATTCATTATGAGGCCTCTCTGTGCAGTAGATTGTGCTCTGCAGATTGGAGCCCTAATTTGCTAGCTTCTGTTTTGCTTGCCAGGGCTGCTGGACGGCTGCTAGGAAAGCAATTAAAGATTTTGTCTTATAGCCAAATGAAGCATAATTAAGAGGAATGGATTCAGGCCCTTTATTTCACAATCACAGTGAAGGGCTGTTAGACATGAGATTAGCATAAGTGCCACCAGGGTCAGTCTGTCTGCTCTGTATTTTTCCAGGGAGGTGCCACCCCGATAACTTACCACCTCAGCATGGAGGCCGCTCAAACGAAAACAAATTTACCTCTCTATTTCTTTTTTTCCACACAAAGTTCTTGCTCCTTTTCAAATCAAGTTTCTGTCATTAATGATGTACTATTTCTCAGTTATGCAGTGTGCAAATCTCTCTTTTCCCATTTCACACAAAGTTAAAACAGAGACCTTGTCTTTTTTTGTATCTTTCTGCCATTGCTGTGACATAATGAATGGAAAGCATTCTGGCAAGGAAGACACCCTCATAGTCTACCCTCACGTGTTGTCAACGGCGTCTGCGTCATCTATGTGATTCATGTAATTGATGTCGCGGCCTATATTTCAGTATCACTGACACTTCTTGCAGTAATGACATGTCCCGGCATTGTTAAGGACCTCCACCTATGGGTATTTAAGTGTAATTTAGAGGCCATCTCTTACCACCTGTCCGTATATATGAGACCTCAGGTTGCCAGGCGCGGGGTGCATGTCAGATTTAGTGCTATTTAAGAGTCACGCCAAACCACCAGGGAGCACACACACACGGTAACACACACACACACACACACACACACACACACAGACACAGAAACACACATACACACACACAGACAAGCACACGCACACACACACACACAGACAAGCACACGCACGCACTTAACACACACACACACATGCACACAGAGACATATTCACACATAAACACACAAAAACACACATAAACACACAATACACACACACACACACACACACACACACACACACACACACACACACACACACACACAGACAAACACACACACACACACATACATCCTGTACACAGTCATCCGCTGCCTATGCTTGTTCACTGTGGGCCCATGGGAGGTGGCTGATAGAGGTGCATCAAGCTTGTCACGCAGTCGGAGCAATTATTTATTTAGCCAGGGCTGCTCAAACACATGCGCATCACACCCTCCATGACAACAACCCTGTGAAGCAGTCAGGGCCTGATAAGTGGCTGATGACCTTCGCTGATATTCCATCACGCCACCTTTGTGTGTGTGTGTGTGTGAGTGTGTGTAAGTGTGTGTGTGTGTGTGTGTCTGAGTGTGTGAGTGTGAGTGTATGTGAGTGTGTGTGTGTGTGTGACAATGATAAGTGGCCTCTCACTGTTATAGTGAACAAAAATAAGATGGAGGGGAAAAGAGAGATGGAGTTTTTTGTAGGCGCTAAGTAAGAGCAATCCACACCATCTCCTCTCATGATCAGGAGTGTCTCCCCCAACAATGGGCATGGTAATTCTGTCAGATGGTATTGCTGCTCATTCCTTTGTGTCAGCCCGTAAGGGGAAGGAAGCTGGACATGGGGCCCTGCGTACAGGATGAGCCTCGCAGGGGTCATTTCACTGCTATCATCATCATCATCATCGTTATCATCATCATCATCATCATCCACATGGTCGTGACTGATTACTGATCTCATTTGCCCTCCTCTGAGACGAGGCGTAATGGTGTTGATGCGGAGATGAATCTTATAACACAAGGTCTGAGGAAGATAAGGCACAGCTGCTCTGACAGCTGTGGGTCTAATCTTTTTTCTTCTTTGTTTCCTTCCATCAGGGAGCAGTGGACATCCTTCTAGGTTTTGCTCAGGATGTCTCCTTATTGCTGGTTTGTTTTTTAGTATCCTTATTTAAACATGCGGCAACCTAAATGCTATGCTTTGTTTATGTGTGATTAGATGTTTAACATGCTACCCTCAGAACATTGCTATTCTTGCTTTGAGACATATACCTAGGAATAGCTTTGAAGACACAGGGAGTTGAAAGGCTGTAGCTTTTATTTTAACCAGCAGATGGCTCCCTTCAATCAGGAGAGACTTGGGTACTCTCTATATCACCCACACTGCAAGTTCTGTAATTCTAGCTAAAGAGAGGTAATATTTTTGCATTTATTTTTTGGCATTGAGCAAAAACAACTTACAACATTAGAATGACAAAACAGTGTTTCTACACCAAGAGCATTTTACACCAAGCATTTTAGTTTGTGCCATAATTACACTGAAGACAGATTGAATTGTTATTGTTTTTCTCTCCTGAGCTAGCAATGTCTGCAGATAAAAAATCCTGTCTTCAGTGACCCATAGTTAAAGGTCCTGTACTGTTGCATTTGTGAAAGAAATTGTCAAAGAAAATAAATGGCAGGGATGAACACCAGAGAATCCCATGTTCCATTGTGCACATACTGGTGCTGGCCATATAATTAGAATATCGTGAAAAAGTTTATTTATTTCAGTAATTCTATTCTAAAAATTAAACTTGTATAATGTATACATTCATTTTACACAGACATAGTTCAAGTGTTTATTTCTTGTAATATTGATGATTATAACTGACAACTAATGTAAACCCCAAATTGAGTATCTCAGAAAATTAGAATATTGTGGGAAGGTTCAATATTGAAGACACCTGGTGCCACACTCTAATCAGCTAATTAACTCAAAACACCTGCACAGGCCTTTAAATGGTCTCTCAGTCTAGTTCTGTAGGCTACCCAATCATGGGGAAGACTGCTGACCTGACAGTTGTCCAAAAGACGATCATTGACACCTTGCACAAGGAGGACAAGACACAAAAGGTCATTGCTAAAGAGGCTGTCTGTGTCCAAGCACGTTAATGGAGAGGCGAAGGGAAGGAAAAGATGTGGTAGAAAAAAGTGTACAAGCAATAGGGATACCCGTACTGTGGAGAGGATTGTGAAGCAAAACTCATTCAAAAACATGGGGGATATTCACAAAGAGTGGACTGCAGCTGGAGTCAGGGCTTCAAGAACCACCAGACACAGACATATGCAAAACATGGGTTTCAGCTGTCACATTCCTTGTGTCAAGCCATTCTTGAACAAGAGACTGCGTCAGAAGCATCTCCCCTTCGCTAAAGACAAAAAAGACTGGATTGCTGCTAAGTGGACCAAAGTTACAGCATGTTCTTTGATGAAAATACATTTTGCATGTCCTTTAGAAATCAAGGTCCCAGAGTCTGGAGGAAGAGAGGAGAGGCACAGAATCTATGTTGTTTGAGGATGAGTGTAAAGTCTCCACAGTCAGTGATGGTTTAGGGTGCCATGTCATCTGCTGGTGTGGGTCCACTGTGTTTTCTTAAGTCCAAGGTCAACGCAGCCATCTAGCAGGAAGTTTTAGAGCCTTCATGCTTCCCGCTGCTGACCAACTTTATGGAAATGCAGATTTCATTTTTCAACAGGGCTTGGCACCTGCATACAGTGCCAAAGCTACCAGCACCTGGATGAAGGTATCCCTGTTATTACTAATTTGCCAGCAAACTCGCTTGACCTTAACCCCATAGAAAATCTGTGGATTATTGTGAAGAGGAAGATGCGATACACAAGACCCAACAATGCAGAAGAGCTGAAGGCCACTATCAGAGCAACCTGGGCTCTCATATCACCTGAGCAGTGGCAAAGACTGATTGACTCCATGCCACACCGTATTGCTGCAGTAAGTCAGGCAAAGTGCTGTACATGCGCAAAACTACACTAGCCTGTTGCATATAAAACTACTATTTTTACAGTTTTTGTCGAAAAGGCTCACAATACTAGTGATCAGGGCAGAGGCCGAGACAGACCGTCACTACAACTACAGTCAACAATTCTAGTAAGTGTTCACTTGCCATTGCCGCCTCTGGTAAGTGAATTAACTTGTATGAACTTTCAATATGGTGGTGACAAGAAACTACGCAAGGAACTACCTGTAAAAACAGTCTTTTTAATAAACGATTTGTACACTTACAAAGTTCTCATTCTCAATGCCTCAATGCCTTTTTGTACTACCAAGGAAGTGTGGAGCTACTTCAAGCTTTTTTAATAGTCAAAAAACAGCTTCCTCTGTGCCATGATCAATACCATTGTAAGCCTTTTTGACAAAAATGGTAAAAATAGTAAAGTTGGAAATGCAACAGGCTAGCATAGTTTAGCTCCTCAGCAAACGTACCAACTCACTATCATGAGTACCCAAACATACCCAAAGTTAATTTTACACATTTCTCCTTTAACGCTGGTTATAATAATAAGTTTGCTTCCTCTTCCAAGTCTTAACACTGGTTATAATCTCGCTTAGTGTTTGATTTCTTGGCTTCTTTAAAAACAAAGGTTTGCCCAGTCACCCTAAGCTGATCCTTGATAAAACACCCATTAAACTTACCTTTTCATTTTCCTCCCAAACACCCCCATCCCCCTTACCCGACCCCAACCCACCAACCTACCAATGGTGTCACAAATGTAAACGTAAGCAAGCATGTCACGTGCAAGAGGATTAGCGATGGCCTTTGAACAGTTCTGATGTGTGACAGGAGTTTAATCAAAGCTTTGACCTGGGCGCTAACAAATTACAGGCGTAATGAGCTCATGACTACCACCTCCTGGGGCAGAGACAGAAAAAGAACAGATTGATTTGAATGTCCATGTGGAAGTGAGTCATGTCTGATTATAAGTCCTCGAGGAATGGCTGTCACAACTCACCAAAGTATCTGGAAGAAATACACACAGACTTTCAGTTATTGCTACCTTTCTCTCCCACAGTTTGATAACTGTCTGTTTTATCCTCTATCTGTCAGCTATGCAATAAAAGCCAGATGGCCTTGTCTATCCCCCAATTCTGTTTACAGAAAGCAAAAGCTTGCTTATATAATGATTATGCAAGATTTAATTTTTTACATAATTGTCCCACAGTTGATCAGGGTGTGGGAAAACAATGTGGTGACTCATTTAGACGTAGGCCTTAATTATGTCGGGATAGTAAAAAAAATGCCAGCACTGAGTGTTGGCTAGTGTTGGTGGTGTGAGCAGAGAGACGTCTGTCAGCATGAAGGCCCGTTAGTGAAGCTGAAGCACCATTAGAAAACATCGGCTGCACCCCCCTTTCATCCTCAAAAATATTTATCTGTTTCATGGCCAACTCATTCTTAAAATACATTAATACAATACATTGTCATTCTAATCAGTAGAGTTCTACAACAAATCCATGTTTAATTAAAATCACAGTGTGAACTAATGCAATTATCGAATAGGTTAAAGGGTTAATCTTGTCACATTTATGATTTTTTATATTCATGCCATCCTCCTTGTGTGACAGACAGTGATGCTTAACTATCAGTAGTGCAGTGCTTTATATGCATTACGCACCAATCCCAACCTAACCCAATTTAAAGTAAAATTTGCAGTACTGAAGTGATGCTTGATTTTCAAAACCTATTTGGCAAATCAAATCACAGTAGCTTTTTGAAAATCTGTATTAGACACGTTCACCAAGCCTCTTTAAAAGGTCTGTGATTTTTTTTCTTCTCCAAATATGTAATAGTCATGGTGGTGCTGAAGGCCATGGTGTGAGTAGTATACTGTAGAAAGTGAAGCATAGAACCAATAAAGTTTTGAATATACATGGCATTGTTAAGTTGAATCAACCTAAAAAGATCCATGCAGCACATTGCTTCAATTTCCCTAAATTTGGTTTTAAGCAGCACTTTTTTTACAGTGTAGTTGTGGCCCAGTTTGAAGAAAGGGTAGATCAGAGAAGGCATGGGACGTCATCTGCAGGAAAGCCTTTAGATTGATCTGTGAGCCATCCCTTAGGGTTGTTACTAATTCTGTCAGAGACATGACAATGATTCAGTGCGAGAAAGTCACAGGGTGGCAGTGCTCTTGATTACACACTGAATATGTTCGCTCTTCAATTAGACGGCTATTTTTACATTGGCAAGAAGTAAGATATTATCTGCCTAATGTGTCTTATATTTAATTCAGGACCCATTGAAATCATGATAAATCACAGACTGCCCTTTTTAAAAATATCTGTATTATTATTTTTTTCTCTCAGAGACAAAGAGCAGACATTATTAATAATTAGTATCCCCTCAATAGTGGGCAGTATCTCAGACTACTTTCATATATCTGCTCGAGAACCATTGGTGCTGCTTTAGAAAAAAGGACCCCTTTGTTATTATTTTTGGCTCTTGAAACTCTCTGGCTTTATTTCCCTCTGAGGTATTTGCAGTCGAAAAGGCCTCTGGAGGTCTTTGATTCATGATGTCCACTGCAGGTGATGAGGAGTCGGAACGGCTCTCTTTTAGGACTCCCACTGGTGCTATCTCCTCAGGTTTTTTACCAACAGTCCCCCACTGACACTGGCAGCACATCACCCAGCCAGCTGTAAGTAAGGCCCTCCAACCCAGACAGGGTGTACGTCATGGCAGAGTTATTGATTGGAGAGCTGAGTAACTGTGAGTGGTGAGGAGACCTCAAGGAGAAAAGTGTGATTCATTAAATGTGGGGCTGGAGGGAGTCCATGCTAGCCCCTCATTAAGGCAAGGACTTTTGTTTGTTTGTTTTTTTTATTCTTTGATGGACAGTACACAAAGTCGAAACACATGGAGACAGCCACAAACAAATCTGTGTGCTGCTTAGGCAGAGACTGTCTCCACTGTTTTGAGTGTACCTCTTTTTGTCGCCTTTGTTATGATTAACGGTTGCTAAATAAAACATATTCATCATTAACTTGGGCTACCCAAGTGAAATTCTGATGTGGCAGAAGACCCAATAAACACAGAGCAAGGAAACTTGCTTGACTAAGAGAGATACAGAAAGAGAGGGGAGTGTGTGAGGGAGAAAAAGTAAGTTCAGAGCCAGCCACCGCAGGACAGTAGCACAGCCCTCAGCCTCCCAGATGCTACAGTGAGGGACAGACTAAATGAGATATTCCATTTTGCAGACCAATAGCATCCGTGTCAGTACCATAAAAGAGAGGTAAATGATGCCTATCTTTGTGACAGTAATGCTGTGATTGCACGCAGTACTTCGATTGAATTTTGCATTCATGCTGCCACATTGCTTCTTGAGATCTATCAAAGGCATATCACAGGATGTTTCATGTGCACTGAATGCAAATCAGCATATTTGCATAAGGCACTTACAGTGATGCACTAATGAATGCCTGTTTTAATTGCCATACATTTAGCATCTGCGTGGAATATCATTTCAAGTTTTATGGGAGATTACCCTCGACATTGCTTTTCTCACTAAAAGGACATTTAGATGTAGAAAAAAAGAGTAAAATGAGAGAAAAAGGGCCTGTGTCCATCCTTGCCTGGAGCATAAAGTGACTCAGCCTCTCCATTTTTGATTAGGGACTTGGACTGTGGAGAATGATCAGTGGCAGTGCCAGCAGGGGTTCCCTGGTGTGGGTGTTTGGAGGTCAGGTGACACAGTAAAGTCAGAAAGATTGAATGGGAATCTGGGGAGAGGTCCAGCACTTTATCTCTCACTCTCTCTCATTTTTATCACCTCTTTCTATCTGCCCCTTTCTCTCTTTCCCCATTTTATCTTCTCTCCCTCTGTCCTGATTTCTCTATCTATCTTTTTCTTTCTCTCTCACCTTTTCTCCCCCATCTCTTTTGATCACTCTGTCTCTGTTTCTCTTTTTTGTGTATCTCTCCCTGTCTGGCTGTCTTTCACTCTCTCTCTCTCTCTCTCTCTCTCACACACACACACACACACACACACACACACACACACACACACACACACAGTCAGGGGCACATTTGGCCTCTGACTGTTCACAGTGTGTTCATCTCATCAGTCACTTCACTCAGGCTGCTGGACCGTCGCTCAGCATCAAGAGCTCTCCAAAGCTCTGCTGCCCCAGAGTGTGTGCTCAAAGCAGGCAAGGGCAGCATCACATTCTTTTACTGGGATGGAAGGCAGTGTCTTTACGCCGCATTACCATAAAACATCCCTCTGGGTCTCAGCTCAGTAACCGTAGAGTGCTTTCTTCATGGCTGTGAAATCCCACAGTGGCACATATTATGTGATGTTCACATGATTATGCACTAACAATATTCTACACGCATTCTACACGCATGCAATTTGCCATATGCTGTTCAGCAGATATTTTCAGCATAACAAAAAACATACGAGTTACAATAAAATAACTAAACAATAGTACTACCCCAAGTAATACTATCCCCACAAACAACAGCAACTGTAATAATATAATGTAATTATAGCATAAACTCAAAAACTAGTTAAATGATGAATTGGGTTTTAGCCACTGTGTAACCCCTGTCCTTTAGATGACTAAGTGCTTTGGGTATGAAGACACTAAAGCAGAGGACAGTTTAAGATGTACAGCCTCATTACATCAATATTATTGCACTGGATACAATGTAACATGCTGAATAACAACATATATCAATGAATCAGAATGTAATTGTAGTCTAACACTAATCGTAATCACAACTTACCTCAGCATCAGGGAAAAGCAGCAATGTCTCATTGCTGATCATTAGTTGGGACCATGTGCCTTACAGTGCAATGACTTTAACACTGTGTCACTGTGATACAACTTGTGTGACTAGAGTGGTATTCTGCGTTATTCTGTCGTATTCTGTGTGATATGAGCAGGTGCGATTTTTTTTGTGAAGGTTTCTTGTAAAAAAAGGCTTTCATTTATCCTCTTTCTATTCTCTCCTGTATTCATAATGCACTTTAAAAATGCACTACTGATGGGGTCTACAGTGCATTACCATTTCTGAGATGTTTATTTCGCCTCAGTGGATTTGGCTCTCTCCTTCAAGCACTGAAGTTTGCCAGGGAGAGGTAAAAGCCTGTCCTGTCCTGTCCTGTCCTCACCCTAACCCTAATTTAAATCTCATAAACCACATTTTCTTTCTAATCTTTCAGAGAGTTGGGCTATTTACCATACCGTTTTTTTCCACTACCAAACCTGTGTCATACTGATATGTTTTTCACACCTATATGTCCACCGTGGCTCCTCTACATCCATCTACAATCAGGACTTTTCAGCCTCATACAGTCATACAATATGTTGTTAACCTTTCTCTTTCAAGTTGTGTGCTTCCTTCTGGATTGCCATCCGTTTTGTATGTTGTGTCTCTGTTTGCGCAAGAGCATCATGGGAGATGGCAATGCAATAAGGATTCTCTAATGAACTTATTTAGGGGCTGCTGCTTTGGCTGCTCTCTCCAAGGGACAGTCTCTAATAGGCTATTTTTTAAAGTAATATCACTAATAAATTGGCTCTGTGATGTAAAGTCTGTACATGGTGATGGCATGCAGTTAGTGTGGAGAATAGTGATGTTGACAGGCCACTGTTAGCGAGGCTGGGCTTCTTTCAGCTTCTCATGCATTGAAATTCCCATGGTGAGGAATCCTGATGTTGGTGCAGTTGGTACCACAACGGTTTATGTAAAAATCAGTGTCTCGCAGCCACAGCACCCACGTTCGGTATTTCCTCATGTAAATAATTTGGTCTAATGTGGTTGCCAGGCTAAGAAGTGCTACTGTTGATCCATGATTATACAAGCTAAAGAAACAACCCCAAATAACCGTAATCCCTCTTGTAACAGTCGTTTCAAGCAAAACACATGGTGCTTCTTCCACTTGAAGGGAAATGCTCCGTGCCAGTTTTTTTTTTCCATGACAACATGAGCATGTTCTCACAAGCCTCTTTAGACCATGAGCAAATTGAATTTCCTGTGGATGGCCTGCAATGCCAGGACACCCTCTCTCAAACACCACCTGGGAAATACTTAGACGCAGGCATTAAAAGCACTGCACTGCATCTCATCTCCGGTACAGAGGGAGGGTTAGGAATTGTTTTGAGGTTGCCTTTTTTTCTCAAAGGAACACATCCATTTCAGGTTTCCGTTGTTTGGGTTTGGTCTAATAAGTTAGTACCCTGTTTTTTCCCGTGCTTAAAAGACAATGGCAAATACCAAACTGAGTCTGAAGGTTTGTCTGGAAAAAAAACCTTAGAAGGAAACACAATTTGTGAAGATGTGCCATGAGACTCTTTCTCCTCCTTGCTACAGTAATGTTCTGCAGAGAGGCAGAGATGCAGGGAAAGGATGTCCTCCCGCGATTCGCTGAGCCCCTCAAGCCTGTTATGTTCCATGGTTGTTCAGCTGATTAGCGACAGGGCTGCCTGACTCGCCAGCCAGCGTCCAGCGCGAGATTTCATGCCTGTGACCTCAGCTGAAATAACACGGTTGGACACAGTTGCTGGCAAAGATGGGAAGTGAAATTTTAATTGAGACAATTTCACTCCCACCTGCCCCCCCTTCTCTTTACCTCTCTCTCTCTCTTTGCCTTTGCCCCCCCCCCCCCACTCAGTCTCTCAGTTTATATTTTCCTCTTGCAGAGTTTGTGTATTGCATTCCTGTTTGTAAGAGTGCCGTTATTTATGTGTGTACATACATATAAGCGTGATTTCCAGACCATCTGGGATTGCTTGTGTATGTGTGTGTGTGTGTGTGTGTGTGTGTGTGTGTGCACGCGTGCGCTTGGAAGCAGCATGCCACCTCTCTTTTCCATACAGATGACACACATTTGCCCAGGCTGACCATCCATGTGGCTCTCATGCGCGGGAGAGGAAGGAGTATTTATAGATTATAACATTTGACTTCATGTGTGAAAAGCTTTGCCATTGGTTGCTGCACTCCCACTTGCAGGGACCACTCTCAGTTTATCTCTATAGCAACCAATAAATCCAATTTCTTTGACACTCGCGTCAAAAGTGAAGGCATAATTGTGGTGTCTCTACCAACTGCAGATCCTCCTGGGGTTTGGCACACCCGTGTGTGGATACATGCCTTTACTCATTACTTCTCCACCGGTCCTCCTCGGTGTAGAATAGGTGAACTACCAGTGTGCACAAAACATGGGATTTTTAAGGGCACCACTTTCTACTGTACTGTGGTAACTCTTAAGGAAATAACACAAGCACTTCATTAAGAATTTTAGATATAATATAACTTAGATGATTAACCTTTAATGTGATTTAAAAAAATATCAAAAGCCATTCAGTTGCTTCAAATGACTTCAGATTTACCTTAGATAGATTTACCTTAGATAGATGTAAGCGACTAAGAGGTGGTGTGATTCCTAGTACAACCAAGCATAATACATATTAACCAAATAACTGAAATAGCCACGTGTCCCTCATCTCCATATCTCCCTCAGGCTCAGTGTTTTAACAGTCTCACCAAAATAACCCAAGGGAGATTAATGGAGAGCATATCTAGATGCCAATGGCAGGAAATAATTAGGATCTTTAGATGGCAATAATCTATCCTAATTGTAATGGAAATGTCAGACAGTAATATATCTCCACTTGCAAAAAGAGTAGAGCCAAGGATATCTAGAGGACCTAAATGGTGGAGGGTTGTGGTCCAGAGGGCTCTGTCTTTTGTTTTGCCTTGCTTCTTTTTTGTTTTGCCTAGACTTTGTCCTTGCTGTTCCATTTTAATAAATGAAGGTGAGTGCTGTGTATAATAAAGTACTAGAGATTGTTATCCTTCATGTGTGCACAGCATGTTAGGATGCAATGTAAATGCATAGTAAAACTTAATGACCCATGAATGATTGCTCATCTTTATCCTCTGAGATTGTAAGGTTTCCCTGCTCCAGCATGGAAGACACAAACTCACCATCTTTTGCCAAGGTCTGTGAAATTAAATTCTGAGCTGGATAACTTTTTGGTATAGAAACACCTCATTCATAGGGTTGTTTGTAGTTCTGGTGAAAGTTGACTTTGTAGCTCAGAGGCCAATTAAATGACACCACTGTATTCCATGCTCCTAAGACAAGGTGTTCCAGGTCATCCAAACTAGTATTCACTAAATATGGCAGAGGTTTTAGTTTCATTGTAGGTTCTTCCTTTTACATCAGTATTCTCATGTTCAGATATAAATGACTTTGTTCTGTAGAAGTCTTTAACACCTGGAATGTGTCTATTATATGAAACAGAAACATTCAGTAGGAGTATTCAGGGGATATTATGTACATTCTGTGCTGTGTGAGTTTCATAGCTAACTGTAAGCAAAGGGTGAAATTAAGGGAGCCTCTTTCAAAATGAAAAACTAATCTGTGAACAAGCGTTACATGGTTTCAAGGAGCATCAATTTGTGTTTGTTAGCGTATTTATGACAGCGTTGCTAATGGGTGGGGGGGGGGGGGGCGAGGATGAGGGGTGAGGGTGTGTGGCAGAGGTAATGATGATGAGGGGGACTTGTAAAAAAATATGCCGTCTTGTTTGAATAACGCTCCGGCACAGCTTGAGCTCCGACTCCCCCCAGCAGCAAGTGCTGAACGTTGCGCTCTGCTCCTCTCCTCTCCTCCCCAGCAGGAGACTCCCTGCACTCCCTCTCCTCCGCGCCCCGCGACCCCAGGCCGCCTCTGAGGAGCAGGTGCAGCACCGTGGGCGGCCACGCCCGGAGCCAGGCGGGGAGGTGCGTCAGCGTGCCCAAGGACCCCAGGATCAGGTGAGGAGACCAACTGCCAGCCATCAACTGTCCAGAATGCCAGGCTTGGCTGCCTTAAACAAGAGAGCAATCTCTGAGTCATGCTACTGCTGATAATCATAATGACGACGATCAACAAAGAGACCATGTTTCTTAAAATGTGTGTGTGTGTGGGTGTGTGTGTGTGAGTGAGTGAGTGTCTGATTGTATGTGTATGTCTGTGTGTCTGTGTGTGTGTGTGTGTGTGTGTGTGTGTGTGTGTGTGTGTGTGTGTGTGTGGTTGATAATTGGGAGGGGATGCTGACTATTTCATAAGATCGCTTCTCCTGCTGTTTTAAAACCTGTCAAGGTACCACAGGTAAGAAGCCCATTCAAATGCCCTGAGCTGTCAAGATAAATTATGGGCTGGCAAGCAGAGGAAATTTGCACTTCTATAACTAGTGTAAGCAACAGATTGTGTATAAACGGCTATAAAAATATCAATTTCTAAATAATCGCACACATTAATTAAAATCTTGCACTTCTCCTGTCGATTCAACTTGAGCAGGAAGTTGTTTTTCACTTGTGTCCTAGAACATATGCTGTTTTATTAGGGATAGGAATGTATTTGCAGACATTTGGGAACATGGAGGTGTTGAACAGAACACACATATCACCAAATGACCATGCGCCATGCACTTCTAGAAATTTTCACAGTGGAACTTGACAGGTACAGTAGCCATAGCAACACTAAAAGTGCCTTCTGATTCTGCCGCTGAAACAAGCAGTGTCTGCACGGAAATTATGATAATCGAAGAGCAAAGCTAAAGTATAATGGTACATCAGTGACTTTGGAACATCAGCACCATCATATCTCACAAATCTAAAAAGCAAAAGACTGTCTTTTTTATCGTAAGCTGAAGCACAGCAGGCTCGGTAAGCTCAGCGCAGCTAATTAGAAGGCTTTGAGGTCTCCACAGCAGGCCTGCTAAACACTCAGTCGGGGTTGTTTTGCATCTTGCGGTTACATTTCAAAATGGCCTGTGCTGTACGAGCATTCCCACACTATACAGTACGTGCATGTCGTTCTTGGCTAGTCCTTTGTGTCAGAAATAGATGTGTCGGCTTCATAATGTGGTTTTCCTTACTGAGGGGTCTGGAACATGTCTGCCACAGTTCGCAGTCATTCTCACCTCTGGCAGGAAGTGCTTGCTGGTTAGTTTGTCTCGTTGATGAAGACATGTTCAGTACTGGCCTGAACAAACAGCAGACCTGCTAATGTCTGAGACACCCTTTTCCCAGCTGTGTGAATCTTGCAAGCCGTAGGGCTATATACTGTAACCTACAAACATACGTACCTAAAGTTATATATGTATATTTATGTATGTTTGTACTGTATGTAATGTATGGATGTTTGTAAGTATGTGTGTATGTGTTATATGTACATATGAAAGTATGTACATGTTAATATATATATTTATGTGTGTAGATTTGTATGTGCGCGCATGTGTATATATATATAGGTTTATTTATGTATAACCCCTGTGAGAAAACTCTGGTGGTGTAAACATGATCGGAGACGGTGTGTCCTATGTACATAACACTAACTGATCCGCCAGGCTCCCATGATGCCGTGCAGGAGTCCCGTTCTCCTTCCATTTCAGAGCGCTCTCACATGTCGCACCGCCCGCCGCGCTCATTAAAGCGTCAGGCTTGAATCGCTGGAAAAATTGGAGTCCTGACAAATGTGTGAACTGAATACCTGAGTCTCCATTTCTCTGTGTCACTCAGAATTGCAAAAATACATTTCTTTCAGTATTTCAATAATGTGTCTCAATTTGCTTTGTGTGGACAGAGGAAGAAGGTGCTCTTGTGCCCATTTGTAAGAGTAATTTTGGAAGATTAAAAAGAAAAGTAAAAGGAATGATTTTCCATCTCTCCACTGTTATGATGAATTATATGTTTTTTTAACTGACCTGTATTGTACTGTTTTGGCATTTCTTGTGTATTATCAAATGGCACATAGTCATCTCTATTAATACCAATTTAGAAATGTATAAATTTAACCATAAAACAGTATGGATGAAAGAGGTGGCAAGCATAAAAGGAGAGAGAGAGGTGGAGAGAGAGAGAGAGAGAGGGAGAAAGAGAGAGAGAGAGAGAGAGACTATATAATGTTCTCTTTTTTTCTACTGGATGAAGTCATGCTGCTGTGTAGCTTGGAGAATTAGATTACAGGAACACTAATTACACCCAGCACAAGCCAAATTAGCTCACCAACGTTTGTGTTGACTCTGTGGTAGGCCATCTTGTGTTTTTGCTAATGTGCACACACACATACACACGCACAAAGCGACATAAAAACACACTCACGCACACACCTACAGTACACACACACACACACACACACGTGAACACCCACACACACTTACAGCACCACTAAACACTGCCATTACTACTCCCACTACTACAGCAACAAAAGCATGCAAATTGCTAATATAGGTCAAATTGACAGGATGCAAGAGAGCATCCCAAATTACCCATGCAAAATCTGACATTATGCAGCATGTGCGGTGCCTGTGTGTATATGTATGTACGTGCCTGTGTACAGCTGAGTGAGTGTTTGTGTGTGTGTTTCTCTCTCTGTGTCTCTCTCTCTCTCTCTTTCTCTCTATCTCTCTCTGTAACCACATTCTTAGCATAAATCTACATTCAGCGAAAATGTGTGTATTTGTGTGTGTATGTGTGTGTATGTGTGTGTGTGTGTGTGTGTGTGTGTGTGTGTGTGTGTGTGTGTGTAAAGCCCTATGTCGGTGTGCACATGCATGCATCCTGCTGTCCCACGGGAGATGACTTCATGCATGGCAGCTCCGCCATTAGCCATCGTCATGTTTTTTAAATCCGCTTTGGTTCACTTGAATTCCTGTGGAAAACGCTACATTTGCTGGCCTCTCCTCCTTCTCCTCCTCCCCTCCTCCTCCCCTCCCCTCCCCTCCCCTCCATGTTGCACTGGCCTCAGGCTCATGCACATGACTGTGGGGGCGCTATAAAGCGACACAAGGGCCGTACATCGCTACCATTTTCCTGGCAATCTTTCAGCTTCTCGCTCCTTTTTTTTCTTTTATTGTCAGAGGCTGCTTGTCAGCAGTGTAAGCGGGGTGAAGTGGAAGCCTTTGTGAGAGAGTGTTCCCACTGGGGCCATAATCAATAACTAATGACGACGAGGAGAGGTTTCTTCTCTGTCCTTTTGTCACATATGCAATTGATCAGCCCGGCTCCTAATCATACTGTGGAGCGGAGCACACAAAAGGGCTGCTGTGACATCCAGGTTTATCTGTGCCTGCTGTCACGTGGGCAGGAGAGGATTTAACAACAGCCTCTTTTTCATTTACATTTCTTTGTTTGTTTGTGGTCTTTGGAACTGTTCAAAAAGTGGTGGAACGTGTACCTGGATATAGAGTTGAAGATAAAATCGGTGCTAGTCTGACATTGAGCTATTGAGAGTTGCACAAGTGGATGTTGAGAGCTGTATGGTCTTCTTACCCCAAGGTGGTTCGATCATGTAGCAGTGCTTGTAGACAATCGGATCATAACTCTTGGCTCTCGCCCCCACCGGCATGGTTTTTATTGTTCTCTCTCTCTCTCTTCATACAGTTAACTGCTACAAGTACCCAGAGAATACATGGCAGTCAAAGTGTTTGTTTTTTTAGCTCTCTGCCATCTCAGAGCAGGTCGCCATGGTGACAGCCAACGCAGTCCCTCACATTAGAAAGCAGGGCTGAATATTGATGTGTCTTGGAGTTTAAGAGTGTCATTCCATTTGTCTCTTCACAATGAACATTAAGCCATTACAGCTAGGCATCAAAGATGTTCTCCGCAGTTACCCAGAAGATTACAAATTTACTGTTTAAGTAGCAAATAGACTATATCTGATCAGATCATATAACCTGAATAGCTTTTTTCAGTGAAATGGTCTCACTGTCTTGTTTCTGTGTTCATCAAGATATAAACAAGAATGGGGTAGCATGTTATGGTTTTTATATGAGGCTTAGCCATTCAGCAAGGAAGCTTCTCTGTTACAACACTGTAGTGATAAACTTTTTTACTATTATTGTCCATAATGAAGGCAGACAGCCATTATACAAGTGGGTTTGACATATTAGTGTTAAGATGAGCAAGAATGTCAAGCCACCTCTCAGAAAGGCCCAATAACACATTCTTTGTGAAGGATCCTAGGCTACTTATTCAGACTTAATATTCATCAGTATCAAGTACATTAGGTGTAATATGTTCGGTAAGGTACAGTCCTAGTCACTGTCCCTGAGGCACAGTATAAGTAGTGGGAGAAGGGAGGCACTTAAGCCCCAATTGAATTAGGAGGGATTGGAGGGGGGAGGAGATGGGGACAGAAGAGAAATGAAACACTCTCTTGGTTGCAGTAACAATAACCTGGCCAGTGATGACTGTTCCATGCTAGCTCTGACGTCAGGGCTCTCACGTGTCTGTCACCACGGTGAGATGAGGGGTGGATGGTGTGTGTGGGTGGGTGTGTGGGTGTGTGTGGGAGGGGGGGGTCACAGGGATTAAAAGGAAATGTTTGTTAGAGGAGCAAAATCAGGTGCATTATTCGCCACTCAGCAGCTTGTCAGGCAGCTGTCAGCACTCTGCAGAAAGAGAGAGAAAGAAAGAAAGAGTGAGCGGGAAAAAGAGACAGAGAGATAGAGAGAGAGCGAGAGAGAGAGAGAGAGAGGTAGGAAGAGGATGAGAGGGCTTCATTCTTCACCGATCAAACCTTCCTGCCTCCCTGCCTCCCTGCCTGTCTGCACGCTTGAGTGACAGCTCAGCCGAGCTTGGCCGGCCGGCCGGCCGGCGGGAGCGTGTGCCGTGCGTGTCACGCTGGGGGCCGTATCGGATGGACTGGCCCTGTGACAGCAGCGACACCTGAGAGAGAGTGAGTGAAGAGACCCTTGTGGGCCCGCGGGGCTGCGAAACATGACCGCCCAAACGGTAACTGACCCACCTGTGACATATGCCCGTTAAGTAATGGGGTCAGTGCCCTCGGCCTGTTGTCATGAACTTGGTAGGCGGATTACAGACACTGGATGCATTCGTTTTGTCTGGTGGCTACAATAACATGCAGAAGTTGTTTTATACAGTAAACATTGAGAATCCAGAGTGATTCTCAAGTCAGAGTCAGTGTTATTGAGAAATATTAAATCCAGAGTGATAATAAATATTAATAAACGTTTCTTTAAAGTTAATTTTCATTTCGAGAATTTTACTGATGCCTTACTGATGTGTTTACAAGCCCCAAGTGGTCTTATGATATAGGCTGTACACTTGACCCTAGTCTGGTCAGGTCAGTTCACTTGTGTGGTCCATCTTAAAAACACCTGGGGCCCATTATTTCTAGTTATGCAGGAGAGAGCCCTAGTCCCTGCAGAAGAAGCAGAAGACTCTTCCCGCCCGCTCTTCTTGTAGAGTGGAATGTCATCACTGTTTGAGCAAGTAAAGTGGAGAGTTCTCAGACAAACGGGAGTTGCGCTCATTGCACTTGAACACACAACAACACTCTCTCTCTCTCTCTCTTCCCCCCCAGTGGCAGGTCCATTCTGTTACACGGCAATCATCATCACTCCCTGCATAGTCATTTGCGTGGCTTTGGCGATGCAGGTTTCCATGGCAACCCTCTTCATCAATCACCCTTTTGGAGCCGCTTGGGCCGCGAGTATGAATAATGTTTTATTTACGGGCTCCGGCGCGAGCGTAGCGTCATGGCCGCTCCTCTTGCCTCCTTCAGTGGAGAAACAGCGTTGCATGAAGCAAAGCAAAATGGGCTAATTCAGAAGCTCGTTAAATGACTTGTGTTTCTGTTTCGGCAAACAGCAGTGATGTTGTATCTCATAAAGAAAAGACAGAGAGAAAAGAACAAAGACACACACACACATACTCAAACATTTGCACACACCTACACAAAAACACACACTCACACACACACACACACACACACACACACACACACACACACACACAGACAACACACACACACACACACACACACAAACACACACACACATACATACACACATACACTCACAGACAAACACACACACGCCACCCGGAGCTGTATCCTGGTTTAATGACTTCTCCACGACCCATCTATCAGTCTTCATGATAGTGCAGATAAACAATAAAACCACATGATACCCACGCTGCGCAGTGTTTGTTTTTACTCCACTAGTTCTCTTGTATAATTTTTAATCAGCACTTTTGTAAATTACATTCGATTTGGTTTGTGATTTTATATTGAAGCAACCCTTCCCCTCGTTCTCCCTGATGTATACTTTCATTTTTATTTCAGAGAAGAAGCAAGACTGTGAGTAAGATTGACAGTGGACTTCACAGGCATGGGATGAGATTTTTTTTTGTAGTTCACCGGTTAAACAACACTGTGTCTCAGTGCCTCTCTGTGCTTTTTATAGAAGGAACAGTGTGTCATGTGTCTATGATCATTCCTAATTAAGCTAATTCTCATTACATTAGGTGATTCAGTACTGAGATCTTGATGATCAGTACTGTTTAGTTTGTTTTGGCAGTCAGCCATCTTACCTGCTATGCATTTGTCTTCACACTCAGAAAGAAAATGAGGAAGCAGCCTTGTGTTGGCTCCCAGGTCAGTCTCAGATGAAGCTGAGCTGAAGCTTGGGTCTTCTTCATTACTCTGTGTCACAGACACTGGACATGTGGAAAGAACAGGCTCTCTTTTCTCTTTCTCTTTCTCTGTCTCTCTCTTTGTTTCTTTCTCACTCTTTGCCCCCTCCCTCTCTCTCACACTCTGTTGTTCTTTCTTTCCCTCTAATGTCATTCAACTGTCTCTCTCTCTCTCTCTCTCTCTCTCTCACACACACACACACACACACATACACACACACACTCTCTCTCTTCTTTCTCTCTCGCACCCTCTCTCTCTGTCTCTCCTCTCTCTCGCTCTCTCTCTCTTTCTCTCTCTCTTTTCTGCCCACCCCACATCCATCCACCCCCCCCTTTTGTATCTCTTTAGTAGATTGAGCTGATGTATGGCAGGTCAGGCTCTGCCTCAATCTCTCCCCATTCATCTCCCTGCTCCACACTAATCAGCCCGTACACCTCCACGTGCTCCCACAAACAGTCATGAAATTTTCATCAGTCACTCGCCACATCTGTGCTGTGCCTCTGTGCTGCAGGAATAATGGGATGAGTGCTTGTGTTTGTTGCTGTGTATGGAAGGGAACAAGCAGGCAAATGTGTGTATATGTGTGTGTGTATGTCTGTGTGTGTGTTTGTGTGTGTGTGTGTGTGTGCGTGCGTGCCTGTGTGTGTATGTGTGTGCGTGTGTGTGTGCGTGTGTGTGTGTGTGTGTGTGTGTGTGCAGCCCCAGGCATTTAATAGGGATTGAAAGAGGGAGATTGCGGCCTTTCGCACATGTGCAACTTTAACAGTAAAAGAGGATGTCGGACCGTGGCTCACAGGCCATGATTGGATTTGTTCTCTCTCACGTTCTTGTTTTCTTTACCTACATTAGGAAGCTCCTTAGGGGTTTGTTTTTGTTCCCAATACCAGCCTCCTTTTCTGCTTGTTTCTGTCTCTCTGTCTCTGTCTCTCTCACAATGCACACATGCACAGTCACACCCACACTCACACCCACGCACACAAACACACACACTTACACCCACACACACTCACACTCACACTCACAACCCCACACCGTGTGTGTGTGAGCAAGTGAGAGAGAGAGGTCTGCAGGAGGAGGCGGAGAAGAAAGGGAGGAGGAGGGAGGGAAAGAGCGAGAGACACACAGAGAGAGCGGGAGGGAAATATGGAGATGCGCTGCCTGATCACGCTGCATCGGCAGCTGCCTGCACCGCTGCTGTGGCGAGCGCTCTGGAATGGGACGACTCCAGGCAGGGATTGAGCATCTGCGTTCCGCTGCGTTAGGGCCTCGGCAGCCTCCCTTTTGCCCCAACACCCCCCCCCCCACACCCTCTAGCACACAGGTTTGGATGTGAGAGGAAGGGGGTGGAGACCGGTGAGGAGGTGGGAGCATACCTCTCTCTCTCCTTCACTCTCTTTCTCTCTCTCTCTCTCTCTCTCTCTCTCTCTCTCTCTCTCTCTATCTCTATGTCACACTCTTTCTGTCTCTCTTGCTCTCTCACGCTCGTGTGCTTGCGTTCTCTTTTTTTTCCCTTCGGCGATCTCAGCTGTTTTTATGTGCGTGTGGTGCTTTTGGAATATTTGCGTCTTTCCTTTTCTCTCTCTTCCTCTCCCTCTCTCTGTCTTTCCCTCTCTCTCTGCAAGCAAGCTGGGTGTAAGGGGGAGGAGAAAGAAAGAGAGTTGCCATCATCATCATCATCACCATCATCCTCCTCATCCTCCTCATCCTCAGCGTGTTGGTGTCATATGCCATCTGTCTCAGCTCTCGGGTGGGTTGCTGTCAGAGCTGACGGTGCCATCCACTTTTGGGAGCAGTGCCGGCAACACTCACAGGTGCTGCTCTCTTCCTGACCGGCTGGTGTCATAGTGTGTGTGTGTGTGTGTGTGTGTGTCTGTGGGAGCACGCGTGTGTGTCCTTATAGGGGGCAGACTTGGTGGTGTGTTGGCTGGCTTGGCAGCACTATATAAACCAGGCACCTGCATTATTGTGAGCAGACATTCTCACAGCAGAAGGAGGGGGGGACAGAGGGAGGAGTGCTCGAGCCATCCTTACCCGGTGGCACAGTAACAGAGAGAGAGAGAAACAGAGAAAAAGAGGTGAGAGAGAGAGATTGTGTAGTGAAAGAGAGACAGAGTGAGAAAGAGAGAGAGAGGAGGAGGAGTAGATTACAGTGAGGTAGTCAGAGATAGAGGAAAGGGAGAGATAGGCTAAGAGGAGAGATACGCTGTGCTGTGCTGTACTGCGCTGTGCTGTGCGGTGAGGTAAACCAAGAAGGGATTTCCTGAAGCAGGAAGAGAGTGACAGACAGACACACTCCAGCTACTGTTGGCATCGTTTGAACTGCTGCTGCTGCCGCCGCTTCCAATATACCCTTGAGAGAGAGAGAGAGAGAGGAGGAGAGAAAGAGAGGGAGTGTTGAAGAGCAAAGGCAGAGGGAAAGAGTGTGTTTTGCCTGACTGACAGCCAGACAGAAGCGAGTGAGAAAGACAGGTTGGAGAGAGAGAGAGAGGAAAAGAAAGAGGGCTGTCCGTGTACCTCGCGCGCAAACGGCATTAGAACCGGAGAGAGAACGCACGCACCAGCCACTGCTGCCTTCGTGCAGCCTCCCTCCCTCCATCCCTCTCTCTCTTCTCTTTCTCTCGCCCTCTCTCTCTCTTTCTCTCTCCATCGCCGCACTCTCGCTCAGACCACCGCGCACCGCTTTGCTAAAACAAGCCAGAGACACGCGTAACCCTCGGCAACTGGCATGATCTGAGGACCGGCGTGCGCTCCGGTGCAGATGCGCTACCTGACACCTGCTGAATCAGCCTCGGACTCGGACTCTCATCGCCATGGACGCACTGCTCGGCGACTGCGAACCCTTGGACGGACTGGAGAACAACTCCATAAAGTATCCGAAAAATGAGCAAACCGAGAAAATGTGGATGCGGCTCAAGGGAATGTAAGTTTGGTTGTTGTTGTCATTTTTGTTTGTCAGTTTTTTTTTGGCTTTCACTGTGGATTTGTGTAGTAACGGCATCTTGTGTTTGTATATACGTGCATGTGTGTATGTATGTATGTGTGTGTATGTATGACTGCGCATGTGTGTGACTGTACACGGTGCCTTTGTAGTGTGTGCAGCCTCCGTGTTAGTTGTGGAATTGATTTTCATCCACTTGAACTGAGGAACAAAACAACATTGACAAAAGATGATCTGCCAACTCATGCTTGACAACTCTCTGCAGGCAGAACACTCTCTTTCATCTCCCAGATCATTTCTTGTTGTTTTACAAGCATTCCTCATATGTAGGCATGTTCAGTGGTTTTTCTTGTTGTTGTTATTGTTGTTCTTTATTTTTTTCTATCATCAACCTGAAACAATACTGTCCTGCACAATTGTGCACTCTTCTTGTGATATTCTGACACAACAGCCTTGTAGGGATTTATCTTCATTGTTATGGTCATCCTGGTCTCTTTACAGATCAGCTTTGAAACCATGACCTCAGTTCAAACTCTTACTTTATATGGATTTTGTGTCTTTTGTGAAATGATTATGTGGATGGCTGGAGTCTAGTCTAGATAGTTATCTGCGTGGATCATCTAATGACCTCCTTTGTTTGGATTCTCTTATCCTTGGTCTTGGTTCCTCTACACCTCTATATACTGTTTGAACCTATTAGATAAAGATTTTTAGCTTCACATATATGCAACCAATACATTTGCTGTAGGCTAAGTGTGTGTCTAGTGTGCATGGCATGTGGCTTTATTAGTTGATGCGTGTTATCTAAAGAATATTACTGTAATGTTTCCATTACATATTTTGATACATGACATGACATTCAGATCTCTCACAAACCATCTTCCCTTACTGAAGTGCATTGTGTTGCACTCATGTTGCACTTACGTGGGCAGCAGGTATGTAATTTACCAAGACAACCACCCCCACCCCTACCCCCACCCTCGCTCTTAAAAGCTGCCCGCAGTGGCTCCAGCTCCAGGGTCCCTGGCGTAGCGTAGTGGGTGCCCAGCGGCAAGATGATGGAGTGGTCACTCATGATCACCCCCGAATTAATGACCAGCTCTGCACCAAATCAGAACGACAGCCCCACCACCACACACATACACACACACACACACATACACACACACACACACACACACACATACACACACACAAACTGGTCCACTCAGCTGTTTAAATTCTAGGACCCAACAACACCCCCCCCCACACACACACACACACACACAACCCACCCTGTGGCAGCCCCTCTGGCGATGCTAATGGGCCGTGGGAGTGTGTTGTTGCGTGTTGTCGTGTGTAATTCCTTTGCTTGTGCCCACGGGGAAGAGGCTGATGGAGGCTTCCTGTGGAGGGAGGCGAGAGAGAGAGAGCAGGGCTGTCTGTGTGCGGACATGTCAGGCCTGGGGGGCGGGCCTGTGTGTGTCTGTGTGTGTGTGTGGAGGGGGGGCAGGCAGCTGGTCCAGCTGGCCCATTTAGGGGAGAAAGAAGTTCCCCTAAAGTGTGGTCCTGAACTGTAGTGGCCCCAATCAGTGGGGTTTGTGGAGCGTGGAGAAGAGTGAAGTGTTTAAGAGTGTGTGTGTGTGTGTGTGTGTGTGTATGTGTGTGTGTGTGTGTGTGTGTGTGTGTGTGTTTGTGTGTGTGTGTGTGTGTGTGTGTGTGTGTGTGTGTGTGTGTGTGTGTGTGTGTGTGTGTGTGTGTGCTGTGTACAGGGTCACATTTGCTCATTCATGCCTCCCTGCTGGGCCCTGGTATGGAGCCGGGGAGTCCTGCAGAGCTGGACTCAGTCACATTGCAGTCTTTCACACACACACACACACACACACATCCATATATGCACTCCATCTTTCACACACACACACATCCATATATGCACATACACATCCATATATTTCACATACACATACTCTTTCTCTTCATTTCGCTCACCTACACATGCAAACACACACACACACACACACTCTTAAACACTTCACTTTTCTCACACACAAGCATACATTTACATCCACATACTCAGACACTAAAAAGCAGCAAACAAGAAATAATGTTTTCTTTACACAAATTTAACTTAGCCTTCCCTTACTCACAATTTGCTCATCCATTCGCTCACTCGCTTGATCGCTCACTCACATGCCTACTTTTATGTTCTCATATGGCATCATGTGTTTGCCCATCCTCTAAACTGCTAATTTCTCCCTTTGGCCTCTCTATTCCCCAGTTCATATACACACATCTACTCATTCATTTCCTCCCCTGACTCACCTGTTCACCTTACTCAGCAAGTGTATTGTTATGCAGCTGCACATGAAAAGACAATTATGTGCAGTTTTTCTCCTCCATTTTGTCTCATCATTACAGCTTTTATTATTGTAACCCCCCACCCACCCACCCGCCTCGTCTCTATCAACGATTACTGCTTGTGTGTGAAGACTCTCAGGTGTGAGTTGAATTTGAATGAATGAATGTGTGACTTAGTTGAACTTCTCTTGCAGATGATGCAGGCATTCACATTCTTTTGTTGAAAAAAAAGTGTTTTTTTTTCATGCTTGTTCTCATGATGGGGCTCTACATAAAGACACTTAGGAATGAAAGCACTTAGGCACACACACACACACTGTGTTCTCACATTAGATCTCCTCAATGCTTTCCTTGATGTTTTAGTGTCTTAAGTTTTTCAATGGTTTATTTTTCTTGTGTCCAAGACATAAAGAAGTGGTCTGCACACTTCAGCTGCCTGATTTTTTCACTTGTATTCACTTTTATTCATGTTCCTCACCCAAGGAGGGTGAAGAACGTGAATACAAGTAAAAAATCAGGGAGCCGAAGTGTGTGGCCCCTTTCCTTTCTTTGTTTTTTTGGTTCATCACCTATTTAGATTATGGATGTGCGCGTCCTCTTTCTTTCTTTTAATTTTTCTTGTGTCAAATTTGTTTTGTGTTGTTTTGTTCTACACCCATGGAACAAAGAGACAAGGCTACTGTTCTGATAGCAGGGCCAGCCAGGAGAGCATGTTCTAGCTGGAAAGTCAATAGAGAGATGTCTATTAAGCTGTTGTACTGTACTGCTGATATCAATATCCACTAACTATGTTTGTAGTAGATATTACCGTAAAGCTGCAAATAATAGCCCAGACATTTATTTTCCCAAATGACTCGACAGACCCGGCGATTACTCGGCATAGGCGTCTATGTGAGACAGGTGTTTAATTTACATTCAAAACCTAAAAGCTGGTTATTAAAAATGCACTATGCCTGTTAGGCTATCAAATTAAGCTTTATCATCCATGACACGTTGTCCACACATGCATATCGTAGGCTATGCCTACCCATAATCCAAATAGAAAACAGAAAAAAAGAAAGGCATATTGCTGTTCTGCACAATTGTAAATCATAGTGTTTATTCTTTTTGATGCCATGATGGACTTGAAACTCGTTAGAAACTTCGTAAACCTCACTGTTTTGTAGCACACAAAGCAGTATGTAGGACTGGCAAGATTTTTTCATGCGCCTGGCAGAATGAATCAGTGGGGTGATTTGAATAATGCTGTCACTAATGGATCACAGTATTCTGGCAGTCAAACCTTAAAAGAATTTTACCAGTAAATGTTTTATTGTCATTTATCAATTTATCATGTGTACTTTTATCTATGGAAATGTGCACACTAAGCCTAGTCAGCCGTTAGGGGAGTTGGAATAAGCTGAATTTAATAACAAGGACAAAATCAGACCCAGCCTTTATTGGAGACCGATGTTTATTGCCCAAATGTGTTGCTGGCCTGGGGGTCTATTTGGGACAGGCATTCCTTTGGGTACGGGCTTTATTGTAATATTTACTAACTCTGCTGTTGCACAACTGAACTTGTGTTAGTAAATAGGCATTGGAGCAAAGAGCACTGACAAAAAAACTAGTTGGGTTTTTTTTTTTTTTTCGTTATTATTTTTACCAGTAGGTCTTTCAAAAATAAAAATAAACTTGTGTGATCAGTTAGAATGGTAGCAATGTTCCAGCACAGCCACTGTCAATGCAATCAGAATGAATCAGGTACTGTTCCAGCACGTTGGAACAATAGCCCCTGCCAAGAGACAATAGGCTCTCAAAGAACCCAGGTAGTTATACAGAGAATCATTACATGTCCATCTATTGTGACAGGAACTGAAACATTTTCCTTTAAAAGTGCGTCATTAGAAAAACAAGACCATTGTATTTTGTAATGTTATATCCTTAAGCACAGCATTATTAATGAATTAATCCTGTGGTAAGAATGCACTTGAACCATGTGTATCCATGTACCCTTGCGTAAATTGTAACCCTAACCTCCTTTTACTTAGTGATACTCAGTGTCTCAGTGTCTTCTAAGCTGTGCTTTAGGGTGTGGTGGCCAGCGGAGGGAACGTGAGTCAGGTGTTTATCCCTGCAGCCCCCCCCCCCCAACCCCAGAGTCTTAAGACTGTCTTTCACTGATGTCACCAAGAGACAACAGAAGTCTTCACTTGTAAACTATGGGATGAATGGTTCTTGAAGACTTTAGTCAGAGAGAACCTACAGGCTACCTTGTGTAAGCAGATAAGAAATTTAACCTCCAAAAATGGTTCCACCAGTTGACTGTACATGTGTGGTATTAAAGGTATCGTTGCTTAAAATGTTAAGGTTACCAATTTTCCAAAGGAGGACCACTGTTACTGATGGAAGATCAATTGAATAAAATGCCAAAACACAGATAATGCCTCCTTGAACATGCTGAATGGCTAAAACCCACTACACAGAAACAAAAGTTCAGACAGTTGAGCAACTCTGAAAGACATTTGCATGTGGAGTTTTTTCGTCTCTGTGTGAAAATCTGCAACCCTTCAGCCGTTTGAGTGCTGAACAGCGAGGGATGATTAATCCTCCGCTCTGAAATTATCTCGATGGATGTGCGAACTCTTGCGCTATAGCTGATGGCTTCGCCACGCGCTCAGTGGGTTTTTCACACCTGCAGAGTCACACCGTGGTGCCGGGCCTGTGTCGTAACCCCAACCAGGGCTAAACAGACGAAGAAGAGGCAGGAGTGATCGCAGTGATCCAGAAAGTTCTCCTCCTCCACCTCTTCCTCCTCATCTTCCTCCTCCTCCTACACACACAGCAGAAGAGCCCTTATGGACTCTTCAGCTTATGGGCTATGTAGTCCTACCCATAATGCAGTTCATAAGTGAGGCCTTTTAGTGTAGGTTTGGACACCAACAATCTATTTTATGTGTGGGTTTCAAAAATGGCTGCCAGTCCTACACGGTTCATGGCAACACAGATGCAAACTGCCCTCTAAAGAGAACAGAAGGTGGGCGTTTCATTCTCATGTTCAATCTGTGTGTTGGAGAGGAAGTGCAGAAACAAAAAAAAAAGCAGTGGCACCACTGCACCTTAGTACCATCAAATGAAAGGGGGTTACACTTGATTTTACTGTACCTGTTACATCAATTAGGTACAATGTAACAATATGTAATATTATGTACTTACACTGTACCATAGGGTTAGGGTTAGTTTTGGGTATGTACAGTGTAAGTACATAATATTACATGTTGTTACATGTAATTGCACTACAAAAAGGATCTGTGCAATAAAGTGTTATCTGAAAGGGTAACTCATTTTAGCTGCAGCAGTCAAAAAAGACAACTGTCACACACACTCACATACTGTATGAGAAATGTGGAAAGTGTTTCTGCTTTTCTCTTCTTGGTTTTATTCATGCTGAATAATGCTGTGCTGATCTGCTGTGTTGTTTGCAAGTGTGTTGTCTGTAAGTATACTAGACTGGAATTGTAAAAGCACATGTCAGTCACCTCTGCTTGTTGATAACACAGCCATAATAGCAGCCCTCAGCAGATACCACCTCTTATCTGGAGCATGTTGTGTCCTTGACTTGTGTATATTCCTCCACCCCCCACCCCCACCCTCCCCACTCTCTCTAACACATGGCAATTTTGTTTTTGCAGGCAGAAGTACAAAAGCACCTCTCAAAGGTAAGCCCTCCCATCCCCTTCCCCTTTCTGCAATGCCATCCTTTTTCTGCTCTGTCAACTGTGCCCTAATTTTCCACAAATGTTTGCAGGGAAAGAAAGAGAGAAAGGTGCTCCCTGCATTATTTAGAGACCAAAACACAAATGAGAGACAAAGGCAGACTCAGACTGCGTCAGTGAGGCTGACCTCCAGGGCCCTCGGTGTGTCAGGCTATAGGAGCTTGATCTCGGATTCACGGCTAATCCACCCGGAAGCTTTTCATTAAACCACTCCGCTCTCCCAGCGGGATCGATTTCCAGCTCCCAACGTTAATAAATCTTATGTTTCATCAGAGATTTTTTTTGTCCCCATCGGTGAATATCTTAAGGATAACATTATCATTAGGATAATATGCACTGATGAGCTTTGCTTTGCTGTTGTGGTTTAAAGATGGTCACAAACATAAAAGAGACATGTACATGTACATGTACACATACTGTGTGGATGTAAATGCATACTTTGTCTTCCTCTCCCTGTTTTTTCTGCACCTGTACTTCTTGATGCAGTGTGTGTGTGTGTGTGTGTCCTGCAGTGGCTCTTTATCAGCGATCTCATATAGGGAACTCCATCAGAAGAGTATAGGTGCCATGAAGTACCCCTTACCATCGCCTCCGCAAACTGCCCTAGCTGCTCTTTCTCTCTCTTTTTCTCTCTCTCTCTCACTCTCTCTCTCTCTCTCTCTCTCTCTCTCTCTCTCTCTGTCTCTCTCTTTGTCTTTCCCTCTCTTACTTTCTCCTCTTCCTCTCTCTCCCCCTCTGTCACTATCTCTCACTTTCTACCTCTTACCCTCTCTCTCTTTCTCTCTCTCTCCCTCTTTCTCTCTCTCTCTCTCTCTCTCGCTCTCTGTCTCTCTCTCCCTCACTCTCTTGCTTCTCCCTCCATCCTGATGTGGGTAGCTGCCATTTATGTAACACAATGTTAAGAGGTGCTCTGCAACAATGCTGCCCTCCCCATCAAAGCCGAACTCGGCACTGGCACTGGCAGTCACGTGGCAACAGATACGGAGAGGCTGGAGTGCCCCGCACATCACGCTTAAGTGGCACAACACATTATTGTTCTGGCCTCGCCTCGCGTGGCGATAGAGGCAGAGCTGTTACACGTAAATCTCTTAGAGGCCATAGACTTGGCCCATGGTGACATACTGTACAAGAGGAACAGTGTCAAGGATGGATACGAGACACGGCAGGGGGTTCTTTCGCCGTTGCTTTGCAGGGGACATTACAGTTTTTCTCAAATGCCAGAACTACATTTTCTCAAAACTGTTAACACAAACTCCAATTGTCCAAAAGCATTTCGCAAAACTCTTGACTCTTGTTGCAAAAGTGAACTATTGCCTCAAAACAGTTTCGTGTGTGCTCAAAACCAAACTCTATCCTCAAAACAGAAACAGTGCAATCAAAATGACATTACAATAAAGTAGTTAGTAAACATTACACTATTATACTGTTTTGAGGCAATAGTTCCTTTTCGCAACAAGAGTCAAAAGAGTTTTTGGAAATGCTTTTGGACAGTTGGAGTTCATGTTTACAGTTTTGAGAAAATGGTGTAAGGTTTTAGGAACTGAGTTTAAGCATTTAAGGAAAATTGTAACAGCCACCCAACAAACAGCTCTGGACTCTTGAACAAGTTTGGCTCACTACTGGCCCAAATGAAGTTGCTTCTATTCCTTCCATCGAAGGGCATGAAAAGGAGAGAGAGAGAATGAAAAGAAGGGAGGACACGAGAGGGGGGAATGGAGAGGGAGTAATGGAGAGAAAGAAAGAAAAAGAAAAAAGGAGGGAGGAAGGGTGAGGCAGAAGGGGAGAGAGAGAGAGAGAGAGAGGGAGAGAGGTGGTAATACTTGATTGATGATTCATGTGGCAGTCTGTTTTGCCATTATGGAGGTTTACCGCAGGTTAATGTGATTAATAGCAGAGAATTATGACACCTCTTCCGCACACACTAAGTGGCCTTTTTGAAGTGCGCTTGTCGGTGACACTGAGTAAGCTTTCATCTGCTGGTGTGAACAGACATGTTTCAGGGGGGATTTGGACTTTGGAAAAACACTTTACTGCATCGGAAATGGCACTAATAGTGTGGCGGCAGAGATGTGATAGTGTAAGTCTTCTTTTTACAAGAAAGTATGCTGTTAAATGCTTCTGTTTATAATTGTTTTTAGTGTAATGTGATCATGATGCTACAGTATTTCAGTAACACATAGCAAGCCTTGATAAACAATGTGCCATAAACAGTTAAGGGTGTTTTGGTCTTAGCATGGGCAGTTGCTGTTTGAATCTGGATTTGGACCACGAGAAGGTAAGTTGTCTTTCCACTAGAGGCCCCCATTCAACAGCTCCTCTCTGCCTGGGATGCTGTATTCACAGGGCCTTTCCCTCTACACCCTCAAACCCCTTTAAGCTTAGTCAAGCTTTACTCTCTCACACATGTACACACACACACACACACACACACACACAAATGCATACTTCTCTCGCTCTGTCGCTCTCTCTCTCTGTCTTTCTCTTTCTCTCTCTCACACTATAACATGCACACATGCACATACACGTACACACACGTACACACACGACACACACACACACACACACACACACACACACACACACACACACACATTGCGAGGGAATAGCACCGTGGCACGCTTTGCTCTGCTCGAGATGGAGGAAAACAAAAGCCAGAGATGACTTGTGAAGCCACACCACACGTGTGTAACGCAGCGCTGTTGGGATGGATTTCATGCAACATTAATGCCTTCTGTGTATTACGTGTGGAGACATTTCTGCCACAGCTTTCATTTTTAAAAACCCTAAGTGCTTGGCTTGGCTGACTGCAAAACGCAAATGCAAATAAGTTGTCTTGCTGTATTTCTCTTCTTTAATTTTCCCCTCTGGGGGATAGTGTGAGGAACCTTATTATGCAGGAAAAGAATATTTTTTTCGCTTCGCTCGCACTAAATCCACTGTTCTGTTTTGTTTTTCACATTTTTACATTTTTACAATTCGTTCCCATTATTCTGTCACACTTCATTTCTTGGCTTTTTCTTTTCTCAGCTTACCGTCTGATAGATGACAGGAAGGATGTAGTAAATAGACTTTTACTACATGACACCCCCCCACCCCCACCCCCCTTTTAATAACCTCCTGCTCTATGTTAACCCTGACACTGTAACACGTTTGGAGGCCTCAGCACGGGTTCAGCCGAACAAAAGCATGCTGCGCATACACAGACACACAGCACACGCTCCCGTGCTCCAGCACAGACAGCTTGTCTGCTCCAAGGCTTGTACCCCCTCGCTGTACACGACACAGCCTGTCAGGCGCGTGCTTCTTCCTTTCACTGCGCTTCTAATCCACATCAAAGCTGATGGACATTCCTTGTCTCTGCTTCAGCTCCAGTGATTTTTAAAGCATTGGGAGAATGGGGAGTGAGTGTGGATGCCCTCGTGTGGGTTAGGCTGGTCTAAAGAGGTGCAATGGTGTACTGTACAGTGGTGAGGTATGGCACGAGCACCCTGTAACTGATGTTGAATATGCAGCTGCCCATGATATACACAGAGGTTTTCGTAAGAAATAAACCACAAGAGGCGTCGGTACACAGTGTCGTTAGACCACTTTAGCCATGATAAAACCAGCGTTTCCCCAGGTCTCGAGTGGTTTGTTGCTTTTCTAAAACTGTTACCACACAAGATTGGTAATTTTGTAAAATCAAGACAAAGTAATGACACTATATTGACCAACAGTCATTCTACTGCTCATGAATATAGTGCTTCAAGGTTGCTTAGTAACACTGTACACATACATTCGCATGGAGTGCTACTTTGTAACGATTCTTTTAATTGAGGGAAGCTGTGGAGTAATATCTGATTTTGTAATGGAATGTTATGAGGACAATCTGTAAGGTTATACTCGATTTACAACGGCTTGGAACACCATTCAGCCAATCACAATCAAGGAACCAAACAAGCAGTTTCAGAATCTTTTTTTTGGTGCATAGCCATCCACTTATTATCGCTTTGCTACAGCCAAAGTCCCCTGGACATTATTTCCCAGGAGACAAGATATGCCTTAGTGGTGTCTCCTGGCAACTGTGTTTTTCTCCCACTCTCTCTCTTCCTACCTCTCTCTCTCTCTCTCTCTCTCTCTCTCTCTCTTACTCACTCTTGCTCTCTCTCTCTCTCTGTCTATCTCTCTCTCTCTGTCCCTCATCACATTTGTATTTGTTTCAAGATCCATAATGACTAGTAGGGTGTTAATGAATTGGCCATCGTCGTCGTAAAACAGCGCTGGACCTGGCATTTGGAAATGGCATGCATTTAGTAGATTCCTGTCCAAGTCCACAAATGCGCTTTTATGAGAGGACTCTTCATTTGTAATGCACCGGGAGCCAGCCCCGAAGGTACACAATATAACCGTGGATATCCGGAAATTCCACTCTGAACCAGCAGCGGATATTGCATTCAATTGACTGGTTCTGAGAATCAGAGGTTCAGAGCATAGTTTCGTAAATCCCCCCTGCCTGGCTTTTACCCCCGCTAAGGTTTAGTCCTCTCTGATGAATTTCTTTGTGCACATACAGATACATTTGCTTCAGCGATCATACCTGGACATTTTCTGATGGATCTTTAGCACAAAAGTAATGCGAATGACTGCAAAGGGCAGCCACTATAGATCTCCGTAAGATTCATAAACCCTAACCCTGCGTCTTTTGCGTGAATTACAATTGAACCCAAAACAGGTGTGTGTATGTGTATATATATATATGTGTGTATATATATATATGTGTGTGTGTGTGTGTGTGTGTGTGTGTGTGTGTGTGTGTGTGTGTGTGTGTGCACGTGTGTGGGTGTGTGTGTGTGTGTGTGTGCATATGTGTGTGCTGGGTTTCTGGGACACACAAGACCAGGTTTTTACTTAAGCTCCATTGTAGTCATCTTGGTCCCAGAGGTGACATTAAAAATGACTGCTTTGCCCCTGTTTGAATTGGAAATTGGATGTGAAATTGGATTTATCTCTCGTAGGGTGTCATTTCCATTTTCCATTACATTGTATTTAAGACCGCCTGGCATGGGGCTGACAAAACAGAGGCGGCGGCGCTTGTCTTTGATGGTATCAGTGGCCCTGACCCAATGTTCTCCAACAAACAGTTTTACCAGAAAATGAAAGTGTTGCAGTGCAATTATCCATCCCCCACACACTCAAACGGATTGTACGTTGAAGCTTAAATGGCTTTGGAAAATGACCAAATTTAGCCTGTTTTTTTTTTTTTAAAAAGACATCAAACGTTAAACGTTATGTGCCGCACACACCAGCGGACGCACACACCATGTGATATTTACACTGAATACATAAGTGGCAGTGCTAGAACATTCCTCTGTGTATGCATACAGAATTAATGTACGTGCATGTGTGTTTTCTGTGTGTGTGTGTGTGTGTGTGTATGTGTGTGCGTGTGTTCAGGTGTGCATTCACACGTGCACACATGTGCCCATGTGTGTGTGTGTGCGTGCTTGTGTGTGTTTGTGTGTGAGTCACTATGGATTTGCATGTACAAGCGTGTGTGTGTGTGTGTTAGTGTGTGTGTGTGTGTGTGTGTGTGTGTGTGTGTGTGTGTGTGTGTGTGTGCATTGATGTTCTAGTTGTATGCACACTAGCTGGAATTAGTTGACTGTTAACACTCTCTCCGCCCTCATTCATCTTGCAAAAGGACCCAATTGTTTCTTTCGCAAGGGGTTGCTATAGCAGCAGCTGTGACGATACAGGCCTTTACTGGACTCAGGGATGAAACAGAGGAAGGAGGAGAGGAAGAAGTGAATCTGCACTGTCCAAGGTGAAAAATAATAGCCTCATTTAAGAGGCCTTAGTGTTGCAAGAAATGAGCAATGGCGGCATAAAGTGAACACGAAGCCACCCTTAGACTGAACTGTCCAAACGCACTGTTTCATGTACACGCCCTCTGTAGGCCCCCACTAAAAGTATACCCAGGGGTACCGCGCCACTATCAAACACCAATAGCAGGACAGCAAGAGAAAGAGAGTAAAGAAAGAAGAAAGAGAGAGGATAAAGTTCCCCCTTTTTCCCCTCTTTCCATGACATCATTTTGAAAATGTGAGGCTAAATGCAGCGCACTGAAGCGTTTCCTGCCCCTCCTGTCAGAGGCCGAGGCAGAGGCAGAGGCAGAGGCAGTGCAGACCCATGCAGCGGATACTTCAGCAGGCGTCTACATGTCACACACCCAGCCTCGCCTGACCGCTGGCGCTGGCCCTGGCGCTGCGCTCGCCCCTGCCCCTGCCCCCGCCCCTGTCCATCCTGCCCCGGGACTGGAGCCTATTACAGGGGGGGGTAACAAAAAGCTGATTTATACCCGCAAAAAACCAGACCACAGAAAGGCGCTCTTTGCTCGAGCTTGTTTCTTTTTTTTTTTTCCAAGCAACTCGCAGCCAGCGGTCCTCGCAAGACAAGAGCACCTCTTGAGGACACATTTTTACGACTCGTTTTACCTCCGAATTGATGTTCTGCAGAGATTCGCAGATATGTGTGTTTTATGAAATGCGCATAAAAAGGGAATATTATGATTTTCCATTTATTTTTTTAAGACCTGCGTTTAAGCCCAGTGCCATGAATTAAGCATTTTAGACGCTGGTTACTTCCAGTGCCTCTATGAAATGTTATGGCGTGTTAGCAGGCTTGAATTATGCACTTTGCAGAAATTGTAATAAAAGCCCGGACTTTCTTTGTGAGGCATGAGGCGCCATGAGGAAAAGTAACCTTTAATCTTTTCCTTTTGTTTTCAATAAAAAATGTCCTTTTTTGGCCTTTTTGGCATGTTTAGCCCACTCATCTTTTATTTGCAAAATACAATTTCTTGTTTTCCCCCACTCTCTTGTCAGATTTCATCATTGCCTCAAAGGGTTTGATGCCTTTTTGCATCACATAAGCTCTTGTTCGAGTAGTTTGACCCCTTGGGTGGTGAGAGAACGATGTATTATTGGACACTGATGCTTTTGCTCAGCTTCCATGGCACCAGTGACTCAAGTCTCCCTCGAGGACGTGCCACTGTTCCGTCCTAATAGAATGTAGACAGGATAATTAGCAGCATGTTAGCATTAATGTGCTAATTAAGCGTGTGCGCCGCAGACTCCGACATTTAGCATTTCGCCCACTGCCATAGAAGACCCACACTTGCCCGCCCGCTCACCCGCCCGCTTGCTGGTTTGTTCGTTCGTTCATGTGCTATTTGCATACAAACAAGCGGCAAACTGTTTTGATTTAGTTGACTTGGGGGGGGGGGGCAGCCTGGCGTTTGTTGTGGAAATGTTTGTCATGTTCGCATGTCAAACAGAGCAGAAAATAATGCCGACCAATTGCAGACTCCATTAATTTGATTGTGATCTGCCGAAGCAAAGCCAGGTTTTTTTAGGGGGAAAGAGTGACAAAAAGACAGAGAGAGAGAGACAAAGAGAAAGAGTGTGTGTGTGAGAGAGAGAGAGAGAGAAAGAGTGTGTGTGTGAGAGAGAGAGAGAGAGAAAGAGAGAGAGAGAAAGAGACAGTTGAATGACATGGCAGATTCAGCCCTTGTATCACAATGTTGTTGGCTCCGTAGCTTGTTTTGGAAAATGTGATGGAGGACAGAGAGGTATGTTTTTAATCACTAGATAAGCCCAACTGTTTTATTATTCATCAATAGGCTTCAGACCCACTGTGCTATGCCAAGACACTCATGTAATCTGAACTTATTATTGCTGTTCTCTCACTTCCAATGGCCTGAGAAGTCAAAGTAATGGCAGTAGGGGAACGAGCACTAGAGGACATCGTGGTTCCTTTGAGAACCACTGGAAAAATGCACGGTAAAACAATCATAATGGCTCCCAAATATAGCCCAGGATTCTGGCCACTTTGGCCAATAGCAATAGAGCAGGGAAGTGAACCCAGAGAGAGAGAGAGAGAGAGAGAGAGAGAGATGGGCTGAGACCGGACATCCTCCATCGGGACAGACAGCTTTCCAAGGAAAGAGAGACATTGTCCGGTGTTTTTATTGGAAGCGGAGACTTCAAACTCACATAACCCAGTCTGTCGCTCTCTCTTGCACGCTCAACGTAACACATTTTGCTAGTGACACATTTCATGCTGGCTAATGAGATGGCACCCGACTCCAGTTTGGATTAGGCCCTGATTCTACACTGGGCCATTCTGTCTAATAGGGGGTTGCAGCCCACACTCCTTCCGTCAATAAATCAATAATTTTTCGATTATTTTTTAAATACATAAATAACACAAATACAATGCATATAAAAAACTTAAAAGTTTATATAATGAAGTCTCAAAATAATGTAATGTTTAAGAACTGTTTACAAGTGGATAACTATAGCAAACAACACCCAGAACATACTGTCATTTGGGTTAAACTGTAGAAACTGTGTTTGTACAGTAGAGTGTTGTGTAGAGATGAGAGCTAACATAGTTGAAACTCAGCACTTTAACTTAGCTCATGCTGGGATTCTCCAGCTGCTCCAGGGAAAAGAGAGATGGCAGAACTAGACAGAAAGCACGGATGACAGTAGCTTGAATCTCTGCTGTTTCTTTAGGCAGGGGAATAATTTTTAATATATCTTTAAAAAAAGAAAGGGTAAAAAAACCAACTAGACTTTTTCGTAGTCAGCACAATAAATCATAGGTCTGCGTAACTTTGTACAGGTAAAACAAAAATGCTCTATTTCAGTTTCTGTGTTATTTTATTTTGCCAAATTTATAGCTGGTGACTCAGTGCTTCAGCTCTCTTCAACATAATTGTCACGTTCTGAGATAGGCCAGAAGCAAGCAAGGATTTTTTTTTCATAACACTTGCGTACATCCTGAAAATTACTCAACCCAGGCCCAGTTTCTCGTGTTGATTACCCCGTCACTGTAAGTAGACATATTTTTGGGTGCCGTGTTTGAAATAAGACAATGATGAAGGGCCCAGAGTAATATCTGTCCTTGCCTTCAGAATAACACCTTCAAACCATGTAGTATAACACATTTCGTGAAAGTTTGTGTTGCCTGCCGAGCGTTTCGAAGGGTCTGCTTTTTGACTTAAAAGCTTGCGTAAGTCATTATTTTTGCCACTGCCAATACATATTTTCCACCCTTTGATGTGGGAACCGGCGTAGAGGAGTGTTCTTTATAAGCTCCTTCCTGGACACAATGCCGTTGTAACGGCGCGTAAGCCAAAAGGGAACTCAGCAAAAGCAGCCTGCGTAAACACTTGTTGCTTGTCCCCCCCACCCCAAAATTGCCATGTGAGAGCAGCCTCTGTGTTCACAAACAGCACAAACAACTTGCTGTGGTGGAGTCTGATTTTGGTCGGAGCCATATTTGGACTGTGTTGTTTCTTGTCTTCTCTTTGCCCACCGCGCCTTTGCGTGTGTGTGTTTGTGTGTGTGTGTGTGTGTGTGTGTGTGTGTGCGCACGCGTGTGTGTGTGTGTGTGTCTGTGTGCGACTTGCTCTCATGCCTTTTTTATTTTTTTGCTTCTGAGTGTTTCCACGGGCAACGAAAACCCCGAGCAGGGGCTTGCAGGAGTAGTGAAAGATGTTTTTCTTGTATTTCTCTGCGTTTTTTGTTATTGCACACAGATAGCTTTTGATAGCCGTGTTTTTCCAAAGAAAATGAAAATTAAAAGCGCTTTGTTAAAAGAGGTTTCGCGTTACCTATTAAGACGTCTGCGCGGAGACTGGAATCCTTCGACTTGCGTCACAAGCGCCACAGGGGAATGCCGGTCGGAGTGGAGTGTTCAGTATCAGCAGCAAGCACCTGATTCACCCCCTTAACGAGAGGGGATTTTTGGAATGCGCCCCCCTCTGCCAAGACACATTAATCCGGCCGATGAGGTTTAGACACAACTGACACAAGTCTTGACATGCATCGGCTGTAATACGCCCCCTTTATTGCTGTGTTTGTCCATATTAAATTATACTTTGTCACAAAGTCCTACTTCTTGCCGAGGTTATAAATCGTTGTTTCAGGTTCCCTCAAGATCATAACCTCATGCAGAGCGTAATTCGCGGGGCAGGATGGAAACATGATTGAATGTGACATTAACGTGTTTTTTCGCCTAAAAATGCGGCTTGTGCTTACTCGGCTATTTTGCGGTCTCGTTGATGACATATACACACACACTGACACACACACACACACACACACACACACACACACACACACACACACACACACATACACAACAACATGTGCATGTACAGTATGCATTGTGGGCTCTTGATGCTAAACCACACGATTTAGCAGGTGGGTAGCTCCCCCTTGCCTTTCTTGGGATGCCCATCAGTCTCCTTGGAGGGGGGGGGGGGTTGGGTTATGAGGGGAGGGGTCTCCTTTCTGACCTCTGACCCCCTGACTGCTCTGTGGTGTAAGCCTCCTGCATGCACTTCAGCTCTCCAAATCTCCCACCTCTTCCCCCTACTGCACACAGATTTCTTATGATCCTATTGCCTTCTGACTAAAGCTCCCCCAACACACACACACACACACACACACACTCACGCACCTCATAATCCTATTGCCTTCAGACTGAAGACAACCCCTCCACCCCACCCAACACACACACACACACACACACACACACACACACACACACCCGCCCAGCCAGTTCTTCTAGTAATTCTGCTGCCAAGATGTAGGGGCGACTCAGTGGTGACTAGCTGCGTCCACACATCACTGGTGCTGTATGAAAGCCAGATTGTGAAATAATTACCATCTCCTGACACTGAGCCAGCCTCCGCGACCAGCCCCTATCCATCTTCATTAATCCCCACACACACTATTTGCCTAACTACTCTCTGGAAAAAGAAAGTTTGTGCATGTGCATTTGTGTTCGCCCGTGTGTGTCTTTGTGTATGTGTGTGTGTTTGTGAGTGTGTGTGTATGTGTGTCTGTGTGCTTGAAGAGGTGCGGAAGGTCATACAGAGATACACAGATACACAGTCACACACATACACACACACACACACACACACACACACACACACACACACACACACACACACTTGAGGCAAGCAGAAAAAACTTTTTTCTCTCTGTTGTGCGTGCGATGAGGGAGTGAGTGAGCACAGGAGAGAGCGAGATAGAGGATAGAAGAGAATGAGAGACCAAGAGAAAGAGAAGGAGGAAGAGAGGGAGGGAGGGAGATGGGGACTCGGAAGAACGCTGCTAAACTGGCGCTAGAAGTCCACGAGGCTGCTGCTGCTGCTGCTCCCACCGCTGCTCCCGCTCTCTTTCACTCTCCAGATACGCCAGCGAGTTCACGAACAGGAGAGCGCCGCTGTCAGAGCATGTGTGTGTGTGAGTGTTTGAGTGTTTGTGTATGTGTGGGGGCATGCGCGCATGCTCCAGCACATGTTTGCGTGAGTGAGTGAGTGAGAGTCAGTGTGTGTGCATGTGACTGTGTGTGTGTGTGTGCTTGCGTGTGTGTGTGTGTGTGTGTACGTGTGTGTGTGTGTGTCTGAGGAGCCCCCTGCTCTCTTCTCTCTCCCTCTCCTCCTCTCAGTTTCCCTGTGGAGCAGCTCCCAACTATCTACCTCTCTCTCTCTCGCTTTCTCTTTCTCTTTCTCTCTCTCTCTCTCTCCTGTCCCCTTCTCCCTCTATCTCTCTCTTTTTCTCTTTTTCTTTCTTTCGCTCTTTCTCTCCCGCTCTTTAGCTCTTCCCTAGTTTACCCTTTTCTCTCTCCCTCTATCACTCGCTCTCAATCTCTCTCTCACTTTCCCCTGTGGAGCAGTGTGACTCTGATGTGGCCTCTATGGCCTTTTCCACTGGCCTGTGAGTGAAGAGAAAGTGAGAGAGAGAGAAAGAGGGAGAAGGAGAGACAGAGAGAGAGAGGGAGTATAAGGGAGAGACAGAGAGAAAGAAAGAAAGGAAGGAAGAAAGGAAGGAAGAGAAAGAGAGAGGGCAGGCAGAACTAAACTGAGCACTCGTTTGCAATGTGAGGAGCAGCCGGGGACACCCTTTTCCACAGAGCCCTCGTGCCCAAAAAGCGCAGCAACTGCGTCTGCGGCGGCCCTGCACCCCTTTAAATGGACGAGTATGTCACGATCAAGAGGAAGCTTCTCCACAGACCCATCTTCAGGTAAGAGCCTAGCCTCACCCTCAGCTCCGGCTCCAGCTAGAACCAGAGCCAAAATGGAGGTCGGCACACTTCAGTGTCTGTTCTCGTTGCTTTGCCTTTCACTGTACCACCTTTCCTTCCTTGCCTCTCCCCTTCCTTGCTTACCTTGGTCTCACCTGTGAGTGAGTGAGCGAGTGAGTGAGTGAGTGAGTAAGTGAGTGAGTGAGTGAGTTTGGAGGGATGCCTGCTGAGCTGTGCATGACGATCAGCCAGGTGTGTGGAGGTGTGGATCTTCTGTCCGATCTCTCACTACGTCGTGTCCCTTGGCTGTACCCACCTGTGTGCTATGTAGCTTACCTGTGTGTGTGTGTGTGTGTGTGTGTGTGTGTGTGTGTGTGTGTGTGTGTGTGTGTGTCTGTGTGTGTGTGTGTGTGTAAGTGTGTGCGCGTTTGTGGAGGGATCACTCCTGATGCCATCTGACACCTGTGTGTGTTTTTCACTGTTTACACAAGCAGGGCTCCAGCGATGTTTTTCTTTTTTTTTCTTCTTTTTTTCTTTTCTTCTGGCATGATTTTAGACAGCCGGATGGCGTGTGAGGCTCAATGTGAACTCCCTCGACTGCATTCTTTTCTTTGTCTCCTTCCCTCTTTCTTTTTTCCTCTCTGTCTATTCTCTCTATGTCTCGCTTTCTCTCTCTCACACACACAAACTCTTTCTCTCTCTCTTTACACACACAGAGACTCTCTCTCTCTTTCTCTCTCTCTCTCTCTCTCTCTCTCTCTCTCTCCCTCTCTCTTTCTGCTATCACTCTCCCATTGCTATCAGATGCAGTAAATTTTAGTGGCATGCAATCCGGGTGGAGCAGAGCCCCGTTAGATGAAACACTCGCCTGCGTCTGTTGTGGTTACAGTGTCATTACGGGCAGAACATTGTGCTACGCTTCATTGCTCCGGGCCATTATTTCAGGAAGGTTTGTTAAAAAATGGGGCAAACCAGAACAGGGAAACAGCTGTGCAACAGGTACTTTGGAGTAGTTTCCTAAGTTGGTCTCGTAAACTTCCTCTGTAAATTGTGTGTGAGGGGAAGAGTGTGGGGAGGGGGGGGGGGGGGGGGGTGTCTTGTAGTCCACACTTGCTGTTGTTGAGTTTAAAGTCTTCCACTTTATATTCAGAAGAAAAAAAGAGAGAGTGACGTGACAGAGAGAGAGAGAGAGAGGCAGAGTTTGATTAATGTTCAGAGAGGGACAGAGAGAGTTTGACAAATGTTTAGAGAGAGGATGAGAAAGAGAAAGGGAGAGAGAGAGAGAGAGAAGCAGAGTTTGACAAATGTTCAGAGGGAGACTTTGAGTTTGACAAATGTGCGATTGACCTGCTGTTGGACCTGAGGGCAATACCAAACTGCTCCACTCCAGGCTCTGAGGGTGGCATTTCTGTGTGTTTATTGTTCTGGTGACTCTAATGCTGTGCTGTGTCCCCATTTTTGTTTCGACAAAAGGGACGGTTCTCCTTCATCTGCCTTTGAGGGGGGGCAACAGAGTGTCCTGTCCCCCAGATGCCCCGCAGAGCCCCCTCACGCCCCCCCCCCCCACCACCACCACCACCACATCTACCCCATTTCACCCCCCACCCACCCAAACCCCAGATTGGCTTTGATATTTGCCTGCTGGGAGGCTTTCATGGGAAGAGCGGGTTTCTGGCAGGAGCTACACAGGGCTTTGGACTCTGAGAAGGAAATGAGGAGCTGGCTATCTTTTGTTTATAGCCGGTGACATCTCGGGCTGCACTTAAAATCCCATCGGACGGAGCGAGATGACATCTGCAGTGGATCACGAATAGCAGCGTGATAAATACCCCTCGACGTTTACTGTAGGACACAGGGGAGTCAAATTCATGGGTAGACAAGGATTTTTTTTTGTACTCCCCACCCCCCCACCATCACCTCCCAATTTGCCATACCCCTAGCCCCCCCCCCCCCCCACACACACACACACACACACCATCAAAACAAACTCCCAGAGGTGACCAAGTGGATTTGTCCTGGGACTGTGAAGAGGTTGAAAAGTTACTGTGCATTCCTAAAGGACCACAGCTAATTTGCCAAGGTAGAACAAATACAGCCGATCCGATTGCAGCTTCACACAGAACCTCAGCAGTGGCCTGGGAAAACAATGGGTTCGCACACATTTTTCCGACCCTGAGCTCTTGTTCGTTTGGGGTTTATTATGAAAGTTATAAAAGTCTAAACTCAAAGACTTGAAGAAATTAGATTAAATCCCCGCGGTCTGTCACTCAGCTCTTTATTTACGTTGTAGGAAAGGGAGAAGGATGAAGTTAAAGAGGGACAGGGTGCCGATGCAAAGACTCCTTAGGTTCCCTCAGCTTCACAGGCTTTCCCCTGGATGGTGAGGGGGAGACCGTGTGTTCTGTGTGCCGATTTTCCTGCTTTATTCCCAGTCTTAATTTGCACACGTAAGGCAAGTTTACCTCACAGGAGGATAACACAAAGCAGCTGCAGCTCTGCACCTCTGTGCTCTATACTCTACTATTAGGCTTCTTAAGGAAGCCTCATGCTGTTATTCAACGTTTGCTTTTTTTGCAGTCGGTTGGCCAAAGACCGATGCATTACAGTGATATTACTGTTGCAGGTGTAAAGCAGGCTGACGTAAGAGACAATCAATAATTCGGCTTGTGTTTTTCTGAGGTATTTTGTATATATTTTTTTTATTAGTTGACTTCATGAGTGTGTTTGTTATTTTCCTAAGTGCAAAGCCCTGCTCGCTGCTTTTTAAGAACTTCAAACAGGCAGCTGCATCAACTTTGATGTGTTGCATAACAAAACATTAAATTTATGGATGTTTTTGTCGAGAGACAAAAACAAAAATTGTAGCCCTCCCATTTTTGTAATGTGAGATATTTTTTTAATTTTAAACTTATGACCTAAAATTACTTAATGAACATAATGTGGCCTAAAGTATAACCCAGAGAAGATGACTTAATTTCGATAGACATCGGGTGCCATTAGTATTGAGTGACACTCGCAGCCTGTTTGGATTTAGCCTCACCCTCACCGCTCTGCTCCGCACGCCATCCGTCACACCAGCGCCGCATGCCAGCCGTAATCCCGGTCGGCTCGCCGCGCAGCCCCGAAAAGCTACACTATGACCACCACAATTAAGGGATCCTTCTGCTGTTTGCTGCCACAGCGTAAGTCAAAACAGCTGTCAGGAAATAAAGAGGGAGAAAAAAAAATTGTCCAGCCCCCATAGCAAAGACTCCACTTGCGAAGACCACTCATTCATCTTTGTAAACTCACTGCAGCGCTCAAAAGGGAGATTTGACCAGAGCCTCAATTTTGTTTTTTTTGTTTTTTCAAAACAACTAAGACAATTTCATGTGTTGCACATATGACAGTCAATCTGCAAAGCATTGGCCTCCTGAAGTGTTTGTGATCAATGTTTTTCAAACAAAGACAAATTAAATACACACTTTTTTTTGAGGTGCATGGGGGTGTTGGGTGGGGAGAGACGTCAGAAAGGGTTTTCAGAGAAATTCGCTTTTTTTCACTTAAGTGTGTCCGCACTTGACCTTTTGGGGATAGTAGTGTAAATTGAAGTACTTTACAAAACTCAGTCAGAAATGTTTATGTTGTACTTTCCTTGACATACAAATCCTGTTGCTCTTGTAGAAGAGGCTGACATGTAAGTTACCCTGTAAGTTGAAATCCCAGGCAGCAGCAGAACTCCGGTTTGGTCGAAATGTTCAGGATCCTGGACACAAAGCCAAGGAATGTTGCAGGGCTTGTGCCGAATTAATATTAAATTTAATTCCAGTCTTTGTTTAAAGTGAAATTGTAGTCGCAGTTTTGCTTTTGTTCGGGTCACAATTCAGTCACTGGAGTGCAATTTTAATTTTGGTCTAATTTAGGCTGTTTCAGTCATAATTTTCCTAAACACTTTTTAGGATACTGTCTACACTAAAGGGTGTATGTGCCTTTCTCCACAGAGGGCGATGGCTGATGTTAACATTAACTGGCTTATGAAAGTTAGTAATGCTCTGAGGTCAGTCTGACTGCTTCCAAAGCCTGTGAGAGTCTGTTTGCAAAGAGTAGTCACTATGGCACATAATATTATTGTTTCACTTAATGCTGCCAAATCAGTCAACATATTTATACTTACCTTGGCATAAACTGCAGGATGGCACGACACCAAGTTGCTGGTGTTTTGTTTTTTGTTTTTTTTTCTCTTCGGTCCATCTTGAATCCAAAACACAGTCCATTCTCATTGTCAACAACCCACTTAGTCTTTTTGTCCGGTATGAAGATAAGAGAAATATGTCCAAAGTTAATCTCTCCTCTATCTCCCCACATGACATCCCACTGGTGAGGGTGAGGCCCTCATACCTGGAGAGTCTGGCTAATGGTTTCGTTCAGCCTTTTAAGCTAACTAGATTTATTAGTAGGCCATGACGAGATTAGCTTGCTTACATTGCTCACAAGGTTAGCTTGTACCTCCTGCAAGTTGTCGAGAGAGAGAGAGTGCAGACATGCACAGAGAGATGGAAGAATAAAAACATCCAGTGAGATGTATAGAGGCTGTGAGTATTTCTATGTGCATTTAGAGATTTTTCAATGTGAATGGGTAAAATGGAAAAAACGGCAAACTTTGAGATGACAAGCCTTGGTTCTCTGCCTGAAAAGGGTCAGCTGTTTGGTCTCGTCTTTCCTCGTTAAGGCATAATGGACCTTGAGGCCTTGCCATAATTCTTGTAAATAGTTTTTAAATTAGGGTTGTCATTACAGTTTAGTCATGAAATAAGAGGTCATCAGCGAAAGAGTTCACTTATCGTCAGAGTTTTCGTCGGCAGAATTAACACAGGGGTTGAGTCCTTTGGGGGCTCGTGTGGAAAATATGACTTGTGCTGAGGGTGAAGGAGGTTCACCGCACTGCAGCCGAGGGCCCGTGAGTTTTAAAAAAGCCCTCAGCCCCCAGAAACTGCCCCTAAGGCTCCTCCTCGCGACTGTGTCTCCAGCCCCCCTCACCCTGCTCTGTTCCTCAGCAATCTTGTAAGGTAACATTTAGATAAACATTCGTTTGGAGACAAAAGCATAAATACACACATAATCTGAATGGCATAAAATGAAATGAAATACAAATTCGTATTTCATTATGTATTATGTATACGCAAAAGTAAGCTTAACCCTGTGTGCCAGCCATTCATATCATGTTAGTGTTAGTAATTTATCATTAAATGAATTAAATGCATTTTTCTGTACACCCTATAGCAGCATATTAAGCTGAAACACGTCCACCTAGAACATTAAGTGCAGGGGGATTCTATCACTAGTGCTTGTAAACACTGTGTGAACTTGGGAACGGTGCGAGTCCTCCATATCTCGGCAGATATAAATTATGTAAGAAGGTGTGAATGGCATCGCTCAGTGCAAAATTTCTTAGACACCCAGATTTCACAGCTCTAGCAGTGTGACTGTGCAGTTCAAACGGCTCGTTTATTGCACTTTTCACTGATGAAATACATTTATAAATACATAGGGGCAGGAGCCTCTCCATCTGCTAATAGTTTTTTTTTTTTGCTAGAATTTTTTAAAGGTCAATATTTGTTTAGAAGCACAACAAATATAATACTTGCCCTTGAAAAATGTTGGAGTTTTGAATGTGATTTCATACATGCATTCTTTGCAGAAGATATAGCAGGCTGCTTCAGAAACACATGCAGATGAAGTGTGGTGGTAAAGATGCCACAGATTTAATTTGGGCAGCACAAATACTTGTAAAAGTACTAGACAGAGAACAATAAATCTTTTTTTTTGAAGTTGAAGTTTATTTCTTAACGTAGCAACATACTACAGGACTGTCTCCTTGTAGTATTCAGAGTGCATGGAGGTGTATATACACAAGACAGTCCCTCTGGAATTTTTCAGTGTTGTGATATCACAAATTAATGGAAATTGAACAATCCTGGCATTACACACAATATCATAATAGTTTTTCTCAAATAAGCATTTTTTTCATATGCTTTTCACAACTTTAACACTAACTCCTGCAGCAGCTTCATACAGTACAAATTCCCCCAGTACCAGTGTCCCACTCTGAGTCTGACGGGGGCCGTCATTGCAAGGGGTTAACCAGTAACCAGATGATAACACACCACTCTCTCTCCGGTAGTGCGACGTCCATGAGCTTTTTTTTTTACAGCCCAGCTGCACACACAGCACTAGGAGGTTTACATCATGGCTCCGGCTCCAGCGGTCACTTACCCCACCGACCGCCCAGGGAGAGCAGAAGGAGTGTTACTGCTGCTGCTGCCGCTGCCGCTGTTATCATGGGCCACGCATGGGTTCCATTTACACAGCTGATCCCCTCCTCCGTCCTCCCTCCTCCTCGCTCTCATGCCAAGCCCACGCTGATCCACAATCAGACCAGGAGGAGGTGTTAGAGGAGCCCAGGCACAAAATGGGCAGAAAGAGTGGTGCATACCTGTGCCACCACTGTCGCTGCTGTCCTGCTTGGCTTGTTTTAATGTCTTATTAGCCTCATTACCACCCAACTTTCACCACCACCCCCCACTCCTCTTCCTCCCCAACGACCACAGAAGAGCTGCTGTGTTTTATTTGTCCAGCAGACCTGGGAGAGTGATGTAATCTTGCTCCCCTGCAGTTGTTGCGTTGCTTTGTCATTTTTTCATTGGGCCGTAATTGTGTCATTTTTTTTTTATTTGGGTTTGAGCACTCGCCCCCTTCTAACCCCCCATCCCCACCCCCATCCCTCAGGCACCACCACCTCCAACCACCTACCACACACAACATCAGCCACACATCAGCCCAGAGGAGGAGAAGGAGGAGGCGGAGGAGGAGGAGAGGCTGTGGAGACCCACATGTGGCTTAGCCTGTGTGAGGGGGGGGGTCGTGTGTCAGGGATGGAAGAGGGCATAGGGGGGCGTAGTTGTAGTTGTGGGGAGATGTCCAGCAGAGATAGGGCTCTAATGAAGGATTGCACCCTCCGAGGCGCGGGCCAAGGCAGGATTAACCAGAGGCACAGGGTGCGGGGGCTGTGTTCAGCCAAAGGGCTTTAAGTGGGGGCCCAAGAGGCCAGTTCACGTCTTAAAATAAACCTCCACGTCGCAGCGAACAATAGCATCTCCAGGGAAAGTAATGGAGTGGACGGGACAGTCATGGAGAGAAAGGATCTGTGTGTTTAATCAGAGATACTCTCCCTTTAGTTTACTAACTCTGTCTCATTCTTTCTCTCTCTCTCTCTCTCTCTCTCTCTCTTTCTCTCTCTATCTCTGTCTCTCTCAGTCATTCTGTCTCTGCTGTTTGCTAATAGCTGTCTACTCGCCTGTGACTTTGATATTAGTCTTAGGTACGTGAGCCAGGAATTGGTCGTGCTTCTGTGAATGAGACTTAATCCCCTTCAAATACACAGACACACACACACACACACACACACACATACACACGCAAACACACAAACACAGCATTCTGAATGATGAAGACCCTGCTTGTCCGAGCAGGGGCGGACGCTAGCCCAAGTGCTAACACAAGAGGCTGTTCTCAGGACGTGTGTTTATAGGGCAGCGAATGTTAGATTTTAAGTGCCTGAGTGTCTGCGCTGGAACGCCACCAGGAGACGGCTGGAAAAGCTCACTTGTCACACCCTGAGAGCTTTCAGCAGAACTGTAAGCTCTTGGGTTAAACAAAAAAGAAGAAAACATAAAAAAAGAAGAAAAAAAATACACACTCAGCAGTTTAGCTTGTTCCTTCTTTGGTGAGTTGTTTTGTTCTAGGTCACACACAAAAAAACAAAGCCATAAAAGTCTTCAGATGGTACATTAGAGCAGGTACACTGCATCAAACAAAATGTTATGTTCACAGTAAAAAAAAAACAAAGGAAGCAGGTTTTAGAGGCTTATAAAGCACATTTTTACTTCACGTTTTCTTGTCTCTCTTTTCCGAGTGTCCTTACCTCCTGCCCGCAGCGTATCAGTGTTATCAGAGAACACGCTGGTTTGTTTGCGAAGACAAATGGCGCAGAGAGAGGCCAGTCGCACATACCACTCTTCTGCCAATAGCCATTGCTCAGCCTTTAAAAGGGAACTGGCATCTTCGACCAGATTAATCACGCGCTTTAAACCCCCTCACCCCCACTCGACCCCCCCCCCGCCCCTCGATCTTACTTACGCAGTTAGTTATCGGGTCACAGAGTCCTACGGGTGCCATCACGGATGGGTGAGGAATTCGGTTTCCATCCGAGAGCCTGGCACTGGCTCTGCCCCTTGGGCTCTGGGGCCGAAAAACCCGGTGACGGCAGCAGGCTCTCCTCCGCCACCCCCCACCTCTATCCATCCCCACCCCCCAAAAACCCCCTCCCTCCAGGGAGGAAGTTTATACAGACTGTGGCACCATGGGAAAAATTCTTTCCCTGCGCTCTGGTATCTGTGTGATGGGACTGTGACCTAAGCAGTGTTGTTTTTGTGGCGCTGGAGTGAAGGTTTTGCAAGGCAGTGTGTTTCTCGTGACGCATTCTGTCAGTCAGTCACTCACTCACTCACTCTTTTTTTCTCCACAACACTGCCAATAAAGAATGGCCCGTCTGTGTTTAAGACTGTTGGTAGAGTGAACTTTAGGGTGGCAAAGTGAGTTGTGTGAACTTTTAAAAAGCTGGCTTGATTTGAAAGGCCATTTCTGCACATTGAGGTGTACTCTCTACACTTAAGAAAAGATGTGTGCGTGTGTGTGTTTATGTGTGTGTGTGTGTGTGTGTGTGCATTCATTCAAGAGTAATTGATGTTTGATAGATAGAGACATATAGAAAGGCAGAATGAAAGGAAGCGAGGCAAAGAGGGTTGAAAGGATGGGCAGTTATGGTAAGAGAGGGAGATGGAAGAAAGCGAATAATAGCAGCAAAGGGAAAGAGAAACTAAAAGAAGTCTAAGAGAAGCCCCGCTGCCCATTCTAATCATCGGGTATAGAGAGAGAGGAGTGACGCCGTGCCTTGGGCAAAACCTCACACACAGCAGATGTGCTGCTGGAGCTCTTGGAAAAGGCCTCTGGAGCGCACCACCCACACACACACACACACACCCACACACCCACCCACACACACACATCCACACACACACACACACACACACACACACACACACACACCCACACCCACACACACACACACACACACACACACACATCCACACACACACATGCACATGCACATGCACACAAACACACACACAGACACACACCCACACACACACACACACACACATACACATCCACACACACGCACACAAACACACACACACACACACATGTGCACATACATAGAGAAAAGAGAAACGGCATTTCGATTTTTCTGAATGTCCTGCACAAATAGGAAAGTTAACAATAAAAATCCTTGAATCTTTGAATCCTTGAGCACACACACACACGCTTTCACACTTGCACACGCAGACAGACACACACGCACGCGCACGCATACGCATGTGCACATACATAGAGAAAAGAGAAACAGCATTTCGATTTTTCTGAATGTCCTGTGCAAATAGGAAAGTTGACAATAAAAATCCTTGAATCTTTCAATCCTTGAACACACACGCTTGCACACTTGCACACGCAGACGGAGACACACACATGCACACACACGCAGATGCATGTGCACATACATAGAGAAAAGAGAAACAGCATTTCGATTTTTCTGAATGTCCTGCGCAAATAGGAAAGTTGACAATTGAAATCCTTGAATCTTTGAATCCTTGAACACACACACACGCTTCCACACTTGCACACGCAGACAGCCAGACACACACATGTACACACACACACACACATGCACACACACACACATGTGGACATACACGGAGAAAAGAGAAACAGCATTCCGATTTTTCTGTATGTTCTGCACATATAGGAAAGTTGAGAATAAAAATCCTTGAATCCTTGAACACACACATACACTTGCACAGGCACACACACACACATACACAAACACATGCATGTGCACATGCATGTGCACATACACAGAGAAAATAGAAATGGCATTTTGATTTTCCTGTTTGTCCTGCACATATAAAAAAGGTTGACAAATAAAAATCCTTGAATCCTTGAACACACACACTCGCGCAAGCACACACAAACACACACACACATCCTTCACCACCAGGCTCACCCACATGTGTTGGGCAGGAGGCAAGCAGAGCAGGGCAGGGCAGGGGAAGGAAGCAGAGGCCGTCCCTTGGGAGGCAAGGGCAGCATGGTCCAGTCACCCTTCCCTTCTGGACCAGCGGCACTGGAAAAGGACGGCCTGCGGAGGGGAGCTAAAACCGGAACGCTGCTGTCCTCTCCGCTCCCGGGCTCTTTGTTTTTGCTTCTGGGAGGGCCCGGTCTGAAACAAGACAGTCTGTGCTGGAATTATGGTGCGGCACTACTGGGCTCGTTTAGAACCCAGGGCCCTTTTTCCCCCCTCTCTGCTTTTACACCAACTTATTTTCATTCCATCCGTGTCACATTTAGAACTCAAGGACTTTCCCATATGCTCACATGCTCACATGTGCAGTGTGCCTGTGTGCCTGTGCGTCTGTGTGTGTGAGAGAGTCTGCATATGTGCATGTGTGTGTGTGTGTGTGTGTGTGTGTGTGTGTGTGTGTGTGTGTGTGTGTGAGTATGTGTGCATGTGTATATGTGTGTGTGCCTCTTTGTGTGTGTGTGTGTGTGTGCATGTGTATATGTGTGTGTGCTTCTTTGTGTATGTGTGTGTGTGGATGCGTGTATGTGTGTGTGTGTGTGTGTGTGTGTGTTGAGCATCATTATCCGCTCTTATTTCTCTTGGGTGTTTCCCTGTGAAACGCCATCACACAATATAAGAGTTGCACAACGCGGCCTCGCCAAGGTAGCGCCTCAGCTTGAGCTGCAGAGCTTTTGTTTAAGGGTCCTGAGTGCGTTTAAATGAGGCCTACCGGGGGATAGGAGAGACTATGAGAAATAGTGTGAGAAATAGTGTGTATTGAGTGTGTGTGTGCGTGTGTCTGTGTGTCTTTGTGTCTTTGTGTGTGTGTTTGAACTGGAACACGTCATGAGAGAGTGTTCCAGATGTCAGACTCCAAATGTTAAACACAACGTGCGGCAGCCTTTGGGTGAACTCTGATAGGACACTCAGGGATATTACGAAACTCTCCCCAGCAAGCACACCACACCACACCACACCACTCCACGGTACAGTCCAGTCCAGGGAGAGGAAGATATACTCAACAACACTGACAGGACAGCGTTACAAACACACTTTACAGGGACAGTCTAAATGTGTACCATATGTGTGTTTTAGGAAAGACGAAAAAGAGAATAGAAAGAAAAAGAGGGTGAATGTGATGTTTGCATCCTTTTACTTGAAACTACTGTATTGCTTGAGGACTTCTTTAATTTAATTTAATGAATTAGAAAACACAAAATACACCCACACAAAGGGACTGGGCACCAGGTAAATACACACATATTGCCAGGTAAACCACGGGCTACTGTCTTTTAGCTGTTAGCATATATTATTGATTCAGCAGAGGCCCTAAACATATTGACAGAAAAAAAGTAAACAAGTATAAGAAGAAGACAGAGAAAAAGAGATGCAAACAGGTAGGTATATGTAGAGCAAAGCAGCTTTTTTGTGCAAGGTTCCCCTACATGGATTAGCCCTAATCAGTGTTCTGGTCTCTCTCTCTCTCTCTCTCTCTCTCTCTCTCTCTCTCTCTCTCTCTCTACAGTAAAGAGAGACAAAGAGAGAGATTCAGAATACCTAGGAATAGGGCTAATCAATGTAGGGGAACCTGGCCCAAAGAGTTTACAAAGACTCTGTTAGTGTACACCATATATGGGGGACAGAAACACAAGTAGAAAGAGAATGATCGAGATGTAGGTAGATATACAGTACAAACAGAAAGAGAGAGGGCGAAAGCGAAGTCGAAAGGAAGCAAGAAAGAGAAAGGGGGTGCGTTAGGGGAAGACAGAAAGAGAGGAGGTACAGGCAGATGGATATACACAGACACATAACAGAGGGGATGGCAGGCACACTGATAGAGTGAGAGTTTCCACTGTCTCCCACTCCCTCCCCCCTCCATCACACCACACACCATCACACACTTCTCCTCCAAAAAAGACCTTTTTTCCCCTCCCGGCTGAAAAAGGCAGTGGCCCTAATGCCTGTAATTATCACATTATTGTAAATGGGCCCTGACAGGACGCCATATGAAGTCATTTGCTGTGTGCTATCACGCTGGAGAGCCATCGCCCCTCTGCCTCACAGGCCCTCCGCGATAATGACACACACCGTGACATTCTGGCAGGTGGAGCCGCTCAACATGGGAAAGGGACAGAGCAAGAGAGAGCATGGGAGAGTGAAAGAGAGAGAGAATAAGAGAGAGAGAGAGAGAATAAGAGAGAGGGAGGGGTGATAGAGAGAAAGAGAGAGTGAGTGAGTGAGAGAGAAAGAGCAGGAGAGAGTGAGAGAAAGACCAAGAGAGAGAGTTAGAAAGAGCCAGATGTAGAGGCAGAGGCCGAGAGAGAAAGAGTGTGAAAGCGAAGCAGTGAGGTGGGGAGGGAAAAAGGGAACAACAGTAGGAAAAAAATAGGAGAGAAGGGTAGAGGGGAAAAAAAGAAAGGTGACAAGTAATGATGTAAATGAGGATGAAACATGAAGAGAATGGGAGAAGAGAGTTAAGAAGAGATGTGGGATACCACATCTTCTGTGTCATCCTTTCGGCCTCTGAAAGGAGAGAGTTAAGAAGAGAAAGAAAGAGGAGGTGGGGAGGGGGCAGATATCACATCTTTCGTGTCATATTTCGGCCTCTCTCTTTGCGCCCATCACACCTCCACTTCCATTCCCCTAGTCCTCCTCACAGTCCTGTGCTCTCACAGTCCAGTACGTCAGTAGCACATTTGGGGGGAAAAAACAGCACAGAGGAGTCAGAGTCATACTCACAGCCCCCACCCAGCCCCACAGTGCTTCCAGAGCACAGCACACAGCCTCCTTATCAATCCCATGACCTTCTCTGCTGTCACTCCCCACAGCACCAATGGCTTCCATCTCTCACACCCGGAACCCAAACACACACATGAACACACACACACACACACACACACACGTGTGTGCGTTTGTACACACCCAGAGTTCAGAGACATACACATACACACATAAGCACACCATCCTTCACACACACACACACACACACACACACACACACACACACACACACACACACAAACTTACACAAACACACACAGTCCAAAAAGACACACATACACACATGATCACACCATCCTTCAGACACACACACACACACCAGGTAAAAATAGGCCCTGATGGGGGTGGGGGGGGGGCTGTGGGTCAGCAGTGTTACATGGCAGTCTGATGTCCCATGACTCCCTCTTTTCGACTTGCTGGTGTGGGGCTGGCTTGTCTCACGAGTGGCTCGATGACGACAACTGAATGTGTTGTTAATGTGTAACGATGGTGTGTGTGTGTGTGTGTGTGTGTGTGTGTGTGTGTAAAACAGTGCTGCCTTCTTGGCTTTTGGTTAGGTTTTTTTTTAGGTAGGTGCACTTGCATCATCTGTGAAAGGATTAACTGGACAGATGGCATGTTGAATCCTCAGGGGGGCCTGGTGTGTGTGTGTTTGCATGTGTGTGTATGCATGTGTGTGTGTTTGCATGTGTGTGTATGCATGTGTGTATGTGTCTGCGGGGGGTTGGGGGTGTAGCTGGGTTCAAACGCATAATGTAGCAAGGTGTACAACTCGCACGTCATCGAAAATCTGGCCACGCATACAAATATTAGCTTTTTTCTAACGTAGGCCACACACACACACAGACCCCTCACAGTGCAGTGACCCTGCACGTCGCCATCTCTCATTCCAAGGCCAGCTTCATGTAAATACACTCAGGCAACGGCCACACTTGAGTCGTGACACTAATTTATAAACACAACCTCTGCTGTAATTCTCATTCCCTTGTTTTTCTGCATGCAGTGTTCGTAAAAAAAAAAGGCTGCCGCTTGGAGATGTCTTCAAATACTCCTCAAAATGAATCTACATATTTATTATTTTTCAGCTGTTATTTTTTTGTACCCATGTCGTGTTGTTTATAACCAAAGGAAACGCAGAGCCGACATTATCGCAGTCGTTTGTAGTCATTTGAGCTCGTGCCTTTTTGTAGCGTTCTCGGAGTGTTCCCTGTGTTTAAGCGCTTATCTCCTCCTAGCTGTCATTGGTCGCTCTTGCTCGTGTAGTCCTCTTCTCTGGTCCTTGTTTTTCTGCTCTTGGCTCAACGCTACGTCCCCCCCTGTGGCTGCATGCCTCGGTGACAGTTTGTGTTTGGGCGTAGGTGCTATCAGCGAGCCACATGTCTACCGCACCGCCACGCCACACCAGGCACAAGTGACACCCTGTTGCCATGGAAGTGACAGAACATGAAATTACAAGGTTCCGCCTGTGTACGTGCATGTGTGTGTGTGTGCGGAGGTGTGTGTGTGTGTCTGTGTGTGCGTGTGCGTGTGTGTGTGTGTGTGTGTGTGTGTGTGTGTGTGTGTGTGTGTGTTTTCTAGTTTCACTTGGTTTTTTTTACAACTTGGGTTGATGTAATTTTGTTGAGCAATGGGGACTCCAGGAATGGAGGGTTGTGTGTTAAGTGTGTGGGGGGTGTTGGGTGGTGCGTATGATTAGTCAAGAGTGCTCTCTAAAAGGAGGCCTGGTGCACTGCACTGTCCCAATCCACCGACCCCCCCTAAGCTGAGCTGAGCTGACTCAAACAAGCCCCCAGTGATGGTGGAAACACTTGAAGATAAATAAAACAACAGGTTTATTTTAATACACCTCTACGGGCCATATCCTATCATAATTCCACAGTCACGCTGTAGAACAAAGACTCAACTAATACACAGAAAAAAAACATGAACAAATAAAAGTTTTGTTGTGGATAGCCTACCAAATACAGTGAGCCCTCATAAAACTAATGGCAAAATCGATTATTTTCCTAGGCTTTATGTTTTAAAATGAAATTACCGACCATTATCCAACAAAAAATGATGACAGCTTGTCTCAAGTGGAATGATGTGTTGTAAGCTATAATTTTGAAAGGCTGATACCCCACACATAGTTGACAGCAAGAACTGGACAGACACTGCTGCTCCCTCATTTGAGACAGAGCGTCACAGGTCCAAACACCAAGCCAGGCAGGCAGCTGTGGGAAACGGGTTGACCCGTGCGTCACTATTAGACAGTGATTTGGTAAATAGATAGTAAAATATTAGACAGGGGTTTAGTAAACATACATGGTGATGTATGTAGTGGATACTGTAGTATAGACAGAGCACTGAAGAGAAGGGGGAACTTATAGAGACTCAAACCAAGCCAAGGCTGTTGCATGCTGGTAGACACAGGGGTATTTACGACTGAATGGATGCTATCTAGGATCGTGACCCGACCCAGCCGCAACACGCAATTTTGTCTTACTGTAAGACCTTACCCACACCTGTCTGATTAACGGGTC
>CM059269.1:17629867-17632367 GCA_030347295.1 Setipinna tenuifilis
TGCGGTCACCCTGGGGTTGAATATTATTTGGCTTCAGTTATCTTCAGTTTGTAGGGGATTGTGGGAGCAATCTTTTGTTGTTTTGAAGAGCAAAACTTGAGCCATACACAACTAGTTAGTTCAAGGGCAAAAGAGACAACAATAATGGATTTTGGCAAACAAAAAAACGAATTTATTTTAGTTTGTGCGTCAGCTCTTCTCTATCACTTCTTTATCTGAGAGAACTGATTATTATTATCTGATTAAATAACAAAAAAAAACTTAAGAGTGGTACCCCCAGCCAGTGAGCAGTGAGTGAGGAGAATTGAAATATTTGATCTGGACACGTTTGACTCTGTGTTTGTGTTTTTTTCTCCCACTTCTTCCACACTACAGGCGCCTCCTGGACACGGAGGACGAGCTGAGCGACATCCAGGCGGACTCGGTGCCCTTGGAGGTGCGTGATTGGCTGGCGTCCACCTTCACCAGGAAGATGGGCGTGGTGCGCCGACGCCCCGAGGAGAAGCCGCGGTTCCGCAGCATCGTCCACGCCGTGCAGGCCGGAATCTTCGTGGAGAGGTAATAATGTCATGTCGCCATGACGACAACATCTCTCTGTCTCTCACACACCAAGAAACAACCACAAAGACTTTCCACCATGACCTCAGTTAGTGGCAAAGCCAGCAATGTTGGGAGTCGCCATTGCTCTGTGCCTCCAGACTATGTCATAATAATGATCATTGCCTGAAACAAGCCCTTTATCAGTGCTAGATCCCAGCATCGCTGTCCTCCTTTATTGATACTGAGAAAAGATAAAAGGGGCCTCGTTATGTGAAGCCCCATCTTCCTGGAATCCGACATTTATTGTCTGAAATGATAATTCGACTTCTTGTTCTTCCTGGTCCCCCCCCCCCCCCCCCCCCCTTTGCATGCATTCTCACATCTGAGTAATACTTCACAGTAATAAGCCTGCCCAGCCCCCCCCCACTCCCCCACCCCCCCCTCCCTCTGGCTTGAGCTTAGGCCAGCAGCCCTCATTTCCATGGCAACTGTTGCCGAATGTCACCAACACCTGTTGCATACCAGCCTCCAGGATGTTGGTGTGTTGCTCATCGCGTATGACATAAAAAACTGCAATGCTTCATATCGTGGTCAAGACCCCTTTGCTATTTTGTGTGAAGTATTTATCATGGCCAGGTCACTGAAGACTACGACAGTGAATGATTCGTTTTTTTTGTCACTCTTTCGATGATTAATCTTCACTGAGATATGAACTGCACTCATGTGACTCTGAGTGTTTGCCTTGTAGTGCACTGAATGAACCACTGAACTCACTTTTGATATCCCGGTTATGTCTTTTTTTCCCTCTGCTCCTTCTTTTTTTTAACTGTCTTTTCTATTCTCTCATTCAGTGTGATTAAAAACATTCCCCCATTTTGCTGACAGAAGTATGTACTTGGAAGGGGAGTAGAGTAGAGCGGAGCGGAGCACCCCAATCCAACACTGTGAAGTCTAGTAGTCAGCCAGATGAGATCCCCCCCCCCACCCCCCATATACACACACACACACACACACACACACACACAAACGCACACATACACACACACACATACACGCAAACACACACATACACATACACACACACACACACACACACACTCACAGACATACACACATATGCACACACACACACATATACACACACGCACACACACACGCTATAAAAACAGAATGGAGACACTTGAAAGCCCCATGTAAGCCTGGCTCAGCGTGTCACACCTTTGCTTTGTTGCCGCTGCCAGAGCTGCTCCAAATACACCATTCTCTCTCTCTCTCTCCCGCCACCCTTTTGCTCCAGTACGTCTCTCTCCTACGTCGACTTTATAGTCCTCGGTGCTTGTGGCCAGCTCAAAAAGTTTTTCTTCATGCAGAAAAAAAGTGGCCCTGCATGGAAACCCTTGGAGATTCTGTTTAGTGAATCACATTTTTTATTCTGGACAGGGGTAGCCTTGGACTGATGTGCAAGACTTTAGTGATAGTGCAGTGTGAGTAGACAGGGAGCCAATTTGTCTTTTTTAAGAACGGTTCCAGGTTTTTAGTCTTTTCAAGCGTATTATTTATTTGTAAGTGTGTTTCCGTCCAAAGGTCCTAGCCTGAAGAATGTACTGTGATGAGCTATCTCTTTTCACAGCCCCTCAGTGTGTTTAGGATTTGACTTTAACGGTTTTTATTTATATTTTCTTTTAGTATCAGTGCGATTTTGATGCTGAGGGTAATGTTTCAGGCAAAAGCAAAGCAAGAAAAATACTTAAAAAGACAGCAGTATTGAACATTTGAAGTCTGAAATGGTGAATGACATGTTTTCTCACATTCGCATGTTCTTCCATGTCAGTAACTAAATGGTAACTCCATGGTAACTAAAACATGTTGTTGGTGTTTTTGCACACAGGATGTACAGAAGGACGTCAAACATGGCTGGATTAACGTATCCACCTGCTGTGATCACAACGCTAAAGGTACC
>CM059269.1:17642367-17684867 GCA_030347295.1 Setipinna tenuifilis
AGCACTTACTGCTAGACCTCTTGCAGTCCTAAATTTTAAAAGTTGTACATTTGCTTTGAATGAAAGCATCTGCTAAATTGAATGTAGTAATGAGGATGACTCAAAACTCTTGTTTTGAACCCCCCCACCCCACATTCATTCCCACTCTTCCCACATCCCTACACCCCAACACCCACGCCCTTTCCCTGTTCCCTGCACCCTGTCCCTTTCCTCTGTCCCTGTCCCCTGTCCCCACACAGAGCTGGCCCGTAAGCAGCTGGAGCGTGAGCGGGAGATGTCCTTAGACTCGGACGAGATGCTGACGGACCCTGAGCCCGTGGCCAGCGCCACCAGCCCTTCCAGGGTTGACCTCAACTCCGCCCCCACGTCCATGTCCATGTCCATGCCCATGTCCACGTCGGCTAATGAGCTCAACAACACACACTGCAGCGACTCTTCCCAGGAGTGCCTGTCTGCGGAGCCTGTGCATGCGTCTGCACCAGCCTCGCCGCCTGGATCCCCCCAGAGCGAGTCCACCGCACAGGCCCACGCACCAGAGCCCCTCCCCTGGAACGGTAACAAGGCCTTTTTCACCAGACCTCTGAGCAGTAATGAGCTTTACAGTGTGAAGGCTGTGTGTGTGTGTGTGTGTGTGTGTGTGGGTGTGTGTGTGGGCATGTGAATGTGTATGTGGGTGCATTTTAGTGTGAGTGTGTTTGTGAGAGAGAGAGCGAGATTGAGAGAGAGAAAGAGAGAGAGAAGACAAAGAAGAAAATGGGAGAGTGTAACCAAAAAAAGAGTGTGTGATCAAGGGACAGAGTTTATGTGTCTGTGTTTAGGAAGTAATATAAAACAGGGCGACAGACCGTTCACCCAAGGTTGATGTAATGTAGTCGTCCTTCCATCCACCCACCTCACACACACACACACACACACACACACACACACACACACACACACACACACACACACGCACACGATGCATATCCTGTAGACTGTAGGCACAGCCAATGACAGCGGTGTCTGATGTCCTCAGACTCCGAGCAGGACAGGTGACATTTGCGTGCGGTGTCGTCACGGTTACTGTGTTCTTTCAGGAGAAGGACACCGGCCGGTCATGGAGGAGGACGACCCAAGTCCCTGATGCCCACCGCGGCCCCCCCTCTTCCCTGGCAGCACTCTCACTTCAGTTTGGATTTTCATTTGGTTATTATAATGATTAATATTATTATTATTATTATTTTATGATTCTATAATTATTATGATTATTCTATTTTTTTGTAAATGTTTTTATTATTTCATGCTCAAGTCAGTTGTATTGTTATTTATTAAAGATTGTTCCGCTCTCCCTTTCCCACGCTGGTTCGGCTCACTTCTTTCCTGAGCTCCTATTTGGGTGCATTGTCAGGAGGGGGCAAAAGTAAGGTACTGCTGGACCCCCGGGCTCTCCTGGGGCCCTAAATTAATGAGTGGCAGCCCTGCTCTTCATCAGATGTATCCAGTGTGTGCCGTACAGCAGCATAGGGCTGGTGCAGCACTAAGAGTTGTGTGTTAGCTGTCAGTGGCTCTGTCCAAAAATGTTCACTGATTCACTATATACTGCCCTTATCCTCTCCTCTCCTCTCCTCTTCTCCCCTCCTCCCCTCCCCTCTCCTCTCCTCCCTTCCCCTCTCCTCTTCTCCCCTCTCCTCTCTTCTCCTCTCCTCTCCTCTCCTCTCCTCCCCTCATGCTCTCCTTTCTCCTCTCCTCTTTACTCGCTGCTGGCACCAGCACTATCTGGCCCACTGCAGAGCGGCAGGTTTATAGGGGACCATAATCATGGGCAATTCTCACCTGGAGACACACACATATACACACACACACTCACACACTTATAAAAAAGCATGATGCAGACACATAAACACCTCTTATCTTGTCTCAATTCACACAGAGAAACGACTGCAGTTACTGATGCTTCTGTGACACAGACACACACATACACACACACACACACACACACACACACACACACACACAGCTTGCTTCAGCAGCATGTTCCCTAGTGAGCTGTTGCAGTGCGCAGTGGAGATAAAAAGACAGCCAGTCTCTCTGCTGAGCCCTGAGAAAGCACATTCCCACAGCTCTGCTGCCCTCAGCTGCAGTCCCCATACCCCTGCCCCGATGACCAATCACCACTCCCGAAGCTATAGTCCCCATACCCCTGCCCCTGATGACCAATCACCACTCCCGAAGCTGCAGTCCCTATACCCCTGACCAATCACCATTCCCGAAGCTGCAGTCCCCATACCCCTGCCCAATCACCAGCTGAAGTCCCCATACTCCTGACCAATCACTGATTTCGCAGCTGCAGTAACCCCATACAACTGCCCCGATAACCAATCACCCCTCACAGTCTGACTGTGTTACAGCTAACACACCAGTAGTTTGCCATCACAGTCACACATTTACAGTGATGTTCATACTGGCTGTATTCAAAGAAGGTGTTCCAAAAAAATAATTTTAAAGCAAAGGAAGCAGGTATATTTTATTTATTTTTTTGATAAAGTAAAAGCCATGCATCTTAAAAACAAATGAAACACATTTCAATAATGAAAGCTGCCAGTTCCTCAGGCATGTATTGGGGATTCTGTGACATTTTTGCTAGTGTCCAATCAGCAGGAAGTTGCTTTAGTATCTAGTGTCCCTCGTGTGGACATACTTTGTTTACTAAGATGTGTTGAAATGTACTGTTTCATTAAGGGTCATATACACCAACGTAACTACAGAGAAACAGCCCCAGTTCCTTATGACAGTTGTTTTTGTCTTTCTGAATGGACAGGGTTAGTCTTTCACATTTGATTTCACACAGTCTTTTCACACAGCCTTATCAGGACATCTTTTTAGTTTTTTTTTTTTTTAACACAAATTGATACTTTTTACATTTTTCGAACATAACCTTACTGACAGGTCTCATGCACAGGCATAGAGAAAGTTTTTTTTTTACTGACAGTATATTTCTATTTTTGAAAATTAAATACTCAATATGCTGTGAACTCTTCTATGAATTTGTCATCCTGAAGATAACATGAGCAATACACACCTGGGTATGGCGTCAGGTTAAGGCACTATTCTGCTTTCAGTGTGTGGTTTTTTTTTTTATTTGAACCTTTCAAAGAGCAAGCTGTCAGATTTGAGCTATTTGACAGGCCAACACTGGTGGAGTGAACAAGCACAAAAGCTTGCAAAGTCATTTGAATTATATACAAAGAAGGATTCTGGCATTGGCATTTTATGAACAATAGATTTTCTGTTCTCAGTATGAAAGAAAGATGTGTTTTTCACAGAGTCAGGGTTCCACTAAAGCGGCTTTACAGAATCTCATCATAAACAGTATAAATTGCAGATTCCCTCACAACGCCACTCCATTACAACTTTGCACAAATTCATCATTATCGACCCAGCCTCAATATGAAACAGCAGAAACTACAAAAATAGTACATTTGTCAGGAATGCACACGTCTTTGCCATTACACTGGTACAAACTCAATGACATTTTCCTCACCTATGATTGGAGGACACACACCGGCACACAGCCAAACACAACCTCTGCAGGCTGCACCAGTATTGCTGTGACATTGTCATTTAGACTGTTCTAATGCAATCATAAACTCATGAAATTACAAGACCCTTCACCTAAACTTTAACAAATAAAAGGGACTATGAAAAATCAACAAATACTTGGGTACTTAAACAATGAAAAAGAAAACACAGAAACTGCTGATGATTTCAATGCCCGTAACTTAATATTATTACCTCTCGACTGTCAGAATTGGCTCTACACCATGAAATTTAAAGAGTGTAATAAAAAAAATGATGAAAGACATTTAAAAAAAAAATGAAAGTCACTTTAGAAAAAAAAAACTAAACTAAAATAGCTCATTAAAACCTCCATGCAACTCATTCCCTTTTTTTAGATGCGCTCACATTGTGCCACTTTCCTCTTCCTGGTCACTGAGAGCCTCCTCTTCCTCCGGGAAGGGCGACTCGGCCTCTGTCTGTGTCTTCAGCTGCTTCACTCCTGAAAGAGAGTCAAACATTGAAAGAGAGGAAGAAGAGAGAGAGAGAAAATGGGATACCGTAAGACAAGTGGAGCAGAACACCAAAGGACACCACAGGACAGGTTGAGGAACAGACAGAAAGAACAAGAGAAGGACGTGAGAGAACACAATAAACAATAAACAATACCACTGCAGAAGGACATAAGAGGAGAGATGGAGAGCATCCTACAATAGCTGCTCCTTTAGCCTTTACTGTGATATCCTTGCTGTGAGTTATAACGGTTGACAATTTACACAGTCAATATAAAGTCAGGCAGTAGCAACAGCTGCACTGACTTTGGGGGAAATGATATATATAGTTTGCCAGGGGTCAAGGGAGACTGAACTGGGATGAAATGCAGATAATGACCATATAAGGAGGTGTTTTCCACGCAAACATTGCTATTTAAGATGCACCACGTAGGGTGTGAACAAATGTAGTTTGCAAGAGAGAGAGAAAGAGAGGCAGAGAGAAAGAAAGAGAGTGGAGATACAGTATGTCAGTGAGGGGGAGTCTTTTGGAATCACATGAGTGTTTTCACAGGAACAGACCATCTGGTCTGCAGACATGCTGGCACAAGAGCAGACCATCTTGTTTATCTCTTTGCCCTGCTCTGCTCTTGGTTACAGTGAAAGGAGGAAACAATTTAAAAACTAAGTCAACCTATTCACTCCTCTGGGGCTCTGGCTTTAATCAGTTTCACTACGGCAAGGTCTTTTTCTCCAAACACTATTAGATGCTAACAGCCGCTAATCTGAAGAATCCTGATAGCAGCAGTTGCCATGGTCATTCTCAAGCATAACTCAAACAGAAGTATAGGTGAATTATTTTTCTCTTTTACACAATACAAATGAGAACTACTTGTATTATGTCAGACACAATCATTTTAAATAAATGTCTGCTTTAAAAAAAACCCACTTGACCCACTGACCTCGCAGAGTGCTATCTGGATGTGGGCTACAGTGAGTTGCATCGTCCAATACCACCACCTCCTGGCTTCAAGAGTTACATTTATGTGGTTATCAGTACAAAAAAAAAGACTGCTTCTGTAAACAGAGATACATTAACTGAGAATCTCAGTGTGCTACCATCCTGGTGCACCAGCTGGCCAGCTAGGTATGTTAGCAAGATGCATGAGACTGGACAGGTTAGACTGTTACCTAAATCTTAGCATTGGGTGACCAGATGTCCAGATTAGCAAGGGCAGTCCTGATTTGTGGTGAAACACGCAAAGACCCAGTATGTCCCCAGTTTTTGTAGTTAAAACATTACTTATTTTTAATGATACTGACCACAAAACTGTGAGTGTTGCTGTTTTTAAAGGAAAATGTAATTTGGGGAGCTAGTTAGCATTGCAGTGAATTGTAGTTGGACAGGTGTGTATAGTACAGGTGAGCATCCTACCTGGCGTGAAGGGGGGCTGGTGCTGGTAGGGCGTGTCTTTACGCCGGGGAGGGACTGAAGGCTCCTCGTCCTCAGACAGCGTGTCTAGGTGAGACAGGGCCTGCCGAGACAGCGAGGTCGGGAGCATGTGTGGGTGTGGGTGGGCATGGGGATGTGCATGGGGGTGTGGGGGTAGAGGTGAGGTGATGGTCCTGTCCTCTTCATGACTGCCTACAGAGAGAACACACACCCACACACACAAGACACACACACACAAACACACACACACACCCTGTGAATCCATCCTGAAGCACGTGGCCAGGGTCAAATTTCATGACCTCAGTGAGGTCAGCTCATCTCTCTTACTGCACTGGGTTCAAAGGTCAGCGGTCTCAGGGCTAATTAATTAACAGTCATGTTTGGAAAGCACCAAAATGCCATTGATGTAACATTAATGAGAACAAGAGCATGCTAGCTCGGCTAACAGACCTCTTTAACTTTCCGGAGAAAAAGAGCTACACACAGACAGACGTCAATGCCAGTATACAACCTCTGTGTGTAAACACCTGACTCTCTGATGTTCCTCAAAGCACACCTGATACATTTCTCTACAACACTGTGTTAATATGTGTATATGCTAAATGTACATCATATTCTTTATGTTCTAAATATATTTATTTACATCACGGAACGTGATTTAAACAAGAATGGAAGATCAGAAAACAAGCAAAAGGTAGATCTTTTGTTCAAATGAAACATATGGACAGACACTCAGAGGTTAATAGCTTCATGCTATTAAAATACAGTTATCTCTTTATTTCTTTTCCAGTATTTATAAGGAGAGATGGTACCCATTCCATAACCATTAGAATGCAAAAACAAAAGTACAGAATGAAGAAAGAGCAATACAGGATGTGGCAGAAAAATTGTTGCACATATTGGTCGGCCTGACAGAGAGAGTATGCAGAGTTACAAGTGCCTGGATGATGAAAGCCTCCAAGAGACTGCTATAAATAAATGAAAAACCCATTTCTGAGTCTGATTTAAGCAGTAGAAAATATCCAACAAGCTAATAGAGGCTGATTGGAGAGTCGGAGAACGGTCTAAGGATTATGGGTTGCATACTCTATGGAGATTACAGTGTGCTGCGATTATTGGCTGTACTCTATGTATGGAATCACTGAAAAGGCTTTTAAATTAAGCCCTGGAAAAGAAAAAAGTCCAGAACGGATGTGCAAACGGTTACTCAAGATGCTAGTGTGGGCGGTTATCGAGAAATTGTCGAGGGGCTTGACAAGTTTTTCTGCGGACACTCTGAAGCCTCTGGTGACTCTCCTGCATGGGGAAATATACGTAAAAGAAAAAACGATAATAACAATAACGACAAAAAACACAAACAACAACAACACCAAGAAGAAGAACAAGAACAACAACAACAAAAAGAGAGACAAACAAAGGTGATTAGCGAGGTCTAGTCACAAACCGGCCAGTTTTCATATACAACCGTAAAGTACTGTACATGCTGAGCCTGGGACGGATCCGGCTGAGTTCTGGCCTTGGCCCGGCTGAGATTCAGCCCAGTTTTCAGACCAGTCACTGCCAGATCTGTCCCAAGCTTAGCCGCTGTCTGTGGACTCATGTAGTTGTATACAGTAGACAGTTGGGCCCTGTTTTAGGTACATGGTCTGATGACAAACCTGGGCAAATTAGCTCAAATTAAAACAAGCTAAAACTCCTAATAGAAGAGTTCTGAGTTCTGTTGCTTTCTTTTGCTGGGAGAATAACGCCGAATGGTCCAATTGTTAGGAGTGTTACTTCTTATCCTGAGATGACATACCTTGGTTTGTCATTCAACCACATACCTGAAATAGCTCAATGACTAAAAGCAACTCTACATGCATGCTGATCTTGTCTCGTGTCCTTCTGTCCTCTCTCGACAGAAAGTGAAAGGGACGTCCAGACACTGAAGACCTGGACAACAGCTGATATAGATCGACGGCATGATCAGCTGCCCTCTAGCCTACAACCCAGATGCATGGAAATCGAATCTGAGGTGGTCTGACTTTAGCAGAGGTCAAAGGTTCCACCAGCAGGAAGTACAAAATTAACTTGATGCACTTGATGTGTTTCAGATCTGGACAATCTACAGTGTGTGAGTAAGCATACTTCCTTGAACAGAAACCTCAGATCTCAGATAAGAAGTCTGCAGACTCACGGACTGCCTTGGCCAGAGCACAAAGCTCTATGGTACCTCTCTTGCATGCATGGGAAGATGGGGAAGATGAACGATGTACAGACGCAAAAGAAGCAGTGTCCACCATTACTCCAAGAACAGTATAGTAGCACTTGAAGATAGTAGCACTATCTTCAAGCATATTTAAGTGCGATTTAAGGGTGCACTGTCAAATTGATGTGACGGCAATGATGAGACTGTTGGAGTCCATAGAATATAACATGCAATTGTCCATTCTTACATTGTTGTAGAACACATTTTTGAATAAAATAAAATGGTTTAAAAGAACTGACAACCTTTAAAGCGTTAAGAGCAAGATCACTCTCATAAACAAAGGTTCGTGTGACAGTGGAGCTGCAGAGGTCATGCAGAAGCTGGCCAGAGTCATGCAGGTGAAGATGATGCGTTGGTTACGCTGTGGCGCTGAGGCGGAGAGGCGGAGGGGGCGGGGGGGGGGCACTTACCCCCCAGAGCAGTGCTGAGGCTGCTGTTGCTGCTACTGCCGCTGGCTGGGATACCCTGTATGCCGCATGGCTGACCACTGCTGCTGCTGCTGCTGTTGTGTGGCGCGTCATTGCCGTTGGGCTCAGGGCAGTTGTGGTTGGCCCACGGCGGGGCGGTGGCTGTGGTGTTGCCGTAGCGCTGTGGCGTGACCGGGCTGGGGGTGTCGGGGCTGTCGGAGAGCCCGGTCTCCTGCTGCTGCTCCTGCCGCTGAAAGTGCTGCTCCACCACCAGCTGCAGCTCTGCGTCCCAGCAGGACAGGAGGGGAGACACAGCACAATGCCATACAGGTACACACACACACATATACACACACACATACATATATGCACGCACACACTTACACACACACATACACCACATACACATACACATACATGCACAAGCACACACACACACACCACATACACACACACACAAACACATACACATGTACACACACACAAACACATACACATGTACACACACACAAACATATACACATGTACACACACCCACAGCCACATGCATGCACACACACAGGGCCTGTCAGCCTCCAGCCACAAAACAGTGCAAGCACACCCCAACCACTCCACGCCTGCTCCATCTCTCTTCATCTATCCTTTCATGCTCTCTCTCTCTCTCTCCCTTTCTTTCTCTCTCTTTTTCCCAAGCTCTACTGTTTCCAAATCACGATCTCCAGCGGTCTCCAGCGGAGGTCTATTCCAGCTGTCGGAGTGGCCCTAGTGGTGTCGTGAGCCTTAAAGGCAGGAGTACTTCTAATTACCAAATAATTCAAAACAGCCCATTATGGCCGCATTACACAAGGCCCCGTCTGTGGCATGAATTGCGGCTTGTAACTAAATTAGCCACAGCTCCCTTCCTATGGGCATTTGTAGCCTCGTTTGTCACAGGAAGGGTATTATAATGCGGCCAGAGAACTGCTGGAATACACACACACACACACACACACACACACACACACAGAGCCATGTAGAGCCATGTGGCAAGGTTACTGCCTATGAAAGTCAGCCCGTACAATCTGGGAATCTTCTAGAAACAACTGCGTTATGCTGATGAGGCTGAATTCAGTCATTGTAGGGTATCAGATGAAGCAAGTGGAGGTCAGAGTTACTGTACATATGAGCTGCGGCAGGAGACTAATGTCAGCTGTATGACTCGCAGAAAAATAGGAAAAAGGATGGCAAAACTCGCAAAAAGAAAAAAACAACATAAAAAAGCATGACAGAAAGAATAATGCGAACCGAAAAAAACGTCATAAAGTCTTAAAATCATACACTTTCTCTCTCTGTGTTCCTGTGGCACAGCTGTTCCCCATGAGAGCTGTAAACTCCAGCTGCTGCGTGCTTAACCACACTCATGTAAATAAACCAACAATGGTGACCTTTAACAGCTCCCACACAGCTGACTGGCAACCCACAAACTAATCCACACACAGACACACACACAGGCACACACGCACGCACGCACGCACACACACACATACATACATACACACACACACACACACACACACACAGCTAAACACCAATCACGTAATTTCCTGGAGCAGATGCAGATTCTCCTCCAATTAGAAGGGCTACCGTGTATAGCCACAATTTGTGACGAATATACAGTGACATACAAAATGTCAACATAGAAGGCAGGGGGTGTTCGTGTCAAGCATTTAAACAGTCCTTTAGTATATTTGCGCTCACTCACAAATACATCTAAAGTGACACAGCACACAGAAATGATAATATTGTTCATGGTTCAAAGTATTCAAACCCATGATCCATCCAAATCCATGATACTAGCACTAATAGTACAATATTCTTTGAGCTTAACCAAGGACATGGAGTCTGGTAGCCTTGAGGGAAAGCTCTGATCTTATTCTTCTCACTGAGGTCAGGCCACCACATCTGAATAACATGGAAAGCATGTGCTACACTTCTGACAGAAAGCATACAGTATGCTAACAGACAGTCAAACCTCAACCCTAAATTGCTGTGGGTTTGTGAATTTGCTAGGAAATGACCGTAGAAAATGACGATAACAACTGTTTTGCTTCTTGGCAGAAGAAAGGAATTATGCAATACAGTCTGTTTTTTCTTATGTAATTAATAAGGAACATTTAATCCGAGGGGGCCCTTCATAAGCTTTCCTGGCTGATTTGGACTCCAAAGTCTGTAAGGTGAGCCGCATAGACAAGAGCAGGCAGTAGAGTAGATACAAATCTTCCACCCCTCTCCTCTCCTCCCTCGCCATCACCCACCTCCACACTCCACACTTCCCCCATGCCCACTCACGCAGGCTTTGGCGGGGATGAGATGAGTGCCATTCCCCCTAATGAGATCTGAAAGGATGCTGAGTGTTCACTCATTACACAGAGCTGTGGTCGGACGGCCGGCTGTCCATCTGAGAGGCAGGGGTGGGGTGGGCTTGGGGTGGGGGTGTGCCAGGGGCGCTGGAAGGATCCGCGGATCAATAGCAGAAGCTAATGTGGATTTAGTGCGTCCATTAAAGGAAGTGCCTTGGCCATGAGTCAGAGCACTGGACTGGCCATTTTGTGCTGCTTCATATTGTCTTAAAAATTTCCCTCCTACAGCAGCCACACTTGCCCTCGTCAGATTCAACGCCCAGGCCAACAGGTCCTTGACAGAAGAGCTGTTGTCTATTCATTAACTTGAGATCCCACGATGCAATGCGGCATGATGTGTTTACAATGGAGTGACAGATTTGAATCCATGTGTTGTTTGTTCATTTGTGTTGGGGAGGATTTGCTTGAATGTCTCAGCAATGTTCATTGACCTTTATATGTGCTTTAGATGTACAAGGCAGCTTCATCCAGAGCAGAACAATCCATCCTCAATGTCTGGTGACACTTAGTTACACCACTCTACTTCCAAGAAAGACAGTGATATTTCTCTCAGGTCTTTGTGATATCCTACACCTGCTTTTTCCATTAGCAGTAATTAGTAAGGCGTTAACAGCATTGGTTCCTCATTTGGCCTACTTGACGCATTGAGACGTTCTCTGTACTCACTTTGTCAGAGGCAGGGTACAATACCATCCACTCTCTGCCGACCTACTCGTTAAGGTGAAGAAGAAAAACTTCAGAGTAATAAGGAAATGAGGCCAAACAGAGAATGTCAGAGAAAGCAGGATGTTGGAACAGAAATAGACAAACTCATCTGGGCAAAGCAAAATGGGCTGACAAAATGCAGGACGCGAACAGCCAACCAAATGTCAGCAGTTAAAAAAAAAGAAGAAGTGCCACGGACAAGCTCAAAATAAATAAATAAAGAACATGAATGTGTTTATGAAGCAGTCTAACACGTAGGTGGGTGTAGTTTATACACATATAGTTTATTTGTTTATCTACACAGAGATTATGCATAATTGTGACAGAACTGCAAGTCTGTTCATGTGTGAATATTTATGTATATTACTGTATATATGTATGAGCATGCGTGTGTATGGATCATTTCATCTAATTGGCTTACATGTGTACATGGGTGGGTGTGTACATACGCAGATGTGTATGTGGGCGTGGGCTTGAATGTTTCGACTGACGTAAACATGTGCTTGTGTGTTGAGTGTGTCTCTGGTTGTGCATGTAGATGTATTTCTGTGCGTGAGTGTATTGTATGTTTTGCGCATTCAAGTATGTATCTGTGTGTGTGTGTGTGTGTGTGTGTGTGTGTGGGTCCATGCGCCTTTGTATGTCTGCGTGTGTGCATGTGTGTGTGTTTATGTGCGTGTGTGTGTGTGTGTGTGTGTGTGTGTGTGTGTGTGCGTGTGAAAAGCACCTCTCATGGTGGGCGGTGTGTAAACACTCTGTTTCCTCTGTGCAGGGGAGAGCTGCTGTGTGCCTGGAGTCTGGTGGAGAGTGGAGATTGAGAGGAGGAGGGGGGGGGTGGATGGATGGATGGAAAAGAACAGCATGAGAGCACAGATCTGATTTCACAAACCCCCACCCACCCCCACCTCGTCCCTCCTCCTCCTCCTCCTCCCTCCTTCTCACCCCTCCGCCACTCTATTTCAGGAGCTCCGGCCCTCTCAGGTAATCAATGACAACCGCATCAGAAAGAGCGTCCTCCATACCATGCCACAGAGCAGGCCTGCTGCTCAGCCCAACTCGGCTTAATGCAGCCACCCAAGTCTGTGGGGCAGTTATGGAGGCAGAGAGCTGGAGCTGGAATATATTAAATGAGTACATCTACATCTCTCCAGTGGGGGAGAGACTGTAGAGGACTGCAGTCTTTAAGCTGACGTGGATGCTCAAGCTTGTTTCTTTTGAATGCAGGTCAGGCACAGATATCTGTATCTGTACTTGCCTTTGTACCATAGGCCTACATGGGAGAAACAAAGGCAGTTGTATAGTAGGCACAGTTAAACTTACAGGGGCTACTACATAGAACAAGTACTTGATTCTGTACTGTATGTCAAAACAGTAATGTCAACAACATCAATGTCTTGTAAATATATTTTACACCCAAATATGCCATTATACCACCGATTTGCAATATTCTGTCATCTCGTTCATACTATGTTTTTATGGTATTGTTCCCCAATCACCATAGATTAAGGCACTAAGCTATAGCCTACATGAAGAAAAATAGTGTGCGAGACACAAACATACCTCTCCCTGGGCGCTGGGCGTCAGTTTGTCATCTGCATGAACACAAACAGAAAACATGCATGACTCATTTTGCTGCCATAGTAGGCCTGTCCAGCCAGCCACCTGGGTCCACTCGTACAGAGGCAACATTTCCTGACCTGCTTAGTCATGCTAACAATAATGGTACAGTGTAGTACACAGGGGCTGTCATCTATGATCTAGAACCCCATCTTTATGTAATAATACATGGCCCCCACTGACTCCTTCAATGAGCCACAGCTTTAAATAGAGACGGAGACATGCAAAAAAAAATCTCTGAGACTATTCAATTTGTAATTGAGACCCGCTAGTGTGAACTATGATCCCTGACTTTGTGAATGTGGAAAAAAGAAAGGCTTTAGATTCAGAGAAGGCTTTGTCAGTGAGAGATTGTCATTCTCCGGAGATTTAGACTCAGAAGACATTGCATTGATCAGTCCCCTCTGTCTTAACGACCTGTACTGAATTGGAATCGACCTTGCCCACGCATGAACTGACTGCAGAAATTCGTGTGATAAAAAGGGCTTGCAATGGCCCATTCCTTTAGGTTATTTGGTATAACGTATAGTCTTTATCCCTATGTTTTTGACTGCAGAGGTTATATGGCACACGGACTGTGTGACTGCGTAGTCTTACTATAATTTTGTTGACACATACAGTACATCATGTGAAACTGTGATTTTCCGGCTCAGACTAAACCCTCCGAAATTATGGCTGTTTTGACTAATGGAAAAAAAAAATTCCACCGATGGAAATAATTATCCTTACATTTCCAAGAGAGTAAAACAATGGACACTTGCAAGCTTGTTGGGCACCAGTTACACAACATAATCCCGTATAAAAATGGGAAAAACATGGGTAGCGATATGAATAAAAGTGAATGATCCGTCCATGATTAATATGCCCCTAGGCGCTAGGAAAATTAGGGAAAGATGACGTTTACAGGCAGCCCAGGAAAGAAACCTTAGCCGACAATCCCAGGTTTCACATGAAGCACCTGAACTGCTCCCACTTTTACTTTATAGCTCTCCCAGCTGAAAGGGAAACCGGGGGTAGGAGCCTGTTTATGGCCTGATTAAAACCTGCGCTGCGACACGGCTAGCTGAGAAAAAAAGAACACAGTAACCTGTTGTAAACACCATTTGCCAAAGGGGCTGTTTTATTACATAGACTTCGCCAGGACTCCAATTTGTACACAGGAAAAAGTTATTACTGAGAGGTATTGTGAAATAGCAGCAGCTACCGATGCCCGTGCTCTGGGTTTGGAATGGCTTCAGTGTATGTGCTGTAGGTTATGGCTATCGGCAACAGCGCGGGAACGCGTCCAAGCTGTTGGGCTACTTCAAAGAACTGTGGAGAAATGTTTCGGAGGGCGTCACGTCACGGAGCGGTCAAGTGACGCAGAAGTTTGTAAATCTATAGAAATTGCCCTATTTAACGAGAGACAAACTTGTTTTGATCCTAGTGAGAGAGAAATACCAGATGGACAAAGGACTGTTTGTTGCTTGAATGCTGCTCTGTACAGCGCTCACCCACGCACACCCCTACTACTCTCATCCAAAAAGAGAAAAATACGTCCCAGTCCACCCAGCCACACCGGCCCGATAACCCCCTACGTGTGAGAACAGCTCATACACACTTCAGCCCTATTGCTGGACGAGACTCACAGTTTAGGCCATTGCCTCTGAATCAGCTGTCCATGGAGGGTGCCAGTTTACACACAGCGATGCACAGTTGGGAATACTAGAGCCCACAAAAAATGGATAAAAAGCTTCACTGCCTTTGGTGGTACAACAGGGGTCCCACTGGCAGTAATTACATAAGGATGGTGTGATGGTTCTTTGGCTGTGGAGAGAGCACAATTTAAACCTATAGGCCTGTGGGAAGAAAGAGTTATCTGAAGAGAGCACCGAAACCGGGCGTATGCTTACGTAATTAGGCTGTGTTGCGCTAGTGGGTGCTTGGTCGAGCTAGCTTCTGTTGGACGTTTTAATAGCTGCCCTAAAGATCTGTGGGCAGTTTGTCAAAGATATAGCTGCCAGTGCTGGACCAGTGAAAAGTGCATGGGTAGGTATGACCCATATCGATTCAAAGCTTAGTGGGTGCTAAATGGAATAGTGCTACGCTCCTGTGTTCTGTCCTTGCCGGACATGATTAAGGTGCTGTTTCACGTCCAGTATCCCAGAGGCTACAAATGATCTCAGTGTGTCTCTGTATACAATGAACCAGTTTAAACTGCTAGACTACCAGCTCTTCTCTCTACAGTTGTAATCAAATGTTTTTAGCAATTCTATTACTGCCAACACTTCCTGGCTATGACTGTGCATTGGTTGGGCCTGCCAGTCAGAACTTTAATAGATGGCAGGGAGTTAGCGCTACATATTTTTTCAATACATTTTCTTTTCTCTCTTTTTTGTCTGAAAGTGTTTCTTGATACTATATCACAATGATATTATATCACATGGTCATGTAACAGCTGAAGGTCAGCTTGTGAGCCTGATGATGATAATGACTAATTCAGTCTCTCTCTCTCTCTTTCTCTCTCTCATTTTACTGTGTGTGAGTGTGCCTGTACCAGAGTATATTCTAAATTTCTCCAAAAAAAACCCAGCAGATTATATCCTGTACCATTAACTTAGCCAGCTGGCATCCTATAAAGTACTCAGACATAAACAGTGTATGAAATGTACTACATAAACAAACTCGCCTTGCCTTGCTTTGTAACAGATCAGTAAGGACTAATGAGAGGAGACAGTTTCTCTACAAAATGGCTGATTACAATACGGGTGTCAAAAGGGCAGAACACTGAGTTGCTCAGTTTCTGCGGTGTTCCATGTGCAGACGTGTCAGACCATGAAAAAGGTTGTGACGTGTCTGTGATGACTACGTTGCTGGAGTCGCCGCCACCCCACTGGCTCCATATGCTGACGCCACATGGAAAGATGTGCTGATACTGTGCCGGCCGGCGATCCCGGCATCTCACTCACACACAGACACACACACACACACACACACACACACACACACACACACACATATACACACACACACACATATCCATTCACATACGCGCACACGCACACACACACACACACACACACACACACACACACACAAACACAACATGCCATGCTGCACTGCACTCAAGGTTACATTATAGAACACAGAATCACCAGTGAACTCAGCCAACCCTCTGTCCCTCTGTCCCTTGTCCCTATCCCCAACCCCCACACACACACACACCTGAGGTCAGGTGGCTCGCAGCCTGGAGTCAAAACATTCCTCCTGCATCATCACATACGCCACTGATTCCCAAACATTAAGGTCATGTTTTGAAATGCCTTTGTTTCGATGCTACTGAATGGAAAAAGCTTTGATTTCAGGCTCAGTGTATGATTCGCGAATGCCATTCTTAGTTTACTAACGTTAGTGGAGCTCATTTGTATGGTAATTGTGTTGACAGGAAACACAATCACATTCAGTCTCTGCATTCAAATTCTGTTTAACTAATCACAGCCTGACTCGTGAATTACAAACGATTTCAAACTGTGCTCTTTACATAAACAGTTATAAATTGAACAATATGGTGTAAATGTCTGCCTTAAACTGTCTTTCAATCGCTTCTGTGTGTCTCTCTCTCTGTCTTTCTGTCTGTGAAAATTGAAATTTCACAGTACATTTCTCCTAGGATTTCCCCATCACCCTGATGTATGTACAGATTACTCGATCTGTCTTACCGGCTGCATTGGGGTCATTGTAGATAACCAGAGTGGCAGGTGTGGGTCGTCTCTTTCGGATCTAAAAGGACAGAAAGGTTTTTTTTTTACACATTACATTTCATCAGCAGTCAACCTCCATAAAGTCACAATTCTTGATCCTGTCAGACATCATACCATGAAGTGAGCATTAAGCCCATGTTCACTATTTCAAAGCTAACATGCAAATCTAATAGACCATGACGTTAGCCAGGAACAGTGGATACAGCTTTCTCAGAATTTCCATTGGCTACCGTGTGTGCATATGTGTCAAGTTTATGGTACAGAGACTGAGTGTCAGCTCAACCAGCAACAGAGAGGATGTCAGAGTTGGTTTGTGGGGGTGAACATTTACAATGTTCTGTCGCGACACATGTCCGATAAGACATGGTCTCATTCTTTAAAACAGGCCCAGTTCATTCTCAACCAAGGACATCACAATCAATGCAGAAGCGCTCAAAAAAAAAAACAGGGAGGAAAGAAAAAAACCTGCAACCTTTTCCATTTTGTCTATAGTTTTTACGCCCGTCCGTTGAGTTATATAGTTGATGAGGCACAAAGGGGAAAAAAAGCCTGATAGAGCCTGTTCTAATAGCAGCCTTAGTCAGCACAGCCAGGCCTGAAACTGATTGGACACTGACCTAACATCATCATATTTTTTTTCTTCTCTCTAGCGCTTCGTTGTTGTCCCAGCGTCAGCAAAAGTTCCCCTCAGATAAAAGAGTGTAGCACACCGTTTCTGGCAGAGACGCCACTTGCTGTGAAGTGTTTCTTACAGTACAGCTGACACTTTCACAGCGATTCACAGTGCACACATCCTGAAAGCCTCATTTGTGCTTTGAAACATTTGCTTTTCTTAAAACAGGCACTTTTCCTACTGAAAAGGTGGTGGAGAAGATATTCAGGGGAAGCATTTAAGGTAAACTGTCTTTTCCCTGACAACTGGAGTCCTTTTTCATTTCTTCCCATAGCACTTGAAAAACACAGGAAAAAAGGAAATCATGATGCTCTTTACATCACCCCCTCTCACACAAACAAGAAAGCTGTGCTGTAGACTACCATTAGCGCCCATCGCTATAATGTGCCCATACTGCAAAATAGATTTACCAGAACCCTGAACAAAGCAGAGAGCCTTTTGAACAGGTCTCTGGAGAACCCCAATCCCTCATCCCCACCACTCTCATACAGACACACACACACACACACACACACACACACACTCGATCACACACACACCAGCGCATACACACACATACACATTCACACTTACACTCACACACACACTTACATACGCACACACACTCTCTCTCACACACACATGCACACACACACACAAACACACACACACACAACATTACTCTAAGAGGAAGAGGAGCTTTCCCAGTCCCAAGCACTCCCCTCCCTCTCTCTCTCTCTCTTTTCTACCCCTCTTTCTCTCTTTCTCTCTCTCTCTCTCTCTCTCTCTCTCTCTACTCACATGTTCAGCTGCCTGCGGGTCCAGTTGGCTCTGGAACAGTGGCACAGAGAACTGGATCTTCTTGGGACTGTTGGGCTCCATGTTATCCTTGCAGTAGAGGCAGAGCAAAGACAGAGACCCGGGAGAGGGGAGGGAGGGAGTGTAGGAGAGTGAGTGTGCGTGAGAGAGAGAGAGTGAGGATGAGAGAGCAAGCAGGGGAGAGAGCGAATGAGAGAGAGAGAGAGAGAGACTGAAATAAGAGAGAGAGAGAGAGAAAGAATCCTGCTACTGGTGAGCAGCTGTGTGGTCAAGCTTTACGGCAGCAGCAGCAGTAGCCTCCTCTCTGGCCCAGACCTCTTATGAGCACACTGACCGCTCTCCCTGGACAGCCCGCCTCCCTCCTGCTCAGGAGGAGAGGGAGAGAGAGACAGAGAGAGGGAGAGAGAGAGAGAGAGAGAGAGAGAAAGAAAACGAGGGCGGAGAGTGCAGATATATATATATGTACCAAAAGGTAAGGGGGATGATAGACAGAGAGGAAAAGAGCAATAACAAAAGAATAAAGTAAAATGAAAGTCAAAGTTAGATGTAAGCAGGAGAGGAAGGGATAAGAAGAGAGGGGAGAAGAGAGAGAGAGAGGATAGTTCCACTTTTGTCTTCTGGCTTCAAAAATGTTAGCGATGCAAATCGTTTTCTTCTTGACTTTCTTCCACAAAGTCTCCAAATCACCCCACAGAAGCACAAGGGGGGGTGAGGTTAGGGGTGCTTCCCTTAAAAAATCTCTGCAAGTGTCCAGCACCTCTGCGCTCAAGCTCTCAAGTCCCTGCAGCACTTGTCCCCTCTGCTCCTCACTGGACTCTCTCTCCACTGGCTTCAGTTACCTCCCACGATGGGATGGGCTGGGATGGGCTGGGCTGGGCTGGGCTGGACGGCTATCTGTGAGATATGGCAATGCCTCCTCCCTCCTTCCCTCTCTCTCTCCCTCTCTCTCTCTCTCTCTCTCTCTCTCTCTCACTCTCCCTTCCTCCCTCTCTCTCTCTCCTCCCAGTATCATTAGCAACGCTCACAGAAGTGCAATATAAGCCCCCATCGGGACCTGCTGATGCATCCTCCATTATTGATGATCCAACTTCAGGAAGCTGCTGCTGATTTTTTCCCTCCTCCCCCTCCTCCTCCTCTCTCCATCTCTTTCCCCTCCCTCCCTCCCTTCCTCCCCTCTGTCCTCTCTTCCTTTTCAGACCCTCTCATTCTTTTTCTCTCTCTTTCCCCTTTTCCACTTTTTCCTCCTTTTTTCCCAGGCCAAAGTAAACCTGCAGACAAAAAGAGAGTGTGTTTTATAATGCAGGACGTCCTCAATCACACACGGCATATCATTTGGAGATTTTTTAATTATTCAAAATGACTTCTGTGGAGAGATATGCATCAATGTCGTGACAGGCTTTTTTATTTTTAGGTCGACCTGGCTAATATCATTAGCGTGGCAGGTCGTGCTCATTTTTAAGTCTAATTAGGTAATAATTAAGTCTAATTATACATTTACAAATAATAGTCATTTATTCAGCTAACCTCAAAAAATGGGAGAACTTGTGAAAAAGAACTTCTGTGAAAAGAACTTGTGACCACACATAGTTCTGGCTTTAAAAAAGAAAATGTTTTTTTTTTTACTGTTTCTTGGCTGAAAATCCAAATTTGAAAAGGACAAGGGGGCCTGGAGGGAAAGTTCAAAAAGATAAAACAGGGAGGCACAGTTCTGCACACATCAACATAAACTATGATGAAAATCACTTCACCGTCTTTCTTAACTGCATTTATAAAGTGCATTCATACACTCAAACAGAGTACCCAAAGAGGGTACCCCGCGGTCTTACGCTGCTGAAAACATAAACACTGAGGTGGGACAAAATGTTTTTTCCTGTCCAGTCAACAAATTCACCTCTTCACCTGAAGGCGCTGGGCTTTGGCCCCTGTTTGAGTGTATGCGTGCATCAATGGAACCCATTTAAGTGGTATGAGGTCATTCCCCCTAGGCACAAACACACCTCAGGAACACCCGGTGCTCTTGGGGACATGCCAAGGAGTTAGAGCGAAGCGCTGAGGGAGGAGAGGGCTTGAAGTGGAGCCAAGTGACCGAAGCACGGCTTGCTGTTGGGCAAGAGAGGCTTCGTTGAGGGACCCCTTTGGTGTCTTGTTTTTCCCTTTAAATGAGGAGTTTTAAACGAAAAAAAAAAAAAACATTTTTCAGGTCCTATTAGGTCACGTTCGTTTAGAGTCAGGAGAACATACCTGTTCAGAATGAGTTCATCATGAGTTTCCATGAAGGTTGCCATGTTTGGATGCTGTATGTAGAACCCCACACACAAACTCCCTTTTTCTGTCCAGGAGAAAAGCAAGTTTTTCCAAAACACACACGTACCCAAAAGCCCCTCACCACTAAACTCACCTCACCAGACCGAAACTCACAACACCACACCACACACACCACACCGAAACACACAACACAGGCCCCGTTGTGTTTCTTCCAGGAAGAGGGAAGCGGGAGTGATTAGGAGGATGAAGAACAGTGGGAGACTGAGAGAGCAGACACCAGGGGTGCAGACAAGTCCAGCTCACTCAGTGAATGCTCAGCAATCTTCTGGTGCCAGCAGTTGGGACACAGCAGGTAGACGAGCCAACTTCCACAGACTGCAGAGTTAATAGGGCTGAAAAAAAACTCCATGAAATACAATTTACCTATTGAGACAGAAGATCTCTGCATTTATGGGAGTGAAGGCAACCACCTCAAATGATCTTAGACCCACTCAAGCTTGGTCTTCAGGATACATTTTGTGGGCATTATTTCTTGTGTTACCTGACCGCTCAGTGATACCCCTGTGCCAGATTATCAGGGTCAGACCTCTTCAGTAGGTTCTCTTTCAGCAACTCAACAACTCGTTTGTGTCAGCCAACCATATTCCGAAGTAGCATCAGTAACAAAAGGGGGCTCCTCACAAATACCAAATCCCTGAAGCACCCATTCAACCTGCCACGCTATCGACAGATCCACAATGTGGCCCTGTCCAAAGAGAGAGAGAGAGTCCCGTTTCCATGGCAACGCGTTGCCCAGATTGGGCTGACTGCCATAGGGGAAATGGGCATGGCATTTAGTCATTTTATTCATTTCCATCATCAACATGCATGTGTCTCTATTTACTGAAGTGGCCGCTCTACCGGACAGTGCTTGCAGAAAAGGGCAACAGACAAAGTGGCCACATCACTCCATTTAAATGAAGCTGCTAGGGGCTTATCATTGAGAGGGATATGAATTGCTGAGGCATTGTGCAATATTCTGAGGAGGACGCAAGAATCAAAAGAAAAAATTAGGGGCCTTTGTCAATGTTTGTTGAATTATTCACAGTTATCAGCAAATGACAGGAAGCTGTACGTTCAGGAGAGAAGATGAGGTGTTTTTTTAATGAAGCATACTGAGGACCAGGAGCACAATTAAAGAGACAAAACAAAATGAACCATTGTACTTCACCCCCCTAATGAAGATGTCACAAAGCAGGACATCGCCAGCTAGGCTGACTATGCAATCTCTGCTGCGTTATGCTGATTTGGAAAGTTTGAATTACCAATGTGAATTGTGCTGTATGAGAATAACCTTGCCATTGTGTGTGTATTAGACAAAAGACCACCACACAACAGATTTACTCAAAATAAATAAATCTTTATTAATGATTTGCTTTAGACAACATCCCTCATGCATCCCAAAAAGGTGACAAGTTAGCAAATCCCTTTAAAACAAAGGTGCTTTACTAGCACATAAACCACAGTCTGACGTACAGGTATTGTGTGAATCAATTAGTATTTCAATTCATTTCTCAACTAAAGACAAAACAATAACAACAAAAATTAACAACCAACCACAAATAAACCAGAACAACACAGATAACAGTGACACAACAATAGGTGTGGTCTCTCTCCCTTGCTAAGACCGATGGGGGGGTGACATTTAATGCGTACCCCATATCCGAACACTTAGTTCTCGTTTCTTTGTGTCAAATCACATTTAAAACAAAACAAAAAAAGTAGAAGAACCTGAAGTAGTAGTGCTGTCTACAGAGGCAAAACTTATTTAGAAATGTGCTTGAGGCTATTTTAGTTCTTTGTCCTTGTTAGGAGAGCGTGATAGATTACAGACATAAATATAGCCTGACGAGCAGAGGCCAAGACGGCGTGGCTGAGGAGAGCCTTCAGAAGTGGCACACCTAAGAACAGTAGTCGCTATTGGTCGATTTCAAGTCGCGAGTGAAATGTATTGCACAGTTAGTTCCTCACAGAGGCTGCATTAGAAGATGGGGGTGTTTTTTTTACAGTAGACACTTACATGGAAAGAAACATATACATAGTTTCAAGCATGTATCCAGACAGACGCATTCACATTCTCACAAACACAAAAATACACACACACACACACTCTCTCTCTCTCTCTCTCTAACGCACACACAGACAAATACAGACACACGTACAGTATATATTGATACCAATAGGCGGTCTCTTCGAACTTGTTCACCTTTCGACAAATGGACATGCACCTGGACCAACAGCACATACTTTAGCACGTCCCACAAAAGCATCAGAATGTACTACTGTACCATCAATACAGCCAGCCAGTACAGGGCACCATTCCCATCCCACCCCACCCCACATTTGCCTCCTACCCCAACCCTTCAACCCTCTCCCAGCCCCCCACAGTAGGGGGTGTGTTGTAGGGGCAGAGGGGGTCAATGTTCCCAATCAGAGGCAAGAAACAGCGTTTGCCAGCAGAAGTGCTCGTCGTCGTACTCATTTGGCTAGTGTTGGCGTGGGGAAGAAGGGTGGGCTCTGTTTCTGTGTTCCCCAGACTGCAAGGAGACCAGGCTGGGGGGGCTGGGGGGTCGGTGGTGACATAAGGGTTGGACTGGCTGGGTAGATCTCTCCTCAGTGCAGGCTTCAACAGTGTTCAGCACAGAAACTCTTTAGTAGGAGTTTGTGTTTTTTTTTTCTTCCTTCCCCCATTTCCTCGTCTTCATCTGCAGAGAAATGGTGGGTGGAAGACAGGAGGAAGAAAGAAAGAAAAAAAGAAAGAAAGATGAGGTTGTGTGCCACAGTGACAGATGTCAGAAACAGCTCTGCACCATGAGAAACGTCTTATTTCATCATTTCACGAGAAGGAATTGACTTTACATGATAACTTTTTCATGACTCAATATGACGAGGTGTCAAAATGTCAAGAGTCTACCCCCTGGCTGTCTTTCCATAAACACACACAGCCTCAAAAACAATCCACATCAAAAACGCATAAACAAACAAAGGCCACCATTCACAGAGAAATGCTACTCTGGCTAAAAAACGCAACACACAGCACACGTGGGCCGAGGTGTTGGGATCGGGCCAGTTTCCCTTTTGTGTGCGCCGACAACTTTGCTCAAATGGCACCTAACAGCCCAATTTCCTGCCCACTTAACCAGGTCTGCACACCCTAATGAGATGGGATTGCTCCGTTTAATAGAGCAAAAGCTCGCTGGCACATGAGGTGGGTTTTGAAAAGGAAACAAGGGTGTACATAGCTGCACTGCACTAGGCCTCACTTACCTCTCTATCTCGCACACAAAAGATCCAGCGGCTTGCGTTGCCGGCTCAAGGCTGCTCCCTCGACGGCGTCCCACTCCTGCGGGGAGAGACGGCGGCCAGCAGCTCACTCACGATCTCCTGACGGATTTCATCCGCAATGCTGTCTTTGATCTGGACATGAGAGGGGAGATATATGGGCATGAGTTGAGGAAATAAGAAGAGGAAAAGGAGGAATAGGAGGAGAGACAATGAAAGACAAATAAGGAAGTGGTTATTTGAGATAACGAAGAACAAATCTGGTAGTGTTTTTTTTTGCAGCGCGAACACAACCCTCCTGGCTGGCATAGGTCTGGCCCCATGGCACAAACACATGCTGGAGTTAAGATGGACTGGCAACGCCAGGAACACGCCACGCTCTGGGGCATTAAAAACACACACACACAAACAGACACACACACACACACACACACACACACACACACACACACACACACACACACTCGAAGAGGGAGGGAGAGAGAGATGGAGAGAGCGCCAGAGAGAAAGAGAGGGAGAGTGTGTGTGTGTGTGTGTGTGTGTGTGTGTGTGTGTGTATGTGTGAGTGAGAGGGGGGGGGGTATCTCATACAAAATAAGCAAAATGCTGCCAACCCTATGACATCATTCCAAAACAGACGAAGTGCAGAAAGTCTCCCACACACAAAGCTGCGACTCAAAGACAGTGCCGCCGACGCACTCCAGGTTTCCATTAAGAACTCGCCAGCCAGGGTCTTAAATCGAAGTGCACAAACATGTTTTTTGAGAGTAGATCTGGACTGTGGACTGTGCACATGGTGTCACCACACCACATCTGTCAGCCAGTTGTCGGGGGTAGGGGTTTTTGGGAGTCTCAGGAGTCTCAGGCGATGCCAGGGACATATTAAATGTGTTCAGGACAAAGCTGTCCTTTCCTCTACACGTCTCAAATGACCAGAGAGGTAAAAGAGACAGGGCTACCTGCTCTGGGTGAGAAAATTCTAGAAGACTATATATTATGTATATGGCTTCTGTGGCAATGCAAATTATACCCAGAGGAGTACTAATACAGCGTAGCCTTCTTCACCATCACAAACACCTTTTTTAACTCATCAGTTGTGTCTTTGCTGTTTGAGAAGAAGTCGCATAATGCAGGGAAAGTTGTGAAGACAGATCAACTGGGTGTCCTTATCTAACATAATTACCAACAATAATATTAGTTTGGAAAGGGATTGTATTTTTAATGGGGCCTAAAATGTTGAGCACTGGCACTGTCTACAGGGATTCCGAACTTTTAATGGCACTATATAAACAAATAAAACGTAACACTGCATTTTATGGATGAATTTCATAGCAGCTGAAAGACTAAAAAGGGGGTTTACTAAGGTCTTCTGTGGACAGCTATCCTTGTCTAGGCCTGTTGCCAGCATCCTCAGCCTCAAAAAGCTCTGTGTAAGAGACTCCTTTAGCAAAGCTTGAATACTCGGCAGAACAGACATCCAACACCCCCTAAAGCTGTTCACACCCACCTCTTTGATCAGCTGTTGCAGGTGTGGATTTTCCACTCCTCTCTCAGGTCCACCTCTTCCTCCTGCTCCTCCTCCTTCCTGCCCTCTCTCCTCCAGCAGGTGGGGGTCGATAGCTGCCTGGCTCCCCTGCTCCCCTGTGGAGGAGGAGCATCTCCCCACACTCTCCCCTCCGTCCACCCCTTCCTCCTCCAGCTGTTGTTCTCCACCCTCAGGCGCCGTGGCCCATGAGGAGGGCTCCAGGCCGGGCCGTGGAGGGGGGACTGGGGTGAGGTTGACCGATGCCCGGTAGAGGGCTCCACCCCTGGGGGGCGATGAGCGTCTGGAGGCCCTGCTGCTCCTCACGGGGCTGGCGGTACCAGAGGAGCGGCCCGATAGGGGGGTGGTGGCCCGGCTCAGCCCGCCCTCGTAGCCCAGCTCAGACTGCAGGTACAGCTGCTCCCGCAGGAGGTCAGACACCTGGGGAGGCAGGAGGAAAACTAATGATTCAAAATGTGAACACACACACACACACACACACACACACACACACACACACACACACACACACACACACACACACACACACACACACACACACACAGAAACATACACACACACCTGTACACACCCAGACACACACTTATAAACATGCATACACACTTATAAACACTTATACATAAACACATGAACATAAACACAGAAATAAATACAAGTGTGAGAAAAACAAATCAGACGTGCGCATAAGCACACACACACACACACACACACACACACAAACACACACACACCAGATACATGAGCCTGAAAGAAGAGCTGTGTTGACACATGAGCACACACTGAAACACACACACACACACACACACAAGGACAAACACACACGGCGTCACACTCACCGGCTCCAGGGCGGAGGAGTTGGACAGGCTGTCCAGACTCTGACCTCTGAGCATGGCCTGTGTTGTAAGAGACACTCATTACAAGGAGACTAACAAATGAGGCCTCGAGTGGCTGAAAAACAGCTACGCATTAGACTCCCAAAATGAGCCCTCGCCTACTCGGCTCCACACAAGACAAGCCAATCTTACTGAATCTTTCAAGAATGAATCTGTCCTGGATACTCTTAAGGTACAAAGATGATTCAAAATTTGCACTTTTTTTCCCCAGTTTCACTGACTAACAGGTAAACAAACTTATTAATACAAAAGTTGTTTCCTAATTTTTTGTTAATAAAAACTTGCTTACTGGTGTCAGTAAAAAAAAAAACTAAAAAAAAAACTATGATGGCACATGTGTAGACGAAAAAAGTTGTCGCAAGCAAGCAGTTAATTACAAAACAGAAAGTAGTGTAGTGGAGTGAATGCTTGGTGCGGAGAGGCTGCAATTGCAGGCACTGACCATAGGGTGGCGGTAGAAGCCAGGATGCTGCTGCCCGGCACGGAGCTGCTCGTTGAGCGTGAGGAGTCGATCCTCAACCTGCAGCTCCAGCTCCTGAAGCTCCTGCCTGACCGCACCACGCAGACTCTGCAGCTGTTCCGCCTCCAGCCTGGCACACACACACACACACACACACACACACACACACACACACACACACACACACACACACACACACACACACACACACACACACACACACACACACACACACACACACACACACACACACACACACACACACACACACACACACACACACACACACACACACACACACACACACACAGAAGACAGTTTGGATATTACTGGAAGTTACTACTAACACTGAAAAAAGCTCTTGAGTTGGAGTGCAGCCTGGAACATAGAACTTTGTTGTTAAAGAAAGTTCTTTCACCACACGAGTACCTTGGTATCTATTAAGTTCTGATTTATTGCTAACATTATTGTGTAGGCACCATCACACAGGTATAGAGGACAATATAGGGAATAGAGTTTATCATCTAAGTTATAGATGGGTTTGCCTTTGGGTTTAACACAGGAAAAAACACATGTCATTACATTTATTAGCAACACTGAAAAAAGCTGTTGAGTTGGAGTACTGCCTAGAACATATAACTTTGTTGTTAAAGAAAGTTCTTTTACCAGATGAGTGCCTTGGTATCCATTAAGTTCTAATTTACTGCTAACATTATTGTGTAGGCACCGTCATAAAGGTATAGAGGACAATGTAATCATCAAGGTTATAAATGAGTCTCCCTCTGGAATAAACACAGGACATTACCATTTATTACCAACACTGAAAAAAAACTGTTGAATTGGAATGCTGCCTGGAACATATAACTTTGTTATTAGACGGTGCTCTTTGGTCAAGAGCCTGCACAAGTTCAGAACTTAATAGATACCAAGGCACTCATCTGGGAAAGAACTTTCTTTCAGCAGATGAGTGCCTTGGTATCTAATAAGTTCTTATTTACTGCTAACATTACTGTGTAGGCACCATCATACAGGTATAGAGGACAATGTAGGAATAAAGTTTATCATCAACGTTACAGATGGGTTTGGCTTTGGGATAAACACAGTATCCCATGACAGAGTAAACATACTCAGATGAGCATATTACAGCAGGAATCAGAGAAATGGGTGGATGGAAGCTGGGAGAAATAATTGGCTATGGATCAGTGAAGTGAAAACTGAACATATACTGAGCTCCAAACAACAGCATTGTTTACTGCAAGAGGCAAGAGACCAGGCTTCAGAAACTAGACTTTCTATGACACATTTATTTCCACCATTCACTGAACCAGCTGATTCTGGCTGCAGTTGGCTGTCTGTTCTACTCAGAAAACTATCTAAGTGGTATCAAGGATAAGAGGTATTCAAAAGAATTGAATGCTAAAGAGGGTACTTTAATACTTCAAGATAGGAAAGGAGATAACAGTAACAGTGCTCCATAAATACTTGTGGCAGCAACAACAACCAATCAACATGGTCCACATCATTAACACCCGCCTTTTAATAGTTACATAACCAAGAGTAAGTGCTCCAGCAAAACATTTGTCTTCTTCCAAGTTCTAATGATGTCTTCCTAATGCCTTTTCTTGACCTCATGACTTTCATCAAGGTCAAGGAAGAGGGATTAGGAGAAGGTGACAAGCCAGGCTACCAACACTACAGCCTCTAATAAGGACAAATCTCCTGCTGGGAGATGAGCTAATGAGCTAGTGAGATAACAAGTAAACTGCTATAATCAATAGGCTACATGGTAGGACCCGAGACCTCTGATACCTGGGTTTACTATCTCTGCTCATGCTGCAATCGCATGTGTAAAAGCTGCAGACTCTTTGGCAAATTAAATGCTGGCACTTCTCGTTGTCTAGATATCTCCATCTTGCGGTTAGGCTAGCGGTGGTTGCCAATTTACAGTGAAAACTACGGTGATGGACATGTGATGCTTTGTCGATCTCCTCTGTGTTTCGCATGACTGGGTGCTACCTCAGGTGATACTGCACCCCTCATGGGGCGTTTCCTCTGTTCAGTTTAATCGGTGAGTCAATGTACACACTACTCATTGAGTAAACACCTCATGACTTAATCAAGTCAACTTCCCGGTGCTATTCCTGCTGTAGCCTTAAGCAACTACAGTACTTTACTGGAGATCACCGTTTCAGTTCATCTTCAGGTGCAGCTGAAAGCCACCAGACACTGTGGCTAGAACTGACAATAAATGTTTGGTTTTCTTCAGGGGGGGGGGGGGGAAACAAAGGGACACAAACTTCAAGGTGTATGCGAACTACTGTCAACTGTAAACAAAGCTAGTTTACTCTTTTCATGCGGTGTATATACAAAATGAGACAAAAACAAATATGGTGGCCAAACTACAGCTTGCATTGCCTCAGCTGACTAAGTATGTAACTAAATCCACATCCTAAAACACACACCACACTTAGCAAGTCCAACAGCTAATGCTCCAGATGTCACACCCAATCAGGGAGATAAGAGTCATATACCCAGTATGTGAGCAAAGTGGTCTACTGATTAAGGCAACACGAATGTTTACCCGTGTTACTGTCAATTAAGAGACAAATAAATAGGTTTATCTCTAAAGAGAGACGCCTTTCAAAATTGGTGCAGCTGAAGAACACACACTGCACCACCTAGTTCTCTGCACCATACAACATTAGCAAAATAAAAATGGTTTTGTAAAGCTGAACTGTTCAGAATAAGAAACAAGCCAGTGAAAGACATCTTAAAGCACTACTGATGTGGCTTACACAACCCCCACTCAGCATTGTCACTGGCTGGTAATGAAGTTTTATGAAGGACACTCCACTTATGTGCCAATTCAGTCTGACTGTCTGACAGAAAACCTTGATAACTACAAACCTGGCATCCAACACAAAAGAAGGGGTAATGTTTTTGCCATTGTGCTAGTTGTGCAGAACTAAGCAGGGCATTTCCTTTGCGGCAATAGACAGCCACAGACCTCAATGCTCCCTGACATTAGATCATTAAAGACATATCATGGTGTGGGAGTGTGAGTGGTGTGAGAGTGACATGTAATTAACTATGACAAAATGTCAAAACTCTTGAAGTGAGTGGTAACTCTACACGTGCTCTTACAATGGTATTTCATGACCAGTGAATGAGGTTACTCATGGGGCGTGTGTGTGTGTCCTGTCTGAAAGGCTGGTAGACCTGAGAAGTGAAGCGTGTATTTCCCTTTGTCCTCTTGTCAGAAAAGCTGTTGTTCTTCAGGAGTGAAGTGTGTGTGTGTGTGTGTGTGTGTGTGTGTGTGTGTGTGCGCGCGTGTGTGTGTGTGTGTGTGTGCGCGTGTGTGTGCGCGTGTGTGTGCGCGTGTGTTCCTCTGTCCTCCTGTCTGAAGTGTGGTGAAGAAGTGTCAAGAGGTGTGTGTATGTGTGTGTGTGTCGCCTCCTCCCCTCCTCGTGCTGCTAAACTTTTGGAATGAGGTGTGTGTGTGTGTGTGTGTGTGTGTGTGTGTGTGTGTGTGTGTGTGTGTGTGTGTGTGTGTGTGTGTGCGTGTGTGTGTGCGCCAGCGTGCGTGTGTGCTGACCTCTCGTCCTGGCTGAGGTGCTGGTAGACCTGAGACTGCTGTCTCATTAGAGACAGCTCCAGGTCCATCATCTGTGTACGGAACACAGCCAAACTCCTCTTACTCATCTGCAACTCCTGGAGCAGGGAGGGGGAGAGAGAGGGAGAGAGAGAGGGAGGAAGGGAAGAGGGAGAGAGAGAGAGAGAAAGAGAGGGAGGGAGAGAGAGAGGGGGGGGGCAGACAGACAGAGACAAAGAGTGAAAGAAATGGAGAAAGACAGAGACAGACAGTGAGAGATGGAGACAGAGACAGACAGACAGACAGACAGACAGACAGACAGACAGAGAGAGACAGACCGAGAAAGAACGGAAAAAGAGAAAGAGGGAAGGAGGGAGGGAGTGGGAGACAAATGGTGGGGGAGAGAGATAGAGAGAGAAAGATTGATTCAGATTGATATACACCATTCACAGAATAATGTAGTTAAGCATTAAGAGTAACACCCACAAAACAGCTCTCACACACACACAGACACACACACACACACACACTTGGAACACAAAGCCACATGGATATTTTTGTACTACACACACAATACAGATCAATATGATCTCCAAAACATATTCATGACTTTCCAGTAAATGACAGATACCCTTAGCACTTATAAGTAAACTGATTCAAGCACTCATTGTTCCACCCTACTTTCTATAAAAGCCCCTTAAAATAGCCACGAGGGAGCTCGCTTATGAAATCAAATCTTTTCTTCTGGGAAAAACATTTCTCTGTTTCTCCACAGAGCGGCGGTGGGGGTGGGAGGAAGGGGGGGGGGTGGTGGGAGGAGGGTGGGGTGGGGGAGGCTTACCTCATAGAGTGTCTGCACAGGCCTCTGTGGACTGAAGGCATCAGGGGGAGCGTCTCCTGGACCCGGGGTAGAACTCTTCAGCAATAAACACAAACACACACACACACACGTGCACACACACACACAAACACAAACACACAATGAGTGTCAGGACAAGACAAATGTGCCTCCAACTAAGGACTATATGTAACCAGTTCACAGATACCCTGGATTGTGTATTCGTGTATCCATGTGGGTGTTCATTGGCATATGTGTACAGATTTGTGTGTGCATGTGTACAAATACCTGTGTGTGTGTGTGTGTGTGTGTGTGTGCACATTTGTGTTTGTGTTGTGTATTTTGTTTGTGAGTGCACGTCCGTGAATGTGAGTGCATGTCTCTGTGTGCGTGTGTGTGTGTTTGTGGTTGTGTGTGTATGTGTGTGCACATGTGTTTGTAAGTTGCACGTCTATGCATGTGTGTGGTGTCTATATGTACGTGTGTGTGTGTTTGTGGTTATGTGTGTATGTGCATGAGAGTGTGTGTGCGGTGTGTGTGTGTGTGTGTGTGTGTGTGTGTGTGTATATGTTTGTGAGTGCATGTCTGTGCATGTGTGGTGTCTATGTGTGCATACGTGTGTGTGTGTGCTTGAGAGTGTGTGTGCGTGTGTGTATATATGAGTTTGTGATTGCACGTCTGTGTGTGTGTGGCTGTTTGGTCTCAGGGAGGGACAGCCACATGAAAGCGAGAGCCGGCCTCTGTTATCACATGCCATTAACGCAGAAAGGCAAAGCAAACACACAACGCTCACTTACGGTTAAATGTGTCACGGGTAGCAGGTTAGCCGATACCAGCATCAAATTAATGGGCTTTTATTTACCGAAAGTTATGATACTAATCAAACTCACAAGGAACTAATACTGAGTACATTTCGGATAAGTATACGGCACGGTCACATGTCTTGTTGTTGTGTTTAGTCAAATTCTAAGGGTGCTTGCATGACTGTGCAAGTACAGTGTTGCCAAAGCCAATGTAACATAACAAGTACAAATAACAGATATATAATAAAATGTGTGTGTGTGTTTATCACAAGATTTGATTAAGACTACATAAAGCTTATCTGTGTCCGAGTGTGTCTCTAACTGTATCGGTGTGTATGCTTGTGTATGTGCTCTGAACAATGTTCCATAGCACTTGCTGTGTGTGTGTGTGTGTGTGTGCCGTCAAAAATGCGGAAAGACCATATTGTGTTGATAACAGAAATACTCAAAATGCGTTGGGATTTTTTAATCTTAAAATCAACGATGAGAACCATGCTAAAAGGCAGTAAGATGAGAAGACACTGTCACCTGGATCGCTGATACACTTACACTCATGTGGTTGTGCTCATATGTGGTTGTGGTTCAACTATTTAAACTATTACGTGGGAATGCAAAAAACTATTGCGTAGGAACACAAAAGTGAGGTGTAAAAAATATTAACCAACATGACCTTTCCCAGGCGCTTTACAATTTTGAAGTTTGAGTCACTGTGACTAATTTTTCACAAATAATCGTGTGTGTGTGTGTGTGTGTGTGTGTATGTGTGCGTGTGTGTGTGTGTGTACTCAGCACTGACCTGGGCCAGGTTCTGCACTGTGCCACGGATCTCGTGCAGCACCCTCCTGAGCTGCATCTCCGTGCTGGAGGGGGGCTGCTGTGGTGGGGGCTGGGGGGTCATCATCTGCTGCTGGGGGAAGGGGAAACACGGGGGTCCGGAGTACTGGGGGTGATGGTAGGGCTGGCCCAGGTGACTGGGCGGGGGTGTGCTGTAAGGCAGACTGTAGGGGGCGCTGTGAGGGTGGACCAGGGGGCTGTAGGATGGTACTGGAGAACCGTAACGGCCATCAGGCTGTGTCTGTTGCTGCAGCTGCTGCTGTTGCTGCTGCTGTGGCATCTGCTGCTGCTGTTGTTGAGGGTGGAAGGGGGAGCCATAAGGCGAAATACCGGGCATCTGCCCATAGAGGGCACTGTTGTTGAACATTCCAGCACTCTGTGGAGGCGTGAAGTAGGCGGTCTGCGGCGGGGAGAAGAAGGGCGTGGGCGAGGGGGTGAAGCAGCTGGCTGGGGTCTGGGGGAGGAAGGTGCTGTTGAAGGAGGAGTTGAGGCTGGGGTGGGGGGAGCCAGAAGGCCCTGTGGGGTACGGAGAGCGGAACTGGGGCAGGTGGTGGTTGTGGTGTGGCTGCTGCTGGTAGTGGGGGTGGTGAGGGTGTATGGGGTGGAGGGGTGTGGGAGATGAAGTGTGACCCCCCTGGGTCATCGTTAGGTTGGGCACGCTGCTCCAGCCTCCCCCCTGGGCGAGCGTCCGGTGCGGGGACCAGTCGGGGGGCCCGCTGTAGAGGGACGTGCTGGACAGCGTCAGGTGGCTGGGCATGGCGGACGGGGGGTACGGGCGCATCCGGGAGAAGGGCACGTCCGTCACACCAGAACCCGATCCCTGGTCGCCTGGTCCACGGGTGTTGATGATGAGGGTGGTTTGGCAGCTGGGTCGCCTGAGGTCCTCCTCACCCTCCTCTACCTCCTCCTCCTCCTCGCTGTAACCTTCCTCCTTGATGGAGCCCACCTCCATGGCCCCCTCAATGTCAGGGGTGTAGCGGTAGGAGAAGGTGGGCGTGGTGCAGTGGCGCACGGAGCCGTGGCCCAGCTGGATGCGGAGGGAGGAGACCACGCGGGACGGGCTCAGCAGAGAGGTGGGCAGGGAGCTGGACCTCTGCAGCGGGTTCCGGCTCAGACGGGCCTTCCGCAGCTCCTGGGCCCGAGACGCCGTCTGACCGCTCGCTCGCTCGTCGCACACGGACACCGAGCGCTCCTTGGCCCGGTGCAGGGCGATGTGGACCCGGTCGGACGGGCTCAGGCCACCCACGCCCCTCACCTCGTCCGTACCATCAGCTGTACCCTCCAGACCTCCAGAGCTGGAGTCCTTAGTGGAGCCTGGTGCCGACTCGCCCAGCAGATCAGCAGTACCCTCCTGTTGTGCACTTAAACTCGGCTCCATACAGGAACCCAACTCATTGGCTGGAGACAGAGCCTCCTCCACCGGTGCAGGCAGTTCTGGGGACACCTCTGCCTCTGTGCTAGACTGGGTGGTAGTGGTGGCAGTGAGACCAGGTTGGCCTTTAGCTTCAGCCAGCCTGGAAAACTGGTGGACGTTGTACTCGGGCACCTCCTTCTGCTCCTGCTTCTGCTTCTGCTTCTCCTCACCCACCCACTCCTCCTCCTCCACCTCACTGTGGGTCTCCAGCACAGCTGGGGTGTCCAAGTCGAAGGTGGCGGTGGCTGTGTCCACGGCCAGAGGGGTGGTGGCGTCACCTGCGTGGGACGTCACCGTGGTCTCACTGTCACAGCTGTCTGAACTCTCCTGAACCTGTTGAATACAGACACCATGATAATGAGGGATGATGAACTTGCAGAACTTGGGGTCATCAATGTTGCTCTAGAAATGTTCTCTCTTAACCCTGGCAAATTTCTCTCTTAACCCTGGCAAAATACACCATTATGAATAATGCAAATATATATGCTAAAGATCTCAACATATAATTCAGACAAGCCTTTTAGCAAAATAACACAAAAGCCCCCCACTACATAAACCAGTGTGAACTAATTGTATCCCAGGACTCCCAATTACTCTGGTCCTTCACATGTACTTAAGAACTAAGGGATGGTTGAAGCGACTTAATTACCTTTAGGTAATTAGCAGAGCAATCAGTGGAGGGGTCTTCTGCGAAGCCACTACTGTCAGACTGCTGGCTAGCAGTCCTCAGCAGCTCTGTGGATACAAACAGAAACATTCCCCATGTTGAATAAATTACCTAGTAATCAGGACAAATAGTAGAAACAGTTTACAATATAGTAATTATGATTTGGAAAAACAGGATGATTGCCATTGTTTTTATTTGTGCATATTTGTGCGTGTGTGCATGTGTGCGTGTGTGTGTCTGTGGTTACATGCCTTTCAAGTAAAAAAAAAAAAAACAGGCTCTGAGTATTTTTTGTGTACACTGCATTTGGCAATCTCTTCACTGAATCACTGAATCTAAGATGATTATCCTCATTGCATTGAAGACAATCTATCATACTTAAGACATGAAAGCTGTGTTCTCTTTTTTTTAAATATCACTGTCTCACTCTTATGCAAAGTCACAAACAAGCACTGCAATTTTATTGATGTCATAAAAATATAATTATGACAAATGTGCTAATTAAAGTATATGTCAGCCCTGATGATTGAAATAGTGCAATTGGCAAGCCCACATCCTGCTAAACAGACTTCTACAAGACTCTGACACATACGGCTCAAAACCATAAACCACAGACTGAATCACTGAGCAATAAGAGCCTGAATCAAAAACTAAGACAACTTGTGTGTGTAACTGTAGTTTCCATTTACAAAGCAGTGGTGTAGCACTTACACAGCTGATTGGGTGCTATTAAAGAATCATTACATTCTGAGCTAGCCAAATTTCAAATGAGAGCGAAACCCATATTTAAATGTTTATTCTGCAGAGCTAAACATTAGTACACATATGTGCCACAAGGGGGCAGACTTGGATCACTTCTGGTGTCCAGAGTTGAGTCCCGAGGGTGGAAGGGGGGGGGTGTTGTTCTAACAAGGGCACTGAGGGGGCATCGAGGAATGATGCTATAAGCCAATGTACTATGGGAAGAAACGACTTTACCAAAGTTGTTTTGTCCCTGAGAAAGACAAGTTAGTTTTTAACTGGTCATGCAAATTTAATAGACGTGACCTGTGTTCTTTAGCAGCAAATGTTCTGCATTATAAAGCCTAAGGCTTAACTCAATCCCCCCAATCGGGAAAAAGGCTCTGAATGTCTGCTTTCACTGGAGTAATCAAGGACTTGAGGACCACATTGTTTTGGAAAAATGGCATAAGAAGTGAATTAGCTTCAATAAAACTGTTTAACACTTGTTTGTCAAAAGCGCAAAAAGCACTCAGGCTAAGTCTCTGCAGCAACATCAGGAATATATTTCTACCCCTATGTGTACTCTAAAATGGCTAAAAATAGAGGCAGTAGTGAGAGCCATTGATGGTGCGTTCGACCAATATCAGATAGGACAGGCGGCATTCCTGGAATATCCGGCCCCGTGTTTGTGATGTGTGTGTGACGGATGAGCAGGTTTTACTGCGGGATACACTCACCGCTGCCAGCTCGAGAAGTGCTGCGAGTGCCAGGCTCGTCTTCCTGCAGCTGCAAACACACACACACACACACACACACACACACACACACACACACACACACACACACACACACACACACACACACACACACACACACACACACACACACACACACACACACACACACACACACACACACACACACACACACACACACACACACACACACACACACACACACACACACACACACACACCATTAGACTTAGCCATCAAAATCTAGAACATTTCAAACATTAGTTCAAAAGTTAAGACTAATTAAAACAGAAAAGTACAGGGTTAACTTAAGCTTCTTTTCTGGTTGAAAGAACATCAAAGCTATGAATGGAATGTTTCAAATTTCCCAATAACAGAAGTATTGAAAAGTAAAATGTACTAAAGTACTTTAAAAGCAGGTAACCACAAACAACCTTCTAAACATCTTGCTCAACACATTTTTTTGGTCCTCTATGAGGTTGTGTTTCAAGTTTTTGACGTCATCAAAACTGTACAACATTAAAAGCTATCGTGGGAATTTTTTTTCTTCAACCTATAATAATGACGCTGTCCACTTCAACAAGACAAAATGGAGACACATACCGCAGGGCATTAGTGAGACAAAACCACAGTCACTCTGGCCTATTCTCTAGGGCAAACAAGTTCCCGTGCCTCTTGTATTTTTAGCTACAGTACATGTCACGACTGTTGCCTTTCTCACAATGCCGTTACCACAGTGATGCTGTGGGAGAGTACTATGGGATGTGGGAGTATGGGAACAGCCCTCTTCGCCCATCCGGCGTGGGTGGTATCTAACAGCCGTTAGGACTAACCGCCAAGACCAGTTTTGAAGTAAAGAAGACAAGAAGATAAACAAACAAACAAACAAACAAACAAACAACCACGGCAAACAACAAAATACAAAAAAAACTAACAAAAAAACCCCATCACACTTTACTTGTGTGCTATAGATGGTCCTGGAGACTTCCAATACAGATTCTCAGACTACAATTAAACCATCTGGTGCAGCTCTGTGTCTTGTCAGGGTTAGAGTTAGGGGATCAGCTTTAATAAAGGTGATAAGTCCATAAACAATTACCAAAATAAAACTGTATTCCAACAAACCAGCTGTAAAGTCCTCGTGGGCGGACTCCCCAAATAAAAAGTTACCACAAAACAAACAGACGTGAGTGGTGATGAAAAAAGCTTTTGGGTTGGAGTGCTGCCTGGAACATAAAAGTTTAGATGGTGCTCTTTGGTCAAGGGCTCAGACAAATTCAGAACTTATTAGATACCAAGGCACTTCAAATGCCTTCAGTTCTTCCACTTTCTGACAAAGCCTTCTGGCTGAAACATGGCAAAGTGCCCTTGACAAAAATAGGCAAAAGTCTATTTTTACCACATTGACTTGGATAGCAGAACAATAACAGAGATTATGAAGTGAAACAAAAAGAACAAAAAAAAACGTCTGGAACATTTTTGTTACACATGCTTGTTTTAACCATGTGTTTGCCCACAGAATGAAGGCATTTTAACTCTTTGACCAGGTGAGTACCTTGGTATCTATTAAGTTCTGAGACTCGAGTGGTTGCTTACCTCGTCCATCTCGAAGGACTCGCGGGCCTGAGGGGAGGTGCGTAGGTGGTCGAGGAGCGGGTTGGGCAGCAGGTTGCTGGGCTCCTTGTCCGGCGTGGAGGTGATGGCCCTCTGGAGGTCCCGCTCTCCCCCGAGCTCCTCCACGCTGCCCTCCACAGGCCCTCCACCGTCGCTCTCCTCCTCCGACACCCCACTGATGCTCACCAGCACCGGGGACTCGAGGCCCACCACCACCAGGCTCCCCTCCACAGAACCCTCTGGAACCCCCAGTGCCTGACCCTGACCCTGTGCCTGGGTCTGTGCCTGTGCCCGTCCCTGCTCCTGGCCATCTGGGCTCTGTGGTGCAGGTGTAGCAGTGGGGTCAGCAGTGGGGTCAAGGGCATCTCCGTTGCAGGAGCTTTCGGTGCTGCCCAGCAGGCCCTCCTCAGTGACAGTAGCCAGGGCGGGCGAGTCCTTCTTCCTAAACACCTTCTGTGGCTTGACCTCAGCAGTGGCGGGGGGGCTCCCGTGCTCTTCTGCAGTGCCGCCGCCACCAGTGACGCCCGGGCTGCTGGGGTCAGAGGTCGTCGCCGCAGCAGCAGCAGCAGTGTCCCCCCCTTCGCCCCCTCCAGGCTCGGACGAGCCGGAGAACAGGTTGTGCCGCGTGATGCTCTTCTTGAGGATCTTGACGGCGTGGAGGGTGGAGTGGGAGTGGGTGCGGGCGACAGGCGCGTGCTCCTTGGCCTTGTCCTCGACCGCCACCTCCGCCCCTCCCCCCTCAGAGCTGCTGTTGCCGATCTTCTGGACGGGCAGGCCCGACACCTGGGAGTAGAGCGACGAGAAGGCGTTGGCCACCGTGGTCAGTACCTCAATCTGCCGGAAGCGACCTTTAAGACACAAAGAACGAATAAAAAGAAAGGAAGTAAGAAATCAAGGAGATGTGGAAAACAGCTCCAGGCAAGCTTAGTCAGCATCAACTTACGCCCCCATAAAAAAACAAACAGCTCGGAAACTATTCTTTAGAAAATACTCCCACCCGAAAAAAAAAAAACAAAACTCTCCGCTCTGAAACATCGCTGCTGTCCCTGATAAATTTAGCTACAATAGATGATTGATGCGGCGCAGCAGCAGGAGAAAAATATCAGATCATACAGGAGCGGTGAAGATGGAGAGCACAAGATGGAGAGCGTGGCGCGGTGGGGGAGGGGTGCACACCAGTCTCTATTTACCCCGTGTTTCACGGCCTTACAAGGCACTTAACAAGACAGACACAAAGGCAGGAAGACGAATGCCATGTAGATATGAAGAGTGAGAGCGGGAGAAGGGGGGGAGATAGAGAGGGAGGGAGGGAGGAGGAAAAGAGAAAGGGCACCACTTCATCTCCCTTGAAATGTATGTTAGTGTGATATGACATGCTGCATTAAGTCAGGCAGGCCCAGGAATTTATCACTCCTTCTGCAGACTTTTTTTTTTTCCTGCAATCAGTCGCGAGAGCTTACTGAGTCAGCAAGATGGAACAGCGTGTCTTAGAGCGACCAGCAAGACAAAAAAAAAAAAAAGGAACTGAAAGCCTTTAGCCTTAAAGCCTCAAAATCTTGAAAGCCTTCAACTTAAAGAAGAACAAAAAAAAATGTTTTTTTTTTTCTTGTGTAACATGCGGAGAAGGACACGTTCTCTAGCTAAGTGGAGGATGCCTGTCGGACGTTTTCATGGAGGGAAAACAAGTTACATAAGCAAAGTCAACAAGAGTCTGTGGGAGAGCCACGCACCCCGACTCACTTAGGGCGGCCTCTCTGATCCAGATGCTTGTGAAATGTCACCAGGGCTGGGGGGCAGTGTGTGTGTGTGTGTGTGTGTGTGTGTGTGTGTGTGTGTGTGGTGTATGTGTGTGTGTGTGTGTGGTGTATGTGTGTGTGTGTGTTGTATGTGTGTGTGTGTGTTGTATGCGTGTGTGTGTGTGTGGTGTATGTGTGTGTGAGTGTATGTGTGTGTGTGGATATGTGTGCATGTGCACGTACATGTATGTGTATACGTGAATTGCGAGAGTGTGTGTGTGAGCGTGTGTCCATGTGTGTGCATATGCGAATAGACAGTGTGTGTGTGTGTGTGTGTGTGTGTGTGTGTGTGTGTGTGTGCATATGCGCATGGCGAGTGTGTGTGTGTGTGTGTGTGTGTGTGTAAGTTTCGGTGTTAAGATCTAAAGATTCAAGACGTCTGATACTTCAGACCGCTGCATGCTCTGCTGTCTCAACCAAGACGACACTCATGCAAAACAGAACCACAATTGCCACTGCATAGATAGTGGGTTGCAGTGTTAGTCTGACTTTAGACCTCACTTCACGATACTATCCTCAGACTGTCACAGTCACACACATTAGGAGCATTATCGTATGTATTAGTCTTGTAGTGTAAAAGTGCAAAGTCTGCCGAGAATCAACAGAGAGATGAGTTTTATGTGAATGTGAGAATGTCTCTCTCCTCTGCCTGCACAGAGTGATCTGACCATACCAAGCTAATTTTAGAGACATTCCAACAATTAAAAAGGATGCTTTTAGACCATATGGCAAATTACATTTTGGCCCTCATGTTGTTTTGGACAAAAATAGGCAAAAGTCTATTTTTTACAACACGGACTTGGATAACGAAACAAACACATGGAGATTATGAAGTAAAACAAAAAGAACAAAAAAAGGTCAGTTACCTGACACCAACACTTCTCCTAACTCTAAGGTACAGTGCAAGTACATAACGTTATATATTTTTACACACTTTGTTACACTGTACCTAAATGTTGTACCAGGGGCAGTAAAATAAAGTGTAACCATAATGTTTTTCCCTAAATGACAAGGTAGAGACTAATAGTAACACATACACTTGTATACACAATCCTAATCAATGCTATTGGGTCTTGTGCTTATAATATTTACACTTTTTTCCTGATCCTGATATTTACACAACTGTACTGTTCTGACTGGAAGTGTTTGCGCCCTATGTGACATTTATTGTACTGCTTGTGATGTTTGCACTGTCTCCTGTTTGCACTGTCAGTCTGTGGCACATTGGCTCTTTATGTGGCAAATGCTGTACGTCAGTGTCTCTGTTTTTACATCATTGTGCGTTGTTATGTACATTTTTTTTAAGGAGGAGGAACCAGGACCAAGTTTTTAATTTTACAATGTTCTCTCTGTATATTAGTTGACTGACAATAACAAGGCCTCCTAACTTGACCTCAGCTTTAGTTGTGATACTTGTGGTACCAACGCCACAAGGGCCAATTCCGCCATTATCAGCAGGGCAAGACTTGAACTTTGCGCTGTTAAGGTTACGCAATGAGGAGCTTCCCTATTGTGGGACATGATGGATTTCCCTGTCGCGCTGCAGCACTTTAGCAATGAGGACATTCATTACACGGACGTACAGAGAAAAAGGATGTTCAATTATGCACTCTACATCCCAGAGAAAACAAGGATGACAACGCTCTTTTAGCAGAAGATAAACATTCTCTCTCTCTGTCTCTCTGTCTTTCCTTCTCACTGTCTTTCTCTCTTCCAGGACAAGCCAGCACAGTATGTTCTTCTCTCCTGTCCTCTCTGTGGCAGATGTGCAGTAAGCACATACTTGTATTTGTCAAGGACACACTGCAACCTCCTAACGAGTTCATAATTAGTCAGGGCCAGCACAGGGAGACGCGCAGCATCTGCAGAGCGAGGGGCAGGAAATGCGAAAAGGGGGAATGATTGACAGGTGCGGCCATAAAAGAGCAGCCTCAGCGACTCAGCGGTGGTGGGGAGTTATGTAATCAGTCATCGGCTCCCACACTCTAAACCGCCCCCCTCCCGCCCCCCCCAACCAACAACCACCACCACCACGCACACACAGGACGCCGGAGCTCTGGAGCTGCTTCTGCACGAACCACCAAGCCCCCCCAGTCTCCAAGCCACCCAGCCTCCCAGCCTCTAAGTCTCCAAGCCTCCAAGCCTCAGCCTCTTCACACAAGACAACAAGCGCCCTGTTCCAAGCCTGGTGACACATCCTTACATTCCCTTGCTTACTGCCTTCCTCTCACTCTTGCCCTTTTTCTCTCTCTCTCTCTGTCTCTCCTTCAATTTGTCTTTGTCCTTTTTTTTCCTTTCTCTTGTTTATTTCTCTCTTTCTCTCTCCCTTTATTTCTTACTTTTTGTCCCTCTAATTTCTCCCTTTTCTCTCTTTCTCTCTCTCCATTCCTCTCTTTCTCCCTCTGTTCCTTCCTGTTCCTCTCAGGGTCTGATTTGTGGCACCCTTTCTTTGTCTAACTCCTGCCAGTTTCACAAGGGCTATGCAAATGTAGGACACAGCTTGGGGACTGGCAGAAGGCTCACACCCCTCTGCCAGCCAGAAAGAGGGAGAAAAGAGGGTGGGAGAGAGAGCGAGAGCGAGAGTGAGAGAGGTAGAGATATGGAGGAAGTGAGAGAGACAGACAGAGACAGAGAAAGGGAGAGGGAGAGAGAGGGAGAAAGAGGGAGGGCGGGCGGGAGAAAAAGAGACAGAGAGAGAGAGAGAGAGAGAGAGAGAGAGAGAGAGAGAGAGAGAGAGAAAGAGAGACAGAGAGAGGAAGGGAGAGCAAGGAGAGTCAGGTCTACCCCTTCTCCACTGGCTGCCGTGCCACACTGTGTACCCAACAACAGACAAAGGCCCTCTTGTACTTTTGGGCTTCTAGTTCTCAATCTCCCTCCCTCTCCCTCCTTTCTTTCTTTCTCTCTCTCTCTCTCTCTC
>CM059269.1:17692367-17724867 GCA_030347295.1 Setipinna tenuifilis
ATTACACAATGCTGACTGGGCCGCTCGCCTATCGGTCAAAATGCCTTCCTGAGAAAGACAAAAAAGAAGAAAGGAGAAGAAGAAGGGAAAAAAAAAAAAAAGCTGATGTTTAGTGTCCGGGGAGGACTATGACTGCATGCATAGCCTTTGTGATCCACACCCCCCCTAAGATGTCGCAGCAGTCCGTGGCTGCCGAACACTAACACGACAATCAGGCAAGTCTCGGCCAATCTTGCCATTATTGACACAAGATGGCAAGTGACAGCCAATCAAGTTTGTAGGAAGAACAGCCAACAATCCCGCCCGCCCGTCAGTCACTCACTCCTGGGTCTGTTGTTGCGGTAAGAATGGGAGGGGAATTTGACTGAACTGACAACCCCGGTTTAGTTTCTTCCTTCAAGAGAGAGGAAAAAAAACTTGTCAAACAAGGAAATCAGATGAATGCACCTTAGGGAGCTGATTCCAAGTAGCTGATGATGCACAATTCGTTTGCTCGAGCTGGTTTTCGATTTCGTTTTAAAATAGTTGCATTATGCTTTGCAACCACACCACATATAATCATTGATTACCAGATTGACGAGCAATCTCAAAAAAGATTTTAAAAAAAATTAAACAGACTAGTGCTGAAGAAAAAATATGTAAGGACTGGAAAGAGAAGGCCACAAATAGTAATTGGGAGAAAAAATGCTGTATGCAGTGACAAAATTCCATTTTGACTGGTTTTGGATCTTTTGCAGTGACCTAAAATATGGAGGACACAAACTAGCTGTCCATGGGTGTCAATCCCATACTTAGAAGGTGATAACCCTGACACATATATGATCCAACCATTTTCTCAACCATCTGATTCTAATTAACACACAACTAATCACACAGGCAGATCAAATAATAAGTAAAATTAGCGGTGTTAAGTGCACAGATGGAGAAGAAAAACATGGCAGGGTTTTTGTAACTTTCTGAAGCTGGGACTGACACCTCTGCTAACAGTAACAAGACTGCCAGGCTGTTCCTGGAGCTCTACAGAGACCACAGGAGAGCGGCCATGGAAAGCTGCTCAGCGTACTGCAGTGTGAGGCCTTCATCTGCATGGAGCATGGCCATGCAGCCTGACCAGAACACACACACAGACAGTAACTCCCACCTTGACCCGACCTTTCACATGAATAGATGGAAAAAGAAAAATAGGAAATACTGGCAGCAACTCGGGCTGGCACTTCTGTGATGGACCAACTGCCAAAGAAGACTATAAAGACAATACGAACCAAGAACAGGTAGTTTATGATGCCCCTGCCACACACCCACCTTTTTACTGTAAGGCTATGCTTACAAGCAAACACACAATTTACAGTGCCAGAGCCAAGACGTGAATGTAAATTAAGAGTGAAGGAAAGTGAGAAAAGGAGAGGGAGAGAAAATGAAAGAGAGGGAAAAGGAAAGAGAGGGAAAAGGAAAGAGAGGGAAAAGGAAAGAGAGGGAATAGGTAAGAGAGGGAAAAAGGAAAGACAAAGTGGGGGACCAAGTGAGTGAGAGACAGAGGGGGGAGAGTCAGAGAAAGAGAGTGGGGAGACAGAGAGAAAGAGAAACAGACAAAGAGACAGAAAAAGAGAGAGAGACAGATTCTTCTTGCCAGAAGCTTTAGAAAATCCTTGATGTTCTCTGTTCACTGGGCCTGTCTGGCTGCTTAGTATGCAAGTGAAACTGTGAACATTGTTCTCTTCATTTGCATCTCAATGTATGGAGTTGCATAATGTTGCACCAACCCACCTGCAATCCTGGAGCCAGCTTGCTATTTTGTTGGGTATCCGGCCTATTGAAAAAAAAAAGTAAAAGAAAACGAATGTAAATGTTAAATGACCACAAAATGAACTACAGTACTACGCTCCTGAGTAAAGCAAAAAAGCCTTTTTGTTGGCAAAGGCTGGTCTCAATAAGTGAAAACGGGTGCTGCTACCACTGTGCAATCTGAGCCCCTCCTCTAGCGAGGAAAAAAAAAAAGTGAGCAGTAAAATGCTGTTTATTGAATCTTAATCATTTTATGGCGGCTGTGGAGCTGTGTCAAAAGAAAAAGTGGTTGAAAAAGCCAAAGCCACTGTAATCTTAAAGTTATTCCTTTCTGCACTCCATCAGCCTGTGCTTACATTGAGGCATTTTTCTTTTCGATGGGTCTCAGCACAGTTCTGAGAAACTTTTAACCCTCCTGATGTTTTCGCTTTTAACCTCTTCCCTGGTGTGTGCGTGTGTGGGATTATATGTGCGTGTGCATGTATGTGTTTGTGTGTGTTTGTGAGGGGGGTGTGATTGTATGTGTGTAAGAGTGTGTGCGTGTGTGTGTGTGTGTGTGTGTGTGTGTGTGTGTGTGCGCGTGTGTGTACGTGTGTGTATACGTGTGTGTGTGTGTGTGTTGTCAGGTCAAATTCAAGTGCAACAGTGCATGACTCGTAAGCGACACGGGCATACATCACCTCCCCACTATTCCCTCTGGAGCTAATTATCCCAGACGATTATCACCAGCCGTTTTTTTTTTCTCCGCTTTTGTGCCACTTAACAAATCCCAGAAAACCTCAGGCCTCCTACTGCGTACAAATTTTTACAGCGCCCCTTCGATTTCTAAAGGAAGTGTTGCGCAGTCTGAGGTCTGACCAATCATGATGTGTGATACAGGCCCCTGGAGATCGGAATTCAGATCAATTTTGTATCCATGTCTAGATGACAAAGAAGAATGACAAAACAGACTTCCCGTCTGTCACCCACCTAAACACCCAGTGTAAACCGTCTCAGGCATATTTACATTTTTTTCGTGCAGCACGCTTCAAGCTATGAAAATTTAGGATTAAAACTTAAGATTTACAGCAGCAGACCCAACAGCAGCACCCACCCACCACCCAGCAGAGGCAACCCCATAGAAATTCCTTTAACTGGGGATAACATCTCCAGCATTTCTCTCTCTATGCAGTGAGCTCCCACAGACCCCGAGAGCCACAGTCCAGACATGTTTCTCCAAAAACAAACTCAATTAGGCTAGTGGAGGCTGCACATACAGTATGCCTGTGCTGTGTCCCCCCAAATCTTTAAAGCCAGAGTTTGGACATGTTCTGTCTGTGCAATGTTCTATTCTCCAAACAACCCGAGGCATAGCTTAGACATATTTTGTGACAGGGTCTGTAAAATGCATTACCTAACATTATGACACAAAATACACAAGCTGGAACCTGCAGCATCTATTCTGGACAGCATTCTCTAAAAATCTGAAGATGAAGCTGGGCAGGAAGGAGTAATGGCAGAAGCACTGGCGTTGGTTGGTGGGGGGGGGTTAGTGGACCTACCTGGCTCCTGGTCTGCTGAAGGCTTCTCCTCCATGGGTTCGGCGGGCACTGGTTCCTCAGAGCCACCGTCGTCGTCCTGAGAGTCGGGCGCCTGCCAGGAGTCTCGGCTCTTTGCCCAGGCCCTCCTCTTCATGGTGGCCGCCTTCCATGGGTGCTTGCACCCGCCTGGGGCCTCACACTGCTCCATGTCCGTCTGCGCACACACACGCCCTCTCTCACCCACACACACACACTATATGTCTCTCTCTATCTCACACACACACGCATACACACACACACACAATGTGTGTGTAGCTACAGCAGGGGGGCAGTCACCTGGGGAGGAGAGAGAAAGAGAGAACGACAGAGAGAGAGAGGAACAGGCATCATATGACTGGTCAGATCATTCCCCAGCAGGCGGACACACACACACACACACACACACACACACACACACACACACTGAGCGATTGATGTATAGTTTACAGAGGGGTTTCTGTTACATCACACAGACATGCTGGATATGCGTCCAGTGAACTGCCTCATTAAAGTCTGAGCATTATTACTCAAATGTCTATAGGGATAAAAATGCAGTGTGTTACACAACAGACAATAACAAAACCTACAGCAGAGACAGTCGTCTTTGGGAAAAGACACTGAGCTACTTGATTATCTACATATGGCTAAATGTATCTAATCATGGCCCAACCACACTGAGCAAGCTCTCGAAAAAAAAAAAAATCTTAGACACGGAAACTACATAGCTTAGTGTCGAAACAGCATGTACAACATCATGCGGAAAAAAAAAACAAGCAAAGCATACTAAAAAATAGAGTAAAAATATCAGGTGGACGCTTACCTAAGCAAGCAACATGAAGCAACATCTCACACAAACGACAAACATGAAAACGACTAATAAGTAAGGGCAGTAACCTCAGAAGGCACGACAGTGGTGAATCTAATTTTGGGAGAAAAAAAAACCAACAACAACAAAAAAGGCAACGGTCTCCCAAGCTCCACAAAAACAACCAGTACCTCAGTGTCTGTCCTGGCCCACAACACAAGAGGAGCTAAAGGGAGCGACCGCCGCACAAGAGGCCGGACAGTGTGGTGGCGGGATCTGCCAGTGGGATGGATGGTGGAGCTAGAAGTCAGAAAACAAGTAGAGCAGGAAATGTCTGTTTAGCTGAAAAGATTACAAGCTGGTGCCGAGTCATTTCCTGTTTTTTTGGGCCCCACTCTATCTCTCTCCCTCTCTCCCTCTCTCTCCCTGTCTCTCCCTCTCTCTCCCTCTCTCCCTGTCTCTCTTTCTCCCTCTCTTTTTTCCCTGTCTCTCTCCCTCTCTCTGTCTGTCTCTCTCTCTGTCTCTCTCTCTCTCTCTCTCTCCGTCTCTCCCTGTCTCTCTCTCCCTCTCTCTCTCCCTGTCTCTCTCCCCCTCTCTCTCTCCCTGTCTCTCTCCCTGTCTCTCTCCCTCTCTCTCTCCGTCTCTCCCTGTCTCTCTCTCCCTCTCTCTCTCCCTCTCTCCCCGTCTCCCTGTCTCTCTCTCCCTCTCCCTCTCCCTCTTCTTCTGAAGGAATCGGACACAAGCCGACAAGCCAAGCTGGCCAAGTGGGATAGATTTATCATTTGAGTGCATAGTCTAATCTCATGGGGTGCAGAGAAAGCTATTATTAGGCCATGCCTATTTCTGAAGCCATTTTCATAAGCAAGCAGGAACTAAGGGATGCGGGACCTGTAAATACAAATGAAAATCGACAACATGGCCATGTGACCTGATGAGGCTTGACATGACGTGACATGTCAGAAAGAAAAAAAAGAAAAGAGAGAGACAGAAGAAAGAGACAGTGAGAGAAATCGAAAGAGAAAGAAAGTGAGAGGAGACAGAAAACCAACAACCAAACACTGGGGAGGTCTTGTGTTTGCCATGTGTGAACACACATCCCGGTGTCTGGTTCCAGGCTGCGAGCGCAACCAAGAGTGAACGAGTGAGTCAGTACGAGCTGGATGCCGTGGATCCACCCAACCATGACACCCCCCCTTCCCCCCCCACACTGCCCTCCCTGCACTACACAGTTCCATTACACACATAGTCACTGTACAGACAGTCCTACAGAAGCAGAGGTCAGATAGCTTAGCGTAGGCTAGGGCAGCCCATGTATGACTGCGGGACTTCATCGGAATGGCTCCAGCTCATAATCAGGCAAATGCAGTGACTCATCAGGAAGCTACTGAATGATTATTCACTCTGTGAGCTTTTAGTGAAGTCCCTCAATGAACTTTAGTGTGTTTGCCTAGCTATTGTTTCTTCTGCATGCAAAACAGACATAGTAGGGGTGAAGTTCAGGCACAGCTGAAGGCCCTTCACCACTTCACTTCTCTGTAAGGGATTGCACATACTAAGTGGAGACACAATTACACAAAGCGATAGTGTTGAAAACCTATCAACAGCAAAACCAGCCTGGTGTGGAAAGTCTGTGATAATTTCTAAGAAACTTCTAGACGTTCTGCACAGAACACAGGCCCAAGCAAAGCTCTTAACTTTAACCAGAGTGCATGGAAACTCCTGACATACAAAGCAATGTGAAGTGGTGGGGATGCCCAACAAACAAATTAAACAGCCATTGCTGCAACAAGATGAAATAAATATTCTTTTTTTCCATGATAGAAAGCCACTACACGTAAACAATGTGATTCTCCTGGACAAAGTCTCTAAACAAACTCCTCTGCCACTGACAGCATGGCCATGCAAGAAGAGCACGCTGACTCCTGGCTCAGTGCTAAAGCCCATATTGGACTTGTGGTGCCCAGCCAACCCCCTTGGACAGGCATGGTGCAGGAGCGTGGCCTGCTTTAAATGGACACAGGGCTACAGGGGAGACGGATGAGGAGGGAGTGGGGCATTGTTTTAATCTAAATAACTGTCAGCCTGCTCCGTCCGCTCTGCACAACGCGTGCCGCACTCCCGCTGCTGCCTCAGCAAGATGAGTGATGTCTCTAGCTCACACAGCCACCCCACCACCATCACCACCACCACCACCACCAGCACCACCACCTCCCTATTTCAACTGTGAACACACAGAGGAAGCCATTTCTCTCCCGTTTGTCGGATGGACGAAGCAACCAGATGTTCAGGATGCAAAAACCATCATCTAGATATCATGTTATTCAATCCTCCCCACCACAACTCACCAACCCACCCCCACTCTCTCCCACTTTGTCCATTTCCATACACCCATAGCCTCCACCTTAACCCCCACCACACAACCACTAACCCCCTCCCACTCCCAATGGGCCCACAGGGCGAACACCATATCCAGCTGTTTGCCTCGTAAGGGGCACCAGCTCCAGCTCCAGCACTCGTGCAACCCAGCACGCACAAACATACACAGACAGCGATCTGGTTACAGGGAGAAAACAGCAGGGAGTCATCCTGATAGGCCCAGCCTTTTAGCAGATAAGGGAAGCAACGGAGAGGCATTAATCATGTTTCAGCCCTCACTGTAATCCTGTCAAAAAGAGATGGAGGACTGAAGAAAAAGGAAGAAAGAGAGACAGAGAGACAGAGAGAAAGAAAGAGAGACAGAGAAAAAGAGAGACAGAGAGACAGAGAGACAGAGAGAAAGAAAGAAAGAAAGAAAGAAAGAAAGAAAGAAAGAAAGAAAGAAAGAAAGAAAGAAAGAAAGAAAGAAAGAAAGAAAGAAAGAAAGAAAGAAAGAAAGAAAGAAAGAAAGAAAGAAAGAAAGAAAGAAAGAAAGAAAGAAAGAAAGAAAGAAAGAAAGAAAGAAAGAAGTATGGTGTACCCAGAGCATTAAGTGCACCCCTGGAAACTAAAGCCTTGCCTAAAGCACTGATGTTTTTACAGAACAGAAGTGACACTGGATACCAGAGGGGTGCCTTTTCTCTCTTTGACCAGGGTAGCCTGTAAAAGCACGGACAAAAATAGAGTGTAAAAGCTTTGAACCCACTGTGACACTGTGCAACACTTCTCTGTTGTCTTTCCTGGTTTGTCTCCACATCACAGACATGGAGGAAACACTGGCAACAGTGACCATGACAAACACCTGGATGTCACAGCGACCACAGACAGATGAGAAGCGAGGAACATGGTGCACCCCCACACCTCCCCCAGCCACTTGGTCCATCTCCAACTGTACACCAGCATAAACATCAGGATGGCTAAAATTAAGCACAAAAATAAAACCTCCTGCAGTCCCTTTTTTTAAAAAAAGATAACTATTTTTAGGCTCTTTGGTGTACTCCTGCTCTCACAAACACACATACATAAACTGGCCTTGACCCCTTTCTGGAGAACCAGGATGTTCTAGTTCCCACATGTTTACTGCCAAATGGGACCAGGGATAAGTTATGATAAAGCCCCACATCCCCAAAAGTCTGCTGAGCTCTCAACAAAACAAAAAACAAAAAACAAAACAAAATGAAAATTCACATGCCCTAACAAATAAAAGAGAGTGCTGGTGTGCACAGATGCAAAAAATGATAAAGAATAACATACCCTTTCGAGGTTACATTTAGACACAGTTAAGTGGTTCTAGAAAGGTGGCGATTAAACCAAACTCTTACAGAGACTATTCATACTTAGGTTACTAGATAGGTTAGCTAGATGTGTAACACATTAAACACAATAACAACCCCAAAGCCACCTATACAAAAACTACTTTTTACTTACCATAAATTGGATTAGAATACAGATTCAAAATAGGGCTTAGAGCGCACTACACCTTCCTCTCTGCAGGAGAAACAGAATACACGGCCCTCTTTAACTGCCCCACTGCACTGCTGCTCCAACTGACCTAAGCTAAGCTGTTGGCATCACAAGTGCCTGCTTCCATTATGGTCTGTGATCGGTAAGAGACCGAAACACTCCAGTAGAAACTAGCCACCCCCATTGTGGTATTGTTTCATGAGGTGGAGGCCCAGGCTGGGTCAGGCTCCAGCAAAAAAAGAGCAGTTAACTTCCTGTGCCGCACCCCAGGAGTCCCACAAGGACCAGTCCAGGGACCCAAGCTAAAAGGCCACTCAAGGACATGACCTTTTAAAAGGCTGGCAATCTATAATAACTGAGCTGACAATTCTAACATCAAAGCAACAATGTGGGTTGCACTGTGCCGTGCAGACTCACAGCCAGAGGAAAAAAAACACCTTGGTAATTTCATCTGGCAAACACAACACCACTGGTGCTTGTCGTTATCTTCTCTGTCATCAGCAATTTAATAAGCATCAGTGCCACGGCAACGTACTCAGATGTTTTCAGCCAAACGCAAACAGAATCAGAGGGCCATTACCGCAAGGACTTTCACTATAGCTCTCTCGACCTCTTCACACAGCCAGACAGAGATCTGAGCCGTGCGGACAGTGAGGCTTTCCAGGGCTTAAGCCCCTGTCAGACATCCTCAAAAAGAAATTATGGCACACAAGGGCTACATGCAGGGAAACGCCAAGGCCAAGATTCGATTTATAACATCCCTCAAAAAAATCCTTTATTTTGGATATGTGACAGCCTGCTTACAGCATCAGCACTTTTGCTAAAGCTTCTCCTCCTCTTGGCACCAAGGACATTTCCGCTCATGCTTTAAACAGTGTGTGGCGGTAAATGACTGGAGCTGGCTGAGAAATCCAGCAAAGATAAAAATCATTTCCAGTCTTCCAGACAAAAGGACATAGTATATGTCTAGAGTGGAAGTATGCTTGTCATCTCCACCACTTGTGTTTGAAAGTAGTAGAAGTTATACCTTTCTCTATTGTCTTGCTGCATACATAGATTTAAACCAGAGCACATGAAGGTCTCCCATTTGCCAAACATTTCAACTGGAGAAGTAGGGAACCAGAGGTAAAGCAAGTTTCTTTCACTGAGACTGTGGCAGAAAGCAAACAAAAGATTTGAACTGAAAAAGACAGGACACCACTGCCAGAGAGCACCACAACATATGCTAAAGGAATCTGACAGAGCCTTGTGCCAAATGTAGGGGAACCTCATGAAAGTCTACGTCCTTGGACATTAACAGGCCCATATTTTTTTCTTCAGTGGAAAAGAAGCTTTTGTTGGACGGCAGGAACACGACGTATCTTCAAGCCCGCCCAGAAGGCCAGAGAACACAAACTGTACTCTCTCTGGACAAAGCCACAGGCTGATCCTTCAGATCCTTCCAGGTTGTTTGCTTTGCCTTTTTCTTGCGTCTGAACCCTGTGGCATATTCTGTACGGCACCACTGATCAGGGGAGAGGGTCTGTGACGGAGATATGAACTGGGCTAACCATGTCAGGGTCAAATATCCCGCTAAATTCTCAAAGATCTACATTTATGGTTTTTATCATGGTACATCGACTCTATCATGAAGTAGACCAGAATGTTTTGTACACGTGGACTTTACAAATAGGAACCCTTCTGCTGAGGTCCAAAGCTCAGTGAAACAAACATTTGCCACAGGAGCACTGATAAAAACAATACATTTCCCACACTCCTTTTACATTCCCTTTCCTGGACTGTTCTTTCTTGAAAGGTTGAGCACCCCCCCCCCCCCATCCCCATCCTCACCGACCACCATCTATCAGCTGAGTCCAGAATAGCTCTGGTCAAATCTAGGCCATACCAAACACCATCTAGACTGGTCAAAGGGGAGTGCCTGTCAATCATCATCACTATCATCATCATCATCATCATATTTATCCCCCACAGTCCCAAGGCTGACTGTTGAGGTACACCAGCAGCAGCAACAGCAGCAGCAGGGACACGGCATGTACCAGCATTATCATAACACGGTTTAATCATTAGCCCGAACAAGGTCAGTGTTGCCCGGGGTTTCAATTCAAGCAAAGCGAAATAAACACACACAAGACGCCCCTGGAGCAAACGTTTGCCAGAGCCTGCCATAAAGGCAATGGTTACAAAAAAAACCCTCTCATTTCATATCCTGTGTGAGGGGCAGACCCAGACATATCACGGCACACCAAACGGGATTAGGTGGAAGGATAAAAGTCTGCTTATTGATGTTGGATTGGCCGAGTGCGGCGTTAATTGCTTGAGAAAACAAAACGCATGTCAGTGATCCTGAGCAGCAAGGAAGGTGCTGAAGCTGTCGGGAAACAACCCAAGTGCTGACAGTTTTAAAGAAAATTGCATAAAAATGTAAAAATGTTAACACTGCACAGCTGATAGGTGTGAGGATAATATCTACTGTTATTGTTGTGACATGAAAGGCTTACATGACATAAACAATATACATATTCTCTACACATATTCACACTGTGTGGATGAAATGCAGGCTGTGTATGGCAGCTGTGTGTGAGCACAAAACCAAACCATCTGATACTTATTACTAAGGTTCCTCATAAACCTCTGCGTGTATGGACTTGGTTTCAAACTAGGTGCATAAAAAGTGTCTGAACACACGCATTTAATGCACATGAAATGTACAAATGGTTCAAAACCTTGCCAACTGTTTGAGTCTGGTGCTCTCAGCTGAATGGACAGATGTTACATTCTATACCCCCCCCCCCCCCCACACACACACACACACACATATTAGCACACTACATAGAAAAAAACTGTTAATTTATTGCAATTCATCATTTTTGCAGAAAACATACACAGCCTGCTACTGTCCATCTTGTTTATCCATCCATGTCTGTCTGACTGGTGGTAACGTTTGGGGGCTGTTTGTGGGCATACAGCCAACTTCATTTCCTGTGTCCACGGCCTCAATCCCTTCTCATAGCCTGGCTCACACACAGTCTATTCCCCCTCTCCCCCAGTTCGGCTGACTGACAGACGAACTCTGCTGTGTCTGCAGATGTCAAAAATGTGAGTGCGTTTTCCTATCAAGGCGTGAAGAGTATCCTGATAGGGCTGATAACAGAAGACTTCCCATCCTTCTGAATAAACTTGACCTATGGAACTCTGCAATACTATGGCAACACAGACTTCCTGTCTTCCTGTGACAATAATACTTCCCTGAACACAATGTTTGTGCTCTGGATCTGATACAGGGGAATGTGAAAACTTCAGCAATTATGTAAAGGTACCTGGCTTGGCCCTATAACTGGGGCTTGAGCCAAAACTAATTTAGCGACTAATGGAATGCCAAACAAACAATCCACACAGTTAAACAAAAAAGGGCTACATTAATGATAAGTCATATTCGTACATTAACGTAGCCTGTTCTCTCTTGTTGATCCCTCACTCCTAATAAGGAATGGTAGGCCTGTGCAAGTGCTGAGGCCTCATTAACGTTTCCCGAAACATCTTAGCCTACTTGTTGGGTTGGAGCAGCTGACTGGTTTTCACTGCTTGCCTTTTGACAATCATGTGAGTGGGAACACGGATCCACCCATATGGACTCAGCAAACATACGCGTAAATCAAGCGGCTGTGCTGACACCTGTAACCTACGTTCTTATCTACAAACGCCCTCAGAAACCTGTGCTCCAACCTCGGTTTATACCAAGTATGGCTGGCCTACTTTTTTTAAAGACATCAAGCAGCAATGAGCGGAAAATACTCTGTGAAGGAAGAAAAGGGGAACGCATCAGAGAAACAGAGAACTGGGCCCCCTAGTATAAACGAATGTGACTGTCGCTAGAAGTTCAAGAGAGCCACAGAGCTCTCTCTCTCTCTCTCTCTCTCTCTCTCTCTCTCTCTCTCTCTCTCTCTCTCTCTGTCTCTGTCTCTGTCTCTGTCTCTGTCTCACTCACTCACTCATGTAAAAGTAACATCACTTAAAACAGTTTACAAAGAATATGCAAAAGAATTTTAGGGTACATATGAAGTTACACTCCACCCAGACTACCTAAGCATCAGCCTATTAGAAATGTATACTCCTGTCAAGAGACTTGCTGAGTCAGATCAACGATGAGTATAACTGCATACAAATATTAAACTGGAAATATAACATGCTAAATATAGTGTTAAAGTCAACGTTGTCTCATTGCTGGAATTTGCACCTGTTGAACTCACCTTGAACCCATCTTGCAGAGAGGCAGAGTGAGAGAGATATTTCATATTTAACTTATATTGATTGATTTCGTTTAGTTAAACAATAACTATATTTATCATTTTAGTTACTAAGAAGAATACAAAAGCAGGTGAACAAAGAGACTTCACGGAATCCTGAAGGCGACGGCAGAAGTCCAGTCCCCATTGCCTGCACGTTTACATAGTTCGCAAATCATTCGAATATTTTTCGATGTCATAGACTATTGAACCTTTAACAGATTTTCTAGGAAATGGGCAAGAATCAAACAGTTGTGCAAACACAACTGTTACTGATGCCAAAAAAAATGTTTATGTGCACTCCAGCTGATATGAGCGTGACAACAACACACGACTCATATACGTAAGCATGCTTCACATAGCCAACACCCTTCACGCACAGGTACACTTGCTTCTCATCCACCCACGCTTCACGCAATAAACCGGTAATTAAACCAAGAAATGTGAACGTTAAGCTCTTAACTGTTAACGGTCAACTAAGCGTGTATGTAAAGATATAACAAAACAATAGTGACAAAAGTAACGAGCTTTAACGGTTCGTGGTGTTAAACTCTGTCGCGCCCGACATGGTTCAGTTATCTACGGCCAGCGATGTACACCTTGATAACTAAATGCAACATGTTGACACAGAAGAGCTGGTAAAACACATTTCGCATTCCACTCAAAACGTTCTCCTGCTACGGTTCTCATGCTCCCAAATGCAAACTTGCATTACTCTCCGCATATGCAAAAGACAATCTGAGTGAATCCTACATTGTCTGACGCAGATCAAATTGTTTGCGCTCTTTATTAAGGCATGGCTATGTGCATGACAGATCCATAAAAAAAGACAATGGAATTTTCTTACCATTTTAACGCTACAATGTGGAGATAGTAGGATCAGATTTGGTGCTGCTCTGTGTCATCTGCCAAACTTCACTGAACTTCATGGAACTGAGAGGCTTCCGCTTCCGGACAAAGTATAAAGTAACAAGGGCGAGCGTGGAAAAAAAGAGAGAACTCCAAAACTTTGACTGTCCTGAAACCTGCTGGAGAAAAAGATAAAGTGCAGGGGGGTAGATGTAGAAACTATGCAGCTACGAAGAAGGCTACACAACCCCGACGCCACCAGAGGATATTAGTATGAGGAAAACTGGGAGGTGATTGCGAAGAGCATGTGAAACAGATAACATTTCATGTGGGACGTTTAAATATGGGGGAGATCTACGTTTAGTCCAACGTTTTAACTCAGTTTAAGATGCACATGTTTGGAGACTAATTATATAGCATTTAAAATAACCCAGCGTTGGGAATAAACAGACCAAGTAGGCTGATTTACAGAGACCAAAACAAAGCAAGGGTGCTCACTGCAATACAGCCTACGCTTCAACTATTACTTTGAGAATTCTGTATGGCTATAAAAGGGCGATTTGGAAAGTCATTTCGAGTTTAAGTGAGGTCATTTTGTAAGCCAGCATTACAAGTTGAACTTGAGAGCTATACAAATTTGTTATGCAGTGATATAATTTTACCACACGAAGGCGCCATTGCTTGCCATATCACATGTTCTCTCCATTTTAAATCAAAACTCTGGGAAATCACTTGCCATCGCTTGCGTAAGAATCTTTCTTTTACAAAAACCTATTCTCTGAACAAAATACAACGACCTTGGTAAGTGGGCTGAAGTTATCCGATTTTTTAGATGAATGTTATAAATATAGACCAACATAGATATTCAATATTCACGACTGTAAAATATTTTTAAACCAAGGTCAGTCAAGAAGTTTAATATAAAGAATTACATGTAGTTAGTGGTTTTTACTTTCCTATCTTACATATCTGTCACGTAACTATTTTAGTGTTAATCAAGATACCGTTGAAAGACAGGTAGACCTTGTGTGACAAAATATTCTAGCATTTTCCATGAGGGCGTAACGCGAGGTGATAAATGACTGATTGCTAGGTACTAGGTACTATGGGAAGAATAGACTGGAACAATAGGCAGAGGTATTCAAAAAGAGCCTACTTTACAGGAACGTTAGTGCTTTCATCATTCTTTTAAAATGCTGACAGGGGCTTGCATTGCAAGGATGGCTATGCAGAGATGGGCAGGTGCCATAGAAGACTCTGCTGTGTCATTTTCTGACTGACAGGCAACATCTGTAGGCTATGCAAGTTTTGTAGGAAGGCTTTCTTGACTAGCAAAAGAGGTAATTAAACATAACCATCACTGTATCTGAGAGTATAACAAGCAAACTTTAATTAACGTTTTGCAGTGGTGTTTTATGAGGCAACTCTATTTGTACACTTGACCATACAACACATATGTAGGCGATATATCTGTTTCCTTTCTTGCACTGTTTCGTTTAGCTGTTGTTTTATCATTATGACTAGTTTATTTAAAATCAGCCTAATCTCTCTATTAGGCTACTTCCTAGCATGTGATGGGCCTTCTATGTTGATAAAATGATTGTGCGGCAGAAAACAATTGAGCCCACAAGATGGCGCAAGGGTAAACCAAAAGACTTCTCAGCACAGCCCCCAGAAATGCAGAAAAAATACTTTAGAGGTTAATTTCCCAGTTTAGAAATAGAGTGCTTCAGTGCAAGCCAGCTCACTGAAAACGAGGAGACCAATTCATGTTAAGTCAACCCTGTTCCATCGAATAAGGGACTTGATTTCACATCTCTTTGCACGAACATACTCACAAAATCGCAAAATTCACCATACTGTGGAATTCGGACAGATGAAGCACAATATCTTGAAAAAACAGTGTTTATCCCATTTATTTTCGACATTGCACGCGGCCTTCAACATTATTTATTCTGGACAATTGACAGCCAAAACACTCAGTTACAACGAAGACACCAATAATAATACAATTGTTTAAAATAAAACAGCAAATTCATCATAATCTTTATTATCATAACAATGACATAAAGTGCTAATGTTATGGCTATGTTTATTATGGTTATGAGTTATGGAGGAACAACAAGAAGAAGGTGGTGGTGGTGACGATGATGAGGATAAGGATAAGGATGATGATGATGATTTTTATTATTATTATTATTATTATTATTATTTATTATTATTACATCGTTCGTGTGTGTGTTGGTTAGGCTATCTGAGCCAGTGCCTGCTGTGTAGGTTGGACAGGCTGATGGATGCAGCAGGTGGTCTTACCTGCAATACAAATTCGTATTTGCTGGATGGGCTCCTTTAATATGGACGATGTATTCCGTTTGGAGCCGCAGCTGGGTCACGAGCCAAAAATTAACGTCTGTACCTCTGTTCCAGGGTGATTTATTGCGCCAAAATACCAAAGAACTAATCAGCAGGGTAACTAATTAATACAAATCTGCATTTTTGCATATGCAATCAGTGCAGTGGGAGTGCAATGAAATGGGAAGTTGAATTCTTTTAATATAGAAGCCCACTGAAGCGCACACACATAGCTTTTAGGTACAGGAAAGCCGTTAAGGGGAAGTGTTATTTCATGAGGTACAGGAAATGAAAGGTCAGATCATCAATATTTAGATGACACCTGCTTAACTATAGTTAACATTTTGTGTTGTTCGTTAATATCAAAGTATTTTAAACACGCATGAACTATGCAATGAAACACTGGGGCCTTTGTCATATATTAGTAAAGTTTTAGAAGTGATGTTTGGTATGACATTATGTTTAAGGCTGACTTAGGCTACTCATCATGATTAAATAATCGGCTAAATCATTATTGCTGGTCTCAACAGGGACGGGAGAATATGCCTATAATATTTAATCAATCTTAAAAAGTTTGTGTCTCAGTGTCATCTTGAAATAAATTTGGAATACCCTATGTCGTGTTGTTTGGTCAACAGAAAGGCATGCTGACATTGACCAGAAAAGACTGAAAACTGTCTTTTCCATCGGGAGTTGCTTTCGGTGGTGCTGAACTGGCTTTCGTCGCTCCACGGTTTACATGGTAACTGAGAAGAACCAAGTAAACAATTCTCTTCTTGCAGCAGCGTGTGGACTTTCGACCTAGGGAAGTCGATTTATGAGGAATACTAGCAGCTCTTTGTCAGAGCATTGAAGCTTTGAGTTACTAGGGGCACTTCACTGTTACCTGGTTATCAAATATCGACCCAGCTCCACGGCTTTGCGCTGGGCCATTAACAGATGTCAGGAGTAGATAAATCAGAGAATGGCAAACAGAGCAAATGAAATATTTGTCACGCATCACCAAGCACCCACTTGGCCTACCTGTACGGCAAAGCCCACATGTAGTTACCATTATCATTTTGGAAATCAGTTTTCGCCTTTTTTTGAAACTCGCAAATGCTGTGCATGTTGCTTACAAACAGGTTAACCAGTACAACTGCACTTTTCGAACTATTAAAATACATGTATTTTTTAATCCATATTTGTTACCGCGCAGTTGGTTTGGGCTGCGTGACAGTTTTGTGGACAACACATGCACTATTAACATAAAACGAAAAGAATATTGTTAAGTGACACAACGAACTATAACTGTTTTCCTGACATGGAAAGTCATGTGGTCAGTTATGACCATTGCGTCTCATTTGTTTCGCTGTTCAACGGTCATCACGTTCATTTTTTTCCTGGGATTATATTAAATTGAATAGAAAACAGCAGATTTTGGACGTTGGATCAGGTTAGTGAGCCGTGAAACAGGCTTTTGTTAGCGCGCGTGCAACTCGCGTGCCGACCAGCAGCTTGAAAAGAAGGGACTCATTATGAGGGTCTTGCGCCAGACTCCACAACTACTATTTACAATAGCCTATATCACTCTAGCTGACAAATAAGACGCAACAAAAAATAAGAGGCGACATACCCTTTCCAATATAATTCCTGGTCTGTCTAAATTATACCTGTCACTAAAAAAGAACTTTTAAGAAATAAGAGAAACTGCCAAAAATGATGAGAAACTGCCAAAAATGATTTTTTTTATTTTTTTTTACTTTAGTTGTTTTATTGTTATTATCCTAAATCGACAGTCTTTAATTTTATTGTAGGCTACATTAATAATAAGTACGCACTAGCAATATCATTTAGGACCGAGATCAGGCAAAAAAGGTCCTAATTGACACGGCGCAATCCAATTATTAATTATTACTTAGAAAATCTGGTCGGGGGTTATGAGACAAATTTATGATTCCCAGTAAAGAATAATCCAAATAAAGACAAGGAAACACGTGTTCAATGGGATGGGCAAGAGAGATGGTCGTGATTGAATGTGTCCTATGCTTGAAAGGGTTAATTCATCCTGCGGGTACAAACAGGTCCACGGAGTCTCTAACTGGCGACAGATGGCCACTTTCTTTTGGCCACAAAGGGATGGAATACGGAGCTCTGGCGAATACAAATGGAAGATGTCACGTGACGCTTGGGGCCGTTTTCCTGACGTAGTCGGCCATATGGCGCGTGCCGAGGAAAGAGGTGGGGTTTGCTGCCAGTCATTGGTGCAAGGGGTTTAGCAGTAGCCATAGATATACATGTTCATCTCTCAGCATCAGCTGCCGCCGTATATAACCGGAGCATCCCTCGCGCAAGCACAGTCCATTTCGTAGGTCCTTGCACACCTAGAGGGGTATGAAACTATCATAACAAGACATTCTGCAAAAAACAGGTATGTATTAGTTCCACTTATTATAATATGGATTTTGTTATCATGCAAATTGTTTGCACAATAGAAAGAAAAACAGTGTTTTTTAAATGCAGTGATTTATTCACTATTTTTTAAAAGTACTTTTTTCCTCAATGGCTGTTGTGATTAAGATGCTGCATGTGAAAAAGTGATGTCGGTCAGCTCCTGTTAATGGATTTCTAAAACAGATTTTCTATTATTTGTCTGTTGTCGAATTTTTGTTTAGGACTTATAGCCTACTCCTTTAAATATATTTTGTGCTGTTTCATTAAAGTTTTGAACCAAAGTCATTTATTTGTATTATTGTCCATGCCTTGACATTAAAGACCCAGGTGCATTTTATTCTCTGTTGTGAAAAAAACGAAATAACTTAAAATAATGCAGTCCATGTATTTCTTAATTTGTATGTCTCCTGGAGATACATATGAGTTGCTAAGAGTATTATCGACTTATATTCCTATTCCTGCATTGCATAACAGCACTGTCAGTCAGCAGTGATTTCATACAGCCTACAGGTGATATTTCGGTTTGCGTGGCATCACTGAGCCGTGTACTCTGACTGTGCAAGTTGTTTGCAAGTTGGGAGACAACCCTACTTACAATTTACTTTTTGTTCTTTGAAACAGTATTCGATCATGACCAAGTCATACACTGAGGAGAGCATGGTGCTGGAGTCACAAAGTACTGCCAACTGGACAGACGAGTGTCACAGTTCCCAAGACGAACACGACATGGAAAAGAAAAACGGGGAGCACGATGACATGCATAAGGAAATGGAAGATGATGATGATGATGAGGGTATGAACAGATTGGATGATGATGACGACGATGAAGAAGATGAGGAGGAAGAGGACGGAGATGACACCAAACCTAAAAGACGCGGACCGAAAAAGAAGAAAATGACAAAAGCTAGACTTCAGAGGTTTAAACTCAGGCGCATCAAGGCTAACGCGCGGGAAAGGAACCGTATGCATGGACTCAATGATGCCCTTGAGAGCCTGCGTAAAGTTGTACCATGTTACTCCAAGACGCAGAAGCTGTCAAAGATAGAGACCTTGCGTTTGGCGAAAAACTACATCTGGGCTCTCTCCGAGATTCTGAGATCTGGCAAAAGTCCGGATTTGATGTCATTCGTGCAGGCCCTGTGTAAGGGTTTGTCACAGCCTACCACAAATTTAGTGGCTGGCTGTCTCCAACTGAACCCCAGAACTTTCCTTCCCGAACAGAGCCAGGAAATCCCCCCTCATATGCAAACAGCAAGTGCTTCCTTCACCGCTCACCCCTACTCTTACCAGACGCCCGGTCTTCCTAGTCCTCCCTATGGTACAATGGACAGCTCCCACATATTTCACGTCAAACCACACGCGTATGGAAGTGCTCTGGAGCCGTTCTTTGAGACCGCCCTGACAGACTGCACTAGCCCGTCATTTGACGGACCTCTTAGTCCACCTCTGAGTGTGAATGGGAACTTTTCCTTCAAACACGAGCCTTCGTCTGAGTTCGAAAAGAACTACGCCTTTACCATGCACTATCAAGCGGCAGGTCTGGCGGGACCGCAGGGTCATGCCTCGCTTTACGCAAGCTCTGCACAGCGTTGTGACATACCGATGGAAAACATTATGTCCTACGAAGGTCATTCTCACCATGAGAGGGTCATGAACGCCCAGTTAAATGCTATATTTCATGATTCATGAATCATGTGAAACTTTGTAACAGACTGATAATTATGTGTTGAGGTACGTTGGCGTATCTCGGCGCGAAAGAGCAACAACATTATATATGCTTAATCTTATGTATGTATTTATTGTTGTTACTGCCTTTAGGAGAAGTGAGGATGCATATTCTCGTTCACCTTATGTATTGTATTCTATAGCGCTTCTACATTGTGGTCACAGGAGGAAATAGGTGTGACCTTATTCAGAATGTGTTGATTATCCATGTTACAAAATCACAAGCAATAATTTGGAAACTATGCAATTTTTAAACGAGATACTGGGCCAATTATTAAAATTAATAGAGATTTTATATTTTTCAACCTGCATTTTACTACTTATCTATCCCATGCTGAATTATTTTGTTGTGATTTTGTATAGAATTGTCAATTCATTTTTATAAAGTCAAGTTCGTACATCATTCCAACCATCTTCATGTCAATGTTTTATAAATAGAGGTATCTCATGTTTATACGAGACAGTAATTATTCTAGTTATTATTCAGTGATGTAACCAGCAGGCAAGTGCTTACAAATCTGTTATGTTGCCTTAGCAATTATTTACTGTAAACCATGCAAAATTGCACAATTATGATCGTTTCTCTCCCAACAGTGTTATGTTTTCCTAACAATCAAGAATGCTTAATCATTCGAGAGAAAACTGACAAATGACTTGGGAGTCACGACAACCACATAATTGGTGTTGGAATAATATTGCGGATGTACATAAAACGTTTGACTATCATCTGAAAATTGCACCCTCTGTAAAGTCTAAACATGGGACTGTCACAGCAGAACGATAATAAACAATCACCCTACCTTCCTACTCAATCCTTTTCTTCTGGTTGTTAATCAGTGCGATACATGCCATTTTTGATCATCCCTCCTCCCTTTGCGCAGTAGATATGTTGCATGCGCGCCTGCAGTCCAAAAAGCGTGGTTCTAAGTCTGGATTTGTGCTGTACTTTTGTTTGTAAAAATGTAGAATGATGTATTGCTGCAGCATTCAAAGTTTGGGTGAAAACTTTAAGTATCCTCCAGTGTGGTCTAGTTTCAGTGGGATTATTGTATTTATGTTGATCTCATGGAGCGCACTCTATGATTTGTAGAATAAAGTGAATGAGAATGATTTTGCTATTATTCAATGCATTAAATATTTTACTAAAGATACTGAATGCTGAGTATTATCTATAGTTCAACGTTTATTTGAAGACAACAATTTGTTGCTAAAATCGAGAGTTTGATCAGCCGTTAAGGCTTGCTAGCGTAAAGGAATTCAGTTGTCCAATTGTAGGCCTATAAATCGTGCAAAAAGTCCCAGTTTATAATCTGTGTTCTTGCTTTTAGACTTGGAATCAATTATTGGCTCGTAAGTATTGAGTCAAGTGTAAAATATTTATTTTCTTTTAAGTGTAGTCGGAGAGCAAACGTAACAGTATGGCCAGATTTTCATTTCCAACGCTTTCAGTGTCGTTTTGTTCTTTTTTTCGACATGCGCTGGAATTAATACAGGCATCACGACAGGGCCCTTTACAATAAGTTCTTCAGGACTGAATGCACTTTGTGAATAAACACGGGCAGCCTTTGGCCGTGTCAAAATATCCTTATCCCGTACTGTTCGCAGAGGTTTGCCTACATCACAGTTTCTGTCTAACGGGCCTCATTTGTACCCCACTGCAGTGAATTTATATCCCAGATTTTAAAAGATCCAGATAGTCTATATATCTTGTTTTTTGTGAGATGATCTAAATGCATTCCGATATTACGAGCTATTTCACGCATATGGATTTCATATGGAAATCACTTTGGATGGCGTTGTGAAACACATCCTCACAGTCTGCTATCTGTCATTGATAGCTCGAAGAAGACAATGTGACACATAACACATTTAAAACTACACGAATACGGGTAGTCCAGAAAGTGAATGATGGATATACATGAACGCCTTAAGGAAAGAGCTAAAGATTTTCTGCCATACCTCGAATTGCTGCAGTCAGTCAATGGACATTCTAGTGCCACAATCTTTTATGCAAAGTGAGAGAGAGGCACAGATGTTACTTCTGCAGGGGAGGTTTTAATTTATGAAAATTATCATTTTTATGCATGAACACTCACTGCATAAACCCATACATCTAACCCAATGGGATAACAACACGTCAAGGTTGTAGCATGGATATTATGCAGGTTTATTTCTACTAAAGCTATTTTAGAGCGATGATCACCACGCTAATACAAATGATCAGCAATTTCTATAAAAGCAGAGAAAGAGGGTTTTTGTTGGGGGGGGGTGCCTAAACACCAGCTTGATCATCCAGGGACATTTCCATTGAACACTGGTGTGTGTGTGTGTGTGTGTGTGTGTGTGTGTGTGGTGTGTGTGTGTGGGGGGGGGGGGGGGGGGGGTAGGAACTTAATAGTTTAAAGTGTGACTACATTAACAACAAATTACATGTTCAGATGAATGTTTTTTTGGCATTTAAATGTATAAGAAGATCGTATGCTTAGTCCGGACTGCAAACAAAACACACAGTAAACTGAGACACAGGCATTAACTTTAACATTGGTATTATCTGCAAAGTACAAGGTAGGGGTGCGTTTTGGCGGCCTTGACTTATAGGAACTGTCCAAGGTGCTACTAAAACACCTCCCACTTTAACACCGCCCCCATCAGTTGAGAAGTTAGTTTTTGCTAAGTTGGTTTATGTAACAGTAGGCCTACGTCTATTATCTTTTTTTTTTTCATTCTACGCTCACTCATTTCAAATGAGTATGCCTCTGGCAACCAGTTGGTGAAATAAGGCATTGACAACAGACAGACACAATTGTGTGCAGAAACAGAATCATAAGTTTCACATCCAAGTCATATCACACTCTAAAATAAATTTTACTAATATGTTAAAGGACGGATTTCTACGTTTACAGGAAGAGATGTTCAAAACACAGACAGCCATTATGAAAATTAACTGGCGCGTGACGATAAGTTTGAGGCTACGCTTAGCAGGGGCGCGCGCCCCATGAGTGCAAAGGTGCCACAAGGAAGTTTCAGGACCACGAAATCCCAGCGAGCGGGAGCGCGCTGACCCTGCAATTAGCCTACCGTACCACACCGTACCGACCTATCGTCAGACAACTTTACCGCAAATAGAGAAGTAATGTTCGAAAGTCCACGGAAATCCATGAACGTTCGCCGAGCCTGGTCAGAGAGCCAGGAAGAGTTGCACGAAACGCAACCGGTGTCTCCTGTAGAGAAAAGTGATCGTGCCAAGAAGAAAAAGAAAAAGAGGAAGCCACAAGCAGGCGGTAAACGTTCCGTTTCTGCCCCTCAGTTAAGCACCGAGGCGCTTTCTGACACGGTTTGTTTCGAAAATGTGCAAGCCGAATGCACTTTGAATGACAATGACGAACCGATAGTCAGGGGAATATTTCAAATAGGGAAACGGAGCCATGATGTAGTTCTAACCGCATCGCGAGTTACATGGACTCCCATCCAACCCGAGACCCCTACAGGTGAGCAGTGTAGTGTTTTCTCTGTTTCCATGACAATTAGCTTCTGTTCCATTTTCTTTATCCAAGCCTGTGAGGCGGTCGCACTTTCACGATAGGCTTCATGCGCCAAGCACAACATGGCCCGCTTGTTGGAAATAAACAAATCCTTTGCTGAACAGGCTACACCGCTAAAAGGAAATGCTTCGGAAGAAAAGAGCTAGCGTTAGGTGGGATTGTAAATTAGCCAGTGGTACAGCAGGGATTAGCTCTTGTTTACGTTTAGGAAGACAGCCAAAAGAGACGGTGGCCAACTACAGTATTAGGCTATATTTGAAGTAGGGTATGCCCTGTCATACTGTTCTTTTATCCTGACATGGGTTCTAAGGCATACTTGCAACCAGGCAGAATATGTTTTGGCGACGGAAGCCTACCGAAAATCTCGAATGAGAACATAATTAAGACATTTGTGAAAACAAGGCCTATAGTTTTTCAACAAGTCTTACACCCAATTGATGATCAGGAAATAGCACAACAATTGTTAAGACTGCATTGGGTTTTGTGAGGAATAGCCTATATTTTTAATGCAAGTTGTACAAATCAGATCCTTTGATCATCAAAATATTTTTTTGCACAGTTTAAAACTAAATCAAACGGCATGTGGGTGCACAGATCTTCACACTGGTTGTATCCATAGCATCCAGAGAATGAAAGGTTATGTTGAAAAAAGAGAAAAATGTTAGTGATGCCAAAACACCCTGTGTGACAGATGTGTTGGTAATAGACCCCAGTCTACTGTTGTGACCACCTAAAGTAGGGCATCTGCTCGTCTTGTGGACAGTTAGCAAATGTCCAAGTAAATGATACTCAAAAACTACCATCTGCATCACTGCACAAGGAAGATAAGCATATGACTTCTTTTTCACAGGGTAGACTGTGCAATATGCCAGAACACTTGCTAATGAAGGAAACACTGCATGTTTTTTGTTTTTAACTGGTGGACAGTTTGACACACTTTAATTTAATAACCAATTTAAAACCATGCATTGGCAAACCCCAAACTAACACGTTTTTCCACTGGTGAATTGACATAGATATTATTTAATGAGTATCTGTACACTGACGGGCTGTCTATTCATGGGTTAACTTTGATTCACTCTAGTATGCCAGGAAATACACACTCATTTGATTTAAGTGGCACACAGGGAAAAAAATGGTTGCATTAGGATTGATCGTGAAGAGAAGCTGCTTCATCAATAGTGAGCAGAAAGAGAGAGAGAAAGAGAAATGTTTTGATTCCTGTCCAGGAGTTTGAAAGGGAAGCATGTATCTCTTGGTGATGTCGTTGTTTTTGAACAGGGCCTTCAAAACACCCGGCACTGCCTGGTTCAGGAGGGGCTCCATTTTGCTTAAGCTTTATAGACAGTACTTTTTTTTATCTGTGATCCAAGCTAATGTTATTAAGCCAGCACTCTCATTACACAGAAAGCAGCAATCTAATAACCCCCTATGGCCTTTACCAAATGCTATCATGAAACTGCCAAAAATGGCACGCCAGTGCTGATATGCTGGAAAGCTTCATTTGATGGCTTTGTGATCCTGCTCTGCCTGGGGATAGCGGATCAGAACATCTCTCCCTTTTATTCTTCATGTGAGTCGACAGTAAATTGGACAATGACTCTCATCACTTTGCAGTATTGTGTTAGTACTGGCCCAAAAAAAAAAACAAAGAAAAAAAAAACGACTGTGCTATTTTTCTAATGAGGGCACTTCAAAATTACAACACAAGTCTGATAGAATAATGGATCTGACAAATTCCATTTTTTTCTTACTTGTCCTCACACCGTGGTGCTGCAGCACGTCAGAATAAACACATCCCTTGTTGGGCGGGTTTCTGCACTGCTGTCTTGTCAGTGTGGGTTTTGTTAACATGTAAATGTCCCTATCTCTTAACCGTGGTTCAGCAAATAGCGCTCAGCTGTCTTTGCCTTGTCTGAACCCATTGCCTTTGTTCTCTACAGTCTATTGAATGCCATTGCTTCATGCTGCTGCCTGTGTGTCTGTGGCTGGTATCTCCAGGCTCAACAGTGTACACATATGATTATTATACACTTTAACGGATGATTATTATACAGTAATATTATACACTTGCTTTAACAGCTCTACAGTAGAATACAAAACCATTTTCTGTACTCATACAGTAGATTGATACAGTAGAACAGAAAACCAGTACATAAGCCATGAGCCTGAAACTGGATCTGGTTTTGTAGAGAACACAGTGCTGAAAGGCAGTGGTGCCATGGGTGACCGTGTGGCCTGCACAAACACACGTACAGCGGGAGAGATCTCATCCTCTCATCCAGTCTCCATCCTTGTTTACTGTATCGATATATGGAATTTGTTGATGCAAAAGTAAAGATTTGAGCTGGATTAAAATGCTATTTCTGTGAGTGTAATCTTTACATACACATTAATGCACTGGGGGATTTTATGTCCGTGACCTCCTTTTTTTAATTAGTGTGAATGTTCAGGATAGATGGCCGCTGGGTGGGTCACATAGCTCTTGGTGAAAATGTGCTACATTTTTTTTCATTGGCCTGGGGTTGTGTGCAGCGTCCACTAATTGTTTATCTTTACGTTGATAAACATTGTTATATGGGATTATATATATATATATATATATATATATATATATATATATATATATATATATATATATATATATATATATGTTTAAGTGGTAATGTTTAAGACATATAGGATATATCCTTGCGAATCTCCTTTGAGGTAGTTATGCTAAGAGTGTGGTGGTGATTTGATGTAAAGGTACATTATTTTTGGACAGCTGTTCTCGTTAAAAAATATACCAGTACAAGCACAGCTTCTAGTAGGGTCCCTGTCTGCCTAAATATAGCGATTAAAATAAATCCTGAAACTGTATTATGCATGGACTAGAGTGGACTGGACACTTGTAAAGTGTGGGGACTGTTTTGAAGTTTTAGCCGTGTTGTTGAGTTGATGTGAGACTTTAAGTGACCCAGTTTTCCCAGAAATTAGAGGACTCTTGCTGACCACAGGGGTCATTTTAGCTCCTGTGCCTGCTCAGTGCTGTCACTGATCTGTTTGACTGGACTCGAGAACCCTCGAGATTTTGGCATCTGATTGCTTCACAGAGCTTCCTCTGATTCATTTTTTTAATGTTTTGGAGCAAAGTAGTAAAAGTTAAATACATCCGTTAAAACTTTTCTCCAAATTGGTTTGGACTGCAGCCTGGAGGAGGTTTTAAATTCGGCTAAATGCAACACAGATACCACATGGAGTTTAACAGTTGTAATGTCACTATAATAGTGAGGGAATTTTAAACATCAGACTTTATGGAGTAAATAGGAATATAGTCCTTTAAAAATCACAACACTGTATGCATTTCCTGCTTGGTAGATATGTATTTTTCTCACCCCCCCCCCCCCCCCATCTTTTTTCCCCTCTCTCCCCCTCCTGCCCTCTCTGTCCCTCTTTCTCTGGTAGTTTTACAACATCTTTCCTAAATCTCTGCTTGTGTGCCTGTCCTCCACCCCCTCTGTGCCAGGCCACAGTAAACAGACAGAGACATTTGACTGACAAAGCAAGGTGTCATTAGCATCTTGAGGGCTCATTATGCCAAGTCATGCACCGTTCATTGGGGAACACCTGAGACTCTGCTCTAAAAAACACGCGGCAGGTGTACGCCAGTAATTAAAACCAGTGGAGGAAAATGGCCTCCACTACGTGATTAGATAGCATATTATGAGAATCTACACTCAGGAAGTATTATTGCTTTTCAAGTTATCCTGAGATTTATATTGATTGTAGAGAATTTTTATAACTGGTGAGTAAAAGAAAGCAAATATCTCAACACAGCGAGTTAAATATCTTTGTTTGCCTCCTAGAGGATGGCAAACAGGAGATTTTATTTACCTCAGGATGGAAGTTGGCCTGCCCATCCAAAACAAACACCTTAATTGGCTCCGAAAATCAACAGGAAGAGAAATAAATGTTTTTAATGTGTCCCATTATAAAACCTAATCTGTAGAACTGCTTAGCGAAAAAAGCACCCCCCACTCCACCAGCAAGGGTTGAGAATATGTAACCAGTACATGGTATTATGAGTGGGATATACACTGTCACTGTCTAATTGCACACGAGGAGCAAACAGACGCTGTCGTCTCTTCTTTGTTTGCTTCCCGGGGGCCTCCACCCCCCTCCCCAGAAAAATGGCAATATAAAAATGTAAATATTGGGTTTTGGTGTTGTCTGTGTCTGGACGCGCAGACCTCCGAAGGCACAGGTGGAAAATATGGAGCCGGGCAGCACGCTGTGAACCACATGGCCCCACACAACATGGGGGCAAAGAGCAGCAGAGTGGGCCTGGCACGGGCCTCGGCCTGGGCTTGGACACTTGTCAACACACCGTATTAGTTTCATCTGCACACAAACACAGAGACAGATACAGAGGGAGGGAGAGAGAGATAGACAGAGAGACAGAAAGAAAGAGAGAGCGAGAGACAGACAGAGACAGAGATAGAGAGATAGACACAAATAGACAGACAGAGAGAGGGAGGGAGGGAGAAAAAGGGATAGTGAGAGAGACAGGAAGAGAGGGAGAGACAGACAGACAGACAGACAGAGAGAGAGAGACAGAAAGAGGAAGAGAGGGGTCTATGCACAACCCCCGACAACAATGGGCAGAGAGGAGAGCAGACAAAGAGGGGCTTTCTGTGGCAGGCATTAGGTGCCCCCTGTAATGTCCTAATGAGATAGGGAGCGGGGCTTGCATCAGCACTTCCGTGTGGAACTGTTTGAAACAGGGCCGGCTGAAAGTGGTGACGAGATGTAGGTGAAATATTCCAAAAAAGCCACCCACTCAATTACAGACACACACACTCACACACACACATACACAAATACACACACACACACACACACACACATGCACACACACACACACACTTGGACAAGTACACACAGACACAAGCAGAGGACATTCAGTAATCCTTTTACATACATATTCAGCATGGTTTCTGTCAGTGAATGTTTCATCTAGTTTTCTGAAGAATACCCCTCTATTGAATAAATCGTGTGTGTGTGTGTGTGTGTGTGTGTGTGTCTGCGTGTGCATATTAGATTACGTGCGCGCTGGAGATGGGTGCAGCATTGATTCCCTTTTGTCCATACATTAATTGTACGTCGACATGCCGCCACCGCCGCCCTCGCCAGTACACACCCCCCCCCCCACACCCCCCACCCCCCCACCCCATACACACGCCCTCCACCCGCCTCGTGCGCAGGCAGGCGGGGGGGCTGGAAGGAGTGCTGAGAGGAAGCTTGTATCCATCTGGAAGCAATAAAGTTTTCTAGGAGAGCGCACAGTTTTATTTAATCTCCCCACGTCTCACTGTGACCCATATGAGGGGCTGTGCCCGTCATGTCATCTCAAATCACAGTCATGTTCACCAAGCCAAAAAGCAAAAAAAAAAGCCACTTGTCAGGGTTGAGGGGGAGGGGGAGAGTATGGCGGGTGATGGTGGTGGTAGTGGTTGTGGTGGTTAGTGTTTGCAGAACACACATTGTGATTTGCTAACACGTCAACACTTTTACATGCACAGAAAGGGTTAGAGTAGACCATATCTACAATCAGTGATAAGAATTTAAATACTAAATTGGTCACTTATCAAGATTTTAATGAGATAGCACTGCTCAGGCGCTTTGTAGTGTTCCACACCAAAGTCACATGCATGCAGTTTTTCATTCCGTGTCCAGAAGGAACTAGTAACAATTTGCCTGTGTAGTTTGTGTATGTAGCAAACAATATACATCTTCATGAGTATTCCACAGAGTTTTGATCTTCATTAAGAAGAGTTTATAAAGGAAAGGAGGTGGGTGGTAGGTAGGTGGGGGTTGTATGCACTAAGATGTATGTATGTACTTGTCAGTGACTGAGATAAGATCCCAGGAGATTGCAGGTTCATGGGGAGACAGACTGTGGAGTGGTCTCTCCATGTTATTTGACCTGGTGTGCTACCAGACCAGACCAGTCATATTGATCCAGCCCGAGGATCCCATCTAGAGCAATGACCTGCAGCATATGGCCCACTCTACATCTGAGCTGCCATGCCCCTGGAGCGAACACACACACACACACACACACACACACACACACACACACACACACACACACACACCACCAGTACCCCCCACGGTGTGTCCACTCGTCTTTTATAGGGGTCCTGAAAGCTACACCCTGAAGAAGCACAGGCATAGAACAACAAAGACTCATCCGTCTGCCGAGAGAAGACATATGTCGAATCTGAAATGCTCACTTATTAACTATAAAGTGCACTATATAATGAATCAACCCATGTCATTGACTATACACTATACCCTCTCTATACAGTAAACTATCTTGTAAATGACTGGACAGACATTTTGAACAGAGCCGTAGCTTGTTTACGCTTGCTCAGCAAGAGCTAATGGCGGCGCTTGGTGGCCTCAGACTTGTCAACACTTTGATGACGAGCGCCATACTTAGAGGATATGAAAGGGACAAGGGATTAACAAGGGCTGACAATCAAAAGCTTTTTATTGTATTTTGCTGGCAACAGGCTTTTCTCTCAGATGAGCTGGCAGCTCTGATGCCGAGGAAGAGCTGTAAACAAACTTTGAGCGAATGTGTGATTGGGCGAAAATGACTAAGCAAAGCTCTTGTGCCTCACCCTGACCCACGTCAATGGAATATTGATTATGTAACCTGCTGTGGATGCCTTACATGTGGCTCCCCACTGGCTAAGTGGCCATGAGTGATTGTGCCTTCGAGAAGTTAATTACGAAGGCTGTAAATGCATACAGAGCTTGCAGCATAGAGACACAAAAACACACAGGAAGGTGTCAATTCATGAGACTGACTACACTAGTAAGGCAAACATCCTTTGTGTCTATAATGCAATATCTAAACAGTTTTTAGTATATTGAACACCAAAATGGCAATGATGATATTTATTTGTGTCTATGTGTGTAATTTAACAGTATGATTGCAGTTATGAATATAAAGCAGTTGGACTCTTGTATCTCCCATAAGTATAAGTAAGACACAAAGACACAATAATGATTAGTGTTGATGCCATCACGTAAATTGAAATAATCCAAAAAAGGCTGTGTCTCATTTTCCAGTTGTTTTGTTTCCATGTTATCATTTTTTTTATACAAAAAAAGAAAAAAAAGCACCAGGCTTGGAAAACTAAGCAAAAATTGTCATTAACTTTAAAGAGCCGAGGGGAATTTGCTTAAAACTATGGTAAGGCACCGTGTTGTTCTGTCCCGCTCTTTCTGTCTGTTTTTTTTTATTTAATTTTTTTACTTTTTTTGGTTTCCTGCTTTGTGGTAAGCCCATTTAAGCCAAACTGTTACTCCCCCTAATTGGCCCGGTGAATAATAAATAGTCATTGCCAGGGTTTTCCCGAGCTGAGGAGCTGAGCTGGCAAAAAAAAAAAAAAATAGGAGAGAAGCAGCTTGTTGTAGTTGTACTTGTAGTTTTGGTGTTTGGAGACTTTGCGATGAAAAGCGGTCACTGTGAAAGAGTGGACATGTGCAGAAAATGGCAGCACAATTAGCATCAAGCAGATAAGTCCCTCTGTAATCCTGTTTACGGTTTGCATCAGACAGATGTGCCAAGATTGATTCAGACAGGGCGCCGGCTTACTGTAATGTGGCAGGGGAGGGGCCCTACCTCTTTCTACCCCCTTTCTCTCTCTTCTCTCTCTCTCTCTCTCTCTCTCTCTCTCTCTCTTTCTCTCTCTCCTCACTCTCTCTTTATCTTTCTGTCTAGCCATCCTCCTCTTTCTTGCACGCACTCTATCCCTTTCTCTCTCATCCACGCTCTTCCTCTCCTCTCTGTTTTTGTAACCCCATTCCATATCCTCTCTTTGCATCTCTCACCTATCCTCTTCATCACCTCTCCCCACCCTTTCTCTCTCTTTCTTTTTCTCTTTCTGTCTGTCCTTTTTTTCCTCCCTCCCTCCTTCTCTCTTCTCTCTCTGATCCAAATCTATGGCTACCCACCCTCTCTTTTTCTTTCTCTTCCTGTCTCTCGTCCTCTCTCTCTCTCCCCCCTTCCCCTCCCCTCTCTGTGGTCCAAATCTATGGCCACCCACCCTCAGTGTCCTTCCTGTACACCACGCTGAATGGAGGCCAGTTTTGTCATCCGGCTTCAGCCCACAGACAGCTCTGCTGGGAGAGATTAGCTTTATTCCCTCTAATTAAATTGACTGTTTTTGGGGGGTATGTGTGGGTATATGTGTTTGTGTTTGTGTGTGTGTGTCTCTGTGTGTCTGTGAGTGCGTGTGTGTGTGTGTGTGTGTGTGTGTGTGTGTGTGTGTGTGTGTGTGTGTGTGTGTGTGTGTAATATGTGTGTGTGGAAAGAGAATCTGCGAGTGCGTGGGTGTTTGTGTGTATGTGTTTTGTGTGCACTGTGATCAATGGCATTTATGTGTGTGTGTGTGTGAGTGTGTGTGTTGTATTTATGTGTGTATAAGGAGGAGGGGTTAATGTGTGTGTGTGTGTGTGTCTGTCTGTCTGCTTTTTGTGTGTGATAATGTATTTGTGTATGTTCGGGGATAGGTAAATCGCATGCCTGTGTGGATGTGTGTGTCTGTGTGTGTTTTTATGTGTACAGTTTTGTGTGTGTTTGTGCTGTGCGTCTGTGTGACAGACACAAAGGCAGCGTGGTGAAGTTGCCCAAATAGAGTGGTTCTGCTGGTGCTGTCGCCGCCGCCGCTGCCGCCGCTGCTGCCGCCGCTGCTGCTGCTGCTGCCTGTGCTTGTGTGTGTGTGTGTGTGTGTGTGTGTGTGTGTGTGTGTGTGCTGGAGCGGCGGGCTGAGCGTGAACAGATGGCGGAGGGTGTCCTGTGCAGTAATGTGAGAGGGTAGTTAATGTTCTGAAGAGCGGAGGTGCGGCTGGGGCTCGGCTAATGAAGAAAGGGTTTCACATGAGGAGACGCAAACACATTTAGGCCGACGCTGAGACGGAGGGGTGGCGGCAGGGAAGGAGGGATGCAGACAGACTGATAGATAGACAGACACAAGATAGATAGACAGACAGACAGACAGTCAGAGAGAGAGAGATAGATTGACAGACAGTCAGGCGACAGACAGGCAGACAAAAAGATAGGTAGATAGATAGACAAACAGGCAGACAGCCATCTTGGTGGGTGCATCCATCCTTGGGAGGAGGGTTGGGTTGGGTTGGGTTGAATCACAGCTTGTTTGACTGGCACCATTTTGAGAGAATAAAGAGATATGCCTGTTATAAGATTGCTAATATAAAAAAAGGAGGGGAGGG
>CM059269.1:17729867-17772367 GCA_030347295.1 Setipinna tenuifilis
CAGGCTCACAGCTTCCCATGGAGGTGCCTGAGCAGGGGGCACAATGGAGGGTGGGTCTCAGCTGACACTTGGGCCACAAAAGGTGCGACGTAACAACCCCCACCTTCCCACCTCCTCCTCATGCACAAACACACACACACACACACGCCTGTGTACGCACACACACTTACATACACCCACACACACACACACACACACACACACACACACATGCACACACACACACAAATGCTTGTACACACCCACAAACACACACACACACAAACACATATACACACATATAAAACCCACCACTCCTCCCCCACCACTCTTGGCGTTTTTAATGTCATTTTACTTTACTCTATAAAGGAGGTGGACTTGGGGTTGGGGTTTTACGCTGGCCGTTGTCATCGTCCTGACAGGCCATGTGATGTGCCGTGACACATGAGGTGTGGCCCGTCCAGCTGAGGGGCCGAGCCAAAGGAAGGACTGGGGAGGTGGGGTGCATAGATTAAGGTCCCCCAATGCTGGGGTCGAGGGCCTGGCGTCCGCTGACGGCAAGAGTGAGAGGGCCCAAGGCCTGGAGCAGCCCTGAGAGCCCCCCTCCCCAGAGTAACAATGGCAGCACCTGTACAAGGCGGGGGGTACAAGACGTCCGTCTGATAGCGAAAAAACACCAGCCACCCCCCTTCCCTCACCCCTCCTCACCCCCACACTGTCCGTCAGGGCCATTGCCATTGCCGCCTCTGCATCAAATCTGTGTTTCTATATGTATGAAAACCCCCTTTCAAAGATTAGGCAGCTTTCAGCCCGGGCAGGTCAATCAGGGCTGCGGGGGCCGAGGGCAAGCTGAAGCCCCCTAGTCGCATGGGCTCCGGACCCTGATAATGTGGCCTTGGTGCTCTTGTCAAAGTGCATGGTCACACTCCAACATCAAGCTGAACTTTTATTGTCCCAGTGGCAAAGGCCTGCACTGGGGAAGAAAAGAAAAGGGGTGGGGGGAGTGGGGGTGGCGGAGGGGTAGTGTGGGGGGAGGGAGTTTGGGGTGAAACTCCTTGCAGCGAGTGGCCCATCCTGTTGATCCCGACCGCATTGTGTCCATTCGGGGGTTTTGTGTATGCATAGGGGACAAGGCGAGCGGCGTAGCCTACCTTGCGGGGCCGGGAGTATATGCGTACACGCTGTATAAAATTGCGCTGTTGAGTTGTTTAACAGGATAAAGGGTTTAAAGAGAAAAAAAGAAGAATTGAGGGAAAAAAAAGAATAAAAATAAAAGCTCTTTTGGTATGTAAGGTAAAAGAATGAGGCATGGCGTTGGGACGGCTATTGTAGGTGCCGTGGATGTTTGAATGACATTTACATTCTCTTTGCGCCAGCATGCCTAAATGTATGAGGTTACACATTAACAGGTTTTCCATTAAGTCACACCGGAGTATCCATGGATACCCCCCCCCACCCCCTTCCCTCCCGCGGGATTGGCTGGAGGTTATCAGTCTGTCGTGCGTGTAGCCACCCATGGCTCACTTACTGTAGTTAGGCACGACAATGAACCTTTGGCCCCCTGTTTCACGATCCGTGTGGAGCACAATGGAGGCAACTCGAGGATATGCCTCTGTCTCTGGTGTTATTGTGCTTGTGTGTTTTGTCAGCCGCACAGACTGGCCCTGAGACCTGCCAGTCCAGACACATGTCCAGACACACTCACTAGAACTAACAGAACAGACATAATTTTGACATCTGTGTGTGTGTGTGTGTGTGTATGTGTGTGAGTGTGTTTGGGTATACAACTCTGTGCTTACCTTTACAAAACAATATCATTGTTTCTTGTAAGAAAATTGAAGTTTCTCATATGCAACTCACCTCGGTTGGTTAAGATGCCTGAATAAGCACAGGAAAGAAATATGAACCAGATGAGGAGAAATCGGCAGGTAACTGGGTGATGAAGCCATCATGGGGAGATAGGAGAAGGCCTGAATGACTGATTTAGCTATTGATGGAGTTAATGAGTGAAAAGATGGCTGATCTCGTAAGTTAGTCAGCGGGAGTGCACGAGTGTGGGTGAGGGGTGGTTTTTGGGTGGGGGTGAGTGTGTGTTTGTGTCAGTGTGTGTGAGTAAATGAGTGGGTGTGGGTGTAAAGGAGTGTTATGTGTGTGTGAGTGAGTGTATTAGTGAATACGTGTGTGTGTGAGTGAGTGAGTGTTTTAGTGAATGAGTCTTTGTGTGTGTGTAAGAGTGTGTTAGTGTAAGAGTGTATGTGTGTGTGTGAGTGTGTGTGTTAGTGAATGAGTAGGTGCGTATGTGTAAGTGTTTTAGTGAAAGTGTGTGTGTGTGAGTAAGTGTCTTAATGAAAGAGCATATGTATGTGTGTGTGTGTGTGTGTGTGTGTGTGTGTGTGTGTGTGTGTGAGAGAGAGAGAGAGAGAGAGAGAGATAGAGTGAGTGTGTTACTGAATAAGTGTGTGTGTGTGTGAGTGGGTGAGAGCGTGAGACCGTCTGTTCCCGGGGCTCTCCGTAGGGGCTGAGGTGCAAAACTGGCCAGATGCTCGTCTGCGGCGGCAGCATCGCAGCAAGTATCACTTTTCTCCCAGAATGCTGTGTGTCGCTTTCCCAGCGAAATCCCCACGGACCATACTGCCTCGCTTTTCTCTCCGTCACACCAGACAACCCCCTACACCAGCACTGGTGCTTTCCCGACACACACACACACACACACACACACATACATACATACACACATACACACAAACACACACACACACACACACACACACACATATACACACACACACACTAGTAGGTGTTATTTGCCATTCTGGATGTTCCGGGACACATGTCGCTATGTATCTCCCACACGTTAAGGCCTACTGAACACTCATCTACACATATACACACCCACTGGAATACACACACACACATAAACAGACACACACACACACAAGCAATATGACAGAGATACATAGGGGTTTAGAACAGTAGTTTAATAGCACCATGTGTCAGCCCTGCCATCTGACACTGATTTGTCCTATCCCTCTAAAACCACAGATACACAGAAATGATACCTGCTAACATACATTTTATATATATTATACTCACATTATGACCATATTATATATTTGGCACTGAGACTGGCAAACCTATATCCAGACTGTAATTACCAGAGTTGAGCGTTCGTTAGAGTGCAGCAATTAAATTAACTAATTAGACGCCGGGCAATTATATTCATAACTAGAATAGATTGGAGAGAGGAAAGAGGATCAGTGTCATAATCTGGAATGCTAAAATCTGTATTGACCCGAGGTCCCAGTGGCCCCAGTGGCTGCTCCCTTCTTCCCCACACAGAGGGGCTTAGGCACAGATCCTGCCCAGTGATCCCCCCATCCACCACCCCCCTTCTCCTCCCTTCTTCTCCTCCACCAAGCCCAGCCCAGCCCAGCCCAGGCTAACCCAACCCAACCCAACCCCACCCCACCCCACCCCACCTCACCCCCCCCTGCTTGAGGGGAAAAATCTGGAGTGGAGCTGGGGGGGCTCCCCCATCGCTAATGCGCGCTAATGCCAGTTCCTGACACAGCGCCAGATGCTCCGGTTTGGCAGCCGATCTGAGGAGGCGTCTGGGTGCTTGGCCCCCCGTATGGAGGCCACGCGCCCAGAAGAGGAGAGGATGAGGCAGAGAGAGAGAGGGAGAGAGAGGATGAGGGAGAGAGAGACAGACAGTAACAGAGACAGAGCAAGAGAGGAGATGATGAGGGAGAGAGAGAGAGAGAGAGAGAAAGAGATAGAGAGAGACAGGAGAGGATGAGGGAGAGAGAACCACAGAGAGAGAGAGAGAGAAGGAGGAGAGGAGAAGGAGTGGTGTGTCACAGAGGGGTGGAGGAAAGGGAGGTGCTCCTCACCTCACCTCTCCCGGTCTTCCCGTCCCAAGTTGTATCATCTCTGATATGCCCCCCTCTTTATACACACACAGACACACACACAGAGACACACACAAACATGCAGGCATGCACACACACACACACACACACACACACATACAAACACACATATGTGCACACACACACACACATACACTGCTCCTTAAAAAATCCCAAATCCCAGTGCTCAGTTCAGGCCTAGCCTTGTCCAGGCCTCTGTAGACGTGACCTTTCCCACACCCGAGACTCCTGTCTGGGCTTAGCCCTGAGTGGGCTTCTGCTCCCTCAGACACCCCGCCAGCCAACCAGCCAGCCTCACACACACACACACACACACACACACACACACACTCAGTCAGTCAGTCAGTCAGTCAGTCAGGCGGTCAGAGAGCCAGCCAGGAATTTGCAGCAGAAAAAAAAGACATCTGTTCCTGAGGATTAGCAAATATTCTCGGCACCTCCACAAGGCCTTTGGAGTATTGTCAATGGAGCAGCAAGGTGAACTCTGCATAACTCTCATTTAATTTCTCACTCTATTTCTGTCTATCCCTCTCTTTGTCTGTCTCTGTCTGTCTTTCTCTCTATCCCTCCTCTATTTTCATGTCATACACTAGTTCAGCACAGCACAGTTTAATATGATTAATGATTGTCCTTCTCCTCCCATAGTAAAGTCTTAAAACTAGAGGTTAGTTATGCTGTTTGTTCTTTGAAAGACAGTAAAGATAACTACATGACACTGGCAGGAGACAAAACTGTGGTTGGATGAATGGATAATACCACACACACACACACACACACACACACCACTACTACCACCACCACCACCACCACCAGACACACTTGCACAAATTCTTATCAACACACACACACACACACAAACACACATGCACATTTACACAAATTCTTGTCATCATTAACACACACACACACACACACACACTACATGCATGCACAAAACCACACACACACACACACAACCAGCAATTTATTTCCTGTTGCTTGGCCCTGCCGCGATGATAGCCCTGAGACCCAGTCTTACCGGCAGTCCCAGCAAGCTGCGTTTGTCACCCAGATCAATGTGAAAGCCGAGCCGCGCTCCCAGGTAATTTAACTGCTGATTACGGGGAAAGTAGTCCCCGGTGCCGAATGAGCTCCTCCAGGGAGAGCACCGGGAAGGGAGGGGAAGGGAGGGGAAGGGAAGGGCGGCCTCCTCCTCTCTCTCCCACAGCGGGGGTCTGGAGCAGATGCTCTCTCTCCCGAGTGGTGACCACAGCACCTCCACCAGGACCCAGGACCCACCACGGAAGGTGCTAGAGAGGAGTAAGAGAGCAGAGGAGAGGAGGAGGGGAAAAAGAGTGGAGGGTGAGGATAGGACAAAAGGAGGGGAGAGATAGAGAGAAGAGGGGAAAGAAAAGACAAGAGGTAAAGAAAAGTATTCAGAGAAGAGAGAGGGTGAGAGGAGAGACAGAAGAGCGGGAGAGGAGAGAGAAAAGTGGGAGAGAAGAAAGAGGACAGGAGAGGAGAGGAGGGTAAAAGGGGGAAGGGAGAAGCTTGAGACAGTTGTAGTCCACAGTGCTATATGGTTTGAAGAGGGCAGGGAGGTGAGGATGACCCTTGGGGCCTACAGGAGCATTAGGAGCCATAGTGTGGCCACAGTGGAGATGGAGCAGCCATCGTCATCCTCCTCCAGGACGGCTAATGACCTCATACAGCATGCACAAGGGGGCAGGAAACCAGTGTGTTTGTCTTAATTATTAATGCCATTATATTAGCAATGGCTTTATGGGTGTCGCCACCAGCAGTCACCGTCGGGGTTATAAATAAACGCTGCCACGGCAACGGTTGTAAACTGATTCGGGTTCCTAATTGCATGATTCAGGTGTGTGGCTTATTGAAATCGTTTTTTCTTCTGTATCAGCTGTCTTTTGGTTAAGCCACAGTGTGCCTCCCCACAGTGTCAAATGCACTGTGATTCACTGTGTGTGTGTGTGTGTGTGTGTGTGTGTGTGTGTGTGTGTGTGTGAGGATGTTCTTCAACGGTGACCTCGTATTCAGATTTTTAGATTGGCCAAGATCAGCTAAGGTCAGGCCGACCCTTTTGTTTAATTAAAGAAACACAAATGCGCAAATGGTCATGATGGTGTTGTTGGCGTTTTTTTTTTTTTTTCTTTTTTTCTTTCTTGGACTGCAGTCCGTGGCCTCTAGCGAGCGTGAGCGCTGGGCAGAGAGTTGATGACGGAGAAACCCGATGCCGGCTGCCCCTGACTGCCCAGATCGTCTTTCAGCGCTCCGCACACCACTAGCCGCACTGCCCAGCTCACACAAACACGGGATTATGTGCCATAGAAACACGGCGGTGCAGGCCGCACTAACACCACCCACCCCCCCCCCCCCACAACCCCCCCGCTGTCCCCCAGCCCCCACCCTGAGCTCCACGCCAGCCCCCCCGGTCATGTGGTTTAAGTCCGACTAATGCGCAGGAGAACATTAGGCTACTACCTAATAACAACAGCCAGTGACACCAGTACCTCACACACTCTAATGCTTTATTTGTATTGGCAAGGACAGCGCATAACATTGCAATATGCAAGTGTGCATTTAAAGATATTGTTATTTGAACAAAGTCATACGTCTGTAGTGTCCACACCATGGGTAGAGTTGACACCTGCATTTCCATAGTAAGAGATTGCTGAGTCTATTTTGCCTTTTACTTCTAAAGTTCACACACACACACACACACACACACACACACACACACACACACACACACACACACAGAGGGATGTACTGCTATCAGTGGGTAAGAACCCTCTAAAGGTTGGCTCTCTATCGCTGAATGCTTCCATCAGACTAAAACTCGTGTGGCACATGTCCAGGTCCCCAGTGTCAGTGGACATGAATCAATCAAAAGGCTGTAATCAGAGCTCTCGTGTTTTCTGTTGGACCGAGTTACTTCATCCTTGTGTTGTTTTGTTGTTGTAAGCTAACAGTTTGTGTTTGTGTGTGTGTGCGTGTGTGTTTTTTTTTTATCTGTAGTACACAATACTCAAAACTCTTCTGAAAGTTCTTATTTTGGGAAGTGGTTTACATTCCTCACCTCTGTGTTAATGTGTTTTGCTATAAGCTGACAGACACAGAGGCACACGTGTATGTGTGTGTGTCAGGGGTTGATGCTCACACACATCAGAGTATGTCACGTGTATCGTGTTGCGGTAGTGGTGAGCGTGTGTAGTACGAGAGTGGAGGTTGTGTGGAGTTCAGGCCCTTGCCTTGGTGTGGCTGTGGGCTGTTTAGAGGCAGCATCTCCCAGCCTCCTGAGTCCTGCCATCCACCACAACAGAGGGAGCAGGAGGAGGAGCAGGAGGAGGCTGGAGAAGAGGAGAAGAGAAGAGGAGGAGGAGGAGGAGGAGGAGGAGTGGTGCGTCACTCCTGCACCTGCTCCCCCTGTGGCCCCCAGTGTGACTCTCCCTGTTAGCTCAGCCTGGCCAGGCCCCAGCCGAGCACCCAGCACCCAGCAGAGCACAGGGCCCACAAGAAGGGGCCCAGGATTTGGAGGGAGGGTCACTTCACCCAAGCCCCGCTGGTCCTCCTCGACCCTTTCCCCCAAGAAACACACACCCTTTTATCGTGCTTATTGGATCCCCCAGCGCCCACCCACTCTCCACACCCTATACCCCCAACACCCCCCCCCCCCACACCCACACTCTCACCCATCTCATCTACAACCCTGCCAGCCCACTACTTATTCCCACCTCCCACCCACCTGCTCAGTCCCCCCCAAAATCCTTTCCAAAATCCCTCCCCATCACAGCCGCACCCTGCCACCATGGCTCCTGGAGGACCACCGCTCCCCTGTGCCCCCCTTTCGCCTTGCATTTGAATCGTGACCTGGGGCCTGCGCCACCATACATCCCACACCCACCCATGAACCCACCCAACCCCTGTGATGTCAGCGGGTTGGTGTGGGGGTGGTGGGGGGGATGTGGGGTGGTGGGGCGGGGGGTGTGAGGGTGTGAGGGTGGCGACTCGTTAGGCGCAATGGGACCAGGGTCAGGACCTTCGGGGGCCGGATTAGAATGATGAGAGGGATAATGATGGAGGCTGGGGAAGAGAGGGGAGAAGAGGGAAAGGGGAGAAGGGGAAGGAGAAGGGGGCCATGGGTCCCATCGATCCCACCCCACCCCACCCCCCCCAAAAACGTCAGGAAGGCCAGGAGGGAGCTCTCCCTAAATCTGGCTAATTATGATCCAGTTTTCCACCACAGTGAATGCTCAGCATAGGGCAAAAAAGAGGGAGGATAGAGAGACAGACAGAGATAAATCCAGAGAGAGAGAGAAAAGGAGAGGGAGAGAGAAAGAGAAAGATTGAGAGAAAAAGAGGAGGGTGCCCAGGGGGCGTTTTTATTCATGACTCTCCTTCAGCCTTGGCAGCCGTTCAGGCGCTGTAAACAAGAGGCAGGGCTCTGACCTTTTGGATCGGAGGAGAGCGCAGCCCCCTCACGCAGCGGGAAGCAGATTTCTCTAGCACAGTGTCACACCTAACAGCCGAAGCGCACAAGGAGAGATGAAGGCCGCGTTTTTCAGACAGACAGGGAGCATTTGCAGGCCTCGCTCGACAATCGAAATGACAACTAAATTCAGGGCTCCTGTAGAGACGCTGTACAATTAGCAGCCTCGTTTGAAAGGGAGCGGGGATCGGGTTCACTGTAGCAGAGGCAGATGGAGGGGAATGCCGCTCTCATAAACGACCGCCACAGGGACACCGATTATAAACCTTTCTTCAATAAGCCCTCTCTGTCTGTCTTCTGCGTCTTCTCTCCCTCTCTCTCCGTCTATCTCTCTGTCTCTGTTCAACCTGCCTCACTGTTTCTCTCTCTCAATAAGCTCTCTCTGTCTTCTGCGTCTTCTCTCCCTCTCTCTGTCTATCTCTCTGTCTCTGTTCAACCTGTCTCACTGTTTCTCTCTGTCTGTCTTCTGCGTCTTCTCTCCCTCTCTCTCCGTCTATCTCTCTGTCTCTGTTCAACCTGCCTCACCATTTCTCTCTCTCTGTTTTCTCCATCTTCTCTCTGTCTCTCCCTCTCTCCATCTATCTTTCTGTCTCTGTGCAACCTGCCTGACTGTTTCTCTCTCTCTCTGTCTTCTCCCTCTATCTATCCGTCTATCTCTCTGTCCGTCTACCTCTCTGTCTTCTGTTCAACCTGCCTCACTGTTTTTTTCTATCTCTCTCTCTCTGTTTTTTTCCTGGCATGCATCTCAGGTTTCCACCAGAGGCCCAGGTCCCTGAAGGTCTTTGTGAACCCTGTGAGTCACAAGAGGGAGGCTGTGCGCGTCTACATGGACGAGGTGGCTCCCCTCTTCAAGCTGGCTGACATCGACGCAGACCTCACAGGTACACTGTGTCTAAACAGAGGGAGAACGTCCTGTTGTGGAGAGCGTCAGGATGCGGAGGATGACATATGATGTGTGCAACAACACACAGGGATTTGGAGCACATCGTACATCATTGTCACTCTTGCTTACACCCCTTTTTCTCCCCTCAAAATGTGCTGTGTGTACTATTATCCAGACGTGGCAGTGCTCTCTCTCTCTGTCTCTGTCTATCTTTTTCTCCCTTACCCTATCTCTGTCACACACAAATAAACACACAAATACACACACACACACACACACACACACACATACACACACACACACACACACACACACACACACACACACACACACACACACACACATACACACAAAGCATGCACAAAACAGAGCAGACCCTTATCTCACTCCAGAACTCAACAATCTTGTGGATGAAATATCAGTAGTCTACTTTGGAAACTATGTAGTTGTGGTCTAATTAAGCATGTACATATTTTTACCACTCCTTTTGCTGTTCAACATTTATTATGTCCTCAATGGGTTATGAGTAACAGAACATTTAGTAAATAAATGGGGCAGGTGCCTGGTGTATGTGGCCGATGTATGTAAGTTTGTGTGTTTATGTGTGTCTGTGTGTGTTTGTGTGTGTGTATGTGTGTAAGGCAGGCAGGTGCCTGGTGTGTGTGGCCCATGTGTGTGAGTATGTGTGTTTGTGTGTGTGTGTGCTTGTGTGTGTGTGTGTGTGTGTACCTCAGTGTATGGTAGTGGTGGTGTTGGTGTTGGGTTGGGGTAGCGGAAGGTATCCTGGTGTGTGTGGCCCATGTGTGTGGGCAGTGCTGGTATGAGGCTTGTCTCTGCACAGGCTGGGGTGATGGGGGTGGGGGTAGGGGTGGGGGTGAGGGGTGAGGGGGCCCTCTGTGTGGGAGAGGGTTTGTGGGCCCTGAGGCGCTACTCCTGGATAAGGTGCATTAATGTCTGCCCTCAGGCTCCTCTCACTGCAGATCACACACCCTTCATCGCACCACACTCATCCCACATGCCACACACATGCATATGTACATGGCCACACTCACACAGACCAATGTGCAAACACACACACACACACACACACACACACACACACACACACACACACACACACAGTAATGCACCCGCAACCCACTCAGACATTTATGCACGCATGTACACACACATACACATACGTATACACACACACACACACACACACACACACACACACAGACAAACACACACACACAGACACACACACACACAGACATAGGCAGACATGCAGCTGCATGGTGTTCATATCAGCAGACTGTTTTTTTTTTCCTCCCATTTTTCCCTTTTCCCAGCGAGACCATAAACTTACCCAGGTGGAAGAGTGCTGCATTCCCATCCCAGTGTTCAGTGTTGAGAGCTGTCAGTAAGAGTTTTTGCACATGAATTAAGCCTTCGGGACAGGATGAGACTGTACATGTGTGTAAAGTGGACATCTTAGTTGTGTATCCCCCTGTCTGTTTTTTATACAATAATGAGCTGATTAGTGGAACATGGTAACGAATATAACAATGATTTCTACCATCTTTATATTTGTGTGTAAGTGCTCAGGAATTGTGTGTGTGTTTGTGGGTGGGTGCATGTGCGTGTTATCTGTGTGTGTGTGTGTGTGTGTGTGTGTGTGTGTGTGTGTGTGTGTGTGTGTGTGTGTGTCTGTGTGTGTGTGTGTGTGTGTGTGTGTGTGTGTGTGTGTGTGTGTGTGTGTGTGTGTTTACGCACACCTGTATGTGGGTGTGATTATGAATATAGGTCTGTGTGTGTTTTTGTGTGCGGCAGGGGAGCTTTTTCTATGAACATATGTGTATTTAAGTGTGTCTGTGTGAGTGTGTGTGTATGTGTGAATGTGGTTACATGGGAGTATGTGTGTGTATTTGTGTGTATATGTTAATGTGTGTGTGTTTGTGTGAGGGTGTGTACATGCGAGCGTGTGTGTGTGTGTGTGTGTGTGTGCCTGTGTATCTGTGTGTGTGTGTGTCTGTCTACCTGTGTGTGTGCTTGCCTGTGTGTGTGTGTGTGTGTGATGGGGAGTGTGGCAGCTGTAGCTGAGCGCGGTGGAGGGTCTTAAGTGTGAGGCTCCCCCATAATGACTGGAGCAGTGTCTCTCTCCCCTCTGTAACCCGACCCGCAGGGAGGAGCTGCACCCATCTGTTCTGACAGGACGAGGGAGGAGGAGGAGGAGGAGGAGGAGGAGGAGGGGACGAGAGGAGTGTGTGTGTGTTTGTGTTTGTGTTTGTGTATGTGTGCGTGTGTGTATGTGTGTGTGGTTTTGAGAGTGTGTGTGTGTTTGTGTGTGTTTGGGTGTGTGTTTGGGTGTGTGTGGGTGTGTGTGTGTGTGTGGTGTGTGTGTGTGTGGGAGTGTGTATATGTGTGTATGCATGTGTCCCTGTTGTATGCATTACCCACCCCTCCCCCCCCCTACCCCCCCCACCCCTCCGAACCCACAACCCTGCTCCTACCCACCACCTCCACCACCTCCACCCAGAGCAGGGCAGACGCCCCCTGCTTTTTGGGAAGGGGATCCCACAAATCTGGGCACTAATGAATGTGGCTACCTGACTCCAGAAGCCATCTGAGTGGTAATAAAATCCATGCGTCCTGATGATGCGCTCCCAGGGAGCAGAGCTGAGCAGAGGCAGCAGTAGGGATAGTAGTGGTGGGGGGTAGCAGTGGTAGTGGTGGGGGGTAGCAGTGGTAGTGGTGGGTGGTAGTGGTGGTTGGTGGTGAAGCGGTCGAGGTGGGGGCCATTAAAAGACGCTTTGCCTAATAGAAATTAAAGATCTCATTCGCCAGCCAGGGGGGTTAGCTAGCTGGGCGCCAAGCTAGCGGCACAGAGAGTCAGAGTCAAAGAGAGGTGATTGTGTTGTGTGTGTGTGTGTTTTTTTTTTTGTCTTTTTTTTTTTGGTCGTTCTACTGTACATTTGTCCTCTGAAGCTCCCCTATTTAATAGGAACCTGGAGACCTGTGCTTTAAATGAACATAAAGATGGAAGATTTATCATTAGGCTATGTAGGAAATCCTTAGGGGTCTGGGAAAGAGAGGACTTAATTTACAGTCACCCACACATACATACATACACACAGAAAAAAAGGATCCAGCCCCTGCAGTTCTTGATCATGAATGGTAATGCACATTACAAATGCGCAAAGCACTGTGACTGTACGGCATAATAATGAAACATACTGTACAGATATTAATTCATTCAAGACCATGTTGGAGATTACAGCTCATTTTAATCCTATCAGAGGGACTAAGCGATTGCATTTGCATGATAATGAATAATAATAATATCGTATGTCCACCACGCATAGATATAGCCTCAGCGCTGAGCCCTGGTGCTCTGGGCCGCGTCTGACTCTCCCGTCTCATCTCCAGGGTCGGCACACATTAAGCGCATAAACTGTGGACAAAGTGCCTCTGTTGTGGGGGATCAGATTGACAAGGTCAGTGCCAACTGGTCAGCAACACACTGCACTGTGCTTGTGGCCAGCCGTTTGGTTTACACGCTCCCCCTAAAGGTCGTCCACTGGCATTGCGGGCCGAGGCAGAGGCCGAGGAGGCAGAGGCCGAGGAGCCAGTTTGCCAAGTCGTCCCCCAAGGCATGAGGGCATGTACTCAGTCAGACTGGCCATCGCTGTAATGAAGTAATGCAGTAGGACTGAAAACATATTGTCAGGAAATGAAAGGCTAAGGCACATTTGGTGGCATTTTTAGTGCGATATTTATTGTGTTTTTGTGAGTGTAGAATAATTTCAGGAAGACATGTTTACAGTTCCTTCTCTGAAAATCTCACACAGTATGTTTTATCTGTGTAGTGTATCTAAACCATGTATATTTTTAACATAAATAAAGTCTAAATAATCTATGTTTTGGGCCTCAGGGATACCTAAGTAATCTGTATTCTGAGCCCTTACTGGCTCTGTGTGTGTGTGTGTGTGTGTGATGTATTCTGGACAGGTATCGCACAGACACATGGCGCTGGTTAATGTGCCTCTGCAGTGGCACTGGTGCCAGGCGTGGGGAGGGCATGAAACATTCATGGGAGTGTGTGTGTGTGTGTATGTGTGTGTGTGTAATGCTCGTAATGGTGCACATTCTTTCACAAAAAAAAGTCATCTGCAAGTGTCACATCAGTCAGTGAGGAGGGTTTTGATGGGTGTGTGTGTGTGTGTGTGTGTGTGTGTGTGTGTGTGTGTGTGTGTGTGTGTGTGTGCGTGCGCAGCTGGGCCTGGCCACGCTGGTGGAGGTGCCCCAGAAAATGCTAAGTGGGGCACAGGCACAGGGGTGCCATCTGCAGCAAGCCACCCCGCTTCCCCTGGATTTTTCGCTGGCATTTTAACCGTGTGTGTGTGTGTGTGTGTGTGTGTGTGTGAGAGTGAGTGTGTGTGTGTGTGTATGTGTGGTTATTGTGTTTGTGTGTATGTGTATGTGTGGTTGTGTTTGTGTATGTGTGGTGTATGTGTGTGTGTGTGTGTGTGTGTATATGTATGTGTGTGTGTGTGTGTATGTGTGGGCCGTGATGGCACAAAGGTTGTTGCCACGGCAGCGGAGGCGTGGAATGACAGTTTCCCCCCGTCTCCAGGGAGATGGAGACGGTGTGTGTGTGTGTGTGTGTGTGTGTGTGTGTGTTTGTGTCATGCCCACTTACCGCTGCCCTTTCCCATAAACACCCCCCCCCCCTTCCCCCACACACACACCACACACACATAGACACACACACACATGCTTACTTCCAACACCAGCAAGCCTGCTCTGTTCAACATCATGCTGCAATGCCATGCTACAAAGCTTTCCGCAGTCACAGAGGTAGCTCACAGAATAACCAAACGGTTCAGTGCACAGCAGACAATCCTGACCTTGTTTATTTCACCCAAATAAGAGGAGCAGGCATGTGCCAATACCGTCTCGCGTCTCCGTACTAGATTAAAAAAAATGTAAACAGCATGTGAGCATCAACTCTGCGTTACAGCCAGGGCCATATGCCTTTGGCATGCCGTGTGCCAGAAAAGTGACGAAAGGTACAGACGCCGTCGGTATACTTAGTCTGTTTTTAAGGGTGTGTTTTTTTCCTTTCTGTTCTAGTATAATGATCCCTCTCTTCTTTTTCCTCTCTTTTTTTTCTTTACTTTCACAGTGACGGAGAGGAAGGGCCACGCTCTGACCGTCCTTCAAGAGTGCCCGCTGGAGAAGTACGACGGGTACGTTCGTCTCGACGCACATGACACACTCAGCGTTTCTCTCTCTCTCTCTTTTTTTTTCTCTCTCTCTCTCTCTCTCTCTCTCTCTCTCCCTCTCCCTCTCTATCTCCTTGACAGCTCAGACTCAGCTGCTTGCCAACCCAGACATGGTGCAGACATTCTGCAGTCACTCTGAAGTCTGCTAGACTAAAACTAGACTAAAAAAAACAACAGAGAGGAGGCCCTCAGAGATGGAGATGCTTGACCTCCTCTCAACATTTACACACACACCTACACACACACTGTCTCTCTTTGTCACACACACACATACACACACACACACCTAGACACACACACACACACCTAGACACACACACACACTTACTCACACACGCACACGTACTTACACACACACATAAAAACACACACACGTGCACGCACATACTCACAGACACAAACATACACACACACACAAACACACACACACACAACACTCAAAGACAAGCAGTGGGGCAAAGCAGAATGCTGTGTTGACTGATGGCGCCTCTGCTGCCAGCATAGTCATGTTTTTTTTACTCTTTTTGGATAGTTAGGCTATTTGGAGGTTTTGTTTTGGGGGGGGGGTGGGGGGGGCGGGGGGGTAGTAGCGATGAACATGAGTGGGGGGTAGCTGATAATGCGCCAAAGCTGGACAGGAAATACTAATTAGAAGAAAGTTGTTTTTGTTTTTTTAAGATGCAGTCTGGGTGGCACATTAGGGAAGAGATGGCACAGACTCAGAGCCAGATGATGGAGTAATCCCGCCTATGGCTTTTTTTTTCTCTTTCTCTCTCTCCCTTTCTCTCCCTCGCTCTCTCCCGTCCTCCATTGCTCCCTCTCTTCCTCCATCTCTCCCTCCCCAGTTCTCTTCTCCCTGCACCATCCTCCTGAGGTGCTATTTAAGCATAATGAATAAAGCAGAGTTAAGGGGCGAGCCTTTAAAAAAATGAGCAAAAAATGCTTTTATTAGAGTGGTGGGCTCGCAGAGGTGAGATAAAGTGTATGTGTGTTTGTGTGTGTGTGGGTGTGTGTGTGTGTGTGTGTGTGTGTGTGTGTTTGTATGTGAGAGAGAGATAGAACAAGGGAAAGAGATGGAGAGGAAGAGCGAAATTGTGTGTGTGTACACTATTAGTGTGTGTGTGCTGGACTGTGAGTGTGAGTTTAGGTGTGACTGAGAGTGTGTTTGCCAGTGAGTCTGTATGAGTGTGTGTGTTGCGGGGGTGTGTTGTCGCACCTCTCTTCTCCACTGTAGCCCCCCCCCCACCCACCCCTCTCTCTGTCCTGGGTGGCCACGGCAGGTGGCCCTTTAATTACCTATTTTGGAAGCAGTGATGGAGTGCCTGTGTCCACTGGACTGCTGGCGATGGGGCTTTATCCCCCCACCTTCCATTTTCTCTGTTCCTCTTTTTGTCTCTGCCGCCACCACACCGTCATTATTACCTGGCCCCACCGCCTGGGCCAGTCCAGTCGCAATTAGCCCCCGCCTAAACGTCTCTGGCCTCCCCTTCACCGGCCATCGCTTACGCCCTGCCACACAGGCCACAGGCTCCGGACAGCACAGTCCAGCACAGTCCAGCACTGCCCAGCCCAGCCCAACACCATTGCCCCCGCCTCTGGGTGAGGTGTATGAGGGGAGAGAGACAGAGAGAGTCAGGGGTAGAGAGAGAGAGAGAGGGAGGGAAAGAGAGACAGTGGGAGAGGGAAGGGGAGGGAGAAGGTAGGGAGAGGGGGTACAGTGTGAGGGGTGAAAAAAGAGAAAGATAGTGAAAAAGAAATCAAGAGAGAGAGCAGGAGATACAGAGAGAGAGAGAGAGAAAGAGAGAGGGATGGAGGGAGAGAGGGAGGGCAGAAGAGAAAGGGACAGAGAGAGTGAGCGAGAGAGGGATGGAGGGAATGAGAGAGAGAGACGGGGCAGAAGAGAAAGGTAAAGAGAGAAAGAGACAGTCAGAGGGAGAGAGAGAGAGATGGGTGGGTCAGGCACTGCAGGTCTTTGATTAAAAGCACAGCGTGGTGGTTCTAATAGGAGACAAACAGGACAAGGGCAAACTGAAAGACCGCATCAGCGAGGAGAGTGGAATCATATTTTCAAGTGTGTGTGTGTGTGTGTGTGTGTGTATGGGGGGGGGAAGGGGGGGAGTGAGACTGTCCCCATGTATTTCCATGTAATTATGTTGTCAGAGAAAGACCATGGTGTTCCACAATTCCTGTAAAGCTATGCTGGACTGGTAAGGGAGGGAGGTTTAGTGTGCTTCTGTGTGAGGTTGTGTGTGTATGTGTATGTGTTTTTTATGCATGCATGTGTGTATAGGCGTGGGCATTTGTGTGTGTGTGTGTGTGTGTGTGTGTGTGTGTGTGTGTGTGTGTGTGTGTGTGTGTGTGTGTATGTATGTGTGTGCATGCATGGATGTGTGTGTGTATGTATGTGTGTATGTTTGCACGGGTGCATGTGTATTTGTGTGTGCGCATGCACGCATGTGTGGGGGTGTGTGTGTGTGACTGTGTTGTGTGTGTGTGAGTGTGTGCTTGCATGAGTTAGTGAGTGTGTGTGTGCGTGAGTGCACGGTGGCTCTCCTGCCTGCCTGGGCTCGGTGGCACTGAGGGACAGATGGAGCAGGTGAGGAGTGCTGGTTGGGGGTGGGATAGAGGAGGTGGGGGAGGGGGAGGGCGGTGGAGGTGGATTGACGCCATGGAGATTGAGCCGGTGATCCCACCCTCACGCACTGACTACCTCCCCCTCCAACTCAGTCGCCCTCCACTAACACAACCCCCCCTCTCCTCCCACACACACACACACACACACACACACACACACACACACAAACACACCCACAACCACCACCCTCCAGGATGATCATGATGATGATGGGGTGGGGGGTGGGGTTGAGGGTGAGAGTGTAGTTTGTCTCATTTAAGGCCAAAAATAGATAATCCGGTAATAAAATGAATAGAGGATACCACCCCCATTGTCATCTTTGCCTAACCTTGGTGTTTCCTAGTACGGATTATACATTGGGAAAAAAGCTATGGGGGTGGGTGTTTTGACAGTAGTAGCAGTACCAGTAGCAGTAGTAGAGGTTAAAATTAGCCTGCTCCTGATGAGTCTCCTCCCATCTTACTGCCAAGGCACAATAAGGTCAGGCTAAGCTTTGGAAATTCTCACTCAAGACTGTATTCACATCCCAGCTTTGTGTTTACACGCCAAAGACGTTTCAAAGAGAACAGTGAACACGACTGAGAAGTATCTGGGTAAAAGATCAACAAGCGTGCCGAAGCTATGCCACTGGCATTTTATATTGCCGCTGATGAATGCAGTAATTATTGTTTGTTGTGCTGGGACTCGCTGGCAAATTAAATATGATGAATTCCAGAGTTCCTGGAGTGTGCGTGCAGGGTTAAAAGCTGATCATGTGATTTGCAGTCGGAGATGATTCACAAGTAACACAAGTAATTTCTTTCTTCGAAAGATTTACAAAACATGGTAGTTTGACATGTCCTATAAAATTTAATTTTCTGTTCGCACGATGGAAATCACTGGTTAAGTCGCTCGAAGGACACCTAAGCTACTTACCCTTTCCAAAAAAACCTCTTTCTGTTGTTTGCAAATCAGGATAATCTTTAAGCAGACAAGTCCATAGCTTCTCATGTCATGCAATGGAAGAATTGCATCAAATAACATTGGCACAAATATATATTCCTTCTAAAAACTTCAGTATATGATTTATTCTAAAGTCGAGTCTTAATTGTATCCCTACCAGTGTTTGTAAGATTATTTTTGTTAAAATTGCTTTTGCATTAGAGGAGATTTCAAGAACAAAGTATTTATTATCCTAAGTTACATGTCATGTTGCAGTGTGTCAAACATTTAGGATTGTACAGTAGACAGAAGAATATTTAGAAATTCAACTATGCATACCAGCCTGCAAAGACTTCAAGGACCTGCAGTGTTTTGTCATCGTATAAGTGTAGCTTAGGATTTCCTACAACCTACTAAGTGTCCTAAAATGATGATCTGATTGTTTAGTGCGTGCTGTGGGCTGAGTGGAGAGTAATTGGATTGTCAGGAGGAAGGCCCTGAGACTGACAGGAACCAGTTCTCTGTGTCAGTGTGTCACATGAAAAGAGGTTACATGCCGTAAGAAGCACACACTTCTCAGACTGTGGGCGTGCAATAATGTGTGTGTGTGTCTATGTGTGCATGCATGTCTGAGTGTGTGTGTGTGTGTGTGTCTATGTGTGCATGCATGTCTGAGTGTGTGTGTGTGTGTGTCTGTGTGTCTGTGTGTGTCTGTATGTGTGTGCATCTGTGTATGTGCCTATGTGTGCATGTCATAGACTGGGTGACGTGTGATTACATGATCGGCTTTGTTTCCGTTTCCAACACCTCTGAGCGGACAGGCAGGTGACACTTCTCCTGTGGCTTCCCTCCTTGTCCTCCCGTTCCTCCTGAAAGAGAGACGTTAGAGAACTCTATCTCTATCGCACCCCACGCCACCACAGCACCACGTTCTCTCTCCGTTCCCACATCTCGCAGCACAGCCTTTAATTAACCTCTAAAGAATTAGAAATGAGTAGGTAATACTGATCACACTTTTTTTTTTCTTCGACAAGTTATAGATCATAACTCATTATTACAACTACAGTTTTAACAGCTCGCTGCCTTGGAATAAACCAGGCTATTTCAGTTACATTTCGCCACAGCAGCCAGCCACATAATGTATGTGTGCCTGTACATGTGTGTGTGTGTATGTGTGTGTTCTTATGAATGTGTGTGTGTGTGTGTGCTTATGTGTATGTGTGTGTGTGTGTGAGTGTGTGTGTGTGCTTATGTGTGTGTGTGTGTGTGCTACATGTGACAGCTACATCTGCGGGGAGAGGAAAAAAAAAGAGAAGTGTGCACAATAAGAATGTTAAAGAGGTGGCAGTGCCGCTATGGTTGCAATTATTCTGGTCACACATTAATGTTAATGATCAGCACCTCAAATTGAAAGCCCTTATTTAGACAGAATTTTACTGCCTGGGCGCCAGCCTGCTGATAGATGGCGAACGAGGAGTAGTTTATTGCCAGGCCTCTTGTTAGTTAGCGGGATGTATTGCGAAGCGACAGAACATTAAGCAGGCCTGACGTGTAGTGGTGGTGGTGGTGGTGGGGGGCTGGGTGATGGCCCATCGGGCGTCGGCTGTGAGCGCGTGCGGGTCAGGGCCCAGCCTGCCACCGACACACACTCAATCTCTCGTGTCCTCTATCCCAGTGGCACCCAAACTTTCAACCGCCCCCTCCTTCCCCACAACACTCCATGTCCTATGGAGTACCCCCTGTACCACAGACAGATTGCTGTAACAATTCTTTTTTTTTATTATTACTGCATAAACAATTTCTGAGGGCATATTATATGATACATGTGGTCATGGCAATTGGGTTGGATTGGCATTGGATAATTATTGCTGCATAAACAAATGGTGAAGTCATATTATATCATGCATGTGGTCGCGGCGGTTGGGTTGGATTGGGGATCGTTTGAGTGTTAGGATCTGAGTCCACATATACTGTAGCCCAGTCCATACCTGACCTTCATGCTGGGGACCTTCATTTACAGATGTATTTGGTGTGGCCCCTAGATGTGACCCAAGGGGTACTCATACCCTAGTTAGACAAGCATAGTGCTGTCCAACCCCAGAGCTCCACTATCTTTATGCCCCTGCAAGGCAGCAGCACCTGCTACCACACAACCCCTACTAGACACACAACCTCTCCTTAGGCCTCTGTGATAGATTTTGCTTTTTCGTGTGGGTGTATCTAACCCAAAACATACATATTTTGTTTGTCTGAAATGAATGCGTCCTAAAATGCTTTGTAATTGTTCTTTACTCTAACAATTGAATCATTTTTCAAAGTCAAACACGGACACGGGTGGATCATTGTTCAATTAGCATTTGAAAAATTGCCGGTGAAAGCTCTTTATTTGTCTGTTTGGAGCTCAGGCCACACACACACACACAAACACACACACACACACACACACACACTGCACGGTATATCTCCCTACAGTAGAGCTGGGAGCTCAACGCAAATCTATTTGGGAAATGGTGAGGTATTGTTAAAAGGCATTTTTTGAAATGACTGTAATCAGCTTTGCTGTGCAGTCTTCATTTATTAGTAATGTGCTTAAAGAAGATTAGTGAGCTCAGCCGTTTTTAATGATTTATTTTGCAGGGAGAGAGAGAAAGATCTGACAGATTTGCTCTATCCACGGAAATGAAAAAAAAAAAAGTACATTTTCCAATTAGAATGCATGTCCGATTCAAAGTCTTGTGTATCCATGTCATAATCCACTGTTCCATACATCGAATGGGAATTACGTTTTCAATTAGTTGAAATGGATTCACCTAATATACACTCGCAGTATGGAATTTTAATTGCATCCTTTGATCTGCTAGTGTTTAAGAGCATTAGCTTGCACAAGGCATGAATTCTATTACAATTTGACATGATACAGAAACATAATTTATTCAATTAATCAAAGTTTAGTGTTTGTTTGATAATTGTATTATAATGTGCTATTTAGTGTATGTAAAAGAAGAGTGATTTTTGTGTGTGAAGTACTATTTACCCTGTTGTGGTTGTGGGGTGATCTGTTAGTGTGTGTATGGATGGGGGTGTTTGTAGTACTGTGTGTTTGTGTGTGTGTGTGTGCGTGTGTGTGGGTGTGTGTGTTTATATGTACTGTACGTACATGTGTCTGTGTGGTGTTGCTGTGCCAGGAAGGCCCCCAGCTATGGCCCTGGGTGACGTGGCTGCTCTCTCTCTCTCTTTCTCTCTCTTCCCCAGGGTGGTGTGTGTTGGGGGGGATGGCTCGGTGGCTGAAGTGGCCCACGGGTTGCTGCTGCGGGCCCAGATGGACGCTGGAAGGGACACAGACTCCATCTTCACGCCTGTCCAAGCAGCACTTCCTCTCGGCATAATACCAGCAGGTGAGGAGCAAGGGTGGTGGCTCGCGCGCTCCCCACAGCTGTTCCCAATCCAGACCAATATTTGAAACACCTTTTTTTCCTCTTTCCTGTGCCGATTGGGCATCCCCCCCATGTTTAAATGTGTGTGTGTGTGTGTGTGTGTGTGTGTGTGTGTGTGTGTGTGTGCGCATGTCCCCATGGGTGTGTTTGTGCATGTATTTATATGATTTTGTGTGTGTGTGTTTGTTTGTGCCAGTCTGTCTCTGTGTGAGTACATTTGTGTCTCTGTGTGTGTATGTGTGTGTGTTTGTGACTTTGCGTGTATGTGTGTATACGGGTGTAATGTCTTTGTGTGTGTGTATGTGCATGAGTCTGTGTGTGTCTTTGTGTGTGTGTGTATGTGTGCGTGTGCATGAGTCTGTGTGTCTAATCTTGCATTTGTGCACGCACAATGTCAGTGTTTTGTACTCCTAGTGTGCATTGTTTACCGTGAATACGTGGAGGCGTTACAGTTGTCCCTCGCTCGTCTGATGACTGAATTAGAACAATGGCCGCAGTTAATTAGCTCATTCAGACGCCACAAAAAGAATGTTGACCTGTAAAGCAAAAGCATTCTGGGAATCAGCCACATTAACATTTGCATGTCGGAAAGGATTTCACCCCGGCTCCACCACACTTTGGAAAAGTCCTTTCAGGGAAAACAAACAGGCGCTTTGTGACAACAAACCAAACGCGATTATCATTATTATCAAATCGATTCAGCCGCAGTCAGACCCCCCTACTGGGCTGTTTAAAGGCTTTGTAGTGAGAAGTATCAGTGTGTTCATCTGTGACACATCCACTTAGGGAGTATATTATTTTTTTTATTTTACTCGTGCCTTTCACCCTTTGAAGTAGCAGATTAAAACACATGCACTAGTTTAATATACATTATTACCTTTTTTTGTATGGTTCAATACATTCATTATACAGCAATACACACATAGGAGCTGTGTGCATTCTCCAAGCGTGAAAAGAGATACATTGATGCGCTTGGAAAGCAGACAAGGCAAAGGAGGAAACCATGAGCTTCATTTACAGAATGGCCATCAGTGACCCAGCCACCGGAGCCAGGTGGGGAGAAAAAGAGGAGGGGGGGTGGTTTGGAAGGAGAGGGATGTGATGTTGGGACCCAAGCACAGGGCTCCGTTTTTTTTTTTTTTTTGGGGCCAACAGTTTAACCTTCACTTGTCATTGTGGCCCGGCTGTGGTGCAGCGACAGCCAGAGCAGCGCGGCGCGGTGCGGTGTGTTGCGGCGCGGAGCTGTTGCGTGGCTGTGCCCGAGCCCGAGCCCGCCGCTGTCGTGGAAGCCCTCCAACTCTGCACTCGCCGTAAATTGGTCGCGCCGAGGTCACTGTTTCTCTTCATTAGCGCCGGCGGTCCCGCTGGAGTATTTGTAAACAGCTTCCTGTCACACACGTGGGAGAGATAGGCACCCGCCGGGGAATAGACACGCCACATCGGGCCCAGGTCACTCACAGAGAGGGGACAGAGGATGGAGGGAGAGAGAGCGAGAGAGAGAGAGAGAGAGAGAGAGAGGGAGAAGGGGAGGGAGGGAGGTGATCAGGCCCAACTACAGCTCTTTGTCTGGGGAAGGAGAGAAGCAGCTGGGGCCCCCTCAGACAAAAAAAAAAAAATGCCATGCCAGTGAACATAAATCCCATAAACGTGTTCTCTCATAAAAGTGTACATCAAGCCACAATTATTCAGTTTAATCAAAAGTCACAGCACAGAACTCCCTACACAGCACACAGCACAAAACCTGCCTATCTCAGGGAGGCTATAAAAATACCACTCATATTTTGTTCATGATATTTTTGTGTCCATATCTGTTCTATCAGCAGCTTTCGTTAAACCTGTTTGGCGCTCACACAAACGCACCACACCGATTTTTGACAGACTGAAATTATTCATGCTGTCTGTCTTTCTTGAGTGAAACAATTCTCTGCAAAAGATACTATCGTTTTAAGAAAGAAAATGCCACACATTTAGTTTGGAGCCTGAACAAGCTAAATGCGCACCGCCACCCAATTAGGCCTTCTCTGCATATCACAATGTATGCTTCGGAGAACGTATAGAGCATATAAATCGTGGGTTTCTAATTAATTTGCCGGGTCTTAAGGGTTTCTGGGGGACTGTTAATTTCTTTGATATTCCAGGCAAAGAACCAAAATGTTGGTGCAGTTTTCATGAGACTCTCAGACATGCTTGACTAGCGAGTCATTGCATCACATTCATCTGCCTGGATGGCGGAGACATTAACAGCCTTATGAATATTCATGATGTCTGCTTAATTAAGTTAATTGTTCTGCAGAAGTGCTTGCACTTCCAAGGACATCCCCCCCCTTCTTTTTTTTCTTTCTCAACCCCCCCCCCCCCACACACACACACACACACAGTCACATGCACACGCACAACCAACCCCCTCAGCCCCCCCACACCCACACCCCCACCTTCACGGCCCCCCCACCCACACAAATATCTGCATGTTTGCTACCTCCATCCGTCACGGCGACCAGAAATGGATAATGCAAATGCATGGTTACCCAGACGTTGTTGGCATGGGCTGCCGCGCTGTTGCCTTCTGGGATAGGAAAATGAATGAGGTGAAATATGGAATTAGCTCTCCTGGTTACAATGCGGCGCCGTGCACAGAAAACAACGCCGACGCTAAACAATAGACGTGTGGCACCAGGCGCAGATGAAAGTGATTATATTAGTGCCTACTGGCAAGGAGCGGAGGTTGATTGGTGTTTGTTACATCTCAGGTGGCCTGGGCAAACACAGCCATGTTAGGGACATAGCCCATAGCCTAAGTGCTTGCAATGCTGATGTCAGATTTTTTACTGACAACAGTTTCCAATCGATGCACCACAGGAGGAGTGGATGTAATATATGTTAATAGATATTTTTAAAAACGAGAAATAATTGTATATGCAAATTCTTTGCACTGCGGTATTTTCCTAGATTGAAGAAAATGAGCTCCCATTATCAGTAGAAGCTTTATGGACCACTGTCTTCCTCAAGCACCTCAGGCAAAAGGGTTGTGTTCAGGTCATGTGATAGCGTCTTATGGTACAGTTGCAATACCCTCATCGTTCATTTCAATAACAGAACTGATTGGTACTCATGAATGTGCCTGTCTTCACTATACTGTTTTCCAGTTTCACTAAACAGGTCTACTAAGTATGACAACATAACAAATGTCACAAATGTAACCAAACTCTGTTACAGTGTATGTACATCATGTGTACAGTGTAACAACATGTAACATTATGAACTCACACTGTACCTTACAGTTAGGGTAAGGGGTTAGGGTCAGGGATAGGGTTAGGTACACATGTAAAAGGAACTGTTAAAATAGAGTGCTGCCATATCTTTAGTACTTTTTTTGAGAAGATGAGTATGCTAAATGTTAGAGTAGTACCCACTTATTCTGAGACTAGTACTGATAAAAGGGTCTGTCTTCACAAATACAGTTTGCCAGTTCCAATGACTAAATATGGGAATATGACAATAAAAGTGTCTCCTTCATGTGAGAAGAGGGGTATGTGAGAGCAGGCTATCTTCTAAATGTGAGGGTAAAAAAAAAGCTGTATTAAGGCGGAGTGTAGAAGTATCAAGCGCATGTGGGTGTAAATGGGATGAAGTCAGACAGTGTGTGTTGGCCAGGAAACTGGCCGGTGAGTTGTGCCCAGAGCTGAGCTCTCCCGCCGGCTCCCGGTGAAACCACTGCGGCCATATGGGATCTCCCAGAGAGGGCAGGAAGTGTGAGGGATCTGTGCAGTGCTGGGGGGCGAAAGGGGTAGTGTGTGTGTGTGTGTGTGTGTGTGTGTGTGTGTGTGTGTGTGTGTGTGTGTGTGTGTGTGTGCATGGGGGGTGGTTTCCAAGCTTCCAGCACCAGTGTCCTGGGAGGTCAGACCGAGCCCCCTCTACCTGCAGCCAAGCTGTCAGCTCTGCAGAAGCCCACCCTTATCCCCCTCACACACACACACACACACACACCCACACACACACACACACACTCACACTCACACACACACACACACACACACACAAATGCACACTAACACACACACCACACAGATAGGGAGAGAAAGAAAGAGAGGGGCACTAATGCACATGTCCACTTTCTCCACCCCACCTACACACAAGATTGGGGAGGGGGGGCATTTTGGAGAAGGTAGGACTCAATCCATCACCCAAGTCCTGTACTCATTTACAGACATTTGTTTTCATACCCGGTTAATCTGAGCAAACAAAATGGCCGAGATAGCAGCATGAAAGGAAATGCCTACTCACCCGACAAGGACAACCTGCTCTCTCTCTATTTCTCCCCCTCCTTTCCTCCCTCCCTTTCTCGCTCTCTCTCTCCCTCACTGCTGTTTGTCCCCGCCAGTAATCAGTACAAATACAGACACCTGTTCTTTCCTTGCCACTTGCCAACAAGGTAAACCAGCTTAATTGGCACAAGACACTATTAAGTGAAATTAATGCCCTTAACAAAGTGCTGTCTGCCTTTAATCATTAACTCCAGCTCTCTTTGTACCCGACGACCGGCGATCACACTCATCCCTTTAGAGAAGGGAACACACAGGCGTCAATTGAGAAGTGCTGACCTCTGCTGTGTGTGTGTGTGTGTGTGTGTGTGTGTATATAAGTAAGGGAGGGCTTCTGCAGAGCTGATAGCTTGGCTTGGGGGGGGGTTAAGAGAGTGTTTTATGTAACATCATTTTCAACACATCATTTTCTTCGATTAAAAAAAAAACTGATGAAAATGAGAGCAAAGGCTTTAATTGCTTCAGGGGCTTATAAACTGAGAAATATTAAGTAGTCAAATATTGTCAGTTCTGTCAAAACAAAATTTCTCCTTTTTTAGCCTAGTTTTTGGTAAATGTTAAGGTTTCATGGAGCGTTTTAAATGGACACCTTAGGTCCTAATGGATTTAAGGGCGAGCAAAAAGAAAGCACAGACTTCTGCCGAAAGGAGAGGAGCTTTGAGAGGTGAGAGTGGGCTTCGTGTCATTAGCGCTATAATGTCACTGAGTGTGCTAACATCAGCTGCAGGTGTAACAGTGTAATGCATAAACAGGAAACTCACAGAGCTCACACCTCGAGAGGAAACACAGAGACAAAACACCATGCACAGCCACACGTTAACGTCTACACAACCCCTAACCAGTCTTTGCCCCACAGACTTTTTTTCACACCTTAAGTGCTAATGTCTATGTTTGTGAACGTGACTGTGTGCATGTGCGCTGACATATTTACGCGTAAGGGTAACAAATGTCCCCACAAAGATAGAAATACACAGACTCTAAGGTGATATGTGGGGAACACACTGTGGTAAAACAAAAAAGCGCCAAAACATTGCTTCACTGACAAGTTTGGGTTAGAAATCAGGTTTTTTTAAATAATTGTGTGTGTGTGTGTGTGTGTGTGTGTGTGTGTGCCCGCGTGTGTGTGTGTCTGTTTGGATCGGTAGCATTTTCGCTAACCATAACCATAATGTGTGAGTAACTAGGCAGGCAGTTCCAATAGATGACCATAATAAGTAGATGACTGAGCTGAAATTAGTAACAGGTCATTGGATTCTCCACAGGCTCTACAGACATCGTGGCCTGCTCTGTCCACGGAAGAAGACATGTGGTCACAGCTGCCCTGCACATCATCATGGGTAAACACACACACACACACACACACACACACACACACGCACACACAGACATGTAAGTCTGGCTCTCTGCGGTAACAGTGCGGCAGCTTCATGGCATAGGGGGCCTGGAGGTACAGGGATTTAATGGGGTAAAAATATACACTTTATTAATATGTTAATGCAATTCATATTTACTCTTCAATTCCACTGAGTTATGTGTGCAGGGGCAATGCTATCGGTTCCCATGTTGGAAGAGGCTCTCTCTCGCTTTCTCTCTCGCCACTATGGCAGCTTGTGCGGTCTGCACAATCTGCTGGTTAATTAAGAGCCATGTTTGTTATTGTGTGTGTGTGTGTGTGTGTGTGTGTGTGTGTGTGTGTGTGTGCGTGCGTGTGTGTGCGTGTGTGTGCATGTGTGTGCGTGTGTGTGTGTGTGTGTGTCTGTGTGTGTGTGTCTGTGTGTGTGTGTGTGTGCGTGCATGTGTGACAGCTATACCACAGAGATGAGTGTGTTGGTATAAGTAGATGTTTGTGTATGTGTAAGTATGTGTCAGATATACCGTATAATTTCTATGAGTAGTTGCTGCGTGTGTGTATGTATGTATGTATGTATGTATGTATATGTGTGTGTTAGTAAATGACAGATATAGAGATGAGTGCTTTTATGAGTTAATATGTGGATGTGTGTGATTATGTGCACATAGACTAAAGGTAAAGTGAAAAGGTTGGGTACATATGTGTAAGTGTATGTGTGTGGTGGTGGTGGTGGTGGCGTTGGTGGGGGGAGGGGGGGGGTTGTCTGTGTTAGTCCCCAATCCACCATTTTTTTCCCTCTCCTTTTGTCTCCTGACTGGAAGATCTGGTTAACAGGTCCCCAGGAACCAGGAGCCAATCCCAGGAGGTATGGGGAGGGGAAAACCGCCACTGTCAATCAACTCGTCTCTCTCTCTCTCTGCTCTCATGAAAAGCAGAGCAGCACTCACATCTTTACAGCAGTGCCTGTCAACCCACCCTCTCCACCACTTCCACCCTCCCCGCACCAACCCACCCACCCACATACCCAGCCACCACCATTCTCTGGCCCATCAGCTTTTTGGCTTAGTTGTGCATTTTATTTTGTACGTCGGCGAACATTGTGTTGTGTCATCTGCGAGGTGTTTTCAAGTGCACACTGATACGTCTGGCCCATTGTGTAGAGGGAACGAGCTCCTCTGGGCTTAGCATGACAGACAAGCGGATTTGCCTTGTGTCAGGGGATTACACGCGACAGATAGACTCGCTCACTGCTCGCACTATCTATCTGGGAAAAAAAGCATACATGCAAGCAAAAATTTCAGCCTTAGCTTAGTGTACTTAAGTTCGAAAAAAAAATAATGAGACAAGAGACAAAAGACGATGAAATATTGTTAGATTTTCTACTTAGATGAATTAAAAAGGCATTATTACCGTTTGTGATACTGAAAAAACGCGAAAAAAGGACATTGTTTAGTTTTCCCAGAAGAAAACAAATGAAATATTGCTGCTTCCTGATTATGTTGTTGTGTTATGAAAAATGGAACAAAGCTTTGAGAGCTGAGAGAACGAGGGATGTGGGTGGTGTTGGGGTGGATCGGGTGGTGTTCCCTGGCATGGATGGAATGGAAGTCCTTTTGGAGGACATCATGCTCTTCCGTAGATCCAAATGATTAACTCAGGGCTGACCCCCCCTTCACACCAGAGAATCTTGCTCATCATTAAGACTTCAGTCTTAAGATTGGGGCCATATGGTGTCGTAATTCATAGCCCCTTTGACTAAGGAAGGCGTGATTTTTTTTTTTTTTCTTTTTTTTTTCTCATGGAATGGGACCGGGGCCAGTTTTGTGAACAGTAACTGGGGCTGGCAAATTGGTTACTATCTCATCTGTGAGGAGAGAACGGCGGCCGAGGCTGAGGCTCCACGAATGGCCGGGCTCCACAGCATCTCTGGGCTGTGATTAATTAGTCTCTCGCAGAAGAGCAGCGTCTGGCGTGAGTTTGCTGAGCTAAGTCGTGAAGCACGTCCACATCTGCCAAAAAAAAAACAAAAAAAAAAACGGAGAATCTGACTGACAGTGTGTTCTTCTCAGCATCTACTCTACCTGACAACACACAGCACGATGGTGATGGTGAAAGCAAAAAACAGTGAAAAGAAAAGGAGAACACAAAGAAGCCAAAAAAGTAGCCACGTCCTTAAAACATTTAAAAAAAAACATGCAGCCTCTGTTTGCCTTGGAGGCAAAAAGAAGCAAAAACCAAAACAAAAATTTGCCATAAAAAACCACGAATGGCGCCCGAGACACCTGACACGAATGAGGGCACGGCGCCCATTCGCCTGGGCCAATGGAAGCCTTGTTCATTTCTAATTAAGCAATATTTACGCATGTGAACAAGGCCAACTGGAGGGATTTTTGTAGAGCCTCATGAATAATGTATGAGGCCGTGTTGAGCCGCCCTGTGCGTGCGTGCGTGTGTGTGTGTGTGCACTGGGCCAGACAGAAGGAGGTCAGGAATGTGGAGAAAATGTGGGGGCTGATGGGAATGGACCAGTCCGACAGTGCCACCAGGTCCGAGACTATGGCATACTTGTGCTGCCTTCTCGTGTGCGTTTGCTGTAGGTGTGCTAAATAAAGTCTGGCCAGGTGCTGTCAAACGTGTGTGGGTATCAACTGCAGTGGAGTTGGTGCTAGTCTATCACACAGATTATTAATTAGGTCAGTGACAGTGACTGTCAGCCATGATATGTGATGGGAGGTTGGTGGGTGTAGACTGGTTTGAACTTGCCACCACATCCACAGCTGTAGTGTTAGCTGCAATCATTGATTCTGTAGACACTTAATTCCCACTGCAGTTTGCCTTCATGTGAATCAGACTATAGTCATTCAGACAGATATTCACTTAATCACTTGGAGCATAGTTACACTCTTGTTACACTACAGACTGCCTTCCTTAGTGTGAGGCCTGGCTTATGTGTTCTGTTGATTGTGATTGTGTTTTTTATGTGTGTGCCTGTGTGTGTGTGTGTGTGTGTGTGTGTGTGTGTGTGTGTGTGTGTGTGTGTGTGTGTGTGTGTGTGCAGGGCACCGGCAGCCCGTGGACGTGTGCAGCTTTAGCTCTCTGGGCCGACTGCTGCGCTTTGGGTTTTCCGCCATGTTTGGCTTTGGCGGGCACGCGTTGGCGTTTGCCGAGAGACATCGCTGGATGCCCCCCAACCAGCGGCGGGAGTTTGCTCTGATCAAAATGCTGGCACATCTCAAGTGAGTCTCAAACACTGACACCCCAACGCCCCCAACACCACCTCTCTGTCTGTCTTTCACTCTCCTCCTCTGTCTGTCTCTCTCTCTGAAGCTCTCTCCCTTGCTAGAGAATGTGGAAGCCTCCAGAGAAAGGCGCATGCCAGCTGGGTATCTTTAAGGAGACTATACAGCCTGCTGAAAGAAGTCCTTAGAGACAGTATTTCCCCATGCTTAGAAGAATCAATTCGCTTTTGTGTCCAAACGTATCTATCTCCCTTTTTCTTCTCCAGGGTTTCTATCTATCTATCTATCTATCTATCTATCTATCTATCTATCTATCTATCTATCTATCTATCTATCTATCTATCTGTCTATCTATCTATCTATCTATCTATCTATCTATCTATCTATCTATCTATCTATCTATCTGTCTGTCTGTCTGTCTGTCTGTCTGTCTCTCTGTCTGCAGTCCTCACATATCTTTTCTTTCTACTCTGTCCAGACCGGAAGACTGTGAGCTGTCCTTCCTGCCTCCGAAGCCTACCTCCGATGGAACTCAGGAACGAACAAAGTAGGTGACGACAGCTCTTTGGCCTCGGCCTTGTGTCCTTCGCCCATGCCTCGGCCCTGGGCTTCGCTCGTAATTGCCTCCGAGTAATTTTTACCCAAGCCTCCCCCTGCTTCACTGCCCATTGGAAAAGAATCAAAACGCTTAACCGCTCAAGGTCGCCCAACTGAAGGCAACAGTGGGGGAGGAGGGCTGTTTGTCTGCTTTTATGTGATATCATTACCTGTGTTGTTGTGTGTGTGTGTTTTTTTTACACAGAACAGGATCCAAAAAAGATGTCAGAGATACTGGTAAGAATGGATAATGACTTGTGGTTTTCACTGTATCATATTTTATGTTCTGTTTCATAATTATTTACCTCTTTTGTGTGTCCATCTCTACACTGTCTGCCCATCACTCTCAACTCTATCTATCTATCTATCTATCTATCTATCTATCTATCTATCTATCTATCTATCTATCTATCTATCTATCTATCTATCTATCTATCTATCTATCTATCTATCTATCTATCTATCTATCTATCTATCTATCTCTTTGTGTAGATGATGGGGGATCCTGGCAGACCACTCAGGGCCTGTTCCTAAACATCAGCATTATGGCCATCCCATGCCTGTGCTCCATGGCCCCCAGAGGCCTGGCCCCCAACACCAGGTCAGCAGGACCATTTATTTATATTCTGTCGCACCGACAATGACCCTGCGTGCAGCTAGCCTACTGATCCAGTGCGAGTGTCTCGTGATTCCCGTCATCATGTGTGACAGCGAAGAGCTTTCAGACTAGGTCAGTGTGTCTTTAAGACACCACACTAGCCTGGCCAAGCTCTAAAAAGCCAGTGTCCTGGCTGGCCCTTACCTTTGCGTGGCGAGGGGTAGGCAGGGCAGGGAGGGGCAGGAGCGGGGTGGGGTGGGGGCATGGGGCCACACTGAAGGAGGTAATCCCAGAGACTGGAATCAGTGGCTGGATCAGACCGCTGAGGTCAAAGGCATCTAGATGGACTAATCAGCACATAATTACTCTGATTAAACTGAGTGACTTAGGAGCGGAGCATCTGTCCACAGGCCTTTTGGGACGTCTCATCCCTCCCACATCCACCCCTCTCTCTGCAAGACACAAAGCAACATGGTTGCTTCTTTAGTCAATACACACAACATGAAGACTACAGACCTCACTATTCAGTTGACAGCTAAACTGAGTCTGCTTTACAAACAGAGAAGCAATGGGAAAAGCTCAGAATTCACTTTACTGTGGAAGCATAATTTTGAACATCTACATGTGCTGCTTGGTTTATGCGTGCGTGTGTGTGGGTGATTCTGTGAGCTTACATATTTTGCAAAAGTTTATTTTCACAATTATGTTTTACTTCAGACTGAACAACGGCAGCATGGCCTTAATACTGGCTAGGAACACCTCCAGATCAGAGTTTGTCAAGCACCTGAAGAGGTACAACAGCGTAAACAATCAGGTGAGGTCATCCATTCCAGGCCTGGCGAACACAGCCCCACGATAGATAAAGCAAGTAGCCACTGATCCCACACAGGAAATCCAGCCGACGCTAATGGAGTTAGCAACCTTCCAAGCTTAAGCAGAATTAGCATACTGTCAAGTCAAATTAGTCCACGATTGTCAGATTCCCGTAAAACGCGTTTCAGGCTAATACAGATTAGCCCATTTCAGAGCCTGCGCCTATTTCTCTCACTTCTTTTTCCCTCTCTCCGGCAATCCAATCTAAGGTTGTTTGTTAACCTACATTCTATATTTACACGTTGTGTAGGACGGTGTGCAGGCGGATTGTGAGGAACTCTGTGTGTGATGAGACTCCAAGTGAGGTGCGTTGCGTGGGCCAAGGGCCGCGCGAGACGGTAAAGATAACTCCAACCCAGAGATGACTTAATTAACATTTCTCTGTCTATGCGTCCTCACCTTATCTACAGGAGAAATAAACAGAATCTCGCCCTAGGTTGAAAAAAAAAAATACTTAAGTCAGCATTCATTTCCCTGTGCTGTTGTTGTTGGAATGGTATGTTTGAGGGGAAAACACTTGATATCGTATGAAGAGCTTCTCACATCCTGTAAACGTTGTTAATAATGGATAAAGGCTTAATTTCGCAAACACAAACAAACAGCCTGAATTAGGGAGAGGTGTCTGATGTATTCCTCCATGAACCCTTTGCTCTCTTCAGAAAGCTAAATTTGAACCGAGCGGGATGGGCAACAAGCCCGTTACAGATCTGGCTAATGACCAAGTTCACCCCAGGTCACAGGAAGGATTGATGGTGTCCGCATTTAGGGACCGCAGTCTCGCTGTTCACTAGTGCCCCCTTGTGGACAACACATTAGCTACAGATGTCATGCTGTAGTGGTACAAATATTTTCATCACAAAAAGACAGTGTTTTGTGCTAAGACTGAACTAGTTTTAAAAACCTTTCACCCGGACATTGTTTTACTTCTATTTTTTAACTAATTGGTTTAAATTATGTGGTTACATTTTTGGGTGCACCAGTCAGTGGTATTTTTTTTTTGTTTTTACTATTTACATGTGCTAATATCCAAAAGAGGTAAAGCAATAAGAAAAGGCTGGCAGTTTATCCATATGATTATTTTCCACATTTTCTATAATAAAGAAATTTTACACATGCTCAGCCTCCCAGGACCTAACATCGCCTATCGTTCCCTCACAGTTCAGCTTCTCATTTGTGGAGACTCATACTGTCATGGCGGTGAAGCTTCGTCCAAAAACTCGGGGCCATTGGGCTGACGAGGTGTCTGAGGACAATGAGGAGTCCGACTCCAAGAGTGCCCCCATAATCTCCTCCGAGGGCTCGAACCCCTGGAACATAGACGGGGATCTGCTAGAGGCCCCCTCTGAGCTGTACATCAGGTACACTGCCCCCCTTACACACACACACACACACACACACACACACACACACACACACACACACACACACACACACACACACACACACACACACACACATACATACATATATACACACACACACACACACACAAACAATCACCTCTTGTATTTCAATGGAACTTCTACAATGAATAAGAAGCCGAGCTTAGGAAATGCCTTGACTTCCTGGCAGTGATTCCTTGCATACCTCATCTGAAATTCGAACTAACGGCAGCTTTCAAGCAACATTCTTAGTGGTTGAGGAGAATGTATTGAGCTTATGTTACAAGTGCCAGGGAGAGGCCCGGTTATGTTACAGTTTATTTGAATAGAGCACAGAGGCGAGGAGGAGTGTGTTGATTCAGCTCTTTGTGTGTTTCTCAACAGAGTCCACCCTGAGCTTTTAACACTGTTTGGAGAGAACCTGGAAGAAACAGAGGAGTCCCCCGTAAAGTGCAGCTGCATTTGAGTCACACACACACACACACACACACACACACACACACACACACACACACACACACACACACACACACACACACACACACACAGACTGAAGAACTCCCAAGGCATTAAATAGACAAAAATTTTATAAAATCAACACACACACATTGCATTCCAGTGCATGATAAATTACCAAAGTACAACCAAATATCAACATCTGAAAAATGTTTACAGACATAGTTAGGAGATATGCGTGATGCATATTTTTACTTTTTCCAAATAGAAATTTAAGAAAAAAAAGAAAACAAACAAACAAAATGTGCTTTATTGTGCAATTCCCTGAAGTAGCGAATTACATTTCTCTCTCACTGTGTCATTCTGTGAGCATGACGATGCAAGGACCTTAACACCATATCCCCAGTCCCTGCCAGCCTCATAATCTAGAGATAAGACTTGATTTTCAATACTCTCATTTGCACAGCTGTGAACAGATTTTGGGATCTCCCCTAGGACATCACATTGTCATGATCACAGCACTGTCTGGGAACTCCCGTTTATCATTGGTTAAGTCTTTTATGTTCTTTATTTTTCCCCAATATAGTTTTTTTCAATGTTGATCTTACTGGCCTCATTCATGTGTGTTTTGAACCTTCGATGTGCTCCCCCTGACACTCAGACTCTAAAGGCTTTGTGTGGTATTCATCCCCGTGTCAGGCAAGCTGTTATTTTGAGTTTTTCCAACATCCTCCACCACTTGTGTCAGTTGTGTGATGTGAGAGAGTTGTGCAGTGTCTGTGTGTATGTGTGTGTGTGTGTGTGTGTGTCTGTGTGTGTGTGTGTGTGTGTGTCGGGCCACGTCTCTGCTGCTCCTGTGCTGTCGCAGGGTGCCATTACGGGTGTGGGTGCCGCTGCCTCCTTGGCGACCGACAGAGCGAGTGTGTGTGTGTTACAGAGGCACCAGGATCCACCCCGCAGCTTCCCTCCTGAGACATCAGAGCCAACGCTGAGCCGCCTCTGTCACCTATGTCAAATAGCACCGCGCTGCAGCTTTCTTCTTATGGGGTCGGTGGGGCAGGTGTGGTGGAGGGTACACCCTTCTCTTGCCCTGCCACTGGGGCAGAGGTAGCAGAAAGTCTCTGCACTTCTTCACTGTATGGTGCAGTGAGTATGGCCCAGTCCGCCAACCAGAGGAAGCTTATAGTTCAACCCTGCAGCAGGAGGAAAAGGTGACGCCTCGCTCAGGCGGTTGTTCAACTTCTGCATTGTGCTCATATGTACTTGTGTTAAAAAAAGGTGTGAAACGTTCTGTTTCCTCTGTGTTGCTCAAACATTGGTAAACAATCTGTGAACAAGGTTGTGTGGGGTGATTGACGCGGTCTAAATTTCAACAGTGCATTAGAGGGGGGGGGGAAAAGTCTTTTACAGCAGGTACAAGTGAATAGCCCTTCATGTTCAAATGGTAAAATGAAGAATGCTGAAAGGAAGAGGAATTCACTGTTGACAAGTGGTTCTCTCATCCTCCACCTCCACAGCAGCCAGCACAGCTCACTCTTTCCAGCTCCCCTGTTCCAACAACTAAAGTGCATTCTGTCCTTTGCACTGACAGAAACTTTCTAATCATTTCACCTGCCAGCACCCAATTAGGAGATGCTTTCATGCTTTTTTTGGCAAATTCACATTACCATTTAAAAAAAAATCAACAGTGATATCTGTGCCTCTTCACTTCACTGGGCTACTGTCAAAATGGAGCAACAGTTCCCTTATCTCTCCTAGTCCTTTCCGCACGGTTTTTGGGAGTCTCGTCCCCTTGTGGCCTTGTGGACACTTGCCCTCCCCATTATGACAAACTCTCGCTCTTTGGCACGTAGTCCCAGCTGTCCCTCCGGAATTCGTCCTGCTTATCCTTTAAGCTCCTCTTGAAGAATCCAGCCTGCCGTGGCAAAATAAAAACCGTTAGAAATGGGACTAACAAGCAAAGCAATGAATCATGTTTTATGATTGTGAAATTTTATAGCCCAGCAAAAATGTCAAATCCTATATGATTTAGATTACGTACTTTTAGACAATCCATTGACTAACATGAATGTGGAACTTAAACTGGACAGACATGATTGTAACACTTTACTGACACATACACTGTGAATCCGAAAACTACAACTCTTTTCAACTTTACAAAGAGCCGAGTATATTTTTAGCAATAGTGAGATCAGTGGCACTATCCCCCTGGGAGGCCTGATTTGCAATGCCATCTCACATCATTCTTCCTGCCATCCAAACGGCCTCACAAGAGATTGGTTTCAGAGGGCTTACCTTCCAGAGCATGAGGATGAGCAGAGACAGGATCATCAGGCCCACCAGCAGACTCAACGCGATGATGAACACGCCCACGGACAGGTTGGGTTTCTGGTTGTGATGGGCCTCAACCAACACCTGTGACATTTTTAAGCATGCAGCTTAGAAAAAAACTTTTCCAGTCTTGAGGTTAAAAGTACACAAACAGGAAGTGAACACTACTGCTGTAGTCTTTTCAGTTTCTAGATGACTGGTTTCAAATGTAGATGCCACTAAGGCAGATAGCTACACACTGAAGTAAAAAAAAAAAACACAAAAAACATACACTCTGGAAACACAATAACCTTTCTTCTTCCTGTGATTAAAGATACAATCTCTCTAAAAACAGTGTTGAGTGTTTTGTGGCTTTTGTTTGCGCTGCTCTGTGAAGTAACTGGGGAACTTGTAGTTTTAACTTGCCGAGGCGGAGATGTGGTCTTGCAGCAGATAGGTATGCCGATCTGTCTGAGGAGAGGTGAGGACCACCAGACTTTCCATAAGCACCACAGTATGTCTTCCCTGAAAAAAAAAACAAATGAATTAGAAAACAAACCAATTTTTGTCATATTTGAGAAATCACCTAGTAATTTTAAAATATAAAAAGATCCAGGTCTAATGAAAAGGGTCTGGAATTTGGGGCATAGCAGTAAAACATGGTCAACCACTCTGGCAGTGTAGTACAAGCGGGGACGAGTTAGGATGATTCTAAGGGCTCAACATTGCCTGGGGACCATTCAAGGACATTATTAATACTATTCATATTTAAGAGGGCTAATTTTGTGTTTTGTTATAGGACCCAATATTTCTGGCACCACCCCTGTGTACAATGCATGTTATAGGGAAATGGTTGAGGTGGACTCACAGGCATGATCTGGAGGACAGTGGGGTTCAGCTCCACCTCCATCTGAATGGTGACCTCCTTCCCTATCTCCAGGTTTCCCAGGTTGCACTGCACTGTCAGACACAGGCCATCTCCTCTGGAGCAGTACTGGAAGGCAAGAATGCATTGGTTTACACTCAGCGTTTCTCTTTTGAAGACTCCCCAGCCCCATGTATTTATGTGTATGCATAAAAGAGAGTTAAAGAGTAAATCTATTTATGCATGTTTGTGTGTGGTGGTGGTGGTGGTGGTGATGGTGGGTTGTATGTGTGTGTGTGGGTGCCCACACACTCGTGTTTGCCTGAGTTATTGTGTAGATGAGCCTATGTATTGGAGAAAAGGAGTGTATTTGTGTGCCTGCGTTTGTGCGTGCAAGGTCATGTAAGAGCATGTGGATGGGTCTATGTACAACAGAGGGAGGGAGAGAGTATGTATGTATGTATGTGTGTGTGTGCATGATTTAAATAGAGGAGTTTAAATAGATGGGTTGTTTAGTGGGAGCAGGTAATGAAGTTCTTGTGTTTACCATTTTGCGTCTGCTGACTTTGTCGAAGAAAAAAACAAGTTCGTGCAGGAATGGAGCTTTCGGCACATCGCACTCAGCAGTTGTCCAATGCGTGTCATTTCTCACAAAACATTCTCCCATTGACGTCTGTCAAAATAATTACACTGTTTAGCCCTCTTTAGAAACAGTACGTACACCTTAAGGCATTGCCTACTCATACCGGTACAAGTAGTGTTTTAGTTAAACAAAAACATTTTGACTGAAAAGCACTCAAAGTCTGAAATTGCAGCTATTTTACTACGCAATAAAAAGTGAAGGGTCTTCCAGGATTGTTGGTTCAGACATCTTAGTTTTTGCCATGCACACATTTTACAGGTTACAGGTGGTATGAAGATTAGAATACAGCAACATTTTAGTCTTTTCCTATTAACTATTCCTTATTAATCCTTTAAACTGAAATGTTAATACAGTGGTTTTGGAGTATTCCTATACTTTAACCTTACCTGAAGCTGAGACACCCTCAGCAGCTGGTAGTCATGAGGGGCTAGGGACTGAGGAATGTCTATTTCCAATACGGTGTTAACAGATTTACTTGGGCCAAGGTTAACAACCTGGAGATCAAAGCATATTAAAACATTAACGCTTGACGATTTAAAGCTGCTGCAAGTAATGATTTAGTGCATGATGAGACAGTTGGATGTGAGCCCTTATACCTTGTATGTATAATTTAACTTCTCTGAGTAGCAGTCGACTGGTATGGGTTCTTGGTCTCCAAATACAAACGATGTCGGAGAAACAAAACTGCATGGGAAAAAAATGCATTTAATTACACACGTATTAAAGCCAACTAAATTATCCTTGAAACCCTCTCTGAGCTGTATGTCATAGAGGAAAAACAGACTTGGGTGAACCAATGGAAGTAAACTGTCAGTCGTGGTGGGTGGGTTACTGTCTGATATTCTATACTTCGCTATGTGTAATATACAGGTACATGCCTACAGTATATCAGCCTACACACAAATGAGTCAGCTTCTTACCCATGGACAGCAAGGTCGACGCCATATTTCAGAGGTAATGAAATGGTTGCAGTGTTGTCGTAAAGAAGGTCCTCATTTTCATAATTATCACTGAAAGAAAAAGGAGACAAAAAGGAAGCAAGTCGTTTAGAAATGAATCTAAACATCTATTAAGGAAATCATTTTATTAGAAGAAGAGCTTTGCGTTTGCAAGGAATACGTGGTTATGTGTATATCTGCAGTGGATTCTTAAACATTAGACTTGTCCTTGGCAACTAATCAAATATTTTGGTGAACCACAGCTCCTCAGGAAAAACATACAGACTCCACTAAGCAATGGAAATGGATAATTAGTGCACAGCTAACATGACTCGCAGACACTAAAATGTCTCCAACAGAAAAGCTGTGCTTTTACAAGCTCCCTGAATGCTTAATGTAAAAGCACTGTTCTCAGGTTGCATTAAAAAAAGGTTTTTGTTTCTCTACACAATTAGTAGGCGAGAGAAATGAGAGAGCAGAATGTCACGGCCACTCACTGCTTGACTTCTGTTTGGGAAAAGCACAACTCTTACCTGGCCGTGTGAACGCTGATGGACAGATTCTCTGGACTGCTTTGGTTCACGTCTAACAAGAAGCTGACGTTGAGCTGCACAGGAGGAGAGTTTTTGGATTCAATTTCAGAAATTCATTTTGGTGCAGAGAAATTAAATTACATTGCTTGTTTTTTCGGAGCACTAAGAGGAGGTTTGTTTACCTTTGCCAGTGCTGGGATGTACAGGTTGCCCACGTTGCAGTCCAGTCCAATGGTCGCTTTGTTTTCCTCCACGATGTCACAGCTGACATATTTCTCCTCCTGCAAATCAAATTACGTGCACTGAAGCCAAAGACAGACTGGGCTCTACTGCTGCCTCCAAAAAAAAAAAACCCTCACTCTCCGTCTAGTCAATATGTCTAGGCACTGCTGTGCTGTGTGAACTTAGAGCAAACTCAGGTTCTGCTCAGCTTAACTTTAATTAAAAATAAGAAGAAATGTTGCACTTACGGCGTCCAGCACTTTAATGTATTGCAGACTGCTGGGAAATCTGAGGTGCAACTTGGGAAGGAACGCGTCGTCTCCTGAATTGACTATTGTGGCGTTGAGCATTATGGTCTTCCCAGACCCCAGAGCGAAGTAAGACGTGTTCTTGTAGCTCCTGCCAAAGAAAAGCATCAGTTTCAACACAAAGACCCAGACAACAACAACAACAACAACAACAAAATTCACAACAACACCACATTTTCAAGTATTAACAAATGAATGGCAATAGCACAAATTAAAGATGTTCCGGATACAAGATAGTAACTGATATAGATAGTTGGAGTTTAGTCATCATTTTATCTGTTTACTAATAGTGTCCCCAGGTCACAATGGCAAAACAGGGACTGGGTGCAAGACACTGTAGTGGCTATAGAAATGCACTGTGTAGTGTCAGCTCAACAACAGCATGGCGGGAGAGAAATTGTGTGATGGGGTGGGGGGGAACAGATTGTCGAAGCAATGTTTAACACATTTATTTTTGTCATGCTCTCCCAAAGAACACAAAGGAGGCAAGGGACAGAAGGTGGCTGGAGTGTGTGTGTGTATGTGTGTGTGTGTGTGAGAGAGAGAGAGAGAGAGAGAGAGAGAGAGAGGAATGGGGGTTGGTCTGGTGTTTTTTATGGCTCTTGCAATAAGCAACTCAAGCCTGATGTTTCGCATCTACAATAGGAGCACCAGGTGTGCATCTGCTATGGGGACAAGAACCAAGACCATTGTTGGCACACACACACACACACACACACACACACACACACACACACACACACACACACAAACAGATGCCTACAGAGCAATCAAATCATGTAGTAATACTGGGCTGGGGGAGAGGGAGGTCTATAAATTATCATGTTTAAGTGCAAATTTGATTACAAATGTGAGCACTTGCTGTCGGATTTTGTGACTTCCCTGCGATTTGCATATTTACACATCCCAGTCCAGAAGCTACACAGGAATTCAAATCCTAAAGGGGGTTACTCTTTTGTGTGTGTGTGTGTGTGTGTGTGTGTGTGTGTGTGTGTAGGTGTGTAGGTTTGTTGTGCTGCATCTGAAGCTTCCCTTCCCTAAAGCAGCTCACACCTGTTATTTTGTTTTCAGTGCGTAGCCGGTGATGCTCAGCATCACTACCTGCCCGCACACACAAACACGGAGTCTCTGTGCATCTCTGTGAGTCTTCATGGTCTAAATGAGTCTTCTCTGTTTCAGTCACATGTGAGGGATGTGGCCGACTGACTGTGCTGTGCACCAGAACAGCGCATGCCCTGACCACACTGTGCGGCTAAGCGAGAAATGATCGTCATCGCTCCCCACAAGTACCACAAGAACCGCTGCCATCTTTTATCTTCTCGTCTGTGTTTGATTGCACACACCCAGACCTCAGCATGTCAGGCGAATGAATGCATGGGCTCGGTTATCAGACTACAGTGCTTTTCCCATCTGAAGACCAGAAAATGGGCAGGGTCAGGGGAGCCACCCTTTACTTACACCATTTTGTTTTTGTGTTTCAATGCAGGCAGTGGCCTTCATTTTTTTCCCAGAAACATTTACATGACCAAATGAAGTACCTGGGGTATGAACTTAATGATATTCTTGAAAGTGGTATGACAACTTTACTGATAGACATGCACTGTTAGCAACCTAGTTGTAGTTGCACCTTCACTTGGGGCCAATGTAAATCTAAATGAACGACCCTCTCACCCTGAATCTGTCCCGACACCAGCAATTGAAAATCAACAATGTTTTCTGGTGTTGCTTAATGAGACACAGTTTACAGTTTGTAAGGCAACATAGTTTATCACACAGTCCCACACAGTTTCATTTGATGTAAATCATTAGTGCTGCACTTTCAGTTCTCCTTACCATTACCAAAAGCTCTGTACGTTAGAAATGTATTTCCTGTGAATCATTGAGACTATTACTTACTGGGGTAGGACCAGGTGAGCTGAGACCTGCAGGTTGGTGGAGCAGTTCTCCCAGGCACAGTATCGAGCAAACTGAGTCTGTTAAATACATCCGAGACAAAAAGGAACCCCATGTTAATGCCATTTGATAAATGTGATGTGCAATCCATTTTGAATAATTATTTAGACAATAAAGAGAAAACGACAGGGAGTGGTGACTTTTTGTTCACCGCAACGTGACGACAGTGTCAACATCTGCAGGAAGGCCGCGTGAAGGAAGGCCATGTGTTGCCGAAGGTGACGTCAGGTGAAAGTAAGGTAAAGGTGGCAGGTGAGTCTCACCTTCTCGGTCACCAGGTTGTTGTGCTCGCCCCTCTGCTGCAGCATGGGTTTGAGGGGGGGGAAGTCACGTGACGCTGCTCTCGTGGTGCTGTGCTCCCCCAGCTCATACC
>CM059269.1:17777367-17864867 GCA_030347295.1 Setipinna tenuifilis
ATTTAAAAAGACATTTTTTTTATCAAAGCACTTATAATACTGGTATAAAAAGTGACATTTGAATAACGGTAAAATAGAGCAAAACACAGAAATAGTCTACTGTTAGTACTACTATCACTATCATTAAGAAGAAAAAGAAGAAGAGTAAATAGTATAGTATAGTACAGTATAGTATGGTATAATATAGGAGTACTATAAGTACTATAGTAAATTCTTTGACAACCATATAGTACATTCAACTATTTCTTAAAGGGGCAAATTTGCTCTCACTAGAATACACAGCATCACGTAACAGCATTCCAACCACAACACTTTTAGCAGCAAATTAACTTTAGATTGTTTACACTCATGCTGCATTTAAGAGAAAGCAGACACAGTAGACCCTCATCTGAAGTGGGCATGTGGCCAAATGTCACGGCTGTTGTTTGTGTTCAGTTGAAGCGTCGCCTATTTGCCTATCTGCACACCCATGTCTGAGCTCACACCCTGTTGCAAGCAACGGACAGTTGCGTCCCTGGGAGTGCAGGGCACAGATAACGGTCTGGACAGTTGGGGGTCGCCGTGCGTCCAGCTTCCCCACACTGTCTCAGCGAGGCCTGATAAGATGAGGGTTGATGCCACGCAACCGACAAAGAGCCCAGCGCACTGAGAGGAGGAACTCGGCCTACTTGACTACGGGACTCCTTGGGCTCTGGGGAAAAGGATCTGCTTAGTCACATGAAGTTCACATGACACGCACTGTTGAGTGGCTGCACACACTGCGCTAAAATTACATTACTTGACAATGATGACTACTGCACTATTGCCACCCCTAACTGTGCATAGACATGACTGAGAGGACTGTGTTTGAGAGCACTGGGGGACTCTTAAGGATGTACACTCTGGGGCATAGGAGCACAATGATGACTATTGCACCGTTCCACCTCCAAATGTGCCCAGAAATGACTGAGAACACTGTGACTGGGGTGTCTTTTAAGGACGCGTATTCTGAGGCTGAGGAACACATTATAATGACTACTGCACTGTTCCCCCTCAAAATGTGCCTAGAAGTGGCTGAGAAGACTGGGAGTCAGAGAGCACTGGGAGTCTTTGAAGGACACATGTTCTAAGCACTGGGAGTCTTTGAAGGACACATGTTCTAAGCACTGGGAGTCTTTGAAGGAAAACATGTTCTAAGCACTGGGAGTCTTTGAAGGAAACATGTTCTAAGCACTGGGAGTCTTTGAGGCACACATGTTCTAAGCACTGGGAGTCTTTAAAAGAAAACATGTTCTGAGCACTGAGAGTCTTTGAAGGACACATGTTCTGAGCACTGGAAGTCTTTAAAGGAAAACATGTTCTGAGCTCTGCTCAGGTGGCGCCTTACTGATGTGTCCGTCGAGGCGGCGGCCCGTGACGTTGAAGCACACTACGGCCTTGATGCAGACGGCACGCTGGCCGTTCTCGTAACAGAGCGGCAGAGAGCGGTTCACGCTGGGCGGCAGTGTCATGGATGCCTCCACCTTCACCACAGGGCGCGTCCTGTGCGGCACATATATACAAAATAACACATTGAGCACCACACACCACACACCACACGCCCCACATCGAATCTTACATGCAACCAAAAAAGGAGAAGGAAAATAACATGAACACACACACACACAGACACATACACACACACACTGAAACATGCACAAACCAAATATACAAGAGTGCATACACATACATGCAGAAACACACACACACACACACACACATCACAGAGCAAAGCACACATCAGAATGCTGCAAACCATTAGGCTACATTATAAAATTCTGCTGCATTTTGCAACATGTGCAAATTTGAGCTATGTACTGTATGTCACATCATGTTAAAAGTCTATTAAATAGGTTTTGGATATTGTTATTTTGGTCTTTCTATTCATATTATAGGTGTTTTTGTGGTGTAGAACAATATGCCCCTCATAGGGTTGTTCATAAGACAAGAAGATTAGAACAAATTTGAAATCCGTTGATAGATTAAAACATATTCCTAATCTGTTGAGTGGGTTTTGTGAATATTTATTGTATAAAACAGTAAGGTACATGCCCCTGCTATGGGTTCTACAAAGGGGGAGCATATCAGAACAATTATTTGAATTCCTTCTGCGCATATAGGCAGTGGAACTTGTTAGGTGACAGCCTAAAAAAGCCAAACCAGAGAGAAACTTTTTGGACACATCGCTTGCAGATGCTATGCAATATCCAGGTCTCAATGGGGGTATTGACTTCACTTGTTTTTCCTTTTTTTGTAAATCATTCTGATATGATCTGTCTGTATCTTTAACTTTTAATTCCTTATTCATCTATGTCCTTTGTTATGAGGCCGATACACCTTTTTATGTTGGGTAGGTGCACAAATAGAGTGATATGTAATTTTTATACCATCATGCGTTGGTGGCACATGACCTGCTGTCATGACCTAATTTGCTGACCCACTCAAACTGACACTGTGTGGGTATACCAACAGTGTCAGTGTATCTATATACCTATATATAGCTGCAACCAAAAAACAACACAGGAAACTCTATAGAAACAAAAAGTTTCACATGTACATTTGAGGTTAACAGCATTAGGACACTGGTTAGAGTATACCACCCTTACCGAAGCACCACTGCTGCATCTGAGAGGAACGCGCCAACAGCAACATCTGAAAGAGACCAAGACATTGGTTAACATGCCAGAAATCATCTTGTGCATCTTTTTCTTAACTGTGTGCACCACACACCATACAACTACTATGCCACTATCCTCTGATAACGTAAAACAATTTACACAAGCTATAGTCTGGCTAAATATCCAGAGTGGTCCTACATAAAAAAACACCATACTGTTAATAAATTAAACAAGTAAACAAGAGGACAAAAGCAGTTGCATCTCAGCAACGGTCTGAGGCATATCCTGTTTATGTTGCTAAGTATGGCCCATGACAAATAAGACGCAGTGGATATTATGGGACCACCAACTGAGCGGGAAAAATCTTCATGTGTCTGAGACAGACGGCAGTGGACTAAAAATGCTAAGTAGGGCATGAGAAACCCTGACTTAGACAACACAAGTATCCTTTTCAGTTTCCTTTGATTTTGTTTTGTTTGTTTGTTTGTTTGTTTTGCCAGGATTTGCTGATGACTGTACAGCAGTTGTTTTTAAGTTACAGTGTCACAGTTAAACTATTGAGGAAGTTGAGTGCATGCCTTGTAAAAAAGACCTACAGAAGTTCCCTTCCAACAAATCCTGACAGAGTACAAATGGATGTACTCAGGCTTTTTGGCTGTTTTTCCAGCTTAAGACTGCCTGCAAGTCCACTGTATGCTGAAGTGGTGGGACACTCTAAAAAGGCCATTTCAATGCCCTACCGATTTCAGGTGAGGGTTCGGTTGTTACATTACTTAGGTCCTTACCATCGCAAAGACTACAGAGAAGCCACTTATTGGAAAACGAGCCTAAGTGTAATTTGTGAGCATGGTGTCAGGGACATTACCTGGGAAACCGTTGCCATCAACATCAATGCCTCCAGAGATGGACTGACCAAACATCTGTAGGCTGTAACCCAAAATCTTGCCTGAGATTCTCTATTAAACAGAGGGGAAAAAACAACATATTTCTCAAATATTTCTTTTTACCACACATCTACCCAGTATTTTTCTTATCTGTGTTTTTTCTTTGCTAATGAAGCCATGCTTCATTTGCATATTTATACTCTTTTAATTGCTTGGTTTTAATTACCCTTCTAAAACACCGTGAGAAGGGGAGTTGGGGTGGTGGTGGTGTGTGTGTGTGTGTGTGTGTGGGGTGGGGGGTTGAACACTGTCAGGAAATTGCAGCAATTCAGCTGGTGAACAACACCCCACTACCCCCACCCCGCACCCCTCCACACGACTATCCTAAAGCTCGTGGTGAAACAATGGGACAATTGTCACAGGATGGGGAGTGCTGGACCAAGGAGGCAGACCCTGACCTACCCCCCTCCTGCTCCCCCCCCCCATACATCTCCACTCCCACTGATCTGCTGTCCCGACAGCCCCCTGCATACAAACAGCACACACACACACACACACACACACACACACACACACACACAGCCCCCTGCATACAAACAGCACACATAGACACACACACACACACACACACAGAGCCCCCTGCATGCAAACAGCAGCTGGGACCTACTTGAGAAAAGGTCTGTCTGATGCCATTCTTCCTCCCATTGTAGATATATATAGCACCTCGCAGCTCGTCCTCGTGTGGGGCTCCTATCGCCACGTCTGCAACACATTCAGGGGTGATGGGGTGGGGGAGAGATGGGGTGGGGTGGGGGAGAGACGGGGTAAGAGAGACACTCTGGGACCAACTAACACCATCAGCCCCCTGCCCTAGGTGTCTGAGATCTCTATCTCCTTCTCGACTACAACATGTGTATCTCCAAACTTAGCATGAAAATATAGCACAAAAGAGAAAAAAGTAACACAACCATCAGTCATGAGAACAAAAAAACATCAAATATGTATGGGGAAACTATAACTTAGTGACAGGAGAAGAGGAAGTCTTAATAACACGGTTATGGGGGTAGCATTAAAAAAAACCTCAAAACAACCAAGCCCATGCTTGTGGGGAAAAAAAGCAGAAACACTCAACAAAAGTAATGTCCTCGTAGAACTGGGTTTAAGTTCATACTATAGTTCTTTTTTTTCTAGCAGCAGGCAGCACTCTGCATAATGTGTCACCAGCGTGTTTCCGGGAACTCTAGTCTCTATCTCAGCCACCGCACAGAGGGAAATGAAGCTCATCTGGCTCTGTCATCTCCCTCTCTGCTTCTGACAGCTTCCTGACCTGGAGGCTGTGCATACTTCCAGACTTCATCTACTCCTGCTAAACCCTGTCTCGTTCTCATTTGCTAATCACACTACAGCAACGAATTAAAAAAAAAAAACAAAAAAAAAAAACATAACACTCCTTTTTGGAGATGGAGTGGCATCTGAATTGCAAAACAATATCGTTTGCAAATTGAAGTTACTACTTCCGAGCTTATGGACCGACTTACCGGAAAAGCCGTCGTCATCAATATCCCCGAGATTTGTGATGGTCTCTCCAAAGCGCGCGGCGTAGGCGTCACTTCCCACCAAAACGAATTCCATCTCTGTCATGTTCGCCTAAAAAGAACATGTGATGCATTCATTTCATATGCAACATTCTGCTCAATGACTGGCTCTTTCAAAAAGCTGAAAAAATAAATCAGGGAGCTAAATTAAGAGAGAAATAAAGAGTTACAAACACGGTTGTTGTATGGTGTTATGACAGGGGTAACCTTTCTACGTTTTTCACCTCAAGCAAAGTTGCTTCTATCCCCCACACAACAGAAGGAGGGCAGGTCATGCCCTCTGATTGAGAGTAGGAAAACTGTCTGTGTCACTAAATCACGTGTCATTTTTATTACTCTGCTTCAAACCTTTACCGCATCAAGTCTTAGTTTCATCTCAAGACACCACACTCAAACAGAAATTCATAAACAGAGCCTACTGCCCACACAAGTGAAAGTCAGCAGACATGACACAGGACACAAGTATCACCTCATGATTCTTGTGACTGTTGCAGGCACATCAAAGCACCACTCTAGAAACTGTATTACTTGGTAACTGACTTAGAATGAAAAGCCGCTGCATGTGATTAGGATGTGATTTGCGGGAACACAAGAGATACAGCAGAGAAATACATTTACATCCACACAAAAACTGCTCCTATGACAGAATGCGGAAAAAAGTTCTGTTTTCGCCCACTATTAACGATTAACAAGGCAAGGCCAACATTCTACAGCACTCACAGACTTTGACACACGGACACACTCTTTCCTCTAAAGGGGTTTTACACACACACAGCTGCTCCCACACACACACACATGCACACACAACTGCATGTTCTCTCTCTCTCTCTCTCTCTCTCTCTCTCAGTCTCTCTCACGTACACACACACATACACATGCTCGCACACATGCTCGCACCCACACACATAAACACACCCACCCACACATACACCCACACACACAAACAGAGGAACAACATGTGGAGGAGTCCCACCCACCTTGCCCTGGTTGATGTAGACATGCACTCGTCCCTCCTCCCTCACTGTGCTGTACATGGGCGCCCCCACCAGCAGGTCTGACAGCCCATCTGCGTTCAGATCCACGGCACACACACTCGCCCCATAGTACGAGCCCAGCTGCACATGGACACAGAAGGAGAGCCAAATAAATATGGAGAGTAAAAACGTAACCCCCCCTCACACACACACACACACACACACACACACACACACACACACACACAGACACACAGTCTTGGCCCACCTCTGATTCAAACCACATGTAGATTCCACTGGAGCGCAGAACAGAGGAATGTCTTTCGGATGGATGGATGAAATGACTCACCTTGTTGCCTTTAAGGCTTGTCTCGACTATTTTCAGGATGTTCCCTTCCGTCCGGAATATGTACGCCTGCAGGCGCGAAAAAAAAAAACACACAAACAGGGAACGCTCAACACAAAGAGTTAAAAACTTACACCCAGACCCCCCCCACACACACACACCTGAACCCGACAAACACATACAAAGTGCATCTTTTTGGTAAGGCCGTTAGATGTTGCCAACACTCACAAAGCTCGTAAATATTTATACAGCGTTCAGGAAAACTATGCCGTACGACTAAAAGTAACGACCCACTTCCCTTTCTGCACAGATGGAGAAAGTTTTAGCCTACAGTGGCAGCCACAGAGCCTCCAAACAGGGCCTTCTTTTGAGTGCTAACAAGTGCTACATACATAGAAGGGATCTTGGCCCGAGCCTACTCTAAAGCCTTTCTTCTTTTGTGTTTCATGACAATCTAGCCGAATCATATGAATGGGAAAGAAACCATTTGTAATACTAATCTCTCCCATTTGCACAGGGCTATCACAAGATCAAACAATAATAATGTTTCAAACACAAGCACAACTCCCACAGGCATCCCTTTCAGCAGAGCATTTATGCCTCTCACTCAGCATGAAACACACACACACACACATACACACGCACACATACACACACACAGACACACATACAGTACATACATAAACACACACATGCACACATACACCGCCTCTTCTCACTTTCTTTCTTCCTTCATTTCTCTCTCCCTCTCTCTAAAACACATATAGAAAAACCACACCCACACACATATAGCTACCTCTTCTCTCTTTCTCTCTTCATCTCTCTCTCTGTCTCTCTTTCTCTAAAACACACATACTAAAGGGGGAAGGAAAGGGAGGAAGGGTAGAGAAGAAGACAGAGAGAGGCATTACCAGGGGCTAAGCCTCAAAATAGTCACAAAGATGCAGACACATACAAAGATGCTGCACACACAGCATGGCTCTCACAAAGCATTCGAATGCAAGAGAGAGCAAAGAGAAAGACACCACAAAGCAAGAGCAAACTCTTACACTGCCAGTCTGTCCGTGCTGGGGCGCCCCGCTCACGATTTCTGTGCTGTGTGGACTGAGGAAGTGTCCTGCACCCACAGAGTAACCTGGCAGGAGACACACAGATTTTAGCCTGGTGGCAGCACAGGTACCATTCAGTGTGTAAGGTGTAATGCCAGCTGTTCTGAGGCTCTCTACGATGGCTACTCTTATGATACTATGAAGCTGCAGGTGAGACTTATACAGCAGCGATGTCTTCACAAACACTGGTCCAAGCTGTGCTCTTTACACTGGCCTGAGACATGTTTCCTAATGGTGCTACAGTAAAAAAAAAACAGTGAATTGAATGACCTGAACCGAATTAAACAGAATGGCAATGAGTTACGGTAAAATGAAATTAACTTGTTTGTTCTTCTTCATGGCTATCATGTGCTTATGACATAGTCTGTTTGATAGTGGTTGCTTAAGTCTATACAGGCTAAACATTTGGCTCAAATGTGACCATTTTGTTTGTCCTGTTTCACAAACCTCATGGCTAATGAGTGACTATGTTGTCTTTTTTAACAGCTGCAGACGTTGAGCAACTTAATGCACCTGACAATCAGCTTCCTGTTCTCACATAAAACAACTTCCTTTAAAACGATGCAAAAACATGACTGGCTTCAAGAGAACACACACAAAACACATTCTTCTGTAGCTGTTGTAACTGCTGGTAATGTATGAATGAGTAAGTATTCTCAGCCCGCCAGTAAAGAACAGTGTTATGCAAAATGTTCACCCCACCAGGACCAACAGGGACAACATCATATGCTCAGACAATAGAAAAATAAACAATGAGATTGAATAGAATAATCATCATTTGGCTATTATCATTGGTGAAACACATACCAAGATAACTGCCATACAGGACAATACTGTCATCATCCAGATACGCTGACATGACGTTGGTTGATGAATTGTAGACAAGAACCGACCCAGTCCAATACGATGTTCCAGGGGCTCCCATTATGATCAGATCCTGCAGCACAGAGAGCGATAACAGAGACGACCTTCATTAAATCCCACTGTGATGGTGAGATAAGATGTACATACACATTTGATTCAGGACCAGTCAGGACAATTGAGATTAATCACCTCTGTCAAAAAGTTGGACATTCCTGCCTGACAGGAGCCATAGTCCTCACCAAATTTCCGCTGATGATCTAATGGGAGGGAAGAGATACATTTCATTATCTGCACTTGTGAGACACACATACGCAGACATACAAAAAGGAGACACTTTAACTGAATAAAGAGAGTAACAATAACAATATCTCACATTATCCATTCCCATCCAGCATGACAGTAAAAGTAGGTATGTAATATAGGTGAGGCACTTCACATACTCTCACTTACTTCATCATGAATTATAAACAAGACAAGTGTTCACCAACTGAAAAGATGGGGCTGAGAATGTCTCTTTTATGCTAAATGTATTTGCGTTGTACCTCTATAGCATGGTCTTAGTGGAACAAAGCTGTCCAGGTTGGCGTTGATCCTGAAGCATACACCATGTGGCAACTTATGGTTCTCTCCCTTAGCATAATAGACATTCTTCCAGCGATGTCCACAAGCCTGAAAACCAACACAACCATGGTGGACGATTAATCGTTGCTTATCAGCTCTCCCTGAATTACAAAAATAAGCCTCTTAAGCAATATCCCACAACTGGCTTCCAAAAAGGGCTCTCCCTCTAAAAATCAAACAAAATATTTGGGAAGGCCTCCTTTGTGCATGCAGACCTTAATTCATTCTTTTAGAAATATTGCTCAATGTGTTTTATTTTGGGTCGCTGTAAGAGAAATGTGTGGGTGAGAATAAACCAGAGTTGCTTACTGTTACAAAGTGTATTGTGTCTATGTATGCAGAGGGTTGTTTTTCCTGGCAACCTTTGTGGTGTGTGTGTTGTTTATCCTGGCTTAGGTGTGTGACTCCAGTATTTTACTAGTGTGCATTTTTGGCTCCAGTTCAGTATAGTTTAGTGGAGAGCATAAACTGATTTACAGTCTACCTATTTCACTGCTCACAGTTACACCGCTTGGTTGCAACTACACTTACCATCACAGTACCAGAGCCCGACTCTCGGGAGAGACTCACTCCCAGCCACTGATTCTCCCTCTCCGAAACACAGGTTTTCCCACACGATGCACTCGATGAACTGTTTTCTAAGATGTCATTCAAACAAAGTGGGTGAGAAGAAGCACTCTTTCACTGACATTAAATTATCTCAGAGGACCAACATAGCCAGCTAACAGGGCAACATAAGACAGGACACAAGACTGCCATTTAGCTTCATAAACACTATATGCAAAAAATGCACTGCATTTGAAGCCATTGCAAAAGCTAATGTGGTTTCTGCCCCTGACCACTATGTCAGCCCCAACCAATGAAGAACACAAATGGTCTCATATCCTTTTATCTCACACCTACTATACCTCAAACTTCTCGGTTTTAGTAAAGGTTCTTACACTTGAATATAATTGTTAATATTACATCTATTTAGTTTTGCATCATTCTGAACACAGATAATAAATTACATTATGCCTATAGAGTCCATTTGTGCAGTTAACTTAGCATCAGCATAACAAAAACATAGTGTTTCTGTTAAAGAATAAAAGGCAAGAGAATTTGAAATCATATGCTGTGGTAATGTCTTCAATATTTTTTTCTCTGTTTCTTTCTCTAAGTGTCCCAATTAAAATGTTTGTTTTTTGGCAAAGAGATGGTCAGCCTGTGTAACAGATGCTTCTTTAAAGTCAGAATGATGATGCATCCAATCTCTGCTTTCCTTAGGCTGTCCACAACCAAGCACATACTAGCATGTGATTGTCCACTGCTTTTTAGTGCACGTCAACATTCTGTCTAACTAGCCCACTGGCCACCTACCATCTGTGAGTTAAGGCTGTACTAACATACATGTTACACATCTGGGTGTCCTCACATCACATCTCACAGGGCTATGAGAGAGCACAGAGCTGCTCTGTGGGCGCTACCATGTAATTTAGAGTATAAACTGTCTGTTGAAAGGGACTCTGCTGGCCCTTCTGTGCAAGTGATCCATAAACAGTAATGGCCATGTTTAGGATATTGTTATTAAGTGGGTAATTCTGTTGATATTGTTAGAAGTTTTGTTAGTGAAACTGACATCTATATCTGGAAGTTGGTGGCTGTTTCTTTAAAATTTCTCAAAGTCAGGACTTGAAATCAAATTTGTCTGGGTTTTCATGTTACACATGTCTCTGGGTATTCTGATCCCCACCTACCAGTATAGGGTAAATACAACCACAGTCCCATATTTGGCCAGTAACGACGATTGCCATCCCAAGTATTTAAATTGGGGGGGAAGGGAGGGATAGGGGGTAAGGGGTTCACAGGGGGTGGCCTGTGTCTGACCACCTTAATTGAGTTTCAGGTCATTGACTGTCTGTCAGCACTGACTTTTAGGAAGTCCATCCTAATTTGTGGAGTGGACTGCAGACAACAGCGACAACTTAAAGTAAATGTTATCAAACTTAACTGTTCTGACGTAAAACACTGTTATACATTTAAAAAAATCAACTATTTACTACACTTATTCATTTAGTGGGGAGGTAATGTGCTGACAGTTATGGTATGCAAAAAGCATTCAATGCCACACCACATGATTTTACACCACGTTCAATTGAGAACACAAATGACAAAGCACTTTGATAAAAGCTGACTCAATGAGGTGGCACTAAAACATGTTATTAGAGAAGAATGAAAGAGAATACAAACCAACATCCATCTCTTCGCATTTGCTGTTGTTTGAAATACTGCATTTAAGGACTGCTCCTGGTTTTTTGACATTGCTGAACTTTGAATCTGCGACTGGGGCTCCAACTATTAACCTATTGGTGAAAACAGTACACTGTGATGATTGAGATCAAGCAACGACGGCCCTATTGACAACGTCCTGTAAAAACATATCAGTTTCAGGTATAAGTAATCTTGCCATGGAAAATCTGTTTAAGCACTTAGTTGCATAGTAATTGTCTGTTCCAGGCGGCTGGCTTAAGTCAAACAGCGCTTTGTTGCAACCACGCCGATGGGAGCTTTGCTGATTAGTATGCCTTGACGTTTTTACACATGCAAGAAGTAAATGGGCACTTTGTTCAATCCGCATCAGTTGATAATTGAATGAATGGCTCTGTAGATTATCGGGGACTAAAGCACGTTGACTAATGATTCTAACGCGTTTATTTGAATAGAAGTTTCTTACTTACCAGTGTTGATTCTTATGCTCGTGAAGCAACACAGAATAACCAAAGTGAGATTCACTCGGTCCAATAAAATTAAGTGAATGGTCAACATCCATATTGTATCCCGCACTGACGCTCAGCTGGCACCATATGCAAGCAAGAACTGACATCAGCTTATTAAAGCGCCAATAAAGTTCCACAGATGCTCTTCGTTCCATTTTTGTGGTGAAATGACTTATTCCAGATTAGTAGACAACTTCAAAGTCTCGATGGCACAGTGGAGTAAAAAATCTAAACAAATGCAAAGGACAGAACAGATTTTAAAGGACTTTCATCTCAAAGTTTGACGAGTCACACGCGGAGAGCCAACTCCCGGCTGCCTGCGTCCTGCCTGTTGCGCTCAGTACATCTGCTCGTGTCCAGCCCAAGCCAGCATCAGCCTCATGGTTAAATATCGTCACGTGAAACTTTTCAAAGTTTCTGTCCTCTGGAGAGCGCAAGAGAAGACTACAGGCTCAAACGAAGAACGCAAGGGCTGGCCAAGATACTTAACACTTGTAAGCTAGACAGTTAATGTGACAGACAGGAGAGTTTAGCAAATGTTTGCTAAAACTTTTGGCTGTGAGAAACGATGAGGAATGTAACGGATAAGTTGAAAGAGGGTTGTACTTAGTACGCGCTTACTGATTTCTCGCTTTCCTACAAGATTTCATTACAGTTGTTATAGAAAAGTTATGCCTTTACTAAAACGACTTCAAATTTACTTATCTATTAAATAAATTCCTAATTGTGAAATATCACGAATGCATGGGTTTAGTTAAAACTGTTCTGTGTCCAAAAAATATAATAGTATCAGTGACCATTATTTCAACAAAGCATATTTTCAATATGAAACATTTATTAGTGCCTTATGACTGAGATAAACGATAAACTGATGCCCTTCAGCAAAATCCCACTAACACACACACACATTTCCTCATTCAGTGATTTCTCGAATGCCAGAGGAACAATCTCCTACAGAGTCTGGCGGCAGCCACAATGCAGATGTGGACAGAAAACTGAGTGTTTCACCACATGAGCCCTGGGACAGACGTGTGCCTTGTGTAACCTAAACACTGGTGTGTGTGTGTGTGTGTGCGCGCGCATGTGAGTGTGAGCATGTCTGCAGTCACTCAACTCACTCACTCAATATGTGGATGTGTTACCCATCTTTCATTACCTCTCAAGATGCTTTTAATCTCCACACAGAGCTACTGTGGAGAAGTAACAGAGGTCTCTTTAATAGTTATGAAAGGTTGTGTTCTCTCCACACCAGCAGAGAAAAATGATGGATTTTTGTGTGAATTTGCTGACTTTTGCCCCATAAACCCAGCCATCAACAACAAAATCTTTCCCCATTTTTCCCCAAGAACCATGATGTGAGCTGACAGCCTGTTCTCTCCAGTCTGCTGTAAAGTTGTTGTTCTTGTCAGCGTTCCTCTTCATCTCTTCATGGATGAGTATGAGAGTTTTTGCAGTTGCTGCTTTGTAATGGTGAATGAGTTGATGCAAATGTCATATTGTGTAAACACTCAGTTCTCTCTCTCTCTCTCTCTCTCTCTCTCTCTCTCTCTCTCTCTCTCTCTCTCTCTCTCTCTCTCTCTCTCTCTCTCTCTCTCTGTCCTCCACTCAGATGTAATTGTGCAAATTAGCGGAAACTGCCTGTGGGGTCCATTGAGGCCTGTTGGACAGAAATTGAATTTGGGCATGAGGAAACAACTCTGTGTTTAGCCTGTATGCACATACCACATACTCTCTCTCTCTCTCTCTCTCTCTCTCTCACACACACACACACACACACACACACACACACACACACACACACACACACACACACACACACACACACACATGTACACATGTACACACACACACACATGGCACACATAGTACAACAACACATGACTACAGACATGTGGGAGTGGGGAAATGTTTGTCTGACTCTCAAATACAGTAGTATAGAAGACCTGAATTCACTGTTGTTTTCCTCAAACTGTCTGCACAGTCCCAACATAGCCAGCTAATGCTAATGTGACACCTGACTGCGGAGCAGTGAGAAGCACAAGACACAAACACATGCTGTGTGAACCCTGGCATACACACAACACAGTGGCTCAGTGTCATCATATGACCATGTTATGGTTAGACTCTTTCACACCATCCCTTACACTCCCACCCATGCTGCTGATGACAGAAGGTTGAGCTCACAAAAAGCATCAAACACAATTATTATTTTGTTCAGATTGTGCTGGTTTATTCATTCACAGCAAGTTTACAGCCTTTGCTATGGAGCTACTCTGTCAGGCTATCTGTGTTGTAATATTTCTAAAGGAGGGAGTGAGTTCTCTCTCTCTCTCTCTCTCTCTCTATCTGTCGCTCTCTATCTCTCGCTCTCTCTCTTGCTCTCTCTCTCTCTCTCTCTCTGTCAGCTTTAGAGGTCAGGGCTTTCCAGTGGGTCCAGGCCAGCCTTTTTTCATCAGTGTCCTCCCTAACACTACCCAGATGCTTCATAGCTTGAATAGCTTTCTGTGCTTACTCAAGCCTCATTACATGAAGGGAATTAAGCCACTATTTAATTACATAAATAGACATTATTACGTCTAAGGATTACTTCCAATTAGTTCCACAAAAAAAAACTGACACAGTTGACGGTGACATATTGTTTCTGTATGATTCCTGACTCCAAATTGAAGAACTTGTTAAACATTTAAGTGTTATTTAAAAATGGAGAGAAGAGGTAGTGGATTAACTTAATGCTTCATAAAAGGAGGGAAAGGTTAAAAGCAAAATACCCGTGTTATCTCAACACTGGAAATAAAATTCACTGGAATGTTACCTGCCAGGACATTTACAGAAACTTAACAGGAAACATGCTGTGTTTGATGGACAAGGCTCCATGTTATCTATGCATTTTACAGGCATGCTAAAACTCTGATCTCCAGGGGTTGTGCCCATATGAGAGACCCGCCCTCCAAATGGTCCTTGGTGATGATGCACTGTAAACCCGGATTGTCAATACAACTCAAAACTTTTGATGTAACTGATTACGTCAATAGTTTTGAGTACATTAACTATATATTTTAATTAAAGGTAATTTAAAAGTTTAAGTACAAAATTCATGTACTTAAACTTTTAAATTAATTAAATTAAAATATATAGTTAATGTACTCAAAACTATTGACGTAATCAGTTACATCAAAAGTTTTGAGTTGTATTAACTTATCCGGGTTTACAGTGTGTACAACCCAAGGTATAGGGGGATGGGTGGGGGTGGGGGGGGGGGGCAGGCTGTGAGACGTGGGCAGGTGATCGTTTGGCCTGAGATGTATGAGGTAATTAGTTTAACCTCTTACCTCTTGTCTGCCACAGGATGTGGTGACCCTGTGGGGAACTAACCCCCCACCCCCCACCACATCCCCTCCCCAACCAACACCACCACCTCTCTTCTCCACCTCCACCTCTTGCTTCACTTACCCCCCACCCTTCACCCCCCACCGATCCCTGGCACGACTCACTTCATCAACCCCACATTACAGGCCCAAATTAAAGGGGGGGCTTAGGAGCACTTGAAGTCATGAAAGCGCGTTGGCAGCACACGGAGGCTGCAGCATGCCCACCCAGCTTCATCCAGCCCAGGCCTGGCACACTCAGTCTTTCCTCCTCTTAAAACCAACGACAGGGGTGGAAAAATAACTGCGTTTCTCCGTTTTAGAGGAGAATTCCCAAAAAAAAAGGAAGGAAAGACAGAAAGAAATGAGTAAGGACGGTTATTATGATTCACTCCCCACTGTGTTAAGAACATGTATCGCCAAAGACATTTTGACGCAAGACCAGAGGCACGGCTTAACGTTACGTATCCCAGATTTAGGGCAATGACTTTAAATCCTAAACTGAAAAGAACACTTGAGCTGCCTGAAGTTCCAGCATTTTGAAAGAAAAAAGGAAAAAAAGAGTTCTGTTACTGTGTCAGCTTGTGCCGTTGAGCAAGAGAGAAAACCACAAAACTCTCAAGGGGACCATAAAGAACCGCTACTGGGTTGTACTGAACCGTGTATGAGTCACAGCCCAAAGCTCAGAGCCATGGTCTCAGGGCTAGGTATCTCTCCATGCGTTCACAGAGCAGAATCTGTAGGTCTTTAGAGTCCCAGTTAGCTGGTCAGTGGCTAGGCAAGTGTCAGCACACAGTCCATACTCTGGTAGAGGCTTTGTGTCCTCTTGCAGTCCTCTTGCAGGATAGTCAGCCCATGGCCTAAGGGGCCACACCCATTTTATTTTTTACAAATGGGAGCACACAGGGGGAGCTGTTGTTGCTCTGTGCTATGAAATTAAATTAAGGTTTGAATTATTTATGGCATAGAGTTAATATTGTTGGTATTTATTTAAAATACATCCACATCCTTTTTCAGAGTTTTCTGAGATGAATGGAAACATTGTGTGTTAATGAAGGAAGAATGAAGAGAGACACAGACCCAGTGGAAAAAAACTGCTGGCTTTAAAATAAATTACACCATGCTTGTAATTAGGTGAGTATTTTTGCAATTCACCAGGGGCCAGTAATATTGAATAATGACGGAGTGCTTTTGAAAACAAAGATGACAGAGGATGAGAATGAGTCCATTCCTGGCACCGGCATGGCTCACGGGCAAAAAAACATTCACGGCTTAAAATTGTCCGTGGGCACTGATACATGGCTGTTAATTAAATCCATCACAACACGGGTACGACCATGGAGAATCTGAACCACAACCTGGGGAATAGCGGAGGACTATTTACATCTTATGACGTTGCAGTGATGAGTGGGGGAAGAGAGTCAAATTTCTCACAGGGGACAGTAATCAGTCATCATTATTTTTGCCTCCCCAGAATTTTAGTGTCATCATTTACGGCCATCATGTGCAATTTTCGGCACCATCAGGTGATTTTGTCCCCCTGCAAATTATTCTTAGTGTTTTTTAGTTACACTTTTAATGTGGTTTCACTGAAAAGATTTGGTACATGTTTTCTACGTTCAGCCCATGAACACAGTGGATGAAAAATATTCCACATTTTTTAAGAGTGTTGCTTCCTCCTGGACAGATATCTCCAAGGTCCCTGAATGTACTTTGGCGCAGTAACAGTTCATCCTTAGCCTTCCTTTATTTTTAGTTCTCTGTCCCCTGCTCCCTTCCTCTGTCCACTGCTCCCTTCCTCTTTCCTCCTTCTCTGCGTTCCCTTCCTCTTTACCCCCCCCCCCCATTCTCATTATCCTCTGTCCTTTCCTTCCTTTTTCTCCTTCTCTCTACCACCTCTTCTACTTCTGCTTCCTCCTCTGTTCCTCTCTCTCTCTCTCACTTCCTCTCATTTACTCTCTTTCTTTATCTCTCTCTCTTGCTTTCTTTTCTCTTTCTCTCTGTCCCTCTGTCTGTCAGAGGCATCCCTTGCCTTCTCTTTTTCTCCATCTTCCTACCCAGTTGTCTCCCCCATGTTTCTCTTCCTCTCTCTCTACCTCTCTCCATCTTCCTCTCTTCCTCCATCTCTCTCTTTCTCTCTCCCTCTCTTTCTCCATCTCTCTCTCTCCATCTCTCTCTCTCAGCAGGGTAGTGGTCTCTGTCTCAGCTGTGCTGCTGAGCGGCGGTGACAGCGGGGCAGAGCAGGGGCGACCCATCCAGCTGAAAGTGAGCGCCACTCCTTTGGCTCCAGTGCTCCATTACCACACATACAGACACACACACACACACACACACACACTCACACACACACTCACACACACAAGCAGACACACACACACACACACACACATACACACTCACACACACAAGCAGACACACACACACACACACACACACACATGCACACATACACACACACACACACACACACACATACACACACACACACACATACACACACACACACACACATGCACACACACACACACACACACACACACACACACACACACACACACACACACACTCTCTCACACACACACACATGCACACACACACACAGAGCGGGGCCCGGCAGGGGTGACCCGTCCAGCTGAACGTGAGCTCCTCTCCTCGGGGCTCCAGTGCTCCTCCATCATCCAGATGAAATTACACTCATCTCATCTCCACTCATCTCCACCCCACACACCCCCCCTCACCCACACACACACCCCTGCTGCCCCAAACACTTGGCTCCACTCCGGCCCCCATATCGCTGACATCTTCATCGCTGGACGGGAGAAATGGAGACTGGATGGGACTGAATGTGAGACTACATGGAGTCTCTACTGCCCCCCAAAACACCCCTCAAATACAATCACCAACCCCTCCATCGCCCCCCTCCCTACCCCCTCTGAAACACCCCTCAAATACGGACAAACACCGCCACCCCCCCCCCCCCCCCCCCCCCAAAAAAAAGACACACACACACACAAACACACACATTATGCGCTTCACTCCCCACCCCCCAACCCCACCCCATGCAGACACCCACACACACCCCATTCCTTACCCCCCCCCCCCCAAAAAAAAAGAAAAACACACACACACACAAACACACACACACACTCACACCATGCGCTTCACCCTCCCTCCAGTTTTTGCGGTGCGGGACTCCACTGTCAGGAGCTCCAAACGCCCTTTCAGGAAGGTTACCTCACCCCAGTAAGCCATCCAGGGGGGGGGCTTGGGGAGAGGGAGGGGGTCGGGGGGGGGGGCGCTCTGGGTGTTTGGGGAGGCGCAGGCAGATCGCAGTGGAGCCAGAGGAGCTCAGCTGCTGCGAAGTTTGGCACCAAACCCCAGCGCCCGGCATATACCTGCACCATCCTGTGAATCTAATTGGCATTCAGTGGGTTGATAAATGGATTGGCATAATGGGACAATATACTTGACATATGCAGTGCTCTCCTGAGGGCCGGGATTCATCTTTTGTACTTCACACGTCGACATGCTGCAGATACCAACACACACACTCCATCGCCAGCTGCGCCCCTTGCTCTCCCCCTGACAGCAACACACACATACACTCACACACATATGCACACACACATACACACATACACACACTCAACACACACACATACACACACACACACAACACATACACACACAACACACACTCGACACATATACACACATCTCCCCCTCCTCCACCCCACAACTCACCTCGCCCAATCAGATCGCTGCCAGGTTCACGGCCCAGCGCCTCGCTCCACAGGGGCGGAGATTAGAACGAAGTGTAGCCACGGCGCCAACGTGTGCCATTCTCCTGCCCATCTTTCTCTCTCTCACTCTCTCTTTCTTTCTTTCTTTCTTCCTCCCTCTTTCCTCTCTGTCCCCGCTCTCTCTTTCTCTCTCTCTTTCACTAATACCCTAACCACTCAGCATCCATCCATGACACTCATAACCCCATCGACACTGCAGGCCACTGTTCCATTAGGATAGCTTGAGACTGGAGCCAGAAGGATACTTAGGCTGCGTGGCCTTTTTTGGATTTTTTAATTTATTTTTTAATGGGCAAAATGTGGACAAACAGCAATCGCAGTGAACGGCATCAGAACCCCTGTTTGTCTCAGGGGCAGTGAATAACAATGAGGATGGATCAACAAATTTGCATATCCAATGAATACAAACTGGGCACATCTGTGAGCGCGACGCATCACAGCACTCTTCGGAGGTCGCTATGGTGATGAATGGCAGCCTCCTCCTCCTCAACCCAGAACCCCCCCTACCCCCACCACCCCCACACCACCACACCACCCCCACGCTCAATAAACCAGGCAGTTTGTGTTTTGCTTTTTTATTATCATTTTTTCTCCTCCTGTCACACACAGTATATGTCTTGCAATTAATTAAAAACAGCTCAAACACTGTAAATCATATGTAAACACAGTCAGCAGTGGGGAACTAAAGACATTCATTCGCTTTATCCCGAGGACCACCAGGGCTAATCCTATTATAGATTGAGGGCCGTGATGAAAGCTGGGAAGGTGGAGGTTTGGGTGGTGATCACCATCACTATCAGTAGGTGACCTCTCCACTGGCTATTAGCTGGGGGGGGGGGGTGTGTGTGTGGGTCAAAGCAGCTATTTGGTTAGACAGGCATTATCTTAGGCCGAGTTAAACCCCTCCCTTCTTATCAGTTCCTATAGAGTGGAATTGGAGGGGTGGTGAGTTGCTGGGAGGGGTCGTTGAGAGGGCGGGGGGGGGGGGGGGGGGGGGGGGGGGGGGGGGGGGGGCACAGTTACAGTCAGTTGGCAGCACTGGAGCAATCCCAGAACACCATGAGGAGAACTGACCTGGATAATGACATCACATGTGTCACTGGAGCCCTCAGAGGGCAGACACGCCAGGACAAGGAGAGCCATTTTGTTTCCTTAAACCGTGCAACTGTGTGTGTGTGTGTGTGTGTGTGTGTGTGTGTGTGTGTGTGTCCTTGTGTGCATACATGCGTGTAGCACATGTGTGTGTGCATGTGAGTGTGTGTGTTGTTTGTGTGTGTGAAAGAGAGAGAGAGAGAGAGGGAGGGAGAGAGACTGTGAGTCTGTGTGTGACAGATTCTAATTACTGTGTAAAAACAACATATGGAAACTTCATTGTCCATTTCATCCCTCAACGTGTGCCATCAAGTCGCATTTCTCTTGCTCAATCATCCCGTGAGGAGGAGAGGAGGAGGCTGAGGAGGAGAGTGCAGTGCCATGGAAGGAGACAAGAGGAGAGGAGGTGATTGGAGAGGAGAGAAGAGAAGAGAAGAGGACAGGAGAGGGATGGAGAGAAGAGAAGAGAAGAGAAGAGAAGAGAAGAGAAGAGAAGAAAGGAGAAAAGAAGAGAGGAGAAGAAAAGAGAAAAGAGGACAAAAGACAATAGGAGAGGATAAAGGATAGAGGAAAAGAGCTAAGGAGATGAGTGGAGAGGAGAGTAAAGGGTAGAAAAGAAAGACAAGAGAGGGTAGAACAGGAGAGGAGAGAAGAAGATAAGAATAAAGGAGAGGACTGGAGGGGATTGGAGGAGCTGTGAAGAGGAGCACTATGCCATGTGAGAAGAGGAGAGGAGAGGGGAGGGGAGGAGGTGAGAGGAGGAGGTTGAGGAGAGGACAGGATGGGAGAGGAGAGGAGGAGTTTGAGAAGAGAAGAGGACAGGAGGAGGTTGAGGGGAGGAGATGAGGAGGTTGCAGAGAGGAGAGGAGAGGAGAGGAGGAGGTTGAGGAGGGGAGGGAAGAGGAGAGGAGAGGGGGATGTTGAGGAGGGGAGGGGAGAGGAGAGGGGAGGAGAGGGGGAGGTTGAGGAGGAGAGCGCCATACCACATGAAGCGAGGAGGAGACTGGGGTTGTCTGATGATGCTCCTCACCCAGGCTGCTATTACACCTCATTAACCCAGCCACAGATCCTGCAGTAGGCCCACACACACCCCCCACCCCCAAAACAAACAACACTCTCTTTCTGTGTCTTGTTGCATGATGGTGGAGTTTCAGATGGCGACACATTACAATCAAATTGCCCTTCAAGCTGTTTTAATCAACTGCTGCAAACGTCTGTTTGCCACACTAGTTGTTTAGCTATAGAGTGATAGGACAAAAGTTTTGTGTCTAAGTAAGTCTGAAGAAACATTGCATAAAACATGACATTTTGAGCAGTTTCTGTAGTACATATGAAAGTATCTACTGCCCACTGCAACTGACAGTTAAAAGGGCATTTGGCATGTCATGAGGGCCTAACTATCAAATGCCAGACCAGCCTCCCTCTTGCTTCCCATGTTTGCTGTACATAATGTACAATATTTATTACAGGGTGCTGCAATGTTGCTGTTATTATTTCATCTTTATTTGGAATGGAGGGATTACAATGATTTGTGGTCATCAGTGAGACTATAAAATAATAAAATGATTTCTGGTCATCAGGGAGATTGTACTGAAGCCCAAAACACAAAAACATGCACACATACACACACATACACACACGCGCACACACACACACCCACCCACACAGGGAACATCTCCCAGGCATTATCGACACCCCCCCAAACATCCCCTCATCTCTCCATGGTGCCCTGCCCCCTCACCCAAAAGCCTCCCCGTGCAGCTCCCACTGTAAAGCCCTCTGGCCACAGCAGCAACGCCAGCTAATGAATCAGAAAAGAAGCTGGTTACCAGATGTCCCAGCTTATTAGCGCACTCTATGTCTCCAGACCCTCTTGTAACGGCATGCTGTGGACAAGATACAGAGAGAGAGAGAAAGAGAGAGAGAGAGAGAGAGAGAGAGAGAGAGAAAGAAGGATATGGGGACAGATAGAGATAGAAAGAGAGAGCGAGAGATGGAGATGGCGACAAAAAAAGAGAAAGAAACAGAATGACATAGAGAGAAAGACAGTGAGTCAGCGAGAGACACAGAAAGCAAGAGAGAGTAGAGTCCAACTTAACATCAGTGGCTTTTGGATGGACACAAAAGGAGACGTACGCTGGTCCCACTTCACACAGTGAGGGACTTAACCAGAGTGGGGGACAGCAGGACTGATGATTAGATCTGTCCTCTCTGATGTGACGTCCCTTCTCTGGAAGTCCCTGCGGCTGACTCCATTTCTGGGGTGACCAGATCAGAGGAGGAACTCCACTGTGACTCGGAGACGGTCGTAAAAAGATTGATAGCGGTGACTGTGTTTGTGAGCCCCATTAGGAGCAACCGTGGGTGGACGCACAGAAGAAATGTGGTCAGCTGAGGCAGTTACCATTCTTTCCCCCCTCCCAGCCTTCATATGGATATGATTATGCATTAAAAAATCATATCGTTATCTGGATGACATCAAAATGATGAAGAAGCAGCTGGTAAAACTATTAAGTTGAAATCAATTTAACCCTCAATACAGTCTTCACATGGTCTCCCAACAACACCCCCTTTTTTGTGTCATTATCCAATTAAAATGAGATATACATAAATTGGACCGCAAGTTCTGATCTAAGCATTTGTGAACTAAAGGTGACTAGCCACTCTGTAGCAGCAGAGTACTGTTTCAAATGGCACAGCGTCAGCACTTTTCCCTGCAGAAGTGGGTAGTGTGCAGGGTTTACTAATGAGTGACTTGTCTATGAACTTTTTGTGTGCCGCTTTCAATGGGTGGTGGGCAGACCACAACGTCCTTCCTGACAAGCTCGCAGAGGGCCCAACACCAACGTTTTCCCTCGCATGGCTTTAACCCCCTTTTTTTTTTACAGTTGATCAACTGTTTCTGAATGTGTATATATTTATGCATTTTGCAAGCGGTCACATGCCCTGCTGTTTAACAACCCCACCCATGCATTGTGTTTGCAGTTTGTCACATATCCGCTAGTGCAAAATGTTGGTGTTATACTTACTCTTTTTTTTTCCCCTGACAGTACAATTTGAGATCTGAGAGTACTTGCATGACCTTAGGTCAGCACTCATGTCACCCTCTGCTCTGAGCCAATGTTTTGCAGTAGTTTCTGCTCGCCGCCATGATGAAAGTCCATAAAGTCTGAAGTTGACTGAGTTGTGGCTAGGTCAGTAGCTGTCAGTGGCTTGCTCCGCACGCCGTCTCTTTCTGGCAGCCCTTTCATCGTGCTCTCGCAGCTCTTCATATATATTCTGGTTTGAATAAGTACAGATGCCCATCAAATAGAAATCGCTCTTCCTCTTCCTCATGCCTCATTTTGAATGCCAGAGACCTTGTTATACTACCAAGGAAGTGTGGAGTTACTTCAAGCCTTTTAAATGGTTTTAAAAATAGCAATATCTTTAAGCTTTCTCTGTGCCCTAGCATTGTGAGCCTTTTCGACCAAAAAACAGTAAAAAAACTGAGTTCATCATCATACCTAAGTGGGAGTACAGCAATAATTAATTCTGAAGTCATACTAAGCCAGTATATGGTTATGATGCCTTATGTGGATATTTGAATTTATTTTAATGCCCAAAACATTAAGGATGCTTTTTAGGTTTAATATTTAAAATGAAACATCAGTGCAGAAAAGATATATATTGTGGGAGTTATTACATAATGGAGTGAATATTTATTACATCTTGCCAAGTTATCACATTATGCTGTGCTTTACATAGAGCATTGTTACAGACAATAACTGTGGTTTGGTTAAAGACACGTTTAAACATGGTTGATTACCCTCTCAACCCCCCTCTTGTGCACAAAAAAGGTTATGCGATGCCGAGTCCAACATTAATTAAGAAACAATAAGGGAGACTACATGTCTGCCATTGTAAGGACATACATTGGCTTTTATAACATGAATATGCAGGTCACACATTTAGACAACAAGCCTCAAAGTTAATCTATGACCAGATATAGTTGAGCAGAAACATGAATTGAAACATAATTGCAGACAGCAGGTTAATGAAATTGCATAAAAGTTAATCCCTGGAAGAAATCTTAAGAGACAGTGCAGTGAAAGATTAAAGTCAAGTAAATCAAAAATGTAATCCTTGGATGGTATGACTTTATGAAAGCAGAGTAATTGACAGACATTTGAGTTCAATTTTAAAAATGATTTCTTGACATTTCTTTCCCTGTCAAGCAACTGCATGAGAATCTGTGTGACTGCTGAAGAGTAAGGATTTGCCTTTGCACGCAAAAGCTAAGTTAATCTGGTTCAGAATAGCTGCTTCTCAACAGAACTAATAAGAAACTCACATATTTACTTCCCATATTATTTTTTTCCATTTGCATCTGCAAATGTAGATTCCTCTGTGGATTTCAGTCATTTGGGTGAAGTTTTTTTTTTTGGGTGAAGAATTTTGAGAGCCCCTGATTATTTTCCACTTGTGTTGAGCTGCTGGTCATTAAACAAACAAGTGCCTGACAGATTGGTATGAAGAGGACAGTTAGTTGCAGAGGTTTCAGTTTTAAATAAGCGTGACAGGTCACAGACAGAAAAAAAAAGAATGAAAAAAAGCTGAGAGAAAGCAGAGCACATAGGGGAAGCAACTGCAAACTAGTTTCCAACTCCTCTGTCCCTCACCTAAACATAATTGGGCCTAGATGTTCCTGTGTTTTCCCCAGTTGTTAATGCCTCTCGGTGCAAGTCAGCGCTCCATAGCGGGCGCAGCTCAGGGCCATGGTCCCCAGTGGCTCCAGCTGCCGTGAACTGACCACACAAGAGGTCAGCCTCCAACTGTCGCCCCAGCACAACCGTTCGGGTAAGGGCTGCATTGTTGCATTGTTATCAAAGTGCCGCGCATATATCCTCAGGTTCCTTGCTAATTCATCACTTGTAAACTTTTGGGCCACAGAACAAAAGCCTTTTTTATTTTGTGTTTTTATTTATTTATTACTTAAAAATAAACAGAAAAGATAGTGTTTATTACCTAAACCCCACTAGGGCACCAGTGTTGCAAAAATCTGGGACATTCAGATTGAACTCGGATATTTGATAATGGATTATGAGAAGGTTTGTGTAAACGATTACTACGGATGATTGTGATTACATATTTACCCCAACGCTTCATTGATAAATAACACTGTCACCCTCCTATATCTCACACCTGCTTATTAATTTTGTACAATGCATGGGGATTGTGCACAGTGGTCTCAGTCTGTCTTTTATAATTTATTTCGTAACAGCACAGCACAAATTTGCCGAAGCATTATTCATTCGAATGTTCATTAATTATGCAAATGAGCTGCAATTAACTAATCTGTTCATAAGACGCCATTTGCATGTTAATGAACTGCATGCTTGTGACATTATTTAATTGGGTAGATAGGTACATTAAATGCACAGTGAGGGTAGAAAATCTCCAACCGACTCTGCAGCAAAAAGCTAATTCTTCTGAAAATGTCTGCACAGACTAATAATACACTCAGGGAGAAAGATGCCGGAGGCTGGCCTAATGATGCCATTTTCTAAAGGGTCTTATTCAAATCGCATGTGTCTTTGAAAAGGTAGAACCTAGAGAGGTTTTTCCAGTTTTTTCCTTTTTTTCTGATAGTAACAACACCTTCTAGACAACGGGATTGTCTCCATAGCGATCCTTTGCAGAGATTGCTGTCTTAGGGATAAAGTATTCTGCACATCAGAAAAAAGTGCGTTTGCTAAGATGTATTAGAGCTGTGTCCATAGTAGTAAATAGTAGTAAAGAGTAAACTCTACTTTGCACCTTTTTATTGCTAATATGCTAATTCTGTTGTGCTGGCTTAAAATGTATGAATGAAATGACCTGACTGGTGGCAGGTTATAAGGGGTCCAGTTTTGTGCACAGCTGTGAATGAGAAGGTCTGTGAGATAGCAACGTGTATGTGTGTGTGTGTGTGTGTGTGTGTGTGTGTGTATGTGTGTGTATATGTGTGTGTGTGTGTGTGCATGTCTGTGTTTGTCTGTTTCTCGATCAGTAAGAGATAGCAGCCAGGCCCTTCCTCCGCTATGTTTTGCCTCCTTATCTAAAGCGGGGAAAAGAGGCAGAGAGTTAATGACGGATCTCCGGGCCAAGGGCTTGGTCCCCTGCCAGGTCACTATCTCTGCCCACGAGGGGTTATCTCCCAGGCCCTCCTCCCTTCCACCCACCCACCCATTTGCCTCTCTGGTTCCACTGCCCATTGCCCATCCCTATCCCCAACCGTTCACAGCTAGCTGAAATCCCCTAAGCCACTCTCTGACCTGGGCTGTTGAGTTCCGCTGCTGGGCTGAAGGGCAAGAAGTTGCTTCCTGCCAGACAGGAAGTGATGTGTTTCCCCTGAAAGGAAGTGCAGGAAGCATGGGAGCTTTGTACACGTGCTGTCACCGCTGGAGACCTTGTGTAAGGCATGATTGTGATCTCAAAGGGACATCCTGACAAAGATTATGTTTTGAAATGTGCAGAAGTGCTCAGGCAGGCAGGCAGGCTGACATACATTCATATACAAGCACAGACTTGCATGTACACATGCACACACACAAACACATGCACACACATACACACACACATACATACAAGGAAACAGCTGTGGAGGAGTTGATGACATGTGAGCATTTCTTGTTACAGTAAAATCCATTTATGTGTTCACCTGCTTAGGCTAACATACTGCACATACTGTGACAAAAACCCACCCTCTGAACAGATTTCACACTTTGCATTTCACCTTTTTCAAACATCATCCACATTGCATCGAAAAACCAGTAACAATAGGGTTTATGGTATGTGTGTGTGTGGGTGGGTGTATGTGTGTGTCTGTTTATGTGTGTGTGTGTGTGTGTGTGCATAATTACTGGCAGCATGAAGGCGAGGTGGTATTAATTATTACGATTAAAACATTAGCCATGCAGATCATGCGCCCGGTGTGATGAAATGGCCCCGCCGTCCCCCTGACCTACAAACCTCTGTGCCGCCCAGAACACACCACACCGCACCACACCGCCCCACACCGCCCCGCCCGCACCAGAAGGAAGACGCGTAATTGTGTTTCCACTTCTTTCTCAAGACGCCTGGCATAATTAGCGAGCTACGCGCCTGAAAGAATAGGGGGGCAATTTGGAAGGCGTCCAAATTGGAGTGCTTAATGCAAGAGAAAAAAAATGAGGAGGAGAAAGAAAGGAGAGAGAGAGAGAGAGAGAAAGAACAGGCGGAGTGGTAAAGGGTAGTGTGTCATGAAAAAAAAAAGAATGCAAACTTCTCTAGGGCGAATGTGTTCGTGTGACTTGGCCACGTTTAAATGGAGCCGATCAATCCCACGTGGAAGAAGGAAACAGAGCTGGATGGGGGAGTGAGGGGTGGTGGGGGTAAAAGGGTGGAGCAGGGGGGGGTGGGGGTGGGGGTGGCATGGGGGGAGGGCTGTATGGGAGAAGGTTTGGGGCGATACTAAACAGATTTAGAGCCAGAAGGGCTCCGCACTTAAAGTTTAATGAAACCATTCGCACAATAAGGGACGGGGCCGTGCACAAAAGGCAGCACAATGGCTGTGCCCGTGCTGACCCAAACTGGGAGGAAAAAAACACTCTTTGTCCCACATTGTCCTCTTTTATCACTGAATGAACTGAATGCTGAGACGTATTTGTTTTGTTGACACGCTTCAGATGGACATGTTGCGCTGAGATTGCTCATGCTTTAAGTGTCCATGGAGGAGCAATCATGCTGCACGTGATGAGATTAATTAGATGCAAGTCAATTAGAGCTCGAAATATATAAATATTTTCATATGAACTATTTTTAGATTTATTGTCCAAGGAGAACTTTTTGGCCAAAGCAATAGCAGTGTTGCTTGCTAACAGTTTTTTCTGTCCTAGTTATTTTAAAAACAACAATTGCTCAGGTCTATCACGAGTATTACAATTCACATTGAAAAAAAAGGAACTGAATTAATGATAGCAGATATCAAGACAACATCCATGGACACAGCTGTACGCCATGAAAGAGAAGACAGGCCATCGCAATGAAAATCCTTAAAAATGTACATAATTTACCCCCTCATTTGAAAACAGCAAAGGGTCTGGCAATGGCGTTGAAATACAGCACTGTCTTTGAACCACAGGAACGAGAGCCGGGCAGAGGGACAGATGAAAGTCACACACCCAACTCTTCACACACACACACACACACAAACACACACACACACACACACGTGTGCGTGCATACACACCCACACTCCCACACACGCACACACACACACAATATCTTTGCCTCTCGTCCTCTCCTGTGCTATCTCACTTAAATAGCTATGTGCTAATGAAGACACTCTAAACATAACCCGTAGCCCTCCAGCGCTAACACCTCCCAATTAACACTACCCAGTATGAGGCCTTCCATTACCCACCAAACGGAGCAGGCCAAGCTCCTGTATTGGTCTCCTGTAATGGAAAATAATTGAGGAGCTATGAGGGGCTTGATTACCCGACTGCAAAGGCCTTCCGCACACACACACACACACACACACACACACACACACACACACACACACGTGAGCTAATACCTGGGCTCATCTCTTGCAAAATGCCTTTGAAGATAATTAAATTGGCTTCCCACCGATGATTATTCATTAGCCGCTTCTTCTTTACCGGAGCACCCTCTCTGCTGGACATTTTTTAAAAGTGTGTGTGTGTGTTTGGGTTTCTGTATGTGTGTCTGCGATTATGTGTGTGAGTGTGTGTGTGTGTGTGTGTGTGTGTGTGTGTGTGTGTGTGTGTGTGTGTGTGTGTGTGTGTGTATGTGAGTGTGTGTGTGTGTGCGATTATGTGTGTGTGTGTGCGATTATGTGTGTGTGTGTGTGTGTGTGTGTGTGCGCGCGTGTTGTTGGACTTCTAAGAGGAAGCATCGACTGTGGAGAGCAGGAGGGGGGGGGGGTAAGATGTGTTTTGATGACGCAGGGTGGTGGCAAAGGTAGTGCCGTGGTAAGTTGCATCTATCTTGTCTTTGGATTGACTTTCACACTGACTCATTCGAGAGTGAAAGCGACGGGGCAGAAGAAATGGTGAGGAGCTGCATGTAAGCAGCAAACAAAGGGTTTGCAAAAATCACAAAAATTTCTCATGCAGTTACTTGGGAAACACTGAGAGCTGAAGGAAAAATGCAAAAACAAATGTTGTGGTGACATGGATGACTAACAATTGAGCTGTTCTTTTCCAACTAATTGTGCTAGAGATGACACATATGCACACGCAGACACACCCACACCCACACCCACACACAAACACATATTTGGATATCGCGAAGATGATAGATAGATAGATAGATAGATAGATAGATAGATAGATAGATAGATAGATAGATAGATAGATAGATAGAATATTTGCATATTTGTGTATCTGTGAGACAGTGTGTGTGTAAGCTTTTGTATGTTTCTATGTGAGACAGAACGAGAGGTGAGGGAGAGAGAGACAGATTGTCTTGGTATGACCACTCATATTCCTACAGTGTCATGGCAACCAGTGTGTTAAAAAAAAACACAACAGGCTTGTGCAAGACATCACACAGAGCACAGTAACCCAGGGAAGTATACAGTCAGCGACACTCACAGGAACCAGAGAGACAAAAAACGAAGGGCAGAGCAGAAGTCAGCGAGGGGCCAGAGCTGAAATTTAAACAATGTGTCTGGTACAGAGCATTAATTAGAGAGGCTGTCCCTAGAATGGATGGTGTGTAGTGCTTACACTGTGACCCAGCGAGTCACTGACTATGAGGACATACTGTATGTGGTTTTGTAGCTCGCTCCAGCCTGATCCAGTCAAACTTTTATATTAAGTGTTCTTAACTACCGTCTACTTAACCCCATAATGAACTGATAATTACATTGTCAGTAAAGGAAAGTATATACTTTGACATGGTGTTAATGTACTTAATGTATTTAGGCTAGTGTACAGATTACAGTTTATTGTAAGGATGCTAGATTTTCCGTATGGCTGGCAGGGTTTAATGGACATTGGTTTTGAGGTGTTAAGCTGGGGAAACTGAGCTTCTAATGCCTTACTGTGCACAGATAATGCCTACGGTCAGGCTCTTCCTCTTGCTCAGGATAAAATAGCCCAGCATGTTTACTGTAACCACCCTTTTATCAGTGCCTCGATGGGAAAAAAATACCATTTCATTTACTCCCCTCCTTGAAATGATATCAAGGTTGGATAAACACTCTCGCTGAGGTAAATGGCATCCATCGCTTTCACCACCCTGGCAATGCAGTCACAGCCTCACCAGAACACACACACACACTGTCAAACTGTCAAGAAGTGTGTATCCATCGCACATCGCAGCATCAGATGTTTTTTTGTGTGTGAGGATGGGAATCAGATTTACGACAGCGGCAATCTCATTATCATCCGTTTCTGTAGAGGTTACATGATTACACACTATCAAGACTGATATTTCAGAGAACTTGCATTGCCTCCCTAGGTGAGTCTGACATTATGGTGTGTCACTTCTCTTCCTGCATGTCAACCAGACAAAAAAAACGCATAAAGGAAGATAAATGAGAGATATGAGAAGGCAAAGTGTGTTTGGGAAGGGACATGGGAGCAGGAGAAGAAAGAGAAAGAGAAGGAAAAGAAAAAGAAAAAGAAAAAGAAAAAGAAAAAGAAAAAAAGGAGAGGGCATTAGGGGAGAATATTTGTGTTCTGTTTCCACTGATGCTGCTGACTGCTGACAGTGATGTGCATCTGTGCTCTGGAACTCAGTGCTCCAGGTCACCATGTTACTTTCATCACACACACGTGCACACACACACACACACACACACACACACACACACACACAAGCACACACACACACACACACACACACACACACACACACACACACATACACACACACACACACACACACACACACACACATCCTTGTGTGTGTGTGAGTTGCACTTGCTGATTCACTCTCATACCCGTCATGCTGCTTCCCTTTCCTGCAGTATTCAACTCACCTGCCCCCGAGGTAGCCTGCAACTGCCACTGGCACACACACACACACACAGACACACACACACACACACAGACACAGACACACACACACACACACACACACACATACACACACACACACACAAACATATATACACAAGCATACAAACACACTAATACACAACACACACATACATACACACAAGCATACAAACACACACACACAGCACACACACACAGTAATATACACACACCACACACACACACACACACACACACACAGAGTCACGCACACACCCTCCTGTCAGCGCCTGACAGCCATCAAATCTGCAAAACCTCACACGACAAATGGTGTCAGATAACAGCGCTGCCGGTGAGACGTGTGACATTCAGCCGGGCGAACTTACTGCTGTGGAGGAGCGCAGGGCTGCCAAGGCTGCTGCTCACACACACACTCACACACACACACACATGCATTTACACATGCACACTACACATTCACACACACACACACACACACACACACACATATGCATTTACACATGCACACTCCACATTCACACACACACACGTGTACGCACGCACACACACACTTACATGTGTTTACACATGCACACTCCACATTCACACACACACACACACACACACACACACACACACACACACACACACACACACACACACACACACACACACACACACACATGTACATATCTCACTTCTTTTTCTCTGACACCTTTTCGCACTTGTACAGGCCAGCTAAGCTTCTTGTGGCCCAAGATGCATCTCTTTCTTTGTCTACTGTACTGCACACAACCCCCCCCCCCTCTCTCTCTTACTCAGCCTCACACACAGACTTTCTCTCTCTCTCTCTGTGTGAACTGTGTGTCTACCTCTGTTTTTTCTAGTCTGTTAGCTTTTCTAACAAAAACTTTGTTTTCTAATGTTGAGACAGAGAAAGTGAGAAAAAGAGAGAGAAAAAAAAGTCATCACCCCTCTGTGAAAATCGATATAAAAAAAAAAACAGGCTTAAGCAACTGAGCCATGGTGGCATATGCAGCAACCCATCCCTGCGGATTCTCATTACTGTACTTCACTCTGCCATGCAGAGAGCACATGTCTCACTCACACATCACTTTGAGATGCACACGAGCCATCTGAAAACCACCCTTTCATGGCTATTTTCGGGGGTCTAGTAGAGGAGGAAGCGTGAATAATTAAAAGCCATCAATCTGTTCCTTGTTTCGAGGGGGGACCGTGACCTCGAGCTTCGGTCACAGCATTGTCATCTCGCTATCTCATTCCAGTTGCCACAACAGAACCATAAACAGGAACTGTGAGATGGGTGTGCAAGAGTGAAACAGACACAAAAAGTGTTGTTTTTTTTTTCTTCTGGGGATTTTTTTTTAATTAAGGGGTGAGCTCTGATGCTGTCATTCCACCAGGTGTTCCTTGCAGTTCTTCTTTCCAAGTCAGTAATGTAGTTTAGCAGTTTGTGTTGAGCTATGTTGGCCAGTATGGCCTTATAAAGGATAACTATGCAACATTTAGTCCCTTTCCGCATCTCTCTCTCTCCTCTCTCTCTCTCTCTCCTCCCTCTACTCTGTGGCCACAGCGAGAGTGACTGATTCGATAAAGAAAGGAGGGAGCAGCTCATTGCACTGCTAAAGACGGCAATGTCTTCACAAGGCCAGCCACGCGACACTATGGTGCCTTTCATAGGAGGAAGGGGGGAGAAAAAAAGACTTAGTGAGAGTGAGTAAGAGAGAAAGAGAGAGACAGGGGGAGAGAGAGAGAAAGAGAGAGAGAGGGAGAGGAAGAGAGAGAGAGGGCTCTCTTTGATAGGAGGTAGAGAATACCAGCATTGAGACTTACTGTTTCAGGGGCTTGTTCCTTTTTTAATGAGGATTAAGCTGAACAAAGATGGCCTTGACAGGGGCTCCCCCCCCCATCTTTCGAGGATGCCACTGACTGACTCACCATGCACAAACAAACAGAGCAGACAGTTAGAAATGCACAGACACCGAAATATCACCCACTTCTAAGACATGAGGTCAATATGACACACTTGCAGAGCACAACATCAGAGCTTATTTTGAAAAAAAAAATTATCCCTGGGTATCTTAAACTATTCTTGGTTCAGATTTAGATTTACATACTAGCTTCTTTATGCCAGTCCGGTACCAACGACAACATGCTGACACTGAATTTTAAAAATAGTTTCTTGACATGTTAGTGTTAATTTGTGCGTGGCGTATGTTTCACTCAGCTCACCTGGGACACATAAATCACGGGCAGTTTTCCAGGTGTTTTGTGGAGAGAGACAGAGAGAGAGAGAGAGAGAGAGAGAGAGAGCAAGAGGGTGAGAGAGGGAGAGAGAGGGGGGGGGGGGGGGGGAGAACATCCTTGAAGTGCAGTCGCACATGTTGGTGGTCACACTGTCAAAACTAGTGCAAATGACAGGCAGGGGGTTCTTGCTCGCTCCCTGGAGGTATGTACAGTCTGCAGCAAAACAGCCGGCAGAGTCAGCCAGAGTCAATTGCATGTGACATTTCAAGCACAGTATCAGTCTTATCTCATTTCAGTGACTATTTATTCCATTTTCTCAGTGCATGGTGCAGTTTTTTTTTTTAAATAGCCATGTTTTAAGGGGGTTTGTGGCAAGCTTGTTTGTTACGAACAAGCTGCTGTGTTTACTGTTTATCAAAGTCCTGACATGAAGATTTTCTTTTTTAACCAGGAAGAAATCACAAAGTCATAATTTATAGATGTATACACACTGACTCGATGTACTGAGGCATATACTATTTCAAGTGTGAAAAACCAATGTTTTTTTTCCCCAAGTCAGTTTAATTATACATTAATATAGTTTATATAACTATAATTACCAGTGGGCTCATTAAACGTGTGTGTGCCTATAATGTTGGATTTCTCCACTAAACATAATTAACTAGTCTAAGCAAATGCCCTGCGCTCCTCTCACTTGGAGCTATCGGCAGCTTCTCTGGTGGTGAGATTCATTAAAAGCGCTGTCACAATACTGTTACTTCCTGGAGATAATGTAATCAAAAGACTCCACTTGGAGCCATTCTGGTGGTCCTTTTCCTTGCCAGGCTGAACTGAAGCCCTGAACTGAGTCTCTAGGCAAGCAGTCAATTGACACACACACACACACACACACACACACACACACACACACACACACACACACACACACACACACACACACACACACACACTGAAAACCTAGCTAATCACAGGCGGCACACTCAATTACAAGCTACACATCAAAGGGCTCCCACTTTAACGGCCCCCATTCCTGAGAGACAAGCTGTCCCCCTTTCAAACAGAATCTCAAATCAAGATTGCAAACGACTCAGCAATTACCCAAATTATCTTAACTTCTCAAAGTCACTTGGCACGCCTCGTAAGGCCCAGTCATCACAGAAATAGGCTTGAACGTCCCTGATGTATATCATAAATCTCAAGATGTCCAAGTGGTTGAGGAAAAAGAGAAAAATAACCACAACCCATGAAACAGCAAACAGATTATAGTTTTAATTTTAAAGTGCGGGGGTTTTGCAGCAAACAGGTTACTGAAACTTAATGACTGAATAAGCCACAAAGGTGCTAATGCACAGAATCGTTAGATACTCCTGCCTTTAAAGAAGGCTATGTGTGTCCTGCCAACACCCTAACAATCACATGTACGTATGTTTGAGGTTAGTGGGACATGTTAATGACTACAGTATGGAATTCGTCAGCCATGTTGTCAAGCAGATGATTTCATCACCCATGGGCCTCTCTCTGAACAGGAGGTTTGTTGAGCAGTGCAGTGGTTGCCATGGCACATATCACCAAAACAGAATGCTGTCCTCATGGAGAAAACAGAAGCGTGGGTGTGGTTTTGCTGACGCAGCATCTTGTTTTAACGGGGTGCTTTTATCGTACAGCGGTGTTCTCCTCCTCCTCCTCCTCCTCCTCCTTCTCCCCCTCCTCTTCAAAGCCCCCCCCCCCCTGTCAGGGTCCCCTCCCTTTACTCCTCCTGGGCTTTAATTACGACACACGTGTTCCCCGTTCCGCATCACAAGATGCCCTGTGACGGAGTCACAGCAATGACACACACACACAGGCGCGCACACACACACACTGACACACATATGGTCACACAAAAGTGTGTGTGTGTGCTCTCTCTCTCTCTCTTTTTCTCTCTCCCTCTCTTCATCTTTCTCTCTTTCATACACACACACACACACACACACATACACACACACACACACACACACACACACACACTCCAGTGAAGCTCAGCCGTGGGTCAGTAACTCATCACTCTTGGAGCCGCTGAGCGCTGTGTCTGTGAAGCAGAGCCCAGCCCCTGAGCCCCTCCTGACTGCGCACCCCCCCACACACCCCACCCCCTCTGTGCTCCTGGGGTCGTCTCCAATAAGGAGATCTGCTTCATGTCAGCAGCAATGGCCATAAAGCACAGCAAAGAGAAGGGGAGAGATGAAGTGACACTCGAAGGTATAGAGAAACAGATGAGATGGAATAAATGACAGAAAAGAAACAAAGAGAGAGAAAGAGAGATGTAAAGAACAAGGTATTGAGAGAGGAGGTCAGCAGAGACTCTGTAAATGAGGAGAGAGACAAAAGAAGAGAGGGATAGACAGAGAGAGAGAAAGAGAGAGAGAATGAGTGAATGTCCCACATGTGATGGGTGTGTAGCATCAGGGACCAGGGGCTGTTATTGATGAGGGCAGATCACAGAGCAGCCAGGCCTCCTGTGTGTGTGGGAGGGACTGGGAGTGGTTGGGGAGGTGGGGTGGGGGGTTACACGTGTGTGTGTGTGAGAAGGGGGGGCTGCTGGGGTCAAGACAAACAGTGTCCTGCAGAGAGATGAGGTGTGTGTGTGCGTATGTCTGTGTGTGTGTGTATGTGTGCGTGTGTATGTGTATGTGAGTTGGGGGGTCTCCATGGGCCCAGCGGGTTGTTTGGGCAACAGCATATATAAGGAAGTAAGTGAAAGAGAGAGAAGAATGTGGCAAGAAGAAGGTCTGCGCCTGGGTGACCACGGGGAGCCATGCATCAGATGGGCCTGACAAGCCCACACATTCTTCAGCCACCTCGCCAGCCAGCCTGCCTTAGGTGTGGGGTTGGTCTCTCGTTAGGAGCTGGGGCCCTTCTCAGCTCAGCTCACCTCACTCATTGCCCATTCTGGCCTGCTGTTTTCTTTCTTTCTTTCTTTATTTATATATATTTTGTACATACTTCATGCTGCTGGAGTCCAGGCCCTTGGAAAGAGCAACGGTGTAAAGCCACGGGACCGCAGGACTCTCAAGCAAATCTGCCCCAGATCTAGCCTAGATTCAGCAAATGTGTTCCAGGGATAGTCCAGCACAGCTCTTCAGAGGGCTTCGGATGTGAAATCTGCACTGCACACAAAGAACACTTTGTTCCAATTGATAGATCTTCAAGAGTCGGGAATGGTCCTTCAAAGCTGAACACCGTTATTGAACTTATAACCAAATGATTTTAAACAGATATTTACAGTATGAAACCATCGTTCTAAGTACAGCTTTTACATTTCTTTTGAGAAAGAAGAAAGCTTAATTTGACACAGCTGTCTATTTCCTTCATACACACAGGACTTTTGGGAAATTTGTTGGTTTGGTCAGACTTGGCATATTTATACCAAAACATACCTTTATAATTACATTACATAAAAAGATACAGGTTTGAGGATACTCTTAATTTGTAACTTGTAGCACGATGATGCACTCCCACTGTTTAATGTACAAACGTATTTCATATAGTCCATATGGAGATGGTTAAACGCACATGTCCTGCGCCTTGGTTTTGCCTAAGACATATGAAGATGGCAACTCCCAAGACGCACAGCATGCTGGTTAATGTTGTCGCATAAAATGAGCCCAAGTCCAACGTGTGGACTGATCAGACGCTTACGAGAGGAGTACCGTTGTGAACAGATTGTTCCTGTTTTCTCACTGTTGTGTTTTCCCTTGGGGCCGAATGGCTTTGTGAAACGAAAGAAAAAATATATACGGCAGGGGTTGTGTTTGTTTCTTTAGAGAGAAGCTGAAGACATCTTTTGAGGAACTGCAGGCCAGTCGAACTCAAACACCACTGGCAACTTCAGAGTGGGAAAACATTCAGCTAATTACTTTTTGCGTTTTCACATCTGAACTTTGAACTTTGTCAGTTCAGGTTAATCACGATCAGAAATGTCATCTAATGCCTTTGAATGCAAGTACCGCCTTTGAGCCTACAAAGCCAGTGTGGATATCAATCTGCAATGCAACTGAAAACAAAAACAACAAAGATGTTTATGGTACATAAATAATCTGGAATTTGGAAAAATGGTCTTTATTTCACTAGAGTTAAGATCTTTCTGTTGCCTGTAATTGATATGCTTTTTGTGTTTGTGTCCGTTCACCTCAAGTGACATTCAGTTAGAAATGAGGTCACAGAGAAGATAAATGGAGTGAGAGAAAGCACAGTGAACTGGGGCTGTGTTGGTTTTGGAAAAGGCACAAACCTAACTGTTGCAATGTGAAAATGGACTTTTATTTTTAAAATGATCATATGAAGTGAAAGGGATGCATTTGACTAGCATTTCCCACATTCATAAACTAAAATAGTATACATCCACTTGGAAGGCCTCATATTCTTCAAGATACATTACTGGTCTTGAAGTCACATGCAACATTGCCTTGCCTCAACCTTAATAAAACCACTATAAAAGACATACACTCTACTGTATCCTGCAAACTGATGGTTATTTGCATTGTTGATTATTTGTTTCTCAAGCAATTCATAAATCTATAATTTGTTGGACAATGTTTATCAGTGTTTCCTAAAACTCCACTTTTAGCCACAGCTTAAATATATTTATTTTATTTTTTTATGTCATTTAACCAGGAAAGGTCCCAATTTAGTGTTAGAGGACTAAAGACACAAGAAGAAGTTTTAAATCATGAAGACATATTAATCCATTATCAGAATATTTGATGATTTATTTATAACTTCATTAACTCTTCTTCACCCCACAGTAGGCAGGCAACTCTGCACTTGTAAAGCAGACTAAAACACTAAAAAGGAGTACAACAGACACATCCAGCCGTGATGGTTTCCTCAGCTTTTTTGATCTGTCCGTCAGTGTCATGTATAAAAGCGACCCCTGCGACCCAAACAAATGACTGAATCAACGAGGCCAGCCTTGAGGCCTTGAGCATGATGTTGTCAGAGCCAAGAGTTGGCAGGGAGCGATGAAGGTCTCCTTTTATTCCTTCCTCTGACCTCAGCCTCTCTTCCTCCATGCAGAGCCCTGTGCATCCCCCCTTGTCTTATCTCTCCACACCCTAAAGGGGCTCCACTTCCTGCTGAGGCACAGGCTCCATTTCCTCTAGCGCACCAACGCCTCGCACGTCGCTTTTTTTTTACCCTACAGTGCACTGTGGTGGAGCAGGAGAGGGCGAGGGAAGTGCTGTGTGCCTTTGTAACTGCTGATGATTGTGACTCATGATCTAACTCATTCTGCGTTGTTTGTTGTGGAGAGGAACAGATTGAGATGTTTGAGTGACTATGTGGAAATGCAACAGCAAACGGTTACACTTTTCTGATGGGGAAACAGAGAGAGTGGCGGTGATGGTGGTGGTGGTGGGGGGGTTGCTTCCTCTTTCCCCCTCCCCTCTGTACTGACTTGTGTCTGTGGGACATGTATTATTCATTCATTACAGCAGGCGAAAGCAGCAGATGTGTGCCAAACCGCTGGGCTGTGGAGACGAAAGAAAGAGGGGAATCACCTCACCTCGTCTTTTCTTTTCTTTCTCTCTGCCTCGTTTTTATCCTTTCAACTTTCTGTCCTAACTTAACCTCTCTCTCTCTCCCTCCCTCCATCTCTTGTTCTTTCTTCCCCTCCATTCATTCATTCACCCCCCACGACCAAAATGTTTTTTTGTTTTTTCCGTCTCCTCCCTTCCTCCACTCTCATTGGAATGCCTGAGACATTCAGGTGCAGTAGGCTTAATGAGCTGCATGGGAATAGAGGCAGCATGGAAGCTGAGGGGGAATAGAGGCAGTGGCTGTAGCCTGCACGGCTGGCACTCAATCCTCGCTTCGAGAGCAGACTGTTTATCCACCATCCACACACACACACTCAAGGAAGTCTTTTGTTTCTGACTGAGGTGTGTCTGTGTCTGCTCGTGTGGGTATGTTTCATTGTGTGTAGCTGTGTGTGTCTGTGTCTGTGTATGTATGTGTTTGTGTGCATTTGTTGAAGTGCTTCTTTAAGTGTGTGTAAGTGGACGTGAACCTTTTGAACCAGATTTTTTTGCTTTAGAGTGTGCAAGTGTGTTGTTGAGTGCTGGAGAAAAGGTTTGTGTAAACCGAGGTTGTGCATAGGCAAAGGGACTCCATTGTTGGTAGTAAAGCTGCAAGTGACACTAGCCGCTTTCTTTTTCCTTTTCTTGCCTTTTTTTTTTGTTGTACACGTGTTTCCTTCAGAAGTTAGGGACAATAAGTCCAGGCCAAAGGAGCAGACCAGTTTCTCATCACAGTCCAATTCAAATTCAAACAACATAACAGCTCAATTCCCCCGGAGCACATGGACACTCAGGGGAGAGGGAAAAAAAAAACGGGCAACTGGGCTGCGTCTTCATGAGTTTCTGTAGCAGTGTTTATCTGTTTGTAAGCATTTATTTTCCCCAGCGATGCCACGAAAATATCTGCGATAAGCTGCATGGCAGCTGCGATAGAGCTGAGCGTGACTGGCAGCGGCGCCCTGGCTACACGTTACCCAGCATCCCCGGCTCCTACAACAGCTGTTCTGGCCAGAGGCAAGAGACGGAGTCTGGACTGGAGAGGAGAGGGAGGGGTCTGGGCCACCCCTGGAGCTCTGAGACGGAGAGAGAAAGCAAGAGAGAGAGAGAGTGTGTGTGTGTGTGTGTGTGTGTGTGTGTGTGTGTGTGTGTAACAGAGAGGGAAAGAGGGAGAGAGAGAGAGAGAGAGAGAGAGAGAGGGTAAGATGGAAAGAAAGATAGAGAGAGAGTGTGTGTGTATGTTTGTATGTAACAGAGAGAGAAAGAGAGAGAGAGAGAGAGATGGGAGAATGAAATGAGGGAGAGTGGGAGAGAGAGGAAAGAGATGGGAAAATAACGGTGGACAAGAGAAACAGAAAAACAGGGGAGAGAGAGGTTCGGAGGAGGGTGAGGGGCAGATAGAGGAAAGAAAAAGAACCAGGGAAGGGAAGGGAAGGGAAGGGAAGGGGGAGAGAGAGAGAGAGAGAACCCACTCAGTAATTAGTCAGGGAGGGGCTGGCCAGTTCCACTGCAACTGCGGAGGGAGGAGAGTATGTTCACCTTTAATGCCGTTCCACATCTGCACCGGTGGCCGGCTCTCTGGAAAGTGTTGCTCATGCTTTCTTTAGAGCTGTGCACGTGTAGGCTGCTGTGGAATTAAAATGACACTAAACAAGGAAGAAAAGGCCTGAACTTTAAACGCTCTGACTGAGGACCAGAGGGATCTCTCCCACTTTTGTCTCTAAAATTAACAGCCAGCGTGTGTGCAGAAAACACCTCTGATCCAATGTGAGGTGTAAATGAACCATAACATGGTTTATGACCTGTTACAATCCTTTTGTATTGTGTGGTTTAGTTTATGCACATTGGCATCCAGGCCAAAAGAGATGTTGTTTTCTCTCTCTTTTTAGCTCTCTCTCAGGTTGGGAAATGGGCCATTTAAGACAAATTAAGGGCACTTGGACTAGGTGTGTACAAAACAAATGAGTTCATTAGCTACTCAGGAAGCTATTTGTGTTATATTCTGAGATTTCTCCAGATGAAATTAGCCTGAACTCCTGAACATCAACCACTCCTGAAGTCCAACCAGTGACCACATAGGAGAGTAATGGAAAAAGGGGTGTATGCATAACCTCTTTTATGTTACTCCTTGATGATGTGTCTGAGTAAAACAATATGAAGTTTGCTGTGCCCTTGAGCATGGAATCTTAACCCCACATAGCTCCAGAAGAACTGTCCCTGTAGCTAATTTACTCTAAGTCAGTCTGGACATGGTCTAGTTGGGATGCAACATGCAACACAGCCCAACAAAGCCAGAACCTCTTTAAGGGAACAAGATCTCCATCTCCACAACTGTGCCTATCAAACAGCTGGGCTTGAGTCAGGCCCAAGAGTGCAGCCTAGTCTGCACATACGATCCTATCAGCATGTCAAGTTTTTTTCTTTTCTTCGCCCTACCCTACCATTGGGATGCCAGTGCCCGTGAGAAGAGCGGAGAGGCTGCTGCCACACAGTGAGAGGCTGGGGTCATGTTTATTATCACAGTGACAAATTTACAGCAGCACTGTCTGGGGGTGAGTCAGAGTGCCCTGGAGAGATGGCGACGATGACGACAGGCTCGACGCAGCACACAGCAGTCTACTATTTCGCCTTCTATTTGTGTCGAGGGACACGAGCGCGGCTAAACGCGGATACGCGGATACGCGGCCCCCACAGCCAGAAGGGGCAGAGCGAGGACGTGAAACCCAAACACAGACGCCAGGTTCCCAGACTCGCTGACACTAAGGGTTGCTTTCGAGGTTGCCCTTTGTGTATTTTTTCCTGCCTGTTGCTAACTTAGAGGAGAGATGAATGGGCTCGCTGATGGCAGAACATAAAATAGGCAGGCAGAGACCGCGATTCACACATTAGTCAAATGATCCTCCCGTCTCAAGCAGCAATGCCGGAATATCAAAGCCAAGGCCTGCCGGAAGAGCTCAGGGGCAAAGCTTGGATGGTACTGGGCTTGCTGCCAGCTCTTAAACATTATTACAAGGCTGTTATATTTGTCTCTCCCTGAAAAAAAGTACTGTGTCTCTGTGCTGTTACAAAAGGGTATTATAAACACAGCTAGTGTTGTATCAGTGCCTCCTGATATAAGTGGAAGGTTTAATTGAAAGGCTAAATAGTCGTTTCCTGTCTGAGATGTTTCCCATGCCATTCACTGGTAGCTCCAGAGGCCTGGTGTGCTTTCCCATCCATACAGCAGCCATTTGATAACATCCAACTGAGTGAAATATTGTTATATGCTGAGATTCGCCTTCCTTGAACTCTTTTCCTCCCACGATACTGCACTAGAAAATTAATTTTTTTGGCGTGCTACAAAATTTCCTTATGTGAACTAAAGTCATTTGTTATTTATCAGCATATAATGTTTTTTTTTACCATGAACACATAACTCTGTCCTCATTTGCTCAGAGTTTTTTTTTCCTCACACAGACACTAAACAGGCTGTAACTAAGCGATCTCTTCAACCTTAGGAGTCATAGGTCCTTATCAGCCTGACTGACACCATTTGCTTATGTTGCAGTGGGAGGATGGCTTGCACCCGAAGGACACTGTAACTGTCAAAAGCACACCTGCTGTGCACTGTCAGTAGAGTTCATGCAAGACTGTCTAGGCTATTGGCAGGGTTGCCAGTGTAAGGTTTGTGTGTGTGCACGTGTGTGTGTAGGTGTATGTGTGTGGGCATGTGTAAATAGAGATCTTGCTATGGGGGTGTTGTATGTATTTGCGTGTGTGTGTGTGTGGGTGTGTATGTGTGTGTGTTTGTGTGTGGGTGTGTATGTGTTTGTGTGTGTGTGTGTGTGTACGTGTTTGTGTGAGTGTGCAAAAAGCATTCAAGCAACACAGCAGTCCAGAGTGACATGTCTGCATGCTGTGTGTATTGGTGTGCATATGTGTGTGTGGATGTGTGTGTGGGTGTGTATGTGTGTGTGTGTAAGGAGAAGCAGTGGGGGATGTTTGGAGAGGCCCTTCACAGCTGTTTGTTTACTGATGTTTTTTCCTCCTCCTCCTCCTCCTCCTCTCGCGGAGAGGAGCGCAGCTTTGTCCTCTGGAGGTGGGAAGCCGGGCGGAAAACGCAATGCGACGAGCGGGATGCGTCTGCCCCAGCCGCCACCGCCACTCAGCCTCCCCTGGGGCCTGCCAGGTGGGAACGCGGCCTGCCGGGGGTTCCTGGGCTTTTGTGTTTGAATATGTGTTTGTGTTTGTGTGTGTGTGTTTGTGTCAGGGGCTACCAAAGAGAGAGAGGAAGAGAGACAGACAAAAACAGTGCAAAAAGAGAGACAAAGAGAGGAGAGAGAAAGGAAGAAAAAGAACGAGAGAGAGAGAGAAAGGCAATGAGAAAGAGAGGGAGATAGCCAGAGAGCTAGGGTGTGAGGGAGAGAGAGACAGAGAGAGAGAAAGAGAGATAAAGAGAGAGAGAGGTGTCCGCGGCGTGCTGCAACTCCGCCAACCAGCTGGAGCAGTGCTGTGTGCACAGTGGCACCACCAAGCGCTCCCTCATGCTTCACGACGCACTCACATCGGCCCCAGACACACACATTAGTAATGTGATACAATACACAGCAGACAAACAAATCAACATGCTTCACACTCGCTGCGCACACAGGCACACACACACACACACTCTCTCTCTTTCTCTCTCTTTCTCTCTCACAGGCGGGCACTGGAGTTTCCAGTGCCAGAGTGCCATTGTGAGTGCAGATGGTAAGATCAGTGAAGCTCTGACAATTTTTACCTTTTTTCCACATTTCCTAGTTGTACAGGTTAAGTATGTCTTCTTGAATTTAATAGCTTCTTAAATTCTTAAATTTACAGGCCCGAAAATATCAGAACATTTAAGGTTTAAGGTTAAAGGTTAAAAACTGTGCTTAGCCATGCCACCAGAACAGAGAGTGTGTGCCAAAGAGAGCTTTTACTATTATTGTGAACTGAGGAAGTGCCTGAATGGGATTGAAACAACAGGGGCTGAGAAATTTCTGAAGCTCATGGTAACAGAAACAAGGGTCCTTGATTTACTGAACAATCAAGCAGGCAGTGTTATTGTATGTGAAAGATGTCGAAAGAAAATGAATCAATGTGGTTCAGTGGGATAGTATTGTTATTCTTCCATCAAGGAAGCACTCTCTTTCTCTTTTTCTCTCTCTCTCTCTTACATACACACACATATGTACAAACACACACACATGTACGCACGCACAACCCGAGCATGTGTTAGTCTCAGAACTCAAGCCAGACGCGATGATGGCTATTAGCAGATCTATAAGCTAGGAGGGCGGGGGCATATTGGGCTGGAATGTGCGGCTTCCATTAGCGGGCCCAGCAGCCTTGAGAGTTAACAGATGTCGCTTCCGCTCTCTCCTCTTTCACTCTTCACCCTTTCTCTCCATTTCTCTTCACCTTCCTCTCTCCTCTCCTCTTCTTTGCCTCCTCTCTTTCTTTACCCTTCCTCTCTCTCCTTTTCTTTGCCTCCTCTTTCTCTCTTTATCCTTCCTCTTTATGCTCTCTCTCTTCTCATTCCTCACCCTTCCTCTCTACTGTCCTCACCTCTCTCCTCTTTTTCTTTACCTCTTCTTTCTCTCCTCACTCGTCCTCTCTCCTCTCTTTTCCTTCGCCTCTTCTTTCTCTCTTCATCCTTCCTCTGAACTCTCTCTTTCTCTTCTCATGTCTTAACCTTCCTCTCTTCTCTCTCTCCTATCTTTCTTCCTTTCTTTCTCCTCATCCTTCTTTTGCCTCCTTGAAAAAAGGCTTGCGTCTGCTCTTTCAACAATGATCCTGGGAGCTCCAAATATGGCAAGTCGTGAGGGGAGACATGGGTCAGGGTGCGCCGAGCATGTCCTACTGCCATTGGTTCAGGGAGGGACATGTAGGCCTGATTGATGCTGGGGTTGTGTGTGTGTGTTGGAGGGGTGAGGCGTGGTGGAGTTGGGGTTGGGGTTGGAGGTTTGTAAAGTAACACCTCATTTAAAACAACAACATATCTGAAATGAGATGCTTAATGATGCTGTGGAAACAGAATGAAAAGGCTTCAACACGGCCATGTACATACAGTCACATTCCTGACACCATAATGATAATCCTGGGCTTTGGGGGGAAAAAAGCAGCGAACCCAAAATTAGAGTGACGTTTTTCGTTTAGATAAAGTAGGAAGAAGGGGGGGGGTGAAGGGTGGTGGGGCTCTAGGAGAGTGAACTGAGTCCACATTACATCACGTCATCCTGTTCGTGTATCCCTTTTTAAACGCCTTTAACATTATCCTTGTCATCTTAAACCTGTGCGCGCCATGGTGCTTGGAATGCTTCCCAGATGGAGCTCTTGTTGAGATGGGCTCTGCTCTCCGTCACTGCTCTTAATTGGAGAGCAGCCCAGCGCTCTCTGACTCAGGGTGTAAAGGAGATCAATAGCCACAGGTGGTGACACTCGAGCAGGCCAACTCAGAGAGAGAGAGAGAGAGAGAGAAAGAGAGACAGAGACAGAGACACACAGAGAGACAGAGGGCTGGTCTGTTGGTCCTGGCTTGCTTGCTGAGTCTCCGAGATATGTGGGAGGTGTACAGGTTGTTCTCTGTCGCAGTGTGCACAGAAGATGATGCCGTGTAGGAGCAGCAGGCTCAGAGATATTTCTGATGACAGAGCGTGGGCTCTGGAAATAAATACACTTAATTCAGGGTGCGAAAAAAAAAAAATCATAAATCTGTGAAATTTTCATCCCCGGTACACGGAGGAGGATTGCATAAGCGTTTTCTTTCTTTCTCTGTTCTACTATCTACACTTTGGCAGGGGAAGAAAAGTTATTTTCTTTCCTTTTGTTTGTCCAACCAATTGCCGCTTATCATTCCAGCAATTCATTCCATCCCAAAAGTGGGCTGCAGGCATGATACCAGCAGCACACGGTACACCAAAATAGCGTTCCCCCTGCCCCCTGTTCCTCTTCTTCTCTGCAGAAGTACATCTTCTTTATTTATCATCAGTCAGAGACTCGTATATCTCTCTCTTGCAGTCTGTCAGACCTAATACTAACAAATGAAGTTCAGTGGGGTGTGTGTGTGTATGTGTGTCTGTGTGTGTGTGGGGGGTGTATCCTATCCAGTGAACAGACAGGTCAGACACAGCTGTTTTAATGAGGGGACGGCCGGAGGACGAAGAGGAGGAGAAGGAGGAGGAGGAGGAGGAGGGATGATGCTGAAGAGGAACATATGGCGTTTGCCGCCAGCCGCTGCTGTGTCCCTCGGGGAGACGAAAGGCCCTCTGGTCGCCCAACAGCCCAACAGCTGGAGGTGGTTAGCCTGGGGGGGCCCAGAGGTGAGCGGCATCTCTCTCTATCCCACTCTCTCTCTCTCTCCCACTCCCACTCTCTGTCTCTCTCTTTCGCTTCGATTTCACCCACTGTCTGAGCAGTGATGGTGGGGACAGTCTCTGTCACGAAGGAAGGGAAGGATGGAGGTGTGTGTGTGTGTACGTGTTTGGGGGAGGGGGGTGATGCATCTTCCAGTGGTGGTGGAAATATAGCTCTCCCCCCTTTTCCTCAAACGTCTCCACACAACTTGAAGACAGCCCATGTGGTTTTATGTTGTGTGTGTGTGTGTGAGAGAGAGAGAGAGAGAGAGAGAGAGAAAGAGAGAGAAAAAGAGTGGTAGAGAAAAGAAAAGAGAGAGAGAGCTCAGTCTGATTTATTATTTAGTAGAGGTTTGTAACGGAAACCTTCTGTTGCAGGAAAGGATGCTGGGTGAGAATGGATAGTCTGTATCCACAAGCTGTGTATGCTTTTCAATCACCTTCACTGCTTCACGCAGCAGAGGCATGACAGGGATCAGACCCTTGGGCAATAGCTTTTAGAAGAACTACAGCCTGCTGATGTCACTAATTTTTAGAGCAAAGTTAGACTTCCTATTAAAACCTTGTTTTTTCCAAGTAGATGCAAACTTGCTAAAAATGCAGAAGCGTCGTTGAACAGAACATGTCCTTCCCATGCGTGGTTTCAAGGCGTAGTGCGAAGTGGAAAGATGAACTTATGAACTCATGCTTCTGATGGAAAGAAAACAAACAGTGGTAGCAATCTCATCACAGTTTTGTGCCTCTTAAAAGTCTTTGTTAAATCATCACCAACCATTGGAGAATTGACTGAGCATGAAGCTCGTTTACAGCAATGCCCTGAGTTCACAATTCACACACACAAAAAAAACAAATAACAAGCAACAACAAAAAACAAAAAACAATAAATTCAAAAAATAAAAACAAATTAAAAAAAGAAATAAAAATACCAAAATAGCAGAAAAAAAGAAATCAATTAAAACAAAAACACTGTGCAATAGGCATGTCATCCAACAAAGACACAAGCTTGTCTAATTTAATGACTTTTTTAATGACTAAAATATTTTTGCTTTAGTTAAATAATACACAGAATAGTTGATTCATCATCAAATGCCACTTTTCGTCTTCTTCTTCTTCTTCTTCTTCACCCCAACCTTCCTCTTTTTTTCAGAAGCTCTGGGCCTTTATCTTCGAAAGTGAGGAAATGCAAACCATCCTTCCCTCCCTTCCCCGCTGTCCGCCCAGGCCCTTTGAGCTCCCCAGAGGTCCGTCAGGGGTCAGCAAGCCAGACCCGCACTGAAAGAGCGACTCTCCTGATGGGGAAGGGGGGGGGGGGCGCACCACATCAAGAGACGAGGCAGACGAGGGGGAGGCATAGGGGGTGGGCGTGGGGGACGGTGGAGGGGGGAGTCTCAAATTTACCGTGGCTGCGTCAACAAAACCCCACTGTCCAGGAATCTCCAGGCCCCTAAATCGCCAGCAGCACGACGTGTAGGAAGCATCTGAGGAGAAGGGGAAAGGCCCTCGCTGTGGTGACTCAACGAGCGAAGCATTTGGTGAGTGACGGCAAAGGGAGGAGCACCCCCCTCTCCGCACACCTGCACTCCGCTGCACGAGGGGATCGGTTGTTGGCCTACAAATAAGCACAGGCAGCCCAGGCCCAGCCGAGCCTGCACTGACACAGGGGTCAATCCTCCTCCAAGCCTCCAAGACTGATTATAGACCGCTGTAAAGGAGCCTCTTGTGTTAGGGTCAACATCTTGACACGGCGTAAAGAGATATCACTAACCACTTCTACACGTGTGTGTGTGTGTGTTCATGTATGTGGGTGAGGGTGTATGTGTGTGTGTGCAAGTGTGTAAAAGAGAGAGAGGGAGAGAGGGAGAGAGATAGAGCAGCTTTAAACAGAGGAGACTATAGTGTGGAAATGTTTCTCTTCTCCGCAGCTCCCTGGCACAGCTCCTTCAAGGCATGTTAGCGTCTGTGTGTGCAGGCAGCTTGCGCTGAAGGAAGCCTCGGGTGTGGGGGTGTGTGTGTGGGGGGGCTCAGTGAGGACCCCTGGTCGGCTATTCCAGTGTTATTCACCGTGGTGGGAGCTCACAGCGGGAGTGATTTACTTGACATTTTACACCTATTCAAATGAGCTCCCCCACACACCCCACCCTACCGCTCTTCCCTGGCAAAACCTGGCACAACAAAAAAGATGAGAGATAGAGAAGCTGAGCGATAGAAGCACGTTGGTGGTTGGTGGAGGGAAAGTTCTGGCTTAGAACTTGCTATTGTGATGTTTATTGTTGCAGGTGTTTGGGAACGGGTCAGCAGGAGCCTGAAAGGCTATCCTCATTAGGTCGTAAGTGACCCAGCTCTGGCACCAAAGATCCCCCCCCACCTCCCCAACCTCCTCTCTCTCTTTCACGACCAAAAAAAAAAAAAAACAAACCCTGACCTTTTTTATTTGTGCTGTGAGATAGAAAATGCAAAAAGCAGCAACACTGACAACAACCCTACATTATCCTGTCTGTTTCTTTATACACGCGCATCCGCTGGGACGGCCACTAAACAATGCAGGCGTATATACCCGCAGCGCACTCATATTGTCAGGGGGGCGCTATCTTAAGAATAAATCCAAATGAACGTCCCCCGTGTGGCTCGGATGCAAAGTCATTATTCACTCTGATCAAACACAGCGGATCCACTCATACTGTCAGGGCCCCCGCACTCCTACCTGCCTTTCTAATGACAGCCATAATGTGTTTGCTTTTGTTGTGAGAGGCTTCCAAGAGCTTTGGGGGCACTGACTTTTTTTTACAAACAAAAAAAAATTATTTATGTGCATCCACGCCCCAGTGAGATGAGTAAGCATAAAGAGATGTAGGGCTTTCTTTAGCGCCGAAAGTAAAAGAGGGACTAATTCAAAACAGTTGTACGTCGGACTCAGGGGCTGCGTGCAATTCATCACTGCTGAAAATAAGTGGGCGGCAGGGAGGGAAAGGGGAGAGGTGTGTATGTGTGTGTGTGTGTGTGTGTGTGTGTGTGTGTGTTTGTGTATGTGTGTGTGTGTGTGTGTGCAGGGGGAGGGTGCTGGTGGGTGTGCTTGCTGGGGAGCGATGCCCCAGTGCTAATTGGTGCTGTACAAATCACAGCTGGGGTACCTCTTCCGAAAACAATGCACATGTAAGCCATAAAGCAGTGCACCCCAACACACAAACACTGTGTTCCCACGCACGATGTTAAATCTGTCCCTCGTAAAAAAAAAAAAAAAAAAAGCTATGAGCTATCTGCTGTGTACACCACAGCACGCTTTAGCACGCAATCCTCTTTTGGATGACATCTTCTATCTCCTCTCCCACACTTAGCTTTCAGCAGCCTGTCAAAACACCTAATTAAAAGTTCATATTTGTATAATGATGTTAAAGACCCCAATGAACGTAACACAAAGGCCCTCAAATGAGAATATATAGATAATTTTTTTTTATTCCTCCCATAATGAAGTCATCAACCTTCCCAGCAGAGGAAGTTCTTATTTAGACACGAGAGTTCAGCCATTTGTCTCATTTCAATTCTGCTTTTGTTTGCGGTGTCCAAATATACCAGTGACTCTGCAGCGAGAAAATTAATAAGACGGAAGTCAAACGCATCGGAAATGCCTCTGGGTTAAAAAGTCTTGATTGGCAAAGACACTGAGCCACATTGTGTCTTTCTGTAGTGCAAGTACAGCAGTCTCATCTCACTTACATTCAATCATGTATTATGTATTGATTCCTGTCTTCAGTATTAATCAGTGTCGTTTGCACCTTCTGTTCTTAAAGGTGTGGAAGAGGAGGAGGTGGAGGAGGAGGAGGAGGAGGAGGAGGAGGTGGAGGAGGAGGATAAGGAAGACATGTTCACGTTCACACATTGGTGATGAGCTGTAACATTTGTGTCAAAAAGGTGTTTGTTAATGTATTCTCACAGAGTAAGAAGTTTAAGATGACAGGTGTGTGCGTGTCTGTGTGTGTGTGCGTGCCTTTGTGTGTGTGAGCATGTGTGTGTGTGAGAGAGAGAGACAGACAGAGAGACAGAGATAGCGTATTGTGTTTTGAAGGCACAGCAAATCAAACTGAGGTTATTAAAATGTCAGACACAGTTAGGCAGCACCTTCTGACAAGGAATGGTGCAGAGTGGATCATTTCAGATACGTGCTATCTTATTAACTCTTGCAGATTACCCAAACCAGATTTCACCACAGCGCAATTAATATAATATAATAATGTAAGTGAGGAAGACAAGGTGTGAAAGTGTATTAGATTTCACTCTCTACCCCCCAGGCTGGGCCAAGAGTAGGCTTACCTAACCCTCTCTGACATAATGTGAGAAAATCCTCTTTTTCACAAAGAAATCCACAAACACCCATATGGTCAACCAGCATCTATGAGGAAGTGAATGGGTAATACTCGCCAACATTTGTAATGCCTCATAGTTTCTATCCCACAGAGAAATTAATGCATATGACAGGAAGTGTGTGTGTGTGTGTGTGAGAGAGTGTGTGTGTGTGTGTGTGTGTCTGTCCGGTATGATGTCATATTCTGGAACTGAGTAAGGAACATGACCGCATGGCTCAGCTATGACCCCCGTTAGCCCACCAGGGCCAAGGACACGTCAAGAGAGGCAGGCCGGTTTTGTCACCCCTCTCCTCCCACGCTGGGGTCCTGAGACTGGGCCGTTTCGCGGTGATCGCAGGGTCAGTATGACTGGGTCATCAAAATAGAGAAGTTGAAGATGTCAAAGTGACAGGGCTCAACACAGCTATTATGAAAGCCTACATTATTTACATGTGTTTAGTTGAGATATTGAAATAGGGTAAGTGGATTTGGATGTCGACATAAGATACAAGGCTGACATCACATTTTTGTGCTTTTAAAGAAGTTGTGCACATGCTTTCCGTTTCATAAACTAAAATAAAATTCTGGTTGGTATTTGAGCTTAAATTAATGTTTGAACATGTTTTTTTATGTTTGAAGTGCCTTGTATACAGTTTGTAAAAGCTTTCTGATTATTTTTTTGAAGTGATACTATATCTCTTAAAATCCATCCATATCAGTCACTTTCAGAACTCAGAAACACATATGTCTTACACTGGCACATGCATGCACATGTGAAAAGAGGCCTGTATACCTCCTTACATAAACACACACACACACACAATTGCACACTCACACACACATTGAGGTGTACATAACATAAGAGTACTATGACACCCAGTGAGATTTCCAAGAGCGAGCCAAAGGCTTTAACCTCTGCAGACACCTTTTGCCCCCTGATTTTCAACACACTTTCATGTGATAAATCATTAAAATAGCTGCAGCTTATCCAGCACTGTCGTGTTCAAACCAGAGAACATGGCGTGCTGGTGGAGCTACACATGGCTTTGCGGCCTACAGAAGCAAAGGGTGAAACTCATGACAGGCTTCAAGAAAATCGCTTGATGGTTGCAAGTGACAACATATCAAGCAGGCAGTGAAATATGAGTTTCCTGTACACTTTTGGATTTAGTAGATGTTTGTGTTAAAGAAAAACGGTCCCAATTTAAGCTCACTGGTTTCACTTCCTGCTAAAATTTTCTCCAGAAAGATAAACTTTCTCACTGCCTTCCACTGGCCCTTGGCTGACGGGGTGAGTTTTCACACGGTGATCTCTGACTGTTTCATTCCACCAACAAAAAGGGTCACCCAGACCCTACTAGATGGCCTGCAGGGGCTAGTAAAATCATGGGCCAACAAAACCTGGCCATGCACGACTTGAGCTAGAGAATCAGGACACTGTAACCCACAGGCTTACATGTCCCTCTGTATGTTTTCTTTTTCCCCAGGCAAGAATGCACATGGAATCAGAGTGGAAACCCCCGCTCCTCCACCACCTCTACCACCACCACCACCACCACCTTGCACGCTGCTCTGGTGCTTACGTTCGAGTTGCACAAAATACTGCGAACAGATGTCAGCCATTTACCCCAGCAAGGTCTGCTGCTTGCCAAGTGACCCCAGCGCCTCTCGTTTGCAGGCATCTTCCTTCTGTTCCTGCCATTGTGAGGCCCAGGCCTGCCTGAGCAACGCGAGCAAGGCTCTCTCGGAGAGGAGCATTATTTATGAATGTGCTAAAATATTCAGCAAAGGCAGACACACACACAGCGGGGACGTAACGCTACGCTAATGCTACACCCTCGCCGATTTCTTTACAGCTTAAGGAAACGGCTGCTCAGCACTGGCAGACAAACCTGCTTTCGCTCCCCGTCTACGGTAAATCACTCAACAAGAGTCGACAGCTTTTGTTGCGAGCAAGCCGATGCTGGAAGGCATGGTGCACCATGTGTGTACCCGACATGAAAAAAAAATGGAGAGAAAAAAAGAGAGAGAAAACGAGAAAGATGTTAAAAGATTGAACAATAATGCTTTCGGAGCTCTCTCGAGGGATAGAGACCTGTCTAAAATACCCAGGTGCGAGTCAAAAGGCCTCTGTGTCTAATGCCGGAGCACACGTATGCAGAACGCTGTGGGATTCTCATTACATTACATTACTTTACATTGCATTTGGCAGACGCTTTTATCCAAAGCGACTTACCAAAGTGACTGTGTGTGTGTGTGTGTGTGTATGTGTGTGTGTGTGTGTGTCAATTCTCAAAGCTGGGCAGTGCCAGTGCTGCTTACAGTGAATAAACGTTATTGTGTGTATGTGTGTGTGTGTATGTGTGTGTGTGTGCGTGTCTTGTTCGTATCTCCTGTAGATTTGCATACACCCCTACACTGATCGCAGGGACACCCCGGAGACGGCCGCTTTAAAAGTATAGCCACCAGCATCAGCATCAGAGCTGCGTCGACTGCATTTCGCCTCACTTGCTCGCCCGCTTGAGAAACAGGGACAAAGCGTATCAAGGGACAAACAGAGTGAGCAGCTGCGAACGAGAAAATAAAAATCCTTATAGCGCGATCTTCTTTTCAGGGCAAAGCTTCGGCTGACGTTGGGAGGTTTAATACAGACTTTCACGTGGGTGTATCCATCAGTGCTATCGAGGGTCATTTGTGGACAAGGAACACAAGCAGAGAGGGTCAGTGGGACGACACTGCACACTGCAGTGGGAGGATACTGCACACTGCAATCCCAGAATTTCCTGTTTGGCCTTGTGCCAAGAAAATGAATGTCGGCGTCAAGGCTGGGGCGGTAAACTCCAGAGGGCATTTTCACTGTCAGGAAATAGTTACACACAGCCTATCAGGGACATCTCATGTACATATGATAAAATAGGTCAAACCGTTAGCAGCCGAGCCTCACTTGTAAAAACAGAAAAATGTATGCCTGGCCTTAGTGTGTGAGAGTTACAGCCAATGAGGGACCAGTGTTTTCACAGCTTTAAAAATGATAGTATGTCCTGTAGTTACTGGATATGTTGTGAAATTACTAAGGAAGTTAAAAGAAATAATAAAATGATGCCTCTGAATGATGTTGTAATATCATCATCAATGATAAAAACGTGTAGCATTTCACACCAGTTTTGGGGAAACTGTGTAAACTGTTGACGGCTACAGTAGTGTTGTCATTTCCTGAGATCTTATGCAGTGTCATTCAGGACACACTTAACAAATATGTTTATAAAAAAAAGAAGTAGCATGGAAAAAGGGTAAATTAGACAGTCTGCAAGCTTTCCACACAAGCATCTCAAGATTGTTTCCTTTCTGAGACAATTAACATTTTTTAAACGGTATGTGTCAAATAAATCTCTTGGAACAAACACAACAGAGACAGGAAAGAATCTATCCCCCTGCTTGTATTTTATGTGCTTCAGTGTGGTTTGTACACTGGTGAGTCCCTTTTCTATGTGTGACTAAAACTTAAAAAATGATGTCCGTCCAAATTCCCATGACCTGACAAGAACTTGAAAAAAAGTGCACACATTTGGAAATATTTAGAGGGAGTCGTTAACAGTTGAAAAGATTCCTATTGTCTTGAACTAAAGACCACCACCGCAGGCATGAAGGTGGGCACATCTGAATACCAGGAGCCCATCCATATGACGAGAGAGATGAGAGGTGATGGCAGATCTATCCCAACATGCCTTTCAACCACACACAGGGTGAAGAAAAAAAGAAGGTGCCAAGGTTTGCACCTCATGTCATCCTTTCTTTACATTTCAAGCACTTCTGGCACTTTTTTCTCCCCTTGAAAGGCACAAGAAAAAAAAAACACACTCCGAGAAGTACAGAAGAGAAGCTCGCGGTTCTCATCACTTTATTTTCACAAAAAGGTGTTAAGGATCCCGCTGACGCTTTGACACAGTTTGCCATTAGCTCCGAGTGTGACTGGAGTGAAATCCAGTCGGAGGTGGTAATTAATGTACCAATGCAGTTATTTATACCGTAATGTGCTCAGCCGATCCATCAGTCATTTCCAGGACATGAGGTCTAGCTGGGCCTTCTAAGAGGGGGAGACGAACAGCATGCCGCAAAAAGCTCCGTAAATGGATTCCAGTGGCAGCGAGTGTTCTTTTGTTAATTACACAAAGGAATACATTAAGGACGCTTGAGGCCCCTGATTACGACCCCAGCTTTTTCCTGACGCTACAGGGAGTTATGTTGATGAACGGGGGGAGAGTATACATTCTTTTTTTTTTTGACATTGCTGTTGTTGCTTTGCGGCTTTCAGTCTAAACCATCAGATGGCACTAATTCACTGCTCGGACTTGTAAGTCACGCCATCCACCATAACGCTGAAAACACATGCAAGCAGAAGATTTTTCAAGTCGTTTTTTCCCCAGTTTCACACTCTGGTGAGTGAAGGCCTTTTTGCCTTTGTTGGGCAAGATACATATACTATCGTGGTGAGCTATCGTGCTAGGCAGGGCACACAGCAGGCCTGTTCTCACATGTGAAGGGCGTGCTGAGTGAGGTCAGCTCACTGACATCAGCGCTGCCAGGTCCTGCCCTCTTAAGCGCTTTAAGATTAAAGCTGTCACATATTTACACAAATCCCCCCCTCCCAACCCCCCAATCATTTTCACCTATATGACTTTCGCAAACCCACAAAGTACTGCAACTCTCAGACTACTTTAGGATCAAACCATACCGTTATGGCTAAATCATCTTTAATGGCTGTACTTTCCCTCCTTCGCATGGCTGGTGGATAACAGCATATTTGTACTGATATATAGGGAGGCGGGTCATGAGAAGAAGACCTTATCTAAATGGCCAGAGTTAGTAGTGACATGAAACATGGCAAGAATGTAAACATTTTGTTCTTGTCAGCTTGTGGACGTCCAGATACCATTTACTAGACTGAGAGTTGTCTCTCCTCGCATAGCCCCCTTTCTTCTATCAGCCTTCATACATATTCCTTGCTATTTTGCTTCTCTTCTCTCAAAAGGCTCTTTATTTGTCTTTTTCTGTGGGGTTTGTCAAAGTCTATCAAGCACTGTCCTGCTGTATCTCTACTGTGATAGAGTGAGCTTTCTCCTCAGTGGGACATCCTCTTGGCAGCAGGAGTTGGCTGTTGATTGAACCGTGTGGCAATGGAGTGAGTCAGACTCGCGCCTTAAACCACAGTCTGGAGACGCTTGCGAAATTGCGTCCTTTGCTCAAAGTCATCAGCCCTGTCGGAACCAGAAGGGATGCTGTGTCTGAGACAGAAAAGACACAGCCACCCATCAAATCGCGTTTCCTTTGACAGCCAAAATGTCTCTACAGAGAGAGTGGCGTGCCTTTTTAATTGCTCACAAAAAAATTTGGCATCATGGCAAAGGCAGGATAAATCAATCCTGAGAGAATGTAACATCTTTTTCAAAGCTGGAGCATTTCCACTTTGCATTTCAAGCTCAAGCCTTTTGTTGCTTTCTTACTTCTTTGACATTCGCACATTAAATTATTTCCTGAATGAGCCTTGTTGCTTGATCTCATGGCAACAAACTGTCAATCTAGAAATATTTATGGACAGTGTTTGCACTCCGTTAAATGGAATATTTCTGCCAGCATTGTTCTGCTGTCAGTTTGATGAATGAAGATCACCACTTTAGCATTACAATTTGACATCACAAGTAAAAAAAATGTACTGCCAGTGAACCTGCAAGCAATAGTGAGATAATCCCAGAAAACCTGTTCCATGTAATTGGGAGCGTAAGAGGCTCATCTCACAGCTGAGCCACAGACTTTTATTTATTTTATCGCGATTATTTCACTAATCCTGAGATTTTCCAGTCAGGCTTGTGCTCTGTTTAATAAGGCTGTCGTTTTCTACCTTTTTCTTTGTAAGTCACAAGAGGTATTTCAGATTCTATATCTGATGGGCTTCTACAATAATACTGGCTGCACTCAGTGTGTATTTTTCTTCCCTCCAATTCTGTTGAAAGCAAGTTAGCACAGACAGAAAGGCCCTTGTGTCTCCCAAAAGATAGCGCACCTGTGATGAAGTCATCTTTGACGCTTTCACATATTCACATATATAGTTTCTGTAATACATTTTCTATTCTCTATCTTTCTCTCACTCCTTCTGTGTTGATAGATAAGACTAAGAGAGATACGATGAGAGAAAACACATGGTGGTATGGGGATAAAGACAAAGACCTTATCTAACTGATGGGAGTTGCTAACCACCTCACAGGTTTGTTGGCAGTATACATCTTCCCTCTGTGATTTCACATGAAACTGTAACACTGAAAGCAACTTGGCTCACACAGAAAGCCTCTCTCTTTTCTCTTCGAGGACCGGATTCATAACAATACATCATCAAAGTCACTCAATCATCAATGCAGTCAATTACTGAATCTTAACCAAAGTGGACTAGGAAGTAACTTAGCCAGTTTGTTTTATGTCATATGTTTTGTACACTAATAGAGTTTCACGCTGTCTTTTTTGCTGCCTTACACCAGCCAGTGGATTTTTCAATAGGAGTGCCTTTTCTCCAGCACCGTGGGTAGCAGCCAGAGAGGGAAAAACCCCTCAGCAGGACACAGGCTGAAGCAATCTGCCCTTATTTGGACATTCTGACGGAGGATCTTCCTGGGAAGCCGTCTGGCCTGTCTGGAGAATCCTTACTACACTTCCTCTCCGCATGGCCTGATCCCTCCTCTCCGAGGGCAAACGAGTGGAGTGGTGGCGACACTGTGCTGAACTGTGCTTCGCATGCACAAACACACACACACACACAAACACACACACACACACACATGCGGGGGTGGCTAAGTGGAGGTTGGGGGTAGGGTGGGGGGAAGGGTTGGAGATGGGGAACACAATCCCTTAACCATCCATGATTAGTTAGACGTGTGGGATGCTCTTCCTCATGAGCAAAGCCTGATGTCACAGGCCATGCGGCCGTGAGATTTGTGCCGAGAAGTATGTGTCATTTTTTGTTTAATATTCAGGAGCTAGCGCTGGTTAGGAATGACCAAATGTGGGCTTTAGGGTGCGTGGTTGTTTTTTTTTGTCCCCACAGTGAAACCTTGCACTCAGCTTCTGTTTCTCCTCAGCGATGAGACTAAGCACATCAGCTATGGATGAACTCACCCAGGGGAGAGAGGTTAATCGTCTGTTATTGCCAAGCACTGGGACATGTTCTGGGACTTACGTATCGGTGGAATAGCATTTGTGATATACTGAATGTCTTGAGTGAGATAAATTTACTTCACATGTGTACAAAGCAAAAAAAGAAGATGTTTAATCTCAAATTTGGACATGTTGTTATTTGAAGCAGAAGCTCTCTCTCCCTCTCCTTCGCTCCAATAGCTGCTCAGTAAATCACAATGCTTTCAAATAATCCCAAGTTTTAAAATGAAGAGAAGCAGACAGCACTTGGAACGTAACTGAACAGTAAACACAGGACTAGGGTGTACCTCCAGTGGGACCCTCTCTCTCTCTCTCTCCCTCTTTTTTCGGGTTTTCATACTGCAGGAAGGGAGAAGAAACACAGCACAACTAGGCCCAGGAACCACATCCTGCCACACAGGGCCCACCTGAAAAGGAAATCCCGCACACTGACTTGTTTTGAACACCAATTAGTAGCTAAAATAATTAGACAGGGTCCGTCTGCCGGCTGATGCCCAAGCACCGGCCCAGCCGCGCCACCGTTTGAAGTCCAGATGAGCCATTTTGAGTTCCTCCACAAAGATTCATTGTTTGTTCTCTACCCCTCCCCACCCCACCCCCAAACAAAAAAAAATCTGGCAGAACTAACTCAAAACACATTCTCTCTGTGAGGGGATGGAAGGATCTGAACTTCACAGAGAGAATATTGTGGCGGCAGTGTTGTTGAGGTGGGGAGGAGTTGGAGATAGTGTGTTTTTGTATATTTTGGGTTGCCCACGGCTGTGTGTGTCTGGATGGATCACACAAGCCTCTGACAAATGTGCCAGAGTGCTCAGTGTCAATCAGATGGCAGATTTGTTTCCCAGCAAAAAGATGTAAACTTTGATCGGCACACACAGGCACTGAGCTCTAAGGTCTACTCCAAAAAAAATATTTGACTACCTTTCACATCATGTGAAAAGGGACCTTTCACCCTCTGCTTCAGAAAAGACATCAAAATTCTGAGCTTCATAATATGATCAGGAAAAAGAGCCACCACATTCAAGAAGACCCAGATCTCATTGTCTTACTCCTTTTGACATGGTGTGCACTGGAAGCTATCAGCACAGTTTGGTAAACATGCCTTACAAGGAGAAACAAAAAATAAGGTCATCTACAAGCTATTTGCAGCCTGTGTGTGTGATTACTCAAGTTGGAGCCAAGACCCAGCCGTGAAGAAGTCCAGCAGGTCCTCCAGCCGCGACGCCCAGGAGCCTCGGAGTGCTTCTCTGGAAACTGACAGGTTAACAGTGCGTAATCCCAGCAGCAGCTGTGTACTGTGCAAGCATCTCGCGTTGGTGTGCGTCTGCCTGCTAAACTGCCATCACAATAGCGTCCCTGAGGAGGTACTTAGCAGGCCATCTGAGCGTCATGATGAAGACAAAGCCGCTCCAATTTGTTGTGCCGCCACCACCACAGCAGCGAAGAAGGCCAACAGTGGAGACGCAGCGCCATCTGTTGTTCATGCGCGATCAGAGCACAGCCTAGCCCAGGACACCGGGGGAAGCCCAGGACAGCTACAAATGAGCCAATGCCCAAGAGGATACAAATCCATGATGGGCTTAAAATAGTGTAACCTCACTCTCAAATTCCTGATAAACAGTTGACTGGATGTGAGGAAATGATGGAGTGAACGTTTTCCAGACACGTTCCTACAGTCTACACATGTGTGACGTAAACCACAGTGAGGAATCACGCCTGAACGAGTGTCCCACCTCCCTGGGGAATGTGACCCATGACCTGCTAGTGTCTCGCAACATCTTTAACCAGTTGGTGTTCATAAACAGGAGAGGAGCGATCAAAAGGAATACTGTTTGCTTGTCTCCCTCCAGGTTGGAATGATAACACCCCCCCCCCCCCCAGTCCACATGAGCTTGCTTTCATGTGATCATGTGTGTGTGTGTGCCCTGAAACACACAACTGTAACACAGCAGTGCGGACATGCTGGGCACAACATCTGTTTGAGCTCTTTTTGACCAGAATGATTGACTCTTTTAGGAGATCTTGTGAAGAAGTTAGGAGAAGCAGTACGAACTAAATATACTGAGGACTTCACAGATTAATAAAACGCATAACCTGCAAATTATTTAATTTAATTAATTTATGTTCTTTCCAATAAAATAAAACCTTGTTAAATGATTTATCATGAGCTGATTTTAAACTGAGCTAAAACCATATATTTTGTGTGTTTAATAGGAGGACATGGATTTGAAAAAAGAATCTATGGAAACTAAACAAAAGGCGTATTGTTTTACACCACAGATATGTTTGCTTAATCAATTAGGTAAAGATAGAGTAAGCAGTGCTGGAGACATTATACATGCAAACTCAGCAGCACTCCTCTTTCCCCTCGCCTCCTTCTCTATCTATCCTTTGCACAGGAAAAATGACACCCCATTCCACCCCAACCCCTTAGATCTGCTGATTGGTTGGGGTATGTGGTATGCATGTTGAGTGTTGAACTATCATTGTGCATTCACCTTTAATTTAATTAGGTTGTATTTATAGATGGTCTACCATACCATGTGCTGACAAAATTAGTAAATATAGGGAATTTTTGAAGCTCCTGGAGGTAAGGTTTGACCAGGGCCAGGGTTGATGAAAGGTTAGAGTTTAGCTGGCAAGAATACAAATAAGATTTGATTGCATGTAGTTATTAAACGTAGTGTGTGGGTTTGCTATTGAAAATCATGCCATAAATTAAGTTTCAAGAGACATAAGTAAGTAGTTTGAGGTCATCCATTTGCTGCCAATAGTAGGCCTACATGTATATCGGCAGCATTTAATTTCTATTCTCCCATTACATTTAAGAGGAAGGCTTCCTTACTTCAAGAAGGACCTCAAGTGAATAGCTAGTCCTTGGAAAGCATAAAACATCGGAACATGAAATGCTTTTCAAAAACTAACTGGCATGCTGAATAGAGGTTGATGATGAATGGTGTCTGTTCACAAGTGTGAATGGGTAAAAAACTGTGGTCCTTGAAAAACAAAAGAAGAGGCCCAGGCAATCATGGCCGGCCTTCCATCAGATCTCTATTGTTATCCCGCATCTAACCAGCTCGACGGCGGCGACACAAAAAGAGTACACACGGCTCACTTCATCTCAATTAATTCATTGTGCTCGGCGCTTGTAATGGCCCACTCGCCACGGGAGTGGGTCTGCTGCGGAGAGATGCGGGGGTGGGGTGCAAAGGGCACAAAGCCTCAGCAAAACACACTTGAACTGTCATGCACAGTCTCTGGCTCCATCAAATGCGATCAAAACGGCTGGCGCAAAAAAGGTTAACGGTCAAAACATCTCTTCAGCGGAGTTAATAGCTTAACCGTGGCCTTGTTAAAATTAGAGTAGGATAGAGTTAGACCTACTACATGTTGTGTTGATGGTAGTGTTTCTGAATCAGCGTGAGAGCCTGCCAAAGTAGAGAGTTTTAAGCAATTTTATGTGCTAAAATGTTTTCCCTTTGGCCAGCGCCATAATTCAGTGTGGACGTGCAGTATGGCCTCGCTAGAGAAAGCTTGCGCGGCGACAATGTTTTTTTGATACAGTAGGCTACAAATGTTTTTGTAATGTGTGTTTTAATGTTGGCCTAAATCTTTGTGACACACACACACACACACACACACACAGGGATACAATTTCATTTTAACCCGCACACTAGCCTCGTATTTTCTTCTGACAGCTTCAATCAAAGACCCCTCAGTGGGCCGCAGACAGGGAGAACTCACCGAACAGGCTCAGGGGAAAAGGCCTGGTTTCTCCGCTGAATTGTGCTGGGGTAGGGCCACAGACCTCGCTGTCATTATTCATGCCGCAAAGAGATTTCTGACACACCACTGACTCGAAAAAGGGTACACGTACTTATTAAGTCAGCCCTCCATCATGGATTTTGGCCTGGGCTGCCGGCTAAGGCTCTCTTTCCACGCTTATTATGGATTTATTAGACAGTGTCTAAGGCTATTATGAAAAAGCGAGTGTAGGTCCCACTAAATTGAAATATGCCAAAACCTTTCGTGCGTTTTCGCTGCTGGCTCACGTGAAAGGCTACTCTTGGGCATCGCGATTCCGTTTAGACATTCAAATTGGTTCCTTTACATTTCTCAGAGCAATTAGACCATTACATTAAACTCATAACTCATGAGGGTAATGAGAATCCGTGTACCTGCTATTACTGCTGCAATCTTTCATCAGTCCTGAGGACAAAAGCTACACCTTTTGTGAAGAAAACACTGACCAATCCGACAGCTACTGCTACTTCAGCCTGCATGGATGCCTGCAGTCATTTATGTTCCCCAAATACTGCATGTTTCTTTTATGCTTTGTCTCCCTCAAGTGGCGATGCGCTGTACACGTCACAGGCTTTGTGCTTCGCTCTCTTCTGTTCTTCGTCGTACATTGTGGCTAGTGTAGCCCACTATAGGGAACACTGTCAGACAACTAATAACTGTCAGGGAATTTGGCTTAAATGTGGGTGGAAATTCACTTAACCCTGCAACTCTATAAACACGTTAAACACAGGCTCTACCAACATTTGTTTTGTTGGACATTCCTGAGTTTTCCATGACAGGCTGGCAGACCATGTTTCAATAGTGTTGGGGTTTAAGCTAACAATGTTTTAGAATTGAAATTAGACCAGCGCGGTTTATACATTATACATCATAAACCAAATAAGCGAACTAAGCGTACAAGTAAGTACATTTACAAAAAATAAGTGTAAACCCAAATTTGCTGGTCAACCAGCTCTTGGTCTGTTGCCTCTTTGGAAAACCAACAATGTCAAGTAAAGCACTTGCAGGCCTTACACCCAAAATATGTTTTTATACCTTTCTTGTTTAAAAGAAGAGACAGTGTAGACTTCAACTCATGTCACAGCCCTAAGCCATCTCTATTCAGATAGTCAAATAGAAATGAAGAAAATGGTGAGTGGTGTTCTTCTTGTAAAAGGGTAGCATGTCTGTTCTGTCTTGGAATGTGTTGCTGTTCTTCACAATAACATTGCCACTTGTTCTCCCATAGAGTGCCACAGCAATGACCAGCTGAGTGTGTCAACACTATTCTTTCCAAGCACACACAGCAGATAGAAATCTAGAGAATGTGCCAGACCTGAACTAAATTTGACAAAAAGGGGATGATTATAAAGGACAAGGACCAAACCTTTAAACCAAGTTACAGCCAGACGGCATCATTACACACTCACAGCCACTGCAGCAGTAAGCCTTTGTAGGTAAATAAACAATTAACTGAGACATTAACTATAAAGCTGGCCAAACTACAGAAATAGCCAAATGAAATTCTTTTATAGTCTTCTTTAAATAGACAGGTGCCAGAGCCAAAAAAAGCCCCAAAAACTTTTGATTTATTATGCTGACCTTCGAAGCAATATCACAGAACAATGACAGTGTTTTTACAAAGCCTCTGAAAAGACCACACAAGAACCATGACTACACCAGACCATACATACGTGAAGACTTCTACAGTCTATGCGACCAAGCAAGCGAAAGACGACTATGCAAAGGTCAATGACACGCAATGGGTTTGAACACTCCTAATATCCTCGTAAAAGCTCCATTCCAGCCCCACTCAGTGAGGGACGGAGACATCAGCGCATTAACAGTGCACAGAGGCAGCCCTCTCCTCACACACATAAACATCTTAACAGACACTTAAGGAAATATGAAAATGACACCCAGCTCATAAAATTCGTAAATGTACTTCATAAAAAGCAACTTCGGGCACCAATTAAACTGGCTCCACATCTCCTCCCCACCTCACCCCTGACTCTACTCCAGTCCACTCCACCCGATCCCCCCCACCACCACCACAAGCGCAGCGTCGCATGGTTGTATCCATTTGGGGGGCTGCTCAAGCGTCCGCAGCAACCTAATGCTTAAATAAGCGACAGCGGCACAGACAAGAGTCACGAATCAATCTGGATCAATCCCGGCACGCGGCGGGGAGGCTGGTTAACGCTGGCACCGCCAGAGGGCCGCAGGGCTGTCAGGAGCACAGAGACATATCACCACATCACCACGACACGGAGGCACGCACGCTAACTCACCCCCCAGGGAGCCGCTGTCTGACACACTGGTGTTCGGGTCAGGATTAATAAGTCCTCAAGCCTGCAGAAAGACTTACAACAGGAGTGATGGGAACTGGTACAAAAAAAACCCCAAACAAACAGGTGTCGTAAAAATGACTACAATGTTCTTGATTGCTCTGTTGATCTCTGCATAACTGAAGCCTAATTTGTGTCCCCGATTGTAAGGCCCCTTTTGGGAGAATAGTGTCTGCTAAGTGTAATGTTATCCAACTAACATATCTCTATATGTCACTACAGCTGCACATGTAGGACGGTCTAATACTTAAAGAACGCACCCCCCCCACCACCACCACCTCCAAAGTGAACCTTAGTTTTTATCATTACCATGCTTTCACATTACCATAATCATTACAGGCATATGGCAAACCAGCCAAATGGATGTACACAAGGCGTTGCCAAGTGTGTGTGTATGGACATGCATACAGTACATAAACCCCAAAGAGTGTGCGGTCAGATACTACCCATGGGTGTGAGTGTTTTGTTTCTCGAGGCCCACTGCCTGTGTCACCCAGTGACCAGTGAGTAACAGACTACGCCTTACCCTGGGGGACAAGTTTATTGTGTTTTTGAGTTGGGGGAGGTAGGAAGGGAAGGGGGATCTTGAGGAGGAAGAGGGAGAGAGGGGTGTTACAGTGGTGGCTCATTTCTGTTGAGCTACAAAACGTTCAATGAGAGGTCTTCATTACAAACTGACAAAGGGGAAAACAGAGTTCACGACAGCATGTACCACATAACTGGAAATGGACCTGGGTTTCATATAAATGACGTCATTTCTAATAATCTACGCTAGATTTTTTTTTTTTTTTCATATTTTTCATAACTTCATACAGATAATGGATTAGGCTAAAATGCACCATAATATTTGGTTGACTTTTAGGAACAGTTTCCTTATTACATCACAAAATACATTTTTATATCCCAAAGAAGCAAGACTTGCAAGTAGGCATTTAAACATAACTAAATCTACAGCTACAAAATTCTACTCCGTCAGCCTTTACCTGCTGGGTTCGCTCTCTTCCCAGTCCACGGTGGGGTAAAAACTCGGGGCAGAATCAGTATGACATATACACAGAAGTCCGTATTGTAAAGGCTATAAAGATTTGTTGCACGTTGTAAAGTTGCCTCCTGGATCTTTACACTGCGGCGGCAGGTGGGGGAGGGTCGAGGAGGATCGGGCGGCAGGTTGGTGGGGGTGGGGGGGGCGTTGGTGGGTGGGTGGGTGGTTGTTTGGGCGGTTGGGTCGGGCTGGGTGGGTGAGTGGGGTTTTGCGGGGGTCCTGCCGTCTTATGTAGCATATCTCTTGGTCCACTGTCGGGCTATCCTGTCATGCTCGGCTCTGTTGGTCAGGTACTGAGTGGCTATGCTGCCCACCAGAGGGTCCGCTAAGGGGGGGGGCAGACAAGCGAGAGAGTTATGGTTGAGAGATAAAACTTTAAGATGCCATCATAATGTGTGTAGTGAGGGAAGAGTGCTGGCTGCCAGGAGTCTCTGGTCTTTTTTTTGTAACATTACCCACACTAAAACTGGGCCTCATCACAGTTTTCAAGCTGTTAATATTTATGTTTTGGACAAAGACAAAGCCCCCACCCCCCACCCAACCCACACAAACACACACTTACTCAGGCTTTCTCTACACACACAAACACACACACGCACCCACACACACACACACACAAACACACACACACACACACACACACACACACACACACACACACACACACACACACACACACTGTTTCAGTGAGTCAGAGCTCTGGGCTCTAGTAATTGACTCTTTTAAGATATATGTGTTCCATTCCTTAAATACAAACTGTTCCATTTCACATTTTCATTCCATTCCATGCTCAAAACATTTTTCGAAGAACGGGCTGTGGCATTAAAAGGGAAGGGAAAAAAACACGAAAGCTTTTCACTACAAAAGCAAAATTCCACTCATGATCCTTCATCAGTCTGACACATCCTGCAAATCTGTGAACTAGCCCCCTCCCTACCCTCCCAACCCAAAAAAATTTAAACGATGAAAATGATTCTCCCAAGATCACAAATAAATCCCTCCTGGCAGTGACAACTCAATCTGCACATCTCCCGACTCGCTCGACAGGTCAGACTGACTGACTGATGCCCCGGATAGTGCAGTGGATATTGAGAGTGATAGGTTTAAGGCAGACAAAAGAAAGACTGGAGGACCAGGAGGAAGAGGAAGAGGAAGATGAGGAGGAGGAGGAAGAGGATGAAAAGGCGTCAGTGGCAGTGCTGACCGAGGTTACAGTCTGATGGTTTAGAAAAACAGACAGAAAGAGAGAGAGAGAGAGAGAGAGAGAGGAAGGGGAACCAGGGGAAAGATGAGAGGAGGAGGAGGAGGAGGAGGAGGATGAAGATGTAGCAGCGGCCACTCACCGGGGTTGCAGTCCGTCAGCAGGGAGCAGATGGAGAGCAGGACCTTGGAGATGGTGAGCGCCGGGCTCCAGTTGTCCTTCAGGATGTCCAGGCAGATGACGCCCTGACTGTTGATGTTGCAGTGATAGATCCTCGTGCGGAAAGTAACCTGAGGATGAGGGGAGTGAGGAGAGGTGGGGGTGGGGGAGGGGGAGGAGGAGGGGGGGGTGTGGGAATTAGATTGGGACTGTCACAAGCAAGGACACTGCTAGAAATTTTAGTGGGGCCTTATAAAAGAGCACAATTTTGGGGGCCCCTCCTACTAAAAACAACTGCAACAGTGTCCTCAAAGGGCTTTATATCCATCACTGCCTGGCCCGGCCCTAAGAGTTACCCTTCCACCATCCGCCTCCTGGCTGCGCCCTTGGTCACAAGTTGCACTCTGCACACAGTTAGGAGTAATGTGGTGAGTGTGTGGTGAGCCCAAAAGTGAAATCTTAGAGGCATCATTACAACGCCAACGCATCTCCTTTCAGTTTGCTTGGCATACATTGCTCAACACATACTTTAGAATGTAAACAGCTTAGAGGTAGCCCACACTGCCTTTCACACTGCTGATAAGGCACTGATAAGAGCTTTTTAAAAAAAAATAAAAAATGAGGACTTCTATTCACTCCTATGGTGGAAAGCACACAGCTTCTAGCAGTACTGGAAATCAGACTCTGAATGAGGGTTAAGTGCCAAGACACCACACCCACCAACCAACCCTCCCACCCCAAACACACACACTTGGCGCACACACACACACACACACTCTCTCTCTCTCTCTCTCACACACACACACACACACACACACAGACACGGGCACACACGCACACACCAACACACACAAACACACCCCTACCTCCTGCCAAGTCAATAAGTTTAAGTGTCATCGCCACCCCTCGTTATCTCTCGCGCGGCAGCGTATCCATATTACACACAGTGTGGGATTACAGATAAGGCCTGCAGGGCGCTGGACTGCGCTGGACTGCGTCTGACTGCTCCATTGTTGTGGAGGGAGGGAGAGGCACAGAAAAAGAGTCCAAGCAAAGGTCAGCTGGTGCTCTGCATCGGGCCCTGTGCCGACCAGACACTCCTGTGGCTGACCGTGGAACGCCCCGTACGTGTTTGGGGTGTTTGATGACGGTGGTGGTGGCGCTGCAGTACTTTGTGTAGTGCTTCTTGCTCAGAGGAGGGCCTGCGTTTGCTGTGTTTCATCCTAAACTTAACTAAAACACGTCTGACCACGTCTGCTTTGGAGTGCCTGTATTTGGATGTTTTTCTTAATGCCTTCATCCTGACTGAAGCACTTCAAAGAGCTTCTGCTCGGAGGCCTGTGTTTGGCCGTTTGAATGCCTAAAACATTTCTGCTCGAGGGCTAGCCAGCGGAGGTGGCAGCCGAGTCCACTGTCGTGAAACAGTGCGAACCCGCAGCATCCAAAATAGCCTTGGGGGGGGGTGGGGAGGAGGGGTGCAAGAGGCCTGGGTGCAATATGGACACTGAGTGGCCAAAGATTGCTGCTGCTGGTGTGTGTGTGTGTGTGTGTGTGTGTGTGTTTGCTGCTGCCTCTGTTGTTGTGTGTCTGATTGCTGCTACCTCTGTTGTTGTTGTTGCGTGTGTGTATATGTGTGTGTCTGCACGCAATTGCTGCGGTCTCTGTTTCTGTTTATGTTGGTGTGCGTGTTGCTGTATGTGTGTGTGTGATTGCTGCGGTCTCTGTTGCTGTGTGTGTTGCTGTATGGTTATGTGTGCTTGTGTGTGTGTGTGTGTGTTACCGCTACTTCCAGGCCTGTACGCTTTTCTGTCGTGTGCTCCCCCTTAAGGCTCAATCTCTTTTCTTTTTTCTCGCCATCTCTCCATCTCACCATCCCACATTCTCTTCCTTCAAGGAGCCTGGTAGCACAATGTAATTGCGACGAGGACCAACACACACACTTCAACATCCAGTAGCTGTTGCATCATGTTGCATTCAGCCTCCAAATCTCCATCTTGTCTGTTATTTTCTCGCACGTCAGTACATTTAGCAGGCCATTATCCATAACCTCCTTTTTTTCACCCGAGATTTAAAAATCCACCAGTAAACCACCACTTCAGAATGCTGGGAATGTCTTGAGTTTGTTGGGGCCCGTGCACAGAAAAAGCCTTCAGAGCTGAGAGAGGGATTCTCCTGAGGGAAAAAAGAACGTTTTTTTTCCCCTCCTCCTCCTCCACCACCACTACCACTTCCTCCTCCTCCTCCTCCTACATTAGTCCACACCAGCACATCTCTCGCCTCCCTCCCTCTCTCCCTCCCTCCCTTCATCCCTCCCTCCTGCCCGCTCTGCCTGAGTGAGAAAACAAACACACTTCCTCGTGTCACTATGCAGAAATGCACAGTACAGGCACCATTAGCTCGCTGAGCTCTCTGAGTGAATATTAATTTTGATGGCATTAGGGCAGGAGAGCAGACATTTTTGTGAGACATTTGTGTGTGTGTGTGTGTGTGTGTGTGTGTGTGTGTGTTTGTAAATGCATGCAGGCATGTGTGTGCTTGCATGCCTGTGTTAGTGTGTGCATTAGTGTGTGTGTGTGTGTGCGCGTGCGTATCCATGGTGTGTGTGTGTGTGTGTGTGCATTAGTGTGTTTGTGTGTGTCCATGGTGTATGTAAGAGAGGGGAGGTGGCTGGTTGGTTGCGTGACTTCCTACTCTACGTGTGTGTGCCTACTCCATTTCTTTCAACGGTCTTTAGCTCAGCCCAGCCAGCTGTGAACAGGCTCCTGCACACAAGCAAGGATTAGAGGACCACAAACCAACCCACCCCTACAGACACACACACACACAAACACAAACACCCCACTCCCTCCACCCCGCTCCCCACCAACACCACCACACACACACACAAACACACACACACACACACACACACACACACATCCCACTCCCACCCTGCTTCCCACCAACACCACACACATAAAAAGAGAAGCAGAGAAGTCAGAGAGAAAGAGAGAGAGAGAGAGAGAGAGAGAGAGAAATAGAGAGAGAGAAGGCAAGGTCTCTCCAAGTCACTGTGTTTCATCTTGAAACAAAAGAAAGGGCGTATGGGGGGGGTACGGAGGGAGTCTGTGGTTAGTTTTGATCAGCCTTTGCCACCACAAATATATCCCCCCTTTTCATAATTATGGGATTACACCACGATGCTGTAATCCACAGAAATGGCCTTTGTGAATTACAACAAGGGTGTCATTTACTGAGGACGTGAGGCCTTTTTCAAATGACGAGCGTGGAGCCAGAGAGGAGTATTTTACATAAGTGGATCACCACATTAAGCTGAAGCGCTTGATGGTTAATTTGGCAAAGCTGTGCGCCAGCCATCTCTGAAGTTTTGGGGGAGGGAACTCAACGCATGACCACAAGACCCATGACCAAGCATTTCCTTTTGACGGGTTTCGGGGAAGAAAAATAAATCAGCTGAGTCATTGGATTTTCGGAAACAACACATTGCTTAAGAAAACAAAAGGATTTTCGGAGCTCTTTCAGCATTATTGTTTCCTGGCAAAAAGATGTGGATTTCATAAGTGACTTTCATTAGTTTGTTGTGATTCAGCTATTTCTGAAAAGGAAATACCAAGCCATTATTCACCTAATTAAATTTCCCCTTTTCTATAATCAAAACAATCTTCTGTGTGTTGGTATAGTTTTGGGTAAAAAACAAAGACAAGTGTGCGCCCCATTCTAAATCACACACTAAGGCCTGGAAGGTTATGGGTGAAACAGATGAGCGCTTGTGGTACCTTTGGTGGCTTGAAGGGGTAGTCCGACGAGAAGGTGATGTCCAGGAAGAACACCCCACCTTCATACACTGATCCAGGAGGCCCCAAGATGGTGGATCTCCATTCGTAGATGTTGTCTCCTTTTGGTCCCGCACTGGTGAGAGAGAGAGAGAGAGAGAAGAGAAGAGAACAAGAAAAATGGTTAGAATCAAAAGAAAAATTGTTAAACAAAGGGTAGTGTTGCTACCCCCACAGCACTTTCCCGTTATAGCCATTACTGAAGTCTGAAGGACGCCAGGCAGGCAGGCAGGCGGAGAGGCGGGCAGGCAGGCGGGAGAAAGTATTGTGTCGGGCAGACTGACGCACCGCACTGTCACAAAACGACCTTGAAGTCTGCCAGCCAGCCAGCCTGCGCTTCGTCTGTTTACACAACGTGAGCAGGGCTGAAATATATGTCTGCTCCAAGAAGGTTGTTTTGTGTTTTCTCTCCCGTCTCTCTATTTTCACCTCCGAGGGAAAAAAAAGCAGGAAAAAAAAAACAAAAACAATTTACAGGGTGACCAAGACCGCAGGGAGACATGGCCTCAAATCTCAATGACACAGGTCAGGAAGCAGCCGACAGGAGTGCAGAAAACATCCCCCCTCCCCCCTCCCCCCTCCCCTCTCCTCCCCTTTACCCACAACTCATACCTTCCCATGGAATACCACAAAATATCTCCTGGCCCCTGCTCAGTAGCGCTGGCTAGACACGTAAGCTGTAAGTGTGTGAGTGTAAGAAACTGCAGTACATCCTGACTGAGAACAGGAGACTCAGAGTGAAGCAGCCACACTGACCACTACAAATGTGAGCATGTCAGCATGATATTCCAAATGGTAATCTTTTAACATGGTAACAAACGGCCTTATTCATTTCTTAGGCTAAACCTGCTGTCTGGAAGCAACCTGAGGCGTGACAGTGGTATCCACCAATTGGCGTATGAGTGTAGGTGTAGGGCATGGGTCAGACCAACTAATAATCGTATAGAATTACAAATGTCTCAAGGTCTGTTTGAATTAGAAATCGAATTCATTTACAGGAAGAGCATAGGATTCTTCATAGGAGTCTTAAAAGTATACATGGCAAGGAACAGAGATGCTTGTTGTTCAGACCCACACTGCTGAATCCAGAGTATGCTGTGTTACTGCTCTTTACTGGAATACAAAACTGACCACTGCATCAACCACAAGAATGACCCTTTTTTCTAACAGTGTGTGTGTGTGTGTGTGTGTGTGTGTGTGTGTGTGTGTGTGTGTGTGTGTGTGTGTGTGTGTGTGCGTGCGTATGTGTGTGTGTTTGCATGTATGTGTGCGTGTGTGTGTGTGTGTGTGTGTGTGTGTGCATGTTAAGGGGGTGTACAACAAATGATGATGAGGAGGTGGTGGGATAGAGAGGCCCCAAATGTACAAGTCAGGTGAATAAAGCAGAGAGATGCCTCCTCCACCACCACCACCTCCATCACCCCCACCCCCACCACCTGCTGCTACTGCCTGTGGTATCGCTGCCTTGAGCACCCATTTATCACCCTTGTCCTCCACTCCATTACCATGTGATGAAACGCTGCCTTCAGCCAGCGCACCATCATGTTGCTGCAGAGGACAATGGAAGTTGCCATAGCTTCTACTGGGTAAGGGAGAAGGGGTAGTGAGGTATGGAGGTGGATCACAGAAAGATACCTCTTGATGGATTATGATGAGATTCAATCAGATCTGACAGATGCTGTTCCTCATCAAGCAAATTAACCAGCCTTTAAAAATGATGAATGACAACTGACAAATCAACCATATGGCATACATTCGAAATTTTATGATAGTACCTTCACTTGCATCTGAACTGACCTGCAATTATAGGCCTAAATATTTTAATTCTGCTGCTAGAAGAAGACACCATCTCATCGCATATCACGAAATTTTACCTAAAAAAAAATCCCAAACCCCAAAAATGTTTTACAAAACACAAAACTGAGGATGTAAAAATAAGGCACCAATAAATCAATATATAAAGGCTTGCGGCAAAACAAGTCATCTCACCACAGACCCACTACAAAAATCTTTCAGTGGTGAAGAAATAAATAAATAAAACAAAACAAAATAAAATATATCTCAGGCCAGGAGTTGACAAGCGAAGAAAAAAAAATCCTTTCAGAGGCACCGGCACATCAACCTGACAAGCCCTTCAATGTGGGCTCTATGAGAGCCTTTAGAAGACTCGTTGCTGCCTGAACGCTTTTACCTAACCTTGTCAAGAGACGTCAGCGCTACACACTGGTCAAAACTACATGTGGGGGGTCGGACGGGGACTCTGAGGCACACTGCAAAAGCCGACAGGACACAGGGTGCAGAAGACTGTGACCAGAGGTGTCAATCCCAGGTTCAGAAAGTCAAACCCCTACCACATATTTGGTCCAACCAGCTCTGAACCTGTTGATCTTAATGGGCACTAAGGACAGGTACATCAGCTACTCAGTGAAGTCACCTGTGCCAGAATAAAAACGTGTCAGGGTTTTCACTTTTTTGATTGACACCTCTGGATGTGATACTGGACTGACCGACTGGCTCACCCATAAATGCTAACACCAGGAAGTGAAGACCACCGCATACATGTTTTAGTGACGAACCTGGGTGGGATAACTCACTAGCAAACTATGGCCAAAACCTCCAAATACAAGAGATGTGTAGCTTTGCTTTCCTAAGAAAACAAACCCATAGAGCAGTTGTGTTATAAGGTTTTCTACTTTCTCTGAATTAACTTAATCACGTTTGTCATAAATCAAGTACTTCAAATGGTTCACGGTCCTACATTCCTAGCATTGGAGAAGTTAGGTAGCACAATTTTATGGTTCCTTTTTATCTACAACAAGATCATCTAATATTACATATTTACACTGTACATACCTAACACTAACCCTACCCCTATGGTACAGTGTAAGCAGCAAAGCTAAGAACATCATCAAGGACAGTTCCCACCCTGGCTTTGATCTGTTTGACTTGCTGACCTCAGAGAGGTGCTACAGGTGCATCAGAACAAGGACTAACAGACTCAAGAACAGTTTTTTTTCCCAAAAACCATAACCTCTCTGAACTCACACATGCCCTGACTCCAGACTCTAACCCCTCGACCCCTGGAGATCCTTCCATCCACCTACTGTGCAATATTTAATTTAATGGTATTGCAATACTGTGCTGGGATGTCCAATATCTACTACACATAGCATAAGATCAATCATTACTGTGCAATATTAATTCATGTGCAATAACTCTGTGTAATGAATGTGCAATATCGCTGTATATAAAATCTCGTAAATTATTTTGCTTCAGAACCGTGCACCCTACCCTACTTTTGTATTCTTTATCTTGTCTTGCACTACTATTTATTTCTTCTATGTTGTAGACATTTTTCATACATGTCTGCAGTGTGAAGGAGTTTCTTTCAATATCACTGTACATGTGAACAGTGTACATTGTACATGTGTACAGTGTCAATTAAAAGGCATTCACTTCTATTCTATTGTAGTCTATTGTATTCTACTCTATTCCATTCTAAGTACATAGTGTTACATATTGTTGCACAGTTTGTTACACTGCACCTAATTGATGTAACAGGGACAGTAAATTGAAGTGTAATCAGAAGTTAAATACAGCACGGATCATCAGGAGCATCTGAAGAAGAGCCGTGACAGATGCTCAGGCTGCCCTACAGACAGCTTCAACCTCGCCAACGGGCACAGAATTACCCTCCGCTAACAGCACCCAAATTAGGCTAAGGTCGATTTATCATCCAAACATTTGGACACATTACTGCGCAAACGGCAGCAGTGTTATTCGCTCTCTGTGCCTCAATGCCTTGCCCAGCACAATGACTTTATCAATGGACTATAAAAAGGGGGGGGGGGCTTATAATAGACCGGCTGACCTTACCGGTGCCTCTGCTTTTAGATGGTGGCTCTTTTATTTGTGATCAAAGCCCATTACGGCCATTCAGGAAAGGAAAGTGCCTCTGGTGCAGAGTAAGCAATAACCTTCTCATTAACTAAGCGTGACGCTCACTTACTCTCAGCTTCACACCTGTCACTGCTCGAAAGTGTGTGTGTGTGTGTGTGTGTGTGTGTGTGTGTGTGTGTGTGTGTGTGTGTGTGTGTGTGCGTTCATTTATGCGCGTGTGTGTGTGTGAGAGAGAAAGAGAGAGCGAGAAGCTCGGGGGTGCAATAGGTAAACACACAGAAACCCTCACAGGTGTGTGTGTGTGTCTGTGTGTGTGTGTGTGTGTGTGTGTGTGTGTGTGTGTGTGTGTCTTAAATACCTCAAAGAGGTGTGGCATGACAGAGGCAAAATCATAACAGTTTACAACGCAGTTATGCCCTAGGGAAGTAAGGTGTGTGTGTGTGTGTGTGCATGCACCCATGTTTATGTATTCACTGTGCTCTATGTGTGTGAAAGTGCACGTTTATGTAGTCAATGTGTGTGTACATGTGTGTGTGTGCATGTGTCTGTGCATGTGTATGTGTTTGTGTATACCTGTGTATGTGTGTGTGTGTGGTGAGGGTGTAATGTGTGCGTGTGTGTATGTGTGTGTGTGCGTGCGTGTGTGTGTGTGTGTGACGGGGGAGGGGGTTGAGTCAGTGTTGCGTAATGCTGAGTGTGGAGAGAGAGAGAAAGGGAGGTGGCCAGCCTAACTGACTGACTGACTGGATGACTGGACGCGGTGCATTTCTGCTAATAATCCCTCTCCAGACTGGGCTGACCCCCTGGTGTGTAATCCAGCATGCAGCAAACCCCTGTGGTCACTGCAGCTCCTGGTCAGAGAGGAGCCCAGCTCGGCCCAGCTCGGCCCAGCCCACAGGCTCAGCGCTCTGATATTCTGTAATCCAGGGCTCCCTCCGGGCCCTCTCACCATAATCACCTCAAATGTGTTTGCAGCTATCCCTCTTCCTCTTTCATACACACACACACACACACACACACACACACACACACACACACACGCACACACACACTTGTTCTATCTCCCCTCCCTTGCTGTCTCTCTCTGTCTTCCCTCTCCCTCTCTCTTATTCTCTCACTCCTCTTTCTCTTATTTCCTCTCTCTCTCTATCTTTCTCTCTCTCCCTCTCAGCAGAGAGCACTTTTAATGACCACACTCTGACTTGTTATCCTTTAACAGCTGAAAGGAGAACTCCTACCATTAAAAAAGGCTTACGCCGGGTTTCTCACACTCTCACATGGTTCATAGAAGCACTTGCTGTGCAAAAGGGGAAAAAAAAAGAAGGATGAGAGAAAAAAAGAAACGAAAGAAAAAAGTTGACAAGGCAATTCATCTGCACCCTCCCCTCCCTCTCCCCAAAGCATCCCTCACTCTACCTTTCAGTTTCAAGTTCAAGGCCAGCTGAGAAGGAAGAAATGAAGAAGGAAGAAGAAAAAACAAGAAGACGTGTTCTTCCTCATACCAAGCCAAGCCTTAATGTACTGATCCCTTACACAAATTTCTGTCGACTTCCTAACGCAATTAACAGCAGTGCCTGCCTGCCAGCCAGCCAGCCTTTGTGGAAGTATCCTGGCAGAGCTTCCCAGTCTGGCCCCTCCTGGAGGACGTCCAAGCGTCCACGCCTCTAATCAAATGAAAGCCCAATTAGGGCTGTCCACCTGAGAAGAACCCCCCTCCCCAACCACCACCACCACCACCCTTCTCTGACTAGAGCTTCCGGGCATGGGGAGTCTGGTGTGTGTGTGTGTGTGTGTGTGTGTGGGAGGGGGGGGGGGTCTGGAATCTGGAAGTGACCAAAGAGAGAGACCAAAAAAGGGGTGCTGTTTTGACAAACTGCACTGGAGAATGAAGGGGCTTCCTTCCCCTTGATCCCAACTGGGGAAACAACAGGGTGACTGGAATACAGAGTTTTTTTTTAGAAAAAGTTCTCACAACCTCCTTACCTACTCTGTAGGCTTACTAACTTTGAAGTGATCAAGGACATTCTGCAAACTGTGCATAACAACCTAGTTGAAAGCATCTTGTCCTTTAAAGCAACACTAAGTAGTTTTTTTGCAAACTTAAAGTAATGTTTTCAAAATCGTTTCAGTGGTTCATAAACTTGCAACAGGGTGAAAGGCAATTCTAAATTCACTTTGCTGACCTCCATGGGCTACAAGCACACTAAGTAAGTTTGGAGGAGCGGACCGTCTCTCTCTGTAGTTCTCTACAAGAGACAATTCCAACCTGTAGGGCGAAGGCAAAATAAACTAGAAAAAAATAAACTACAAAGAATAGTGAACATGCCCTCAAAGATTGTAGGAAAGCCCCAAAAGCACCTGAGCATAATCTATGAAGAGAATATGTTACGTAAAGCTAAGAAAAATCATAAATGGCCCCTCTCATGAACTACACAGTGGATTCGCATTTTAGGGTGCCCAAAGCCAAGAGCATTTTTAAAAATTCCTTTGTCCCCAACGGAATTAGGGCAATACATAGCACAGGTGCTCCGACTGGAATCACCTCAGTCCTTTTACAGGTTTCTTATTTATAATATTTATTAATCATCCTTGTATATCACAGGTCTTCCTTTGTTTTATATAAAATGCTGTGTTTGAAGGTGTATTAGATGCCTCTGTGGTGCCATGCTAATAAAATAAAAATATCTATTCTATTTTATGTATGGTGAAACTGAAGACCAATTTCCAATTGTGGACAGTAAAGTAATCATATTCGTAATCAGGAAGCTACCTGGATCGAACTTTGTGGGACCACAGAAAAAGAGAAAATAGAGTGAGGAGCAGAGAGAAAGAGAAAGAGAAAGAGAGAAAGAGAAAGGGGGGGTGAGAGAAAAAAGGGGGGAGAAGAAGAGAGAGAGAAAAGAAAGAGAAAGAGATGGATTCCAATTGATCTGCAGTTTCCTCTTGCAGTAACCCAGCAAAAGGCTTTAAAGCCTCAGCAATGGGCCCTGGCTGAAGAACTGAGGATTTTGGAAGTCACTCCAAAGCACTTCACGAAAAGACCAAGAACAAGAAGAAAATGGGGAAAAAAATCAAAGACATACCAGACTCTCACACACAAACTCTATCTCTCATACACACACACACACACAAACAGCAGCTTTGTCTGAGCGCAAGGTTACCGTGGAACAATTAAGCATGAAGCTCTCGTTTGTCTCGGTGTGTGTGTGTGAGTGTGAGTGTCCAGCGACGCCTGGCGAATATCAGCACAAAAAGCCCCTCCTCTGCGGCCAGTGACCTGATACCGGATCTAAAATTGGCCGCAATTAATGAAAAAACCTCTGGGGCTTGGCTGGAGCCATTCATTCACAGACCTCTCTCTCTTTCTTCTCCTCTCACTCTCTCTAGCTTCCTCTCTCTCGCTTTCCCTCTCTCTCTCTCTCACGCTCTCCAGCTTTTTCTATCTGTCTTTCGCTTTTTCACTTTCTCTCTCTCTCTTACTTTTCCTCTCTCTCTCTCTTTCTCTTCCTCTCTCTCTACCCCCCACTAGCAGAACAAGCTATAATCAAGTGACAGGATATGACCCAGACTGTTATTTATCTGACAATTGGAATAAAGTCATGGTCATCTCTGTAATTATGATGGCATTGTATGAATAACTGTAATCTGGGGCCCCTCGAAATGTCAAATTCAGATCATGTGAGGACCAGTTTGTGTGTGTGTGTGTGTAGCGTGTGTGGGGTTGGGGGTTCAGCTAAACATTATCACATCTGACACAGCTCTGCCAGAGTGAATCTGACACACACACACACACACACACACACACACACACACACACACACACACACACACACACACACACACACATGCAGCAGGCCATGCCAAGCGCAGAAATGTAAACATCACACTATGACTCCAGTCCAGCCTAATTGTCTGACGTGGTGTGTGTGAGGTCTTTGCAGACTGACTAACTGCAGCACAGAGGAAGCAGTGGAGGAGAAACTAACTCTGGTGCTTTTTTTTCTTTTCTCTTTTTTTTCGTTCACCGTTCTTGGCGTTGAAAGGCAACACTGACCTTGGCAGGCTCTCAGCGCAAACGCAGCGCAGGGTCACCTTATCAGGATCAAAGCCAAGGAGCAGCCCTGCTTATCTTAGACCGTAACAGCACATCCACTGCACTGACACACCACGGCTACTTATGACTGAATTACACTTAATCAGAAGGGCATGGCTGATCATTTCAGCTCCTTTCTGTATTTGGCTGCAAGGAATGATCCTTTTTGTGTGTGTATTTTTTTGCTTTTTACACTGAGATATACTGTATGTTCTATGTTATGTAAGTTAAGGAACAACGCAACTGAAGATAGTTCCAAGCACAGTATATGACAACAATCATGTCAGCTTTTCAGCAACACAGTAGTCACCAAGCTTATTTATTTGTCTGTTTAAGTAATAAAAAAATTGAACATAGTTCAAATAGATTTGCTGCACACTGACATTTTAAGCCATAGTGAATTTGCAATGCTTGTCCCTGGCTGTTCGTTTTTGTACTGATACCTTATATTTGGACAAGTGATAAGATATGCGAAATAACACACTAGTGTCACAATGCGCATAACCAAATACAAATAGAGCAGCACCCATCACATACATATAACACCATACACAATAATATGTGCAGCTCCACTGCTGCTGAAACTAAGCCAACAGATTTGTTTCAAAGACCACATTCACGGACAGAAGACATATTTTCCACGCACACTACTTTTAGATCAGACAGCCGTGTTGGCGTTATCTTACAGTACATGTGATGAAAAAATGTAAATACCACCCCCTGGGGATACTGCATTCAAATACACAAGGAGAGGTGTGAGTGGAGGGATATTGAACACATAATTTGAAAGCTTCTGCTGAGTTAAAGAAGGCTTAGGCTAATTCATGAGCCTTCATAAGCGATTCAGACTAGTGACTTAATCCAGGTAAGCTCACCACACTTTTCTCCAATCTACAGTGCAATAATATGCCACCCAAGACACATCTGTCTAAATAGAATAGTCACAGTGTTATAATAAAAATGTCTTTAAAATGCACCAGCTTGGTTCCCCCAGTTTATCATTAAAGGTTACCTAGAATGCTGGGATCTCTTCCAGGTTTCTCCCAGTAAGGTTTCGCATGATTTGTGAATCAGTCAAAAGACTTTGCTAATTAAGGGCAAAGAGAGAGAAAAAAAACGATATCTAGTCCAATATATTGTGAATAAAGCCACTGTCACTGACAATTTCCATCTAAGTCCCACCATCTTAATCATGGTTGCGAGCACACAGACATCTAATTGGAGGTTTAAACATTATTGACAGATTTATTCTCCTTATTGGGCTTTACATAAAAGGATTTACAGTCCGCCATTCAACTACTCATTACATTCACTCTTATTAGTCTCTTATTTGAATGGCTCCTCAAAGTGAGAATGTATGCAAGCACACACAGTCACACACACACACACACACACACACACACACACACACACACACACACACACAACGGCACACAGACACACACACACACAGGCACAGGCACACACACACACACACACACAATATGTTTGACTGTGGAGGAAATGGCCACAAGAATCTGGCCACAAGAGAAGCAGCTGGCACAGACCCCGTTTGTTCTATTCCCACAGATGGGTTTTCTCCCTCCCTCTTTTGCTCTCTCTCTTTCTCTCTCTCTCTTTCACTCCCTCTCTTTCACTCCCTGTCTGTCTGTCCCCTGTCTCAGTGGCTCACTCTCTCTGTTCTCCCTCACAACTCATTCCCTCTTTCTCGCAGTCCCTCTGCCTTTCAATGGCCCTCGCTACGTTCCTCCGTCCCTCTGCCTCTCTTTCCTCTCACTCTCCATCTCTCTCTCTTTCGTCTCCCCTCCATTTGCAAGCCTGACATTCCCAGACATTGATCTACAGGGGTGCGCCCTGCCGTCCTGCCTCTGCCTGTGCCTGTGCCTCCGCCTGTGCCTCTGCCTGTGCTCTGTGCTCTCTGTGCTCTATGTGTTCTGTTCTAGTGTGCCTGCTTGATGCAATACACTTCCTCTTCTTTCTTTCTTTCTTTTTTCAAACCTGCTCAATGAAAGTTAATGATAGCCACCACCACCGCCGCCCAGCCCCTAAAGCAAACCCTAAAGTGAGGAGTATTTACAATGCAGGCACTGATCAGGGGGGGCCTAATCAACTGTAAAAGCCAGCACACACTGACTGCCAAACAGACGGATGCCCTCAAACATTTCATTTACTTAACATTTTCTGTTTTCACAACAGATCATGTCTCTCATTTTGTTTGCCTAATCAACAGCTATTATTTTTTGGTGGCGGTGCATTGTTGTACATCTCCCAGCCAAATTAATGGATGCGAGTGAGTGAGTGTGAAAGAGCGAGAGAAAGAGAGAAACTGTGAGGGAGAGAGAGAGAGAGGCGGCGAGAGAAAAAGAGAAAGAGAGAAAAAAGAGCGAGAGAGGGGGCTTAAATAAAATCAATACACAATGATATTGTACATAATCTGGCTGCTTCATCATGGGCAATTACATGAGAAGGTGCGAGAGATGGGATGGATGGACGCAGAGAAAAACAAAACAAATATGCCATTAATCACGGATACGGGCTCTCATAAAAGTGCGTTTGTGAGTCGTTTGCAGATCATTTCTCTCCCCACTCGGAAAATGGCCACAATTTACTGCCACTCCACGCGATCACTATAAATTATCCGGCCAGCTAAAACAAGATAATCTGTACACACACACACACACACACACACACACACACACACACACACAAGGGAAACATGGCAGCCTGCCATAAAGGGAGCACCACACAATATCTACAATTACTGCCCTTAAAAGCCGAATGACCCATTAAATCAATCACAGGCTTTATCTCCAACAGATGAGGGCACATTTTTATTCCAAATGTTTACAGTCGAAAATTATTCTAAAATCCTTCAAAAAAGCCTTCACTCGAAAAACACAAGGGAAGGCTTTTACACACTTTTTGCCTAGAGTTTTTTTTTTTTCGAACACAACTCTATCAACTTTGCTGTGAGGCAATTGGCTTCTTCTGAGAACATTTAGCTTCTTCCAAGTCCTGTTGGCAACTTCAAATGAGTGAAATACTGGACCCCCTTATGATGGGCGAGCACCATGAAACAATCTGATTTGGGGCTCCCAGGGGTAGAAGAACCAACAAGTTAGCACCCACTTCAGGGGTAATTCCGTCACAGCGGGTGCCCTTAAAACATGGCATGGTAGCACGGTACAACTATATACTCTAAACAGACCGACATCACATGGCTAAAGACAGCACATTCTGCCACTTTCAGGAGTGCTGCATGGCAATGTGTGCATTCTCTGCGTATGCGTATGCATTCAGAGGTTGGTCACGGGAGAGCAGAGGAGTTTCTGGCAGATGTGCATGGAGAGACTGGCCCCATGTTCCGTCATATACACGAAGAAGCCTGCAGGAGGGGGGAATTTTTGAGGGGAAAATTTTCTGCCTTTTAAAAAAAGATTCATTTATTTATATATTCAGATTGCATGTTTGATACCTGCTTAGGAGAAAGCTCTACAAACAATGGAAGCAGTATTTTTTTGCACATCTGTACCAAGTACACTTTTAGTTTGAAACACATTTATTTCTTGCCATCTCCATCTCATTTCATCCCAGTGGATGCTGTTTAATATAGCTACAAATGACTTTATATGTAGAATTAAAGAGAAAAAGAAAGAAAGAAAGAGAGAAAGAAAGAAAGAAAGAAAGAGAGAAAGAAAGAAAGAAAGAAAGAAGAAAGAAAGAAAGAAAGAAAGAAAGAAAGAAAGAAAGAAAGAAAGAAAGAGGTTCACACCTACTGCCCAGTGTTATCCCTCTGGTTAGTGACACATTTGTAGCATTTCAAAGAAAGACAGACAGACAGAAAGGAAGAAGAGGTTTACAACTATTGCCCTATGTTATCTCTCTGCTTAGTGACATTTGTAACATGTTTTACTTCCTCATTGCGTAACTCCTATTTTCTGTTCTGTGAGTGAGCAGTGTCATGATCTCTTTCAACTGTGTTTTAAATAGAATACTCTAAAGCTTAATGTGACAAAGGAAGGATAAAGATCATAATGTGGTGTAATATTCCAGCTATCATTGACACCCTATTGTCTATTGGATACATAACGGAAATACTTTCACTTGACAAAAAATTAATTGCAAATCTTTGGAGTATAGTCCTTATCTCTGATTATGGATTAACCTTTTCCATCAACACCCATTATGAGAAAAAGCTCAACACAAAATAGCTTTATGTTCAAAAACAGTGGCCAATGACCACATGATCATCATCCAGCAATCACCATTTGTTTCACATCTACTGTAATATTGAACAATAGACAAGTTGAAACCCCTATTTCAGTAGTGGAGTAGTGGAGCTTTTCTATCTATAACAGCCCAAGCTTGGAGTTCTGTCAAGCACTGGATGCAAGTTTACTCTCGCAAGGGGTACAATGTTTATGGTGTAAGGTTCCCAGCAAATGTAGTCATTCTCGTTTGCTGTTTTAAGACAGTAAGCCATGTTTTCCTTATAATGGGCACCAGAAGACAGATAAACAGATAAACAGCTAACATGAGATAATGACCATACACTGACAATGGCAGGCCCCAAAGAACACAAAGCAGCCTTGGCACCTTGCCCTCTGTGGAGGGGCTGCCTAACTATGTGCGCAGGGCACCACATCATCAACACAAAGCTTATGCTGCAGCGTCTGTTTCCTGCTACTTGGCCAAATGTAAAACACCTGGGAGGACAAATAAGCTCTCGCAGCTGATGTGAGGCGCAAGCAGAAAGTCATGGAGACAGAGAGAGAGAGAGCGAGAGAGAGAGACAAAGACAGAAAGAGAGCGAAAGCAGGAAAAAGAGGGAAAGTGACGCAGAGAGAGACAGAGAGAGAGAAGACACAGAGACAGAGGGCGAGGGGGGGCAAAGACAAAGACAAAGAGAGGGAGACAGACAGAGAGAGACACAGAGAGAGAGGAGACAAAGAGGGAGAGACAGAGACAGAGAGGAAGAGACAGAGAGATACAGAGAGAGAGAGAGAGACAAAGAGAGAAGTCTGCTGGTTCTGTTGCGACTCTGACTGACTGTGACCGAGAGCACTGTAATCACAGTCGTCATCTGGCGCTGCCCTTGGTGTGGGCTGACGGTCAGGCACGCTGAGGAAATACTGCAGAACCAGAGCAAGGTGAGGCCGAACGCCATCACTATAAGACCCTCTGACTCGTCACCACTGAGTGACTATGGAGTACTGAGTGCCATCTCTCCACTTAAGAGCTCCCTTTATCAGCAGGTCACGTGAAAACCAGTGGTTGTTATGAAACACATTCGTTAAGGTGCTTTTTGTTGTCGACTGATGTTGACGATTACGTTGTTGTTGTTTTGTCTGGTGTGGTAGTTGTGTAGCAAATTGTGTGTCTAAGCGAGTAAATGAAGAGAAGTTACACAGGGATTGCAGTTACCCTCCTTAGCGCAAGCTGTTTGATCTTCTACTGGGCCTCCACTTCAAAAGCAAAAAATACCCTCAGAACAAGACATCATCAGTGCAATCTCTTGAAAATCACGTCTTTCCTGTAAAGCCTCCTTGTCCATGACTAACTGTCTTCCCTTCTTTAGAAACACAACATGTCTTACAATCATTCCTCTCATTCCATTAACTGAGAGGATGATAGTGGAGCATGTTAAAAAAATGTGAGAGAACCAGAAACACAGCAATAATCTGGCAGTGGCAACACTGCAGGATTAGGAAAAATATCTTTTTGTGATTTTTTTTTTTGAGAAATACTGTGATTGAAATTTGATTCGTGGTATTATTTTTAAAAAGTCACACTGCTTCAACATGGGCCATTTCTGATTGTGAAGCATGTCTAGTGTGCGAGAAACAAAAGGAGAGCTTCCAAGTCTGTCACTCAAGGAGGAATGAAAGGAATGAAAATCATGGGTGTAACGAGATTAACCACTGGGACAGAGAAGCACCCCGCAACATTAATTTCAGCCTATATTATAATGATTAGCCAATTACAAAAGATTAACTTTTGACTTTTATTAAAATCATTTAATATCACAGCCCTAGCACGGTGGAGGTTTAAAAAAACAGAAGCCCCACCTATAAAGCCACAGGATTCCATCTGTGTACAGTTTTTAACTTTACACACACAGATCTATTTTAACGGTTTAGGAAAGGTTGTCTTTACTCAAGCTCTCCTGAGTTTAAGAGCTTCTCTCAGCAAATGAGCTGTTCTGAAGGCAAACAGCCTGGAGCCTAATGAACGTAATAAGGTGCATTAACTCCATTCTGAGGCAGCGGCTCTGCTGAAGTAGCTTGTCAACACGTAAGAAACGTCTTCAGCAGCCTAAGTGAAATATATAGCGCTGAACAAGTGCTTCCCAGAGACATAAGTCTTATACTCATACGGTATAATATATACAGTATTACACTCTCTGTCACCTGACTGTGTTTATAATATCAGTGTACCAAGCACACATTTTACTACAAAATGTACTATTGGGTTCCTATTATGACTTTGTCTGTGACAAATAGAAGAACTTTAGCTTCAACTTGAAATACTGCACTCTCTTCTTTGTTAGGGCCAGTTTGACAAGAGGTCATGATCCCTGAACTCAATGCCCCTCCAATTTGTCGGCTACATGACAATATAAATCTGCCCATAAGCCACATCTAGCACTGCAACGGTGTGGTCAAGACATCTGCCTGATATCCAAAGAAAATGGCTAGGTCTAGTAAACAGCTTATGCTAAGCGAGAGCATACACACAGGCACACAGGCAGTGCCTGAGACACAGCATCTGATGTGGGATTGGTGTTATACGACTACAAAGACATGTGCCCTCACAGTCACGAATGCTGAAAAGCTGTGATTTATGTCCCCAGAGAGCTGGGAGCAGAATCTCAGAACCGATGACTGAGAAATGTATCATCTCTGTGACTGTGTGCTCTCGTGCTCCGAGCCAGGCAGCCTGTTGCTAGTAGATTTTTTTAATTCCCATGTATCCATGGAGGGAAGTGATTCTTAAGAATGGGGAATAAACACTTAGCTTTAAAGACCGCTAAAGATGACAATTACATCTCCATAAAGACTGCTGTGAAATCATTCAAGATTTTTACTCCATTGGTGACGGTACACTTAAGTGGCTTGCCCAAAGGGGAAGTTAAGAGGATATACTGTGTCCAGTGGCAAAATACTGAAACTCAATCTCACTGCAGAGTCAGCCAATTCACAGCTCTTTTAAACACACACATGGGTTAGTTCCTACTTTAGCCGTTCAAAAAAAAAAAAAAAACGACAATGACCTCCTTTGATTAGTACAAATGCATGACAGAACCTCTACAGATGTTTATATTAATGTTGGCTTTCTAAGCAGGCTTACACCCACTGAAAGAAAAGGCTAAATGTGAAATGGCCACAAAAACAGACCGACTGACTCACAAATTTCTCACTCACTCTCTTTCTCTTTCTCCGTCCCTCTCTCTCTCTCTCTGTCTCGCTGTCTCTCTCTCAGCACTGTCTATGAATAGCTGGCTCATGCGGCACTGCTCCTGTGGGGCTACATAGTTTGGCCTCAACCATTAGGTTTGATGCATTAAAAAAGAGAACACAGTGTGCGGGGGGACAAAAAAAAAAAGAAAGAGAGCGGGGGGGAAAAAAAGACCAGACAAGACGTGAAACACTGCTCCCAGACGCGATGAAGCAGCTCGCTGCACAATAGTTACTTTCCAACAGACTGAGACGGAAATTATGACCGTTTATCAACAACGAACCCCACCCCACCCCCACCACACCACACCACACAATCCCTCTTCCTGATCATCACCCAGCCCACAAAGACAACGAACAAAAGACAAAGGCGGGGTGGGAGGGACTGGGGGGGGGGGTAGGTTGGGGGGTGGGCTGAGCAGAGACAGACAGAGAGAGAAAGAGAGAGAGACAGACAGATATCTGGGGAGGGTCAAGAAGGATTAACAGATGAAGTGTTGTCAAACAAGTGGCAGGAAGGATAAGAAGACGCTCTTGAAGGACAGAGTGGGGGGGGGGGGGGTGGACATTTAGAAAGGCTTCTCGTATCCTAGAGAGCCGAACTGCATCCAATCGCTACCACGACACAGGCAGAGAGGGGAGGCCCTGAAAATGGACCAGTGCTAGATTCCAAAAGGGCTCGGGAATAACAAGAGCAGAGCGTTGGGAACGAGGACGCAAAGGGAGGGAGGGAGAGAGAGAGATGGCTCAAGAGAGGAGAGGAACAGCGAAAGAGAGTGAGACAGACAGAAACAGAGAGAGCCAGAACAGGAAAATAAAGGAGGAGAGAGAGAGAGAGAGAGAGAGAGAGAGAGAGGGAGAGAGCAAAGGAATTGCAAATGTAGGAAACGGTCTTGACAAGACGTGCCAATTTGGGAGGGCACCTCCTTGACAGGCCACTTTGAAGACAGGAAGAGGACCTTTTGTCTTGGTTCAAAGAGGACGGCAGTAAAAATGGTCCACCAAATTGAGCTGGCATGTTTTGGAGCCGCTCGTCCCTTTGTGCGGACGCCGGGGAGGCACGGGCAGCTGGCCCGAGGGGTCCAGGCTCTTTTGTTTAGGCCGTGTAGTGCAACGAGTGCCCCTCTAGGACCCTCCGCTCCCTTCCATCCATCCACCCCTCCACCCCCCACCCTCCTCCCTTTGTCAGGCACTACACACGCTGGTGTGAAAGCGGCTACTCTCGGCTTCGCCACTCGTGGTCAATGCGCTCAGGAACGTCAAGGCAAGGCAGGTGGACGTCCGCCCTGCACCCCCCCTCCACACACACACACCCCACCCCCCCTCACTACACTACCCCCCCCTTCCCCCAAACCCTTTGGTCACCGAGTTGCGACAGACTAAAGTTCTGCTGCAGTGTACAGTGAGAGAGACTAAGTGAGCCAGAAAGAGAAATGGAAAGAGAAAAAATAGAGAGAGGGGGGAGAGAGAGAGCAAGAGCTAGTGTGTCTGTCTGTCTGTGTGTGTGTGTGTTTCTGTGTGTGCGTGTGTCAGAGAGAGAGAAACAGAGTGTGTGTAAGAGGATGAGAGAGAAAAGGAGAGAGAGAAAAATAGAGAGGAGAATGAATAGAATAGCGAGTGTGTAGAGCAGCAGTAGAACGAAACTGACAGACTTGCTGGAAGAATTTAGTGTCGGGCACATCTTAATTCTCTCTGTGTGTCTCTGTAAAGCTCAAGCAATGGAAAACAGTCAGAGAAATAAAGAAGCTTAGGTTTTTCAATATCATTTTTTTCTTCTGACATCCAACTGTCATAGCTCTGTGCTGGACTGAGATTAGCCATAAATATGCACTTATAAATGATATGCCGCTGCAGGTGTTGAAATCACATTAAGAGATGTCAGCCATGAAATAACTACACTGCCACACAGACG
>CM059269.1:17867367-17884867 GCA_030347295.1 Setipinna tenuifilis
TGACTGGCAGCAATGAATGTGTCTGCTGGACGTTTTTGTGACACAACAAAACTCCAGAGCAAACCTGACAGCTGGACTGCAGCCAGGCTGAGATACACGCGGTCACTGTCAGTCACAAAATAAATGCGTGTTTGGCTGCCACTGCGGACAGGTCTGGAAAAAAATGATGGTTTCAAAAAAAAACAAAAAAAAAAAACACAAACCAGACACAGAGGGACAGTAGCGGGCACAGCCCTCACGCAAGCAGAAAGCCAGTAATCAAACTGGGAAATACCCCTATGAGCGGGCACACACACACACACACACACACACACACACACACACACACACACACACACACACACTCAGAAACATACAGACAAATCACACACAAACACGTTCGAACAGTAGGCAGACAAAGGCACGGTATTTGGACAAACCATAACAATCTATGTATCCCTCACCCACTCCACTTTCCCAACCTGATTCAAAGACAGCTCAGCGTAACAAGCAGTAGCAACCGAGACACAATTACATAGCTGCATCGCTCCTCAGATTACTAAATGTGTCCAAATTCAAAATGACACATAACAGCCGGAAGCCTTCTTTAAATATTTACCCCATCCAACCAGCATCAGTTTTCCCTCCCTCACCCTCCCTCTCTCTCTCCCTCCTTTCCTCCCTCTCTCTCTTCCTCCCTCCGTGTCTTCACAGAAGTGACGGCTCACAATTTCCTCCTGTTCTCCATTGCCAGCATTGCTTCATTATGACACAATCATGAACAGGAGATGCTAGTGCTGTCTTGAGCTGATTAGCGCTTGCGGTCTACACAGGCAGGTCTGGCTAAATGGTGTCCTTGGCTACATCGTACAAAAGGAAAAAAAAAACATGCATCACTCTCAACTGCGCTGCTGAGAAGTTTGCGAAAGTGACTCTGCTCGGGAAGCCAAAAAAAAAAAAAACCACAATAAAAAAATGTAAGGCAAATGAAAATGTTCCCATAGCTTTCCATTACGACAAATGGAAATCGAGATACTTGAGTGGGGGGAGGAATATGTGTGTGTGTGTGTGTGTGTGTGTGTGTATGTGTGTGTGTGTGTGTGTGTGTCTGTGTGTGTGTGTGTCTGTGTGTGTGCCTGTGTGTGTGTGTGTGTGTCTATCTGTCTTGGGGTGAGGGATTGGGGGATGGGAGGGGACAGGGAAGTGTGAAAACTGCCTTGTAAGGCTGAATTAAAAATCAATAAAGAATAGCAGCACAACAACTACTAAAGCAAAGTATGAATTCATTTATGCCAGCAGTGTCAGTCCATTGCAGCCATTTCCAGTCCACATGATTGAGCTGACAGACAACAAATGTGTCAATTTAGAGCTGTCAATATGCTCAACCCCAACCCAGCCCAGCCCTTCCTCCTGGCCTCTGCCTCGCCTCGCCTCGCCTCTCCTTGCCTCGCCTCACCACGGATGCACTAGAAGGCACAAATCCAAATCACATTAACAGCGAGAGATGCTATCAAATCACAATGAGGGCAATAAAAAAAAATACTACTACAACTATATCCACCACGGTCAACAAAGAAATCTGATAATGTCGCGTAAGGGATTCGCCCGTGCATCCTTCACTGCAGAATGTTGTTATCATGATGTGCATGCGTTGGCATTTCTGTGGTGGTGTGAGCTTGCTCACAGCGCACACATGAAACGAAAAAAAAAACAACCCCCTCTAGCTTAAAAAAAACGCTGTGATGTATTTCAACAGCAAACAAACATGCGAGTGCACACACTTACTTAACCCGCGTGCACCACAGCCTCTGTGTAAATTATTCAAGCCCGCTCTGCATATTTGACAAATGCATGAAGACAACACACACCCATGCAGATCTGAAAGGCAATACAGTGGCCTTTGATCGCAAACATAATCAAGTTTTTTTTTTATCTGCGCGCTGCCGGACGTCCTCGTGTTTAATCAATACCAGCCCCGCCAGTCTGGAGAGGCACTGTGACTGTGACATCAACTTTTAAGGCTGAAGACATGAACATTAACCACTGGCTTAACAAGAGGGAAGGCCCCAGCCGAGAGACACTTCTCATGCATCAACAGGATGTCTTTCATAAGATAAATATATCACAAGAGTGCAGTGCAGTCACTCAAATGCTTAAGGCATATCAATAACAAACACTAACTCAGATTCTATGAAGAAAGCTCCAACTAAGAAACCCATCTTATCTATTCACTAGCTATGTTTGTTTCTCGTTATGATAATAAGTGTGTTCAGCAAGATGTTTGATTTAAAAAAAAAAACAAGGCTGTGGTATCCCTCAGGACATGGATTTTTTCCGTTTTGATGCAGTTCAGTGCAGGCCTGAGGACCAGTTGATGAAGAGGAGATATGGTTAACCGAGGCTGCAGGACTGGGTCTCGGCATGGCCTGACAGTTGAAGCATAAATGCAGGGGTGGCCTGTCTGAAGCCAGAGCAAAAAAAAAAAAAAAAGCGTGAGGTAAGCCTCCCTATTTCTCTCCAGAGCGGTAATTCAAAGCTGCTCTTATCCATTCTGTCACTGTTATTTTACGTCGTGACGTTTATGGGATTGTGTCATTTCAATGAGCTCAGGGCTGAGGGATAGGGTTTAACCCCCCAAAATAACACATCACCGGCAGAAACGACAAAGCACTCCCACTGGCTGACACCGAGCCAAAGAGTTTCCTTCAGCAAAGGCCAAACAGAGCAGGAGGAGGTGGGTGTGGGGGTTGGGGGGGTTGAGAGACAGCGAGAGAGAGAGAAAGAGAGAGACAAGACGCTCACATCCCAACGCCATATGCCTGCGCAACGCCATGAGAAGCATTAGCATCAAATCAATTTAATAATATCGCAGCCTGCAGGTAAACAATGCGCTGGGGAATTCGGTCGGGCTGAAGGGAAATCCATGCGCCAAAACGGAGCAAGTGCGCAGCATTATGGGGCCATTATTGCAGTCTGCTGCACACTGCGCCGACCAGCACCGCCACACCAACGCTGCAGCCTGCAATGCAACCAGTCGCCCAGCACGGTCAGCTAGTGTCGTCAAGGCTTTTGTGGAAGGGGTGGGGGGGTCCTGTTTCATAATGCTTCACCAATCCCCAAAGCATGCACATCATGGCAGTGGCCTGGTAAATTGGCTGCCAAAAGCTAAGGAGGGGATGAGGGGGGGCTGAGGAGGGGGGTCACATACTTATCCACTTCTGATCACCAGTTTACCTCCAATCACACCCAGCTGCTGCACTGTGTTTGGCTCTGGCCACCGCAACGCAACACTAGTCGAAGGTCAGCGCACACACACTGGCCACATCAACCGCGGCTTCTTGGCTTTAACAAGCCAAGCTGGGGCTGCAAGTTGAGGCAGCTCTGACAAGCCCTATGGCTGAACCTTAGCAGGGGGGGCTGGAGGGGGGTGCTCTTATTTCAACCCCTCCCAGCACCCCCCACCTCCCACAAACCCCTTCAAATAACCCCCCCTCCCCAACTCACCCACCCCTTTTTTGTGCAATTTAGTTCCACAGTGGGGTTTCAGTATCGGGGGCACAGGAGTGAGGGGCCCCCATGCTCTGTGTCATATATGTATAAGATTCTGTTATCTGATGGATGGGAATCAGCTCAGTGAATGTATGACTCAATGATGAAATCCAAATACTCCAGAATCCAGAAGATTCAAAGGCAATGAAATCAGGAATCTGAATGAATCCAGATGGATAATACACTCAGACTAAATACACTACAGCAGAAAGAAATATATGCTTTTAAACCTGACACTGCCAACATCTAGTCAGGTGAAGCCATTGTGAGCGACAAATCTGATTTTTAAAACAGCATTAGTTGCACAAAATAAACTTTTTTTTTCAACGCTTACTTAACTGCTTCACCAGGGAGTCTGAGCTAAAACCTTACTGTAATGCTGCTTGGCAAGATGCCTCTGGTATTTAAACCATAAATATGAAAACAAATAAACAGTTGAGCTGAATCTGATTCCCATCTTCGCCTGCCTGCTTGCTCGCTTGTTCATGTCAGCTCATTAAAGAGGCACAGTGACCAAAGTTCACCGTGAGGATGGTAATCAAAGATGCACTCGTAAAGACAGCATCTGTTATGCTAATAAAACATAACAAGAGGCCAAACCACCAAGCCCCTCACAACATCGCAATGTCACTGCATCAAAACACCACCTTAGCACGTGGGCTTAAAGACTCACGTTTGCTGGCAAAAAAAGGGAAACAAATCCAATCCAACTGTGATAAATAGTGAGACTGAAACCTCACTGCAACAGTTGGTGTGATTTCTCAGCAGTCCTCTCTCTATCCTCACTCTCTCTCTCTCATGTCAAGTCAAGCCAGAGAATATACACAGGCACTGAAGCGAAAAAAACTGTTAGACAAATAAAAGGACACTTGTCTTACCTGCAGTTGGGTGGGGGATCCAAAGTGATTTCAGCTAGCTCCTTCTGGATTCTGTGGGAGAATACAGACACAGAGAGAAAAAAGACAGAGATAAAGAAAAAAGGGAGAGTGGGAGAAAGAGACAGAAAGAGAAAAAAGCATGAGAGAGAAAAAGAGAGAGAGAATGAGAGAGAAAGAGAGAAACAGAGCGCTGTTGAGAGTTGCAAGCAGTAGGGGGAATTACACTGCCCTCTACCAGCACAGCGTTTAATGCACGGCTGGCTCTCCCTTCACTACAGCTAACATGGCTGCTTCCTCTTTGTTCTCGGAGGCATAACCCGAATCCCATAACAGGAAAACTTTGCGGTCCCCGTTACTGCCCTTGCCCTCATCCTACGCCGCGGCTCGCGGCCTCAAAACAAAGCCCAGGGCCCGAGGCTCCTGCCTCGGCTCAAGACGGACGCTTCTGGTCACTTTTAGCACAAAAGATTTTCTTTTAAAGCTTATATGCAAATGAGGCAGGAGGGGAGGGGGGGAGTAGCTGAGGCACATTTGACAAGGGCTTTAAATCAGAGCTCTGGTGCTGTTTCCAAATCATTATCAACACTAAGGAGGAGGATAAAAAAGGATGATTTTTACCACTGACAATGTAATTACCATTTTCATTACATAAACAAGACTTTGTGCTGCAGCACTTAAGTTACTCGTCCCTTTCTTTTTCAAACATCTCTCATGTGCATTTTTCTTCTCCAAGCCTCTTGCCCCCCCTCAGATGTGATGACATCTATTAACCTGCTTACTTTGACCATTGTGCCCCTGAATGAGGGGGACCCCAGTTCAAACGGCCTGAGACAAAACAGGAAGAAAAACCTAGACAATGTTGTCATGAGTTGTCTCATTCTCTTGTCAGTGGTCCAGTTTGACTTGGCTCATATCTTCAAAGTTTCAGGAGCGCACAGGACTGATAAAAGTTATTCACCTCTATATCTGCCATGCATTACTAATTTATTAAGTAGTTAGTAAATCATCTTAATTAAGCTGAGGTTTTTTTTACTGTGACTTTTCAATCTTACAGATATCCTGTTTTCTTTTCAGTAGTGGTTTATCATGCACAACTCCCAATAAGAGACAAGGCTTTAAAAACCCCAGATCTTTCCAAAGTGAAATCAACACCTAATCACACCAAAATCGATAGCCACTTCATTCATACAAGTTTCGAGATGACCATAACGTGGACTGCATGCCAAGACATTTAGATTCCAATCAATAAAATCACAAGTCGGGCTTATTTTTTGTTTACCTTTTAGCACTGGTGGACAATTTCGCCGTTGTTTTGCTGGACAGTTTAGTTGGCTTCTTTTGTTGCTGGGGAGGTGTGGGCTGCTTTCTCTCCTCTTGCTCCTCCGGTTCTGGCACGGGAGGGTCTCTCTGATCCGCATCAGAACTCCCGCTGCTGGTGCTCGGACTTTCGTCATCTGATCGTTGTCTTTCACTGGACATGTTTTCCCCCTTGGGTCAAAGACAACAAGTTCTAAAGTTGGGCTCGGAATGCGTCACCACGCCGGGGTTAGATCACACATCTATCAATGACTGGACTTCTTAATCAGTCAGCACGACTCAGCTACTGCAGATATTTACAAGCTTCCTTCATTGCCCGAGCAACCTGTAAGGTGACTTCACATTGCAGCTATTCGTGATGACTTACTCAACTTTCAGGATAAATTATGTAAATACATCTGCAATTGAGAGGGAGTTGTTCTGTCGTAAGTAGAATCAATTTAGTTGTCATCTCCGTCTTCTCAAATACCAAAGTACTGTTGTTAATGTTGCACCTGTTTTGATACATGAAATCGTTCGCTCTAAGGTGTGAAATTCCATGCAGACTTCAGGAAGCCACCAAGTTGAACGATGTCTGCAATTACTTAGCTGAACCAAAATGTTGTCAATTTGAAGGACGACCGATGTCCACGTTTGCAAACATTCACTTAAGGCGTACCAGTCTTATACAACAACTGCCTCGACATGGATACAAAGTTAATGTAAGCGAATGGCTATGGATACTATGGGGCGAAAGAGTAACGAGCGATAAAATTGCCTATAGCAACATAATAACGTTTCACTTGCATTGACTGTAATAGCAGTTATCTACTTAATGATACAGCGAGCTAGCAACCATAGCTTCTTCTTAACCTTCGTAATGCATGGTAAGGTGAGTTTTGCATCCCCTGAAAAGCACCAAGTAGCTCGGTTATTGAGCGTAAATGACAAAATACACGGCTATTTACATCGCCACCAGCGCACAAATATTGGTGGGGAGAATGAGATTCGAGAGCTGCAAGGAAAGCATAATTGCACCTATTCGCAGCAAGGGGGGCTCGCAAGCTAAATAAAACATTTAATGTTTCTATCACTTCAGAAGAGAACACGGATTTACCGACGAATATGTGTACAGAAAGGCTAACTCGTTCGATACGTGAGGGAGCAGAGTAAGAATTTGAGATCCGATCTTTAAAATCCTTTGTAGAACGAAGAGGTTTGTTATGGTAGGAGGCACTCCAGTATCAGCATGGTGTACCAACTGATGCGTGAAGTCAGTTTCGAGCTCCCTCTTCAGCGACAGCCCTGAAAACACTAAGAAAGGACGATGTTTTACCCCCTAACCTGGGCTCTCCACGACCCTTAAAGCTTCTTCTTTACCTTAGAATCGGTCTTGTCCTGATCTGGGGTGGTTAGGAGTGTAAAAAATCCTGTTGAAATGGAGCCGGGAAGACGACGGTCTCCGGCCGAGCTGTGAACATTGGAGAGTCGGAAGGAAAGGAGGCGCTGTAATTTTGGCTTGGACCGAGAGGTGGCGCTGTACAGCGAGTGGCCAGCAGGACCCACATCTTTGGGTTTAAGTGGCTTGCAGCTCCCTCCCCCCTTTTAGACGATGTAATGGCCATAAAAAAGCAAACACAGCAGTTACCCGGCTGGGTATCACCTCCCTGCATTCGCTCGGAGTGATATACCCGTCACAGAACCAGGGACTGCACTAAACGAAGCAACAACTCCATCTGCATTTGCCGTGACAGATTTTATGGAGCCGTGCATAACTCTGGAATGGGAATATTTATCCTTGGCTATATGATTCATCAATTAGTTTGCTTTACCGACTGAGAAGGATATGTCATATGCCCCGGTAAAAGTAGCCATCGCATGTCTGAGGGACTGGGGAAACTTTGGACTGAGGTGAGAAGATTCAGCCGGGCGGACAGCATTTGACTACAGCTATTGGACTCGAACGTTTGTATTTTTTACCCTTATTACTTGAATAAATTGTAAAGAGTAGGTTTATATGCTGCTAATTATTGTTTAACTGATGAGCGTAAGGAACGATGCTGTTATCAGATATCGACTGCAGTTTTGAAGCTAATTTGGACTGTTACAGCAGGTATTAAGTTTTAAATTGTCTTGTGGATCTACTGTTCTTAAACTCATTTTAACAGTGTAAAAGTCTTAACGCGAATCATTATTATTGGAATTGGTAACAGATTGCTCGCATCTGAATTATAGTCTACCTAAAACAAGTGGTCTAGATAGTGTGAAAGAAATGCTTTGGTGCAAAAGCAATGAATATTTAACTTACTCTGATAAAGCTTGCATACTATTTAGGCTACTCCAGTGCCTTTTTGTACATGTGGGCAATAGGAAGAAAGTAGTAAATCTGTCTCTTTTGTAGATATATGAGATCCTTTTTCAGTGACTGTAGGAGACTCGTTTCTCCAGGTTCAGGGTGTTTTATAAGTTGTCATTCCAGTATCTGTTGTAAATGTCTTTAAGTCTCTGCCACAAAAATAAAGTCTTAATATGAGAATTTTATGAGCTGTCTTATCTGAGCAGTGAGACAACTCAAAGAGGTCAGTGACCTCTTTCCATGTGTAAATTATGGTGTGGGTCTATTCCTCTGTGAAGCATCAGGACCTGGTAAGTTGGGAAGTGTTGCTAATGGATGTCACCATGTATACACAAGGGAGATATGCTACCTAGGGAAGCATCTATCACACAGATGCGCCAGTAGGAGAGACTGAGCGAGGATGTTCCTCCCAGCAATTATGAATCCGCTCATGTCCAGGTCTCCTCCTGAGAACGATTAGGTCCCCGTGGTAGTCATTGACTCCTATGTCACATTTAAACCTTTCTTATTGCCATAAAAATGATTTTTTTTTCTCCCCCTTTTACCTTTTAAGGAATCACAAGCGACTATCTTATTCTTCCCTCAACAAGATGCTAGTCTGAATGCTGAAGGCAAGTTTCTTTAAAGTGCAATTATATGCCTCAGTGTCAAGCAGTTGTGTCCTATACCTTGAGAGCTCTTAGACTAAATGAGCTCCCGATTCTACAGCTCCCATGCTGAGCTAATAAGGAGAGAAGGTGGAATGAGAGCCAGAGGCATTTAGGCTGCTTGGGGTGGGGATCCTCTTGTGTCAGAGCCAAAAGAGACGAGGTGGGTGGGTGGGGGGTGGGAGGCTGGAGAGGGAGGGAAAGAGGGAGAGAGAGAGAGAGAGGTAGAGAGAGTGAGAGTGCCTAACATCCCGCACTTATCGCTTGTGACAGCGCATTGACGGCTAGGGTAAGGGAAAGAAAACAGAGCGGTGTGGATTTGTGCTTTCCACCACATGTCATAAAAGTGAAATACAAGAACTCCCCTCAGCCATGATATGAATCAAACGTAAAGTAGAGACAAGAGAGCGCTTTCAGGCACACACACACGTGCTGTGCACCAAGTGGAGGGTGAAATTAGGCAGTGCATGATGACTTTGTGTGTACTTAGTTGCACTTTCCAGTGTGGAACAGCATCATCCAGCTTTTCACTGGTAAAATCCTCTATGACATTTACATTAACAACCACCAGCGAAACGGTTCGGTGGAGCTGTGAAGAACACGACTCCAGCAAAACGCGACCGAATTACCCTGTCTTGTCCATCAGACTTTAAAGCTTGTTATTTCCTATTGCTCCTGTTCACTGTGGTTTCTAGTAATTTGACAAATTACTAGAATCACATGTCCCATAAACCTTACAAAAACACACAGAAGTGACAAAGGGGGAAATAGGTGGCAGCCAACATAGGGGTTGTCAGGGTTTCATAAAAAAGAACACATAAAGGATAATATTTCTTCAGGACTGTGTAATTTCCACAGAACGGAGAGCTGATCTAAAGCTGACAGCCAGATAACTTTGAAGGAGTATTCCACAGAGCTTTTTCTCTGAAAGGTTTAAAATAGAATCATAAAGGGGGTTGATGTGTGGGCACAACCTGAAAAATCTTTGTGTTATACAATTCATATTGAAGGGATCAGGAGCTGCATGCTCAGCCCATCATTGCAAGGCTGCCTTGTTCTGCTCTTTGAGGGATTCTGTTTGGCCTTCATCTGACAGCAGGGACATAAATGTTGTAAATTCTGGCAGAAAAATCAAACAGTTTCACTTGTGCATTACATCTCATAGCAAACATAAAAGTGTATCTCTGTATACTATGTAATGTGCATGTGCCTTGTACATCACAGTCACATTTCTGCAATGCTGGATGTATAGATAGGACCAACACAAGCATGAAAGCCCACACGAAGAGAATACATCCACAGATGTTCACATTTGCTCATGTGCTTACACCCTCCTGTGCTGTTTAGATATCCTTATTTACACCCTTAAGGTTAAACGAGTGTAAATTTTGGAATTGCCAGGACCTAAAATGATTGCACAATGGAATATTAATGAACATCTAATTAGTCCGTCAGTGCACAGCCACCGAAATGGACATTCATATTTTATGACACAGCTGGTTGTCCTCTATCGCGGGAAAGCACATATATCTTAAAGATTCACAACAGAGGAATGGTGCTTGGGATGTATAATTCCGTCGTCCTTGTGTGCAGTGTGTAATTTGGAGGAGATATATTTGTTTGAGGTAGGGCTCAACATACATTTGTTAAGTCTTTGTCGGCAAATGTAGTTTCCTGTCTGCTCTCATGGACAAAGCAGTTAATCCATTGCTGATAGGATTTCGGTGATGAGTTTGAACCATTATCCCTTTGTGATGAATTGGGACTGTGAAATGAGGTAAATTTAATTAAATCTAATTTGAAAATGAATCTGTTTTTGTTCGATGGTATATAAATGGAGATGTCAACCTGGTTTGGACCTCTTTCTCTTGATTCTGGTGTTTCCTTTTCTGGACCAGTGTATCAGGGCACACAAGGCTGTAGTGTGTTCAACAGTGTTGATTGTTAGAGGCATTTTCCATTAAACGACAAATGTATTTTCCATGAAATGATGTCCCTGACCAGGATGCTAATTAAAGTTGTCCATCCATTGATGAATGGATGTCAGTGCTCCTATGACAAAGCATGTGGCAAATTCACCAGCACCAGGTTACTTACACATGACACTCCCCTGTCCACAGTGAGGCTGAGCCAGGGCTGCATCATTGCCATTACCATTCCTGTGTGTGTGTGTGTGTGTGTGTGTGTGTGTGTGTGTGTGTGTGTGTGTGTGTGTGTGTGTGTGTGTGTGTGTGTGTGTTTGTGTGTGTGTGACATGTGTGTGTTTTGCTGTCTGTTGTGGTGTGGATGGAGTAACACTTTCCTCATTTCAGAGCCTGGTGGTCTGCTTTGTGCTTTTTCTCTCTCTTGACGCCTAGAAGACCCATAATTAGACGAGTGTTTGTGTTCACTCTCTCTCCTTCTCTCACACTTGGTTTATTTGCTCCATGCTCTCTCTCTCTGTCTTTTTCTCTCTTTCTTTCTCTCTCGCTCTCTCTGTCTCTCTCCCTCTTTTTCTCTCTTTCTCTCTTTTGCTCTCCCTCTCTCTTTTTTCTCTCTCTCTCTCACTCTTGCTCTCTCTCTCTGTCTCTCAGGGAAACTGAGTTCATGGTGATTGCCAGCGGTGTCTTGTAAAAAGAAAGCTTTTCAATCATCCCGTCTCTGATGAGAAGGTAAACATAACACAGCATCATATCCTGATGATGTTTTTGTCAGCCAGAAATGTTTGGTAGTGTGTCGTTATCCGACCTGGCTGAAGGGGAGCACAGCCGAATGCAGAGTTTCCCCCATAGCCGTCTCGGGATGCAGAGAAATACGAGAGTGTTTACTGATTAGCTGGCTCTTATTTACATATCTGGAGAATTGCCAAAAACCTGACAGGCTGCACGGATTCCCCACCACACACGCACACACACACACACACACACACACACACACACACACACACACACACACACACACACACACACACACACCAATGACTGACAATATTTCAGTAAAATGTGCTCATTGTTATTGAGAATCGTCGGTTGGTTGCAGGATTCATAATTTTATTTTTTTCTCTGACAGACTCAGGGACACACCACCGCATTCATAATGCATTCTCAGCATGTTGTAAACTAAGGTTTTGTCTCACAGCTTGAGCGTGTTCACTATCACTAATTTCTTGCTGGTAAATACGGAAACTCAGCTGCAATGCATTGTTTTTAACCCCACTTCTTGTTTGACAAGGCATGAAAGTTCTCAGTTTTCATAAGGGGGGATTGTGATATCAGTGGAGGACAAACTACAAGTCATGACAATACATTGTGTCATTGTATTTATTCGTATAGAATTGCATCAGTGGTCTATTTCTGGTGGAATCGGTACATGGCAAATAGATTATGGTTCCAGGAACGCTGAACACTTTGTGTGAAATCACTATTGCCTAACCCCCCGTCCCCCCACTCTACTCTCCTTTGTGTGGTCTATTGTTCTCTTCGAGCACAGGAGATATTTTACGACTACCACAGTTTTGGAAGCAAGCAACATCATCATTCCATATGGCTCTTTGGCAGATTTCTTTTTCCAATTTATTTCGCGGAAGACTGTGGGCTGGACGCCGCGAATTAATTTAATGCTGTTTAATAATATCGGAAGATAATCTGCCAGAGGTTATATCAGCTGCATATATTTTGCCCTAGTTTCTTTTTTATTGCACTTGAAGGGGAAGGGAAGCAGTCCCCCATTCTTTCCATACGCACGTCTTTACCCTTGGCACAGCAACATACTCCTGGAGATGAAGGTGTGTGTGTGTGTGTGTGGGTGTGTGTCTGTGTGGCTGTGCATTCACAGTGGGATGTCATTACTGGTTATTTTAGTAGGCGAGGGCAGGCATTTTACCGACCTCCCTGAGGCCCCATACGGAGACAGAAAGAGAGAGGAAGAGAAAGAGAGAGAAAGAAAGAGAGAGAGAGGCCACTCGGCCACTCACCTCTCCTCATGCGGGAACTGACACCTCCCCCACCTCCACCTCCACCTCCACTGCGCTTCTATCTCCTCCAGTCACCAGTGAGAGCCCTCACTTTGACTGTGCTGCCAGAGTTCAGTTTTAATCACCGCAATCTGTCAACATTCCCACCGTAATCCTCCTGACGGGCTTACGGAATCTAGCTAGTAAACTGAATCTGAGGTGAGTGTGGCGTTTGTGGACTATGGCCCCTCTGTGCGTTAGTTAGTTTGTTGTGCTATGTGTTGTATGTTAGCTTTGATGTCTTCGCTGGGCGGCCCTTTTTTTCCCGTTTCCTATGCGAGGGAAAAAGGTAATAAAGTCACCTCAGTGCAATCATCGTCCATGTTTGGGTAATCCCTCAGCGCTACATGTTTACACAGGAGAAGGAGGTGATGAATAGGCATGGAGCCCCTGACCTCCATATAATAAAGCATTAGAATGTGGTTTGGAGTTGGCGTTAATGTATTTAATGTCTCTAAGTCTGGGGCTGGCCTTCTTCCCTTCTCTCTTTCGCTCACTCTCTCTTGCGCGTGCTCTCTCTCTCTCTCTCTCTCTCTCTCCCTTATGTGAAAACCACAAGGTCAGGCTTGTGCTTGTGAAGACATCCCCTTGAGGAGTGGGGTTTCCTGAGTAAGATGGCAGCATGTGTCCTTGCATTGTGTCCATGAGCACACAGTGTTTGCCTGTGTGTGTGTCTGTCTGAGTGTGTGTGTGTGTTTCTGTCTCCCAGAGTGTGTGTGTGTGTATGTGTGCCTGTGTGAGTCTGTGTGTGTGTGTGTGCCTGTGTGAGTCTGTGTGTGTATGTGTGCGTGTGTGTCTGTCTCAGTGTGTGTGTGTGCATATGCACACCATGTGTGACATGTTGAAGGCCTTTTCCTGAGATTTCACAGCCATTTGAACAATGGAGTTGCATAGAGGAAGATTATGACAGATTACCACTGAGAAGTCAGGCAGATGGTGGTGATGATGAGAGTGAGAGTGCATCAAATGATTTCTAAAGGATGAGTATTTTTTAATCACGTATGTATGTATGTATGTATGTATGTATGTATGTATGTATGTATGTATGTATGTATGTATGTATGTATGTTTTAATTATATGTGTGTGTGTGCATGTGGGTGTGTATACTTTAGGTATTTAGGTTTTTTGTTTAGATCATTTCTACCGATTTCTGCATTCTTGTGTTTTTTTATGTATGTATATGTTGTTTAAGCTACCAGGTACCTTAATGTCCCTTAGTACATTTTCTATCTATCTATCTATCCATCTATCTATCTATCTATCTATCTATCTATCTATCTATCTATCTATCTATCTATCTACCTATAGTTGGCAAGCAAGACAAGTGTAGAACTTTGAAGAGAACAAAGAGGGGGGGGAGAGAGGGAGAGACAGACGAGTGTGGTCTCTCTTTGTTGTCTTTGGAGTGTCTGGGGATATTACTTCCAGTTTCTGGTGCAGGGGCCTAAGGCACTGAGCAGGATTACAGAACATACAAAGGCAGCTGATTTTATGTTTCACTGCAGCATCCTTTTGGCTGATCCCCTTTGTGTCAGCGCCGGCTCCATTGCCATGTGAGCTCAATTAGGGCACTAATGGCAACACGGCCATTGTACCATTGTGTGCGTGAAGATTATGGGTGGCACACACACACTGTGGTTCTTCTGATCATCTCTCTCTCTATCTGTCTCTCTATCTCTCTCTCTCTCTGTCACACACACACACACACACACACACTCACAGACACTCTCTCTTTCTCTCGCTGTTTGTCCTTGTCTGTCTCTGTCTTTCTACATAGCCCCTTTATACAGCTGTTTAGTGGCCTGTGTGTGTGTGTATATGTGCATGTGTGTGTGCGTGTGCGTGTGTGTGTGTATGTGTGTGCGTGTGTGTGTGTGTGTGCGTGTGCGTGTGTTTAAGGCAGATTTTTGCCAAAGCCTGTCACAGGGAAGCGCCTGTGTTTTTTTTTTTTTTTGAGGTTTTGACATCTGCAATTTTGTGTATTTTCATGTCCTCATTTAACAGATCTTTTTGACATGCCACAGCCCATCTGTTTGCGTACATGACAGAGAGACATGAGAGAGAGAGAGAGAGAGAAAACAAGTCGTCCGTGACAGCTGCCCAGGGATAAGCAACAGATCACAATCACACAGTGAGAGTTCACGTCCTTGGCTCCTTGAAACGCCACTTGTGACACACCACCACCAGGAGAGCCGCCTCACCAGAGGGCACAGAACCACTCCACACACACATACACACACACACACACACACCACCACCACCACCACCACCAAAACAACCGCCACCATGGGGATTTGGTGATCATTTTTTTTATTGTGGTGACAGGAGAAACCCCACCGCGGCCAAAGATGAAACCCCAGCTCGCGGCGGTCAGGGCAATGATGGGGAACAGTGGTCTGAAACGCCTGGGCGCCGTCGCATTAAAGCAGCACAATAGCGTCAGGGCACAATACACACACACACACACACACACACACACACACACACACACGCACAGAAGTCACTGAGCTCAGCCTTGCTGATCTTGCTTGTTGAAAGGGGGGTATTCCGTGCAACAAAAGCAGCTGGCGACTGACAGAAATGTGCAGACTCTTTTGCGGAAGGAATCTCACTGTAAGAAGAAATGGCACGAGGGACGGGAGGTACATGAAATATTCAGGAGTGACATTTTATTTAGAGGGTGATAAACCGACTCTGGTTCATCTCTCTCCCGGCCTTGTTTAATCATGAAAAAATGGATCACCTGCCAGTGTAGCTGGGGTGGGGGGAGGGGGGCTGAGGTGGAAGTCTTAATTGTACGGGATGTTTGTGTGCGACAGCCACAATTAACAACATCCGTTTAAGTGGACTTGGATCACACAGAGAGGCAATTGAAAAATAGGAAAAGGATGGTGCACTATGCATATACAAAATTTATTTGCACAAATGCGTTTCGGCTTTCTGCCAACACACTGAGTAAGGCAGAACGCAGAAACGCGGTCTATGTAAATAAATTTTGTATATATGCATAGTACGGCCTCCTTTTCCTATTTTTCAATTGTCTTGACGTTTGGCCGGCACTTTAAAAGTAAGATGAAGTTGTCTGAGTGAAGCCTGCTCCTACCCTTATGAACTCACACAGAGAGGCACCAATTAGGCCCAATAGTGAATCATTACTGGCCTTGTCTTCCTTTTTTAGTTTCAAGCTCTGTTGGTCTGCTCTACATCCCTTTTTCATGCAGTACCTTGCTCTTACATGCTCATCAGCTCTCCTTCTCTTCCACCCCCTCCCCCTCCTCCTCCCCCTCCTCCTTCTTCTCCCTCCTCCCCCTCCTCCTTCCCTTTGCTTCCCTATAGTCTTGTCCTTCTTCCTCCTCCTCTGCTGTTCTCGTCTCGTTGTGTTGTCAGTGATAAAATAGTGAGTGGGCGGACACGGGCATGATGAAGGAAATGCACATCCTGTTATAATAAATACACACGGCCCCTGCGCATCGCTACATCCTGTGCGAATGTGGCCCGCATAATTCAGGGTGATTCTGTTTGCCGTGTAAGGGTCAGCCTGTCTCCCATATGCATGCTGCAGAGTAGGTGTGTGTGTTTTTGTGTTTGTTTGTGTGTATGTGTGTACGTGTGTATGTGAGTGTGTATGTGTGTGTTCGCACACACGTGTGTCTCTCTTTGTGTCTGTCTGTCTGTCTGTGTCCAAATATCGGTGCCTTTGTGTGTCTGTGCTTCTGTGTGTGTGTATGCACGTGTGTGTGTGTGTGTTGGCTGCATAATCAGGCCAGGGTACACCCAACCTTCTATTCATTTCCCTCTGACTTGGAGTGACCTTGGGTTCTTGTGAATTTCTCACTGATGACACCTCTTGTTTTGTTTCTGTGGTGCCTGGGGTACCGGCAAGGCAAGTTTATTTGGATAGCACATTTCATACACAAAGACAGTTCAATGTGCTTAACAAAAATGAAAGACAGGGCAAATGAATCATTGATAGGTGCAGCCTGTCAGCCTCAAAAGTGAATTCATTATGGGGTAGTATAATTAAGCGTGTGTGTGTGTGTGTGTGTGTGGGTGTGTGTGTGTGTGTGTGTGTGTGTGTGTGTGTGTCTGTGTGTGGGTGTGTGTGTGTGTGTGTGTGTGTGTGCGTGGGTGTGTGTGTGTGTGTGGTAAAGGACTATAAATCAAATGTACTGCTATCAAAACAAATATCGAGATGGAATCAATGGAGCGTTGACAACGACAGCGCTTGAACGTGTAACAGACATGATAGAAATCAGATTAGGCAAGACAGAATTTTCTCGCCGTATAGATTTCTCATCATTTGCGCCGGCTGATTGGTGTCAGATGCGGATGGGAGGGGGTGCAAAAGGATAATGAGATCCTCATTTGAAGCCGTTTGAAGAGACAATGCTGCGTTATTGACACAAGCATGAGAAATGACCTGGCCCTTGCCAAGCTATTTTGGTTGCGCGGTAACCGATTAAGGAAACTCGCCCTGTCAAAGAGGAACCTTTTTTTTTTTTTGGCGAGCTAACACGTGTCAGTGGAACAACAGAGGACATGTGCCCCGCTATGTGTTCCTTCTGTCCTGTGCACCTAACACAGTTGCTTTCACTATTTAGCTGATCTGTGGGTCTAATGATTTGATTATGATCGTATGATTAAATGTAGTGGTTACAATCAGCTGGTTTAGAAAATGGTTGCATCAAATATGTGGCAGGGGCTTTCCCTCCTTGAAACGTGGTTTGACACCTCTGGTCATCTGTGTCACCCAACACAGCCCCAACCCCTGCACCCCCAGACCTCCATCACCACCACCACCAC
>CM059269.1:17897367-17904867 GCA_030347295.1 Setipinna tenuifilis
TTCTTTTTCTCCTCTCACTCTCTTTTACTCAATACATTTCTCTTTCTCTCCTGCTCTCTCTCTCTCTCACTCAATCTTTCTCCTCTTTTTTCCTCCTCCTTCCTCCTCTCAGTAATGGTGGAGGTCTGCAGAAGCTCTCAGTCATTTCTAATTTGAGGGCGGATAGTGGTTTCCTCTCATGTGTTGCTCAGTCTGGTCACTCTCCCTCCTGCTGTCTGCCAGAGCAGAGCCCTTGTGAGATTATCTCTTTGTCAGGGCAAGGGTGGGTGGGGAAGAATAACATTCTCCTCTGCCTGTTGTCATGGAGCTGCACGGAACCATAGGGCTGCTGGCAGATTTTTGCTGGATAATAAACTTCTTAAAGAGGATTTCTCTCTCTCTCTTCTCTCTCTTTCGCTCTTTCTCTCTCTCTCTCTCTCTCTCTCTGTTCTGTCTCTCTCTCCTTCTCTGTCTCTGTCTCTCTCTCCCTCTCTCTCTCCCTCTCTCTCTCTCTCTCTCTCTCTCTCTCTCGCTCTCCTAGTGAGTGTGAAAACCAGAAAAGCTGATTGGGCAGAACATTCTGAAACGGGACATGAAGCAGAATGTAGTGACCTCATATTTATGTGGCTAATCATTACCCATAAGCGCACGTTTCACCCAAAACATTCCGAACGAGCTCTATATCCTGCTAGTGCTATCCATCTCATCTCTCGCTATTCCCTGGACCCTCTTTATAGCAGTAAGCTATATGGAAATGGCCCTGACGGCAGAAGCATGCTAGCACTTCACAGCGCTACTGACCTCAATTACTCCCCTGGATAGAAATGGGCTATATCATCATCAGAGGTGGAGCTGAGACATTTAAGTAACTGATCCCACATTCACGTGATTGCCACCCCCCCCCCCCTCACCCACCCCCCCAATAAAAAAAACCTGTGTTGAAAAAAAATACCCTACACTCATCATTTGGTTTCTCTTCAGTGCAGCTGCCAGGGGGGAATTAGAATGATGTTACTCCCCGCCGCACACACACACACACTGATGGATGGGCTCTCCCAGCTCCCGCTCAGATCAAACATGACCCCGGCACAATTAGGGTGGCTCCAATTATGAACCGAGTGAATTAATTTGGCAATACTTTGCTTAATGAAATGTAATTCAGCCAGCCATTTTCTTTTCTATTTTTTTTTTAAAGCAGCTCTTGCCACATAAATCAATGGCTCATCCCCCGGTGAGAGAGAGGTCTGATTGACCATTTATAAAAGTGGGCCACGACCTTGCTTTAATGTGATAGAATGGATTTAGCGAGCTCATCCATACAACCACATTAAAATACCACACACAACCACATAAAATACATGTGCTTCCACTGACTGCATTTTGGCTGTCCGTATCTCATAATTACAAGTCAATTTTACCCACCAGCAGATCAGGGTGATATAACACATATTTGCCTTCCAACTTCCAAAACCACCACCACCACCACCACTTAATGTACATTGCCACTGACATTCAGTAAAGCACTTACTCTGCTGCCTCATGTATATTTCATGCACAGGTGTCTGAGCTGGGACACTCAAACAGCAGCTATGTGTGGCTGCTAGGTGCTTTTCATCTGATTTCAGTGCCGGTGCTGTAGGTATCGACTGCTCCAGGCGTGGTGGGGCTATGGGAGTATGGGAGTGCAGCATATGGTTTGTCGGCCTGCTTCGTATCGTCAGAGGCCCGCGCAGGCACGCCTCAGCCAAGCCAAGCCTGCACAATCCATCCAGCACCCCGAGGAAGTGAGTGCTGATTGCATGATTGCAATTCAAACAGCCCCACAACACCCCCCGCAACACACACACACACACACAGAAACACACACACACACACACACACACTCTCTCTCTCTCTCTCTCTCTCTCTCTCTCTCTCTCTCTCTCTCACTCTCAGCAAGTAAGTGAAGGCACCCACCCCTCACACACACAAAAACATACACACACACCCACACACATCCCAGCCTCTACACACACAAACACACCACCCTCTTAGCCCACCTCCCCTCCCCCTACCCCCCACCCCCTCCCCCCCTCTCTGCACGCTAAAAATAAATATTGACTCTCCCTGTTTTCCGTCTCTTCAAAGGAAGTGTTAGGAAAATGTGGCCGCTGACACTTTGTATCATGGCACAGTTTAGAGAGTGCTCAGAGCAAATAGTGAAATAATGAGCAACGGTGTGGACGGCAGCACTAATGGCTTCGGGCAGTGGGCTTCGGTGTTGAATAAAAATGTAACATCTTCATTTCACCGCTGTAGGCCCAGACACCAAAGCCTCCAGTATTGGACGGGTCAGAACACAGGCCTTTAGCAAGCTGCTTGTTTTAATTAACCCGCAGTGAGACAAAACTTGACTTGGATGTAATTAACATGGACAAAACACACCTCTGATGCTTGCTGCTTCTGTGCTGCCTCTCTCTGTGGAGATATGTGTTTTCTGTTCTCATTTCTGGTCTAGGCAAGGCACAGAAAATACCATTTTTCCATGGCAAGCGGATTTTTCCACCTCATATTTTTTTTTCACAGCAGGGAATTCACATAAGACACCATGTCGGCTTCCCAGGGGGGGCCTGGAGAGCAGTCAGGTTCCCTCAAAGGGAGCGCTGAGCGACTGGGCCCCGTCGGTCCCCTGAAGCCGACTACAGAGGAACGACATCCAGGAGCGATGCATTTCCTGGATGTGAGCGGGAGAATAAATGACACACGGCTCAATCACGTCCGGTCTTCCCAAAGATCCAGGCTCCCGATGTCAGAACAAACACACACACAGACACACACACACACACACACACACACACACACACACAGACACACACACACACACACACGCACACACACGCACACACACACACACATACACCGCTACCAGGCTATACTTTAGGTATTGAAGGGGAGCGTTTGGTGTGAAAAAGGCTGACTGTCTGTTTGTGAGCTCCAGGGGCTGAATAGGCTTGCTCTTGCAAACAGATGGATTCTGTATGGCTCACACAACTCTATTCAGATCTACTCCCCCTCACACACACACACACACACACACACACACACACACACACACACACACACACACACAGTCTATGTTTATTCTGTGCCACCAGCTTCCAAGTTTATATCAAGCCGAGACGATACACAGTCGTCCCTCTCTGGTGGAGAAAAGACACACTGACACTCAGAGTTGAATCATAATGGCTCATCTGATATTCTTCCAAAGCAAATGGCCTCTCTTCAGATGGTGGATTGGGATCATTTGTTCGTCAGTAAGAGGATGAATTGTCTTCCGAGTCACTGTGCAGTGGGGATTAGAGTTACTCAATGAAGATGGATTAAAATGAGCCATGCATTGGGGCGGGGGGGCTTTGACACAACTTGAATGGGAGTTCAACACGTCTCTGAATCACATCCTGAAGCAGCAGCCCTATTTAACTTACAGCGAACGCTCGATTCATAAATGCACAAACATCACACGCCAGGGGAGCATTACAAGGACGCCAGAATATGACACCGTGAGAGGTAATGAGGTGCTGCGTGTGTGTGTGTGTGTGTGTGTGTGTGTGTGTGTGTGTGTGTGTGTGTGTGTGTGTGTGTGTACGACATGGGTTTGTAGGCTTTGACAGCATCATCAGCGGCAGGGATGCAACATGACTCCTCCATTATCTGTCAACCGTGATCAATGGGACCCTCACCGGGAAGATTCACTAACAGGTTTTGTCATTACTGCTTCTCTTTGTTGTTGTTGCTGTTGTTGTGTTGTTGCTGTTGTTGTTGTTGATGATGTTCTGCTTTAGGCCTGTGATCAAGATGCTGTGTTGGCAATATATCCTGTGCAGGAGGCTCCACTAGTCCTGGTAGAGCCAGCCCAGTGCTGTGGAAATGCTTGCCTCTGTGAGTTTTTTGTAGTACCAGTTGTGCAGTGATGCAACCTTGCAGTTTTATTAGCTGAGATCTGAGATATCTGTATGTTTTTTTTCTTTCCTTTCCTTTTCTTTTTGCTATCACTGTTATTTTATTCTTTGGAGGAGGAAGATGTAGTAGGTCCACATGGTGACTTCTGACTTCTAAAGGCAAAGGAGGTATTATGATACTTAAATATAATACAACAAACTGGGGAAGAGAGAGAGAAGAGTGTTGTTTTATTTACTCCCTGCAGACACTCAGTCATTTTGACTCCAGTTTTTGGAAGCACAGCACACACCCCAGAGCTCTTCTGCTCTTTGTGTCATTTTATTTCATGAAAAATACACCTGAATAATTCAGGTCTTGCAGGGGTGGGCTTTGGGGGGGGTGGGGTATTTGTTGAGGGGGTACAGGTCTCTGTCGCAAGCACATTTCACTTAGCCCATGCTGTTTCCAGAGAGAGCCTTCCACACACTGCAGGGGAAGAGGACGAAGGGGGGGAGAAATAGAGAGATGCTCGGAAGAAGCCATGCTCTGAAGGAAAGGGCGGATTGCATGAAATATTCATGAAGGTGAAGTGGAGTAGATCATAGGCGCTGAAGTTGGGATTCTGTCTGAAGAAAGGTTGAGTTGGGGTCTCCACAGCTGACAAGCAGTCAGGAGGTTTGAGAAGCGGACAGGCAGGCAGGTAGGCAGGCAGGCAGGTGAGGACACAGCCAAAAGCATCAGTCCTCAGGCCTCTTAAATGCAGCTGAAAAACCAAAGGAGATCAGGGGAGTCAGACCCCCTTCTCAATCCATTAGACGCAATCCAGATGGAAACCCTCTGAACATTTAAAAAAAAAAAAAATTCTAGAAAACACAGAGTTGACCACAAGTTTCCAAAAGCACATAAGAGGACCACAAATGGACCTCCTTAAATCTGAAAGTACTGCTCTCAGTTTTTAAACCACCCTTTCACAAGAGGCACTCTTCCAGAGAGCAACCATTGGCCATTTATTATACCCATGACACTCCGAATCAACAGCAACATTTATCCTGCTCCAGTTGCACCAAAATAAATATTTCATAAGAGCAGAAAACATCCATCCACATGCCTAATCCCTTTACAAGGGCCAACAGCACACACTGATGTCTGTTTTTTTCTCCCTTTCTGAGACTCTCTCAAATCGATTTGGCTGCTGAAACAATGGCAGCTTTTATGAAGCACACCCATGCAAAGAGGACTTTCCTGGCTGTTGCGTAAGTCGTGGACGCGGTGAGGGGCAGTGGCATAATTGCTGCTAAATGCTGACCGGGGTTGCTAAGGCGAGCAGCCCTCTCACATGCACTCTCCTTTACTGGAGAGGCACAGAGGAGTGCAGAGGAGTGTTGCAGCTCCAGAGAACAGGAGCCCTAGCCTGCTGGACCACACTCTTTCACTTCGGTCAACTTTGTGTAAAGAGTCTGGCAGGGATCCATTGGCAGCCATGTGTTTGCCTCCTTCCATACATTCGGGCCTGCCTTCAACCGATTGCAAATCCCTCAATGCAGCATACATAGTCAAACTTGACATTCAACATCATCGCTTTCAGCCCTCCCACCGAGCCTCAGTAGTAGTAAATTGAGGGAATACTGTTGTGAAATATTAAACTGAGTGGAGGTACTACAGCAGCGCTAGCCTGCCTCCAGGATGGCAGCTCTCTGATCAACTCCCCCTTTACTGGAGAGGCACAAAGCAGCTGAGAGCAGGAGCAGTGGCTTCATTCTACCAAAACTCTAAACCAAACCACACTGTTATTTATTAATGTATTTATTCATTTATTATCCTTTTATCTGCATTCTGGGCAGACAGTCATCAAGTAAAATACAGACATACACAGCTCTCTATTACTTTTTAAATAGGCAGTTTCACAATGAAGAGAAATATTAACATGCCAAAACAGAGAAAGCAAAACAAAACACAAGCAAACTAGTAGAAATATGTGCCTGCAACCTAATCCGACATTGACCTCTGAGTATACCAGTTATACCAAAATAATACAGGTGTCATTTATTACACTGCAATATATATACACAGCTTAGCACAGTTCTCTGCTCGACACTGACACACCCTTTCAGCCGGATTTGCAAAATATTTTACATGCAAATTAAAATAAATGTTACTGTTTGAATATCTCTTTGTTACTGCTGTTATTCACCTCCGTATGCCACTGTGGGTGGGTAAGTCCTGGTGGTGTAATAAAAATATATACTAGGGCCATAAAGGGCCCATATACTATGTACAACATGTGCAGATCTTTGTGTTACGACCAGCTTGTTAAACACAGGGCTTTGCCACAAGGAACCAAGAATGGAGAGAATACATCTTTGAGTGAGGAACATGGAAGGCAAAATTTTAAGAGTTCAGCCATTAGGGAAGGGAAATACTTCACTGTTATCAGTTATCGTTGTGCACCAATTTACCCTTTTTTTCTCGATAGTCATTCATTCCCTTGATAAGAACTACAGGGAAATGGTGGCTTCATGCCTTTTAAAAAAAGTTAGCCCTGCTAGTCATGCAGACAGATTAATTGCTTGCCTTTACAAATTCAGGTCAGACTTGCTGGCTTGAGGGAAGGAGACACAAGGAGCTGAACAGCACTGAACAGCCTCTCTCACACGCCTCTTCTCAATGATCTCTCTCAGAGTCTGCTTTCACAGCCAGCCAGAGTCTTAAGACAGTGAGGCCCCATTGTGAAGTTCCCTCAAGATTATCCGAGGTCAGAGCGACACTGTAGCTTTTCGCAGCGCTAAAGAGGAGTTGGGTTTCCCGCTCATGCCATTCCTTTTTCTGTTACACTCACCCCCACACTCTCCCCAACCTCCCTTTCCACACCCCATCTCCCCCCACCCCCCCACCTCCTCCACATGACTCCCATCATTTAATGTGAACAAGCTGTCTTATCTGGCCAATCTCAACCACTTACAGTAAGCAGATGTAAAGCGTATTAGCGGATAAAAGAGATAGGAGGACATTTCAGCACAGGGCGGGGGTACGTTAACATGGGCCCCCTTGAAACGCTCCAGGGATCCCACAAGGGAGAGTAAACAAAAAAAAAACATGCAGCTTTAATTCATCACACTAGAAAGAGAAAAAAATCTCTAAACTTCTCTCCTGCATGATGCTGTCAACGCTGTAGATGATCCGTCTCCAAGGCTGCTGAAGTGAAGCATAAAATGATGGCTGTGATTATCCCCATCTGTGGTGCCTTCATGTAAATGAGACACAACCGGTGGACAAGCAAGGAGATTCATCACCTCATCTTCACGTGCTTTGATGCGGCGGGGTTACCTCCACACGCGCCTATCCTGAAGCGAAAGTACAATCGCTTCTGACAAGAGCGTGTTCAAGGCTCCTCCCCCCCCCCCCCCAGCTTTACAAGACCCCACAGCCATATGTTTCGTTTACAGAAAGATTACTGCTCTGTACACTGTCGTTATTGAACGTCATCCTCTGTTGTTCCTTTGTTTCATCTCCCTTATCTCAGAGAAATAGAGGCTTATGTTGACTGCCGTCTAGTGTTTTTTTTTTTTTCCTCACAGCGGAGGTAAACAAATCACACAGGCTATA